>JANAVB010006599.1:12984897-13584897 GCA_029216955.1 Iris pallida | reverse complement strand
CAACAAAATGCCACATTACACCTCATGAGCCCATGAGCCCGAGTCCGAGTCCGCCTCATGAGCCCCCGAGCCCGAGTCCGAGTCCGAGTCCGCCTCATGTGCCCCCGAGCCCGAGTCCGAGTCCGAGTCGCTAAGGGCTTAGCTCCAAATGAAATTAATCCAAGAGAATGACAAAAACATTGATGCTTAATCCTTGGAGCCTTATTCTTACCTCATAGTAAAATCACCCACATGGTTCCCTCCTTAGGGTCACCACCCCATGTGCATCTCTCAACAACACAACCAAGTATATATGTTGAGATAACTCATGGTGCATTTTCGATGTGGGACTAAAATTTTACAAGGCATGTTGAGAGCACGCTCTCTCCATGTAAAGAAAGCACCAACAAGTCAAAATTTCTCAAAATTAAATGCAACATAGTACCCAATTAATTGAAGAGAATCTAAAGGAACAAGCAAAAGAACAAGAGTGAGTGTCATTGATCAATAAATTCATCATCTAATGTCTATTAATGTCCTTTTAAATCCAGAGGAGGAGCAACAAATTGACCATGAGAAAATACTGAATAAAGATCTCATAGCAATTACATCTTCGGAAGACTACCGTGAAGAGGAAGTTAAAGAAGATATGGATGATGATTCCCGAGTACAAATATTAAATTATGCCTATATAATGCGTTCGATTTCCCAAGTTGTTATTAAATATCAAAGGTTCTTACTTATTAGGGTATTAATTTAAGAATGTCCTACTATAAATGAGACCACAAAATGAGAGTAATTACTTCCTTAAACACGTCTAATCGAGTCTCATGGTGTAACCGGTCCGGTCCGGGCCGGCCCACGGTCCAGGGGCGGCGGACCTGACCGGATTCGGGCCGGTCCAGGACCGGCCCACACATTATTTCGGTCCGGGCTAAGCCCGGCCCGGTTATTTTCCACGTGGCCCAGCCCGGCCCATTGAACCGGGACTAGTGGGGTCGGGCCGGTCCGGGCCTAGGCCGGTTCAGGCCGGGTTGACCGGACCGGCCCGAATTTTTGGATTTTTTTTTTTTTTTTTTTTTACAGTTTTTTGTTTTATTTAGTTTTTTAATATTTTTTTTTTGTATTTTAATTTTAAAAATTTTTAACTTAAATGTTTATAAAAAAAATATTTATAAAATGTTTATACAAAATATGTTTAAAAAATATTTATAAAATGTTTATAATTTTATGTTTATACAATTGTTTATAAAATGTTTATACAAAATATGATAAAATGTTTATAAAATGTTTTCTTTTTAATAAAAATGTTTATAAAATGTTTTTACAAAATATGTATTTTCTTTTTAAAACCATTTTAAAAACCATGTAAAAGTAATCATTTTCTTTTGTATTTTAATTTTAAAAATTTGTAACTTAAATGTTTATAAAATATTTATACAAAATATTTATAAAAGTAATGTTTATACAAATATATACAAATGTTTATACCAATATTACAAATGTTTATAAAAATTTATAAAAATTTTAAAAAATATTTCTCCCTCTTCCTTTATCCGGGCTTGGGACCGGCAAATGCTTGTTTGGCATAGGCGGAGTTAAAAAATATTTTTTTTTTAAAGTAAAAAATAGTTTTTGAAAGTATAAGTTAAAAAATTTGAATAATATAAGTTAAATTAAAAATTTTGAATAGTATAAGTAAAAAAAAAAAATAGTTTTTGAAAGTATAAGTTAAAATTTAAAATTGAAATGTATAAGTTTAAATGTACATACCTGATACCTTGTACCGTAGCCTCATTGTTGTTCGCCTTCATGCAATGAAAGCGATTCCAAATCCAGCTCGTGGATGTCATGATCTTCTCCATCTTTCTGGTTTTGTGTTCTTTTATCGGCAGCCAACCAATCTTGTACGCACACGATCGCTTCCAAAATATCGGACTTCAAGCGGCTCCTCCTATCGCTCAACATCCTCGAACTTGCACTAAAACAGGACTCCGATGCTACCGTCGACACCGGAACCATCAGTAGATCACGTGCTATGTTAGAAAGCACAGGAAATCTCTTGTCGTGTCTCTTCCACCATTCTAGAACGGCGAAGTGATCTGGAGTCTCATCTTCGTCTTGATAAGAGTTAAGGTAAGCAGACAACTCTTGAGTAGGTTGGGAAGATTGCTTTTGTTTCTTCCTTTGTAGTATGCGACCGGCTGCTGATAGCTTAGACGCCAAGCCGGAGCTACTACTAGCCCCCCCCTGAGTTGGTCGGGTCGACGTTGCTCCTTCTTCGTACAGTATAACTAACCTGTCCAAAGCCACTTTAACTTCTGCCTTCATGTCAGTAACGTCTATACCCATATATTCTCCATATCCTTCTAATAAAACCTCTACGCCATCCAATTTGATTGTAGGATCAAATATGGAAGCCAAACAATATAAAAGAGGTACTTCACCCCAATATTTCCTGAATTTGGCTTCCATATTTCTCACCGCAATTTCAAAATTTGGATAATCTCTATATTTAGAAAATAAATAAGACATGTTACAAAGTTCACGTAAAGCTAAGCAAGATGTGGGATAATAAACACCAGAAAGAGTTAATGTAGCATTGTAAAAAACTTCTAAAAATTCACAAACACTTTCAGCTGCTAACCAATCATCATCAGTAACCTGATAGTCAAAGGTGACATCCGAAGTACAATAATATGAAATAGCACTCTTAAATGGAATTGCAGATTTCAACATCAAGTAGGTGGAGTTCCACCTAGTTGGTATATCCTTCACAAATCTTCTAAAAGTCATACCAAAATGTGCGCAAGCGCATGCAAAACTTTGTTGTCTACTTGGAGACGAGTTTAGGTGGAGCAAGCATTGTCGCAGAGTGTCTAAATGGGGTTCAAAAAATTTTAAACATTCTTTAACAACTAAGTTAATTATATGGCAAGCACACCTAACATGCATAAGTCTACCTTCTAAAATAGGCTTAAAAATTACTGACAAAGAAGACATAGCAGCATTGTTGTTTGATGCATTGTCCAAAGAGACAGAAAAAATTTTTGCGTGAATATCATATTCACGCACGTGTCTTGAAATCTCACTTGAAATTACAGCTCCCGTGTGTGGACATTCTATAAGTTTAAGAGAGATGATGCGTTTTTGCAACATCCATTGTGCATCTACATAGTGTGCAGTAATACAAATATAAGCATAACTCCATTTAGTAGTCCAAATATCAGAAGTAATAGCCAACTTACTAATATTTTGAAATTCCGCTTTCAAAGCGGCTTTCTGCTCGTTGAAGAGACGAATTGCCTCCTTTCGAGTTTGTTGCCTACTCACTTTAGTAAAGGAGGGGTTTAGAGAAAGTGATACATAATCTCGTAAAGAATCGCTTTCACCCGTCGTGAAAGGAAGCTCGTCACGAATAATATGTTTAGTTAACTCGGTTTTATGCCGAGCAGCTGAGTAAGTAAAGTTACCAATTGAAGAACCGGTGGCGCCGAAGCTTATTTGGGTTTGGGACGCTTGAAGTGTGTCCTTCCCGTAGCAAGTGTCGTAGTGTCTGGATATGGTCCCGGTGCCACCGCCCTTCTTCCATGCGTACTGGTTGCAACATTTCTTGCATTGCGCCTTGTACGGTTTCGGTTCCCCCTTGGCATCTAAAACCAAAGGACCATCAGGATTAGTTTCAAAAATTAAAGTAAAATAATCCCAATACTTAGACCTTTTTTTCTTTTCAGGACGTTGGGTTGTACTAGCGACTTCCGGAGGAGATTGTTGGCACCCCTCCGGAATCGGATGAGTCGCAACTTGCTCAGGTGGAATTTCAGTACCGTCAAAAAAAGAACTAAAATAGTGATATGTCTGTCCAGCAAGATCAGGTGGGTTTGAACCTTCACCAGCCATATATAAAATAAAATAAAGTAAACTACGTTAGAAGAAAGTAAGAGATTGAGAGGAAGATCGGGAAGCCGTAGAGCCGGAATGGAGTTGGGAGCGAGATCGGGAAGCCGTAGAGCACCGGGGAGGAAAAGTCGTAGAACACCAGAGCACCGTAGAGAGATGTAGAGAATTTGTGAGGAATGAGTTGTGTATGAAAAATGGGATTTTTGGACTATTTATAGAAATTTTTTGGGGTTATTTTGGTAATTTTAGGCCAAAAAAGACCAAAATACCCCTCCCAACGTTTTAATAACGGCTATATGGGAGGGATATTTTGGTAAAAGAACCCCCCCCCCCCCCCTCCCAACGGTCAAAAGTTTAAAAAAAAAAATCAAAAATTCAAACGGTCGGCGCAGGCTGGACCGGTCCCAGCGGGCCGGGCCGGGCCGGGCCGGGCTCGGGCTGTGGGGGGGGGGGGGGGGGGGGGGGGCCCGACCCGAACCGAGTACACATGGGGGGCCGGGCCGGTTCGGGCCCACAGCGGGCCGGTCCGGGCTTATAGGGGGGCGGGCCGGTCCGGTCCACGGACGGGCCCGGGCCGAACCGGCCCAGTGAACAACTCGAATCGAGTCAGCCAAAAAAGAACACACAACATGATAAGTATACGACAGATTATACCAATTTTTTGCTGTTGATTATTTGAATAGTGTCCTTCCATTCATCTCTATTTTCAACCATGCTCTCTATAATATCATAAGAAAAAGAAAAGGAAAAAAAAAATCTTCTTCCCAGCCTCAATCCAAGTTTGTCTTAGGCCTACCCCATTCTAACTTGAATAATACCACCTCCAACTTCACATGAATATAAAATCGTTTATTCGATCTTTTAATATATATATTGTTACTCGTTCATCTTAGTATTCTCATTTCAACTACACATTCATTTTATGGAGATGTTTTTTAGGTGTCCAACACTCGTGCCACAAGGCTATGCTTATGTAGGGTCCATGGAAAGTAGCGATGTTTCTTACTTGCCCAACACTCCATCTTATATAATTTTCATTCAAGCTTCAAAAGCATCGTGTGATCACAAATTACTCTGCGAGATCTCTATTTCAATCATCTTACTTTAATGTTATGGACAACATCCTTCTCAATCTCTCATGTTGGATAAATGATTGATAATAAATAACAAAAATTGTCACTTTTTGACAACATCCCTCTTTTCGACTTCGGGTCGAAGTATTTCATGGACTCCATCGTCCTACTATTTTATCGGCTAATAAACACAAAGTTTAAAAAAAAATTCAAACATCAAGATTTGGAATTATGTCCTGAACTGAATCAAGCAATGCTCTACATGAAACCTAAAAATGCATTGGTTTCAACTGGTGCTACATGAGACCAACAAAGCTGTGGCTTTACTTGTGATAAATCTTTTCAAATGTACCGTATCTGCAGCCTTGTAAGTGTACAAATCCATGACTTTTAAACATAAAAAGGTCATCCTAACAAATTCATTATTCAAGTGTCGCAAAAAAAATGCATATAATACAGAAAAATTAGCTTATAATCGCCACGTTTCAAGGTTTTAACAGAAAATTACATGGAAAAAATTTGACATGGAAGAAAATTACAAGGCATGCCTATTATATACTACATTTAAAATTCTTTATAAAACAACTACTTTCTGGAAAAACAACCCCTCAACAACTTTGAAATTACTTTGAGGACCTGATCGATAATATAGGTACAATAGGATAGGCAACTGTGTAATATCAATAAGAGTATCGGACCAAGTGAAAAAGAAAATAAGATTAAGATCAGTTCCCTGATATGAACATGCAAGTAAAATCGAGCTCCCAGAACAATGGATACTTACAAAGAATAGATACTGAAAGAGGGGTTAGCGGACCAGTGTTCTAAATTTCGGCCTAAGCAGTAGGCGGCCACCGGCCGCACCGAAAATTTTCTTGGCAGTAGTTCTAGGCGGGTTCGGCCCTAGGCAGCTCTAGGCGGACCTATTCAGCCAGTTCGGCTGAAATTTTTAAATTTTCAAAAAAATTTACAAAATTCAGAATTTCAAAGTTTTCACATAGAAATTAAAAAAGAAAAAAAAGGAAAAAAGAAAAACCAGAATTTGTTGTTATTGCTGCTGCTGTAGCCGTTCCTGCCGTTGCCGCTCCTGCTGTTGCCGTTGCTGCTACTGTGCTCATGCTGCTGTCGTTGCTGCTACTATGCTCCTGCTGCTGCTACTGTTGCTGTCGTTGCTGCTACTGTGCTCCTGCTGCTATAGGAGTGAGAAGAGGAGAGGAAAGATGGAGGATGCTGCTGGAGGAGTGAGAAGAGGAGAGGAGAGCTTGAGATGGAGAGGAGAGGAGAGCTGGAGACTCTCTCTCTCCTCTCCCCCTCCGGCCCCTTTTCTAGGTTTTGGTAGGTTATAAAATAATTATGAGTATAAGTTTATATACATAAAACAAAAGGAAAAAACATACACAAGAATCAAACCCGTAACCTCTGGGCCAATACCCATGTTTTAAGCTAAGCCAACTAACCATAGGTGCTCATAATAGTTTGTGTTATAACAACACATATAACATATTTATGTATAAGCTAGTTAAAAATTAACAATTAAAAAAAATCAGTTGCCCTCCGGCACACCGACTCCGCCTACCGAAATTTATAACATTGGCGGAGACCAATATTGCTCTTATAGACTCTGCTATTTCCCAAGATTCTAGACCTACTCCCATCTAGAATAATTCTCTGAACTTTCCCGCCTGAGCTTATAAAGTTCTGAACCTTCCAGCTCCCAAAAGGATAGATAGTTATAGATATTTCAGAACAATCCCAGTTACATGGAGCCCTTAGAGAACTACTGCATAGATCTTAAAGCCACTTCCAAAATTTCCAGAAATTCTCGGCCTATTGTCCATAATAATTTTCTGAACAACTTCGATACAAGGTAGGCTGAAATGCTCAACTAAATTCCGCGTAAACACGAAAGGGAAAGGACTGGATGAACACGAAATATTTGAAGCAAACTCCAGAAAGTATTCGAAGTTCCAAAATCATTTACAGAAGACCTTGCCAACCACTGGTGTTTAGCGAATTCCTGTCAGAGCTCTTCTTTCATAGTGAATGACACTCAACTTACTCTAAACCAAAATAGCTCAACCATTACCAGTCCACCAAATGATCAAGATTGGTAGTTAGACTAAAATTAATAGTAACTTCAACTAAAAGATTTGCAGAAGTCCTTGCCAACCTCAAAAGTGTAGACTACTAACCTACATAGGACATTCCTAAACATGCACAGCTTAACTGGCTGGTGTTTCATGAAATTCCTGAAGGAATCATTATCATAAGAGCTCTTTATTCATAGTGAAATGACACTCAACTTGGTCTATAAGCCAAAATAGCACACCAAGACCAGTCCAACAAATGATATATAAGAAAGTTATCACTTTGTAATACTATTTCCCTAATCATGCACCATTTTCTAATCTTACAATTTTGTTGAATAAATTAGTCAACCATCTCGAACCTCTCCTACATTTCCAAATCTTAATAGGAATATCATAAGGACTTGCACCTTTCTAGATGGTTGAATAAACAATTTTGTGTTTACCTCGTGATCTTACGATTCTTAACGTACTGCAACATATAATTCTTGCAATCATGTGACGAGATGGTTGAACTGACAAATTATTATGCAATAGTTTGTGATTAATGTAGATGTGAGGGTAAAATATAAACTATTATGGAGCATTTAAGTAACTTACAGATTGTGAAAGTAAGAGTAATCTTGGATGAAGAAGAATGTAAGAAGATCACAGAGAATTATTAGAAGAAACTCTATGAAGGTGAAAATTGAATATTATGTCATTCCTATAATTATGAAGAAATAGATTTGTGGTAGAACTGATGCTGACCATGGAAAAAGCACATTGACAGGTGGATAGGAGAAAGCAATTGCTCATAACTAATAAATTTACTGCTAGAAGTTCGGTTAGGTCTAAAAGATGTTAACCAGGTTTAAGGAGCTCTAACTACAAAGGAGGTACTTGAATTAAGATTAAAGAGAAATAGGGAAGACCTAACACGACGCAGGCTAAAGAAAAATAATATAGCCAGGTATATAACATGACTTTGATATTACTGGTAATGGTTTATAATTTCATAAGAGCAAGGCTGAACTTGAAATAAAAATCACATGCATGCCTCCTAAAGCAATCTCAATATCCTAAATATGAGGTTAACAGAACAGGTAAAGAGGGTAGCTCAGAGAGATTAAAAGGGATTAACAAAGATATAACTTGCCTTTGTATGGGCACGATTAAGACAGGACACAATAAGATCATGGCGGCACAGACACAACATTGATTTGGCCTTTCCTAGTATGCTGAAGGGTCTCTCATGTCCAACACGACATGGTCATGGTACCAATTTTCGGAGTTCTGTGTTGTCTAGACTATAAAAATAGTTAAATGTTTGGTGATTTCTGCATATCAGATTGCATGTATTATCTAAGACTAGGGACAACTTTTAATCGGATCATCTTTTTCACTTTAAAGTATAGCTTTAGCCTTAGGTTCATATGCCCATTCTTTTCCCTTCCTATATTCATTAGCTCTATGGCTCTTTCTATGAAATGTCACCCTTTCTTCACTTGTTTTGTAGATATCATTAATGTGAGCATCATCGACCAAAATGTATCATGTTTTTACTTTTTAGTAAATTACCGATGCCTTTGATGTGTCAATATCAAAGTTACTCTCTTCTCTTATGGAAGTTTCCAACTTATAAATTTTATCGTTTTGTTTCTCATGCAAACACAAACAAATACCATAATTAGTACTTGATTTTGCTTCACTATGTTCAAATCTTTGAAGAGGTGAATCCAATTGAAATATCCACAATACATGTGGTTATAGGATCACTATGTCTCCTTTGAAATTTGAGGAAGAGCTTCTAAAAGACCCAAATGAACAAGACACCATTTCCGAAGGGGAAAAAAACTATATTTTGTGCACTCATCCTATACATTGTACACCTTCATCGTTTAAATTAGTGAGACCAATATAGTTTAGTCCTTTATCATTTACAATCGCCATTCATGCACCATCCATCCAAGCTATAGATCCATTACAATTACTTATTGCTATAGTTCTAACCAATCTCCCTCTCTTTAAAGATAAATTGAATCCATAAATAACACATTGGGTTGTACTTTGTTTTGTCCAAATCCTTTGTCCTCCTAAACCATTCATGCAATGAAAACACAAAGCTATGCATTTCTATTTTCTGACCTATCCTCCTAATCTCAGGCTTGGTTTGGGATTGATGAGCAACTTTTGAAAGTAGCCCAGCTCTCGAAAGTTGCCCAAAAACTAAACTAGCTTTTCAAAAGTTTTTTTGATAAGCTGCTGCTACCAAACTGCTTTTGGAGCCGCGGGTCAAAAAAAAGCAGAAGCAACCATGAATAATAATAATAATAATAATAATAATAATATATATATATATATATATATATATATATATATATATATATATATATATATATATATATATATATATATTTTATTTGTATTCAATTAGCAAATTAATACTATAATATATATTTTTTTGATGCTTTATTCAATGTGAGATTTAGCCAAAAAATAATAATATAAGACCATAGGTAAGCTAAGTCTTGGTAATTACAGAAAACTCTTTCAAATTCCAAACAATATGAGTTAAGAGTTCTTCCAGTTAACTTAATCATTTGAAAAAGAAATATACCGTCAATTTTATCCGAACAACTATTAGTACTCGACTAGTTTTTATCTACCGCCTGGTAGCAATGGGTTAAGAAGATTAATTATTTTCTTAAGTACATGTAAGGTTCAAGTATATTCAATTTGGCTCAAGCAAAACCAAAAATTAATTTTAAGAAACTTTCTCACATAATAACCGTGTGTCTATATTTTTTTGGAAACATCCAATGAATATGAACTTGAAAGAAAAACTTATTGTTTTTGCCCTCTTTTTGATCTTCAATATCTATGTTAAAAAGGAAAAACAAATACTGACTGCATAATGGATATTTATATCAAATTCTAGTGTTAAGCGTGGATAGGCAACTCTTCCGACTAGAACTTTTGCAAGTTTTTAGAAGTCAGAGGTGCTTCCTGTAATGAGCTAATTAGGGTTTATGGAAAGCACAGGAGGAACACCCCCTCCATACAGAGGCCCCTTTATGCAAATATCAACAATATAACAAAACAGAGAAGAAGAAAGAATCTTTGGTCTCTTCTCAGTCTCCATCCCTTTCCGAAACCCTAACCCTAAAATTCTTAGTTACATGGATCCCCTTTACAGAATTACTTCCAAAGTTTCCCAGAAGTTTCAGCCTACTGTCCAGAAACAATTTTCTGAACTTTTTCTGCCACCAGAGGTTATAGGCTCAGCAAACTTCTGAGTAACCACAAAAGGGAAAGTACTGTCTGAACAAAAAACATTTGGGCCTCAGCGGAAACAAAAGGAAATATTAGTCCATACTTTCCTTTCATCCCCGTCTTCGGTATCCAAACACAAGAAAATAATGGCTTAGAAGCAAACTCCAAGAAGTAATTGAAGTTCCAGAAAATTGCAGATGTCCTTGCCAACCTCAAAAAGTGTAGGCAATTAAACTACATACCACATTCCCAAACATGCAGCTCAACTGGCTGGCATTTCACGAAATTCTTGAAGGAACCATTTTTATAAGAGCTCTTATTTCGTAGTGAAATGACACTAGTCTAAACAAAACATTCATAAAAAAGGAGCTCAACTGGATGGTGTTTTATGGAATTTCTGAAGGAATCACTTCTATAGAGCTCTTCTATCCTAGTGAAATTAGACCCAAGTTGGTCAAAAGCAAAATAGCACACAAAATAACCATCCCAAAAAATGTTTAAGATTGGCATTAAAGTAACATCACCAACTTACATTTAATTGACTATATGTTATATATAAGAAAGTTAGCATTGTATAAATTTCATCAGGAAGCACTAAAGAGAAAAAATTTACGATAGGATGATGATAACCAAATAGTCATGGAGTAACATTTAATGCAAATCATTTGCATTCAACTGATAGGAAACAAACGCCCAGGTCAATTTAAATGAGATGATATGTTTAATAAGATTTTCCAAGTCTAAGAACTTAAAAGAACAAATATAAGTCAACTATGCTTCTACAATGCAACCCTTTAGAAGGCACATTTGATGACAGCAATAGCAGCACACATAAATACTACATAAACGACAGTTACAGTTTCCATAGTAGCCATTCGAAAGCTTAAAAAAGGAGTTGCATAATGCAGAATCATAAACTCCGTCCAATCCTCTGCCAAAAGCTAAATTGAGATCTGCAGAAGGAACATGAAACCAGTGAAAAAGATTCCGAATACATCCAAATGAGATACCTCCCTGTAGGGATTCAGATACAGCAACAAAATAGAGTTCCCACTTGCAACTTGAGTACACGCTAAAACAAGCACAACAAGCTGATACAACAAAAACTCTTCGCATATCATATCAACAATAGTTCCAAAAAGCTCAAACAGATATAAGATTAAAGCAGGAAGTATTAATACCAAATCAATATTAACTTCAAAGACGAACAAGTCAGCATCACTGTAAACAAATAATTCAAACTTACATAAGCCATAATGCCAGAATCACTCAAGCAAAGAATGTAAGGTTTGCATAAACATTAACATGACATGACATAGGTGTAACTGGAATCTGTGTACATAGATAAGTCAAATGAGATGCATAGGTGTAAATGGAATCTGTGTACATAGATAAGTCAAATGAGATGCATAGGTGTAACTGGAATCTGTGTACATAGATAAGTCAAATGAGATGCATAGGTGTAACTGGAATCTGTGTACATAGATGAATCAAATGAGATGCATGACATGCTAGGAAATTGCACAAGCAACTCAAGTATTTTGCAAATTACCAATAAAGGAGCTACCCAAGTTCATTATTTCATATATAAGCAATACATAGCAATCGTAATAGTTTAATAAATACCAAATTCTTGAACCTAAAAGTAAATGCTTCAAGTGATAAGATATTGAGAACTAATGACAGTTTGTAAAGGTAACTGGAATCTGTGTACATAGATAACATGCTAGGAAATCGCACAAGCAACTCAAGTACTTGGCAAATTACCAATAAAGGACTACCCAAGTGCAAATATTTCATATATAAGCAATACATAGCAATCGTAATAGTTTAATAAACACCAGATACTTGAACCTAAAAGTAAATGTTTCAAGTGATAAGATATTGAGAACTAATGCCAGTTTGTAAAAGTAGTAGATTACAAGAACACCTTGCAAAACTCTTGCATATTACACACAAAAAAACTTCATGGAAGTATATAACTTGAGTATATGAGATGCATGAGATCAACATAAAAGTTAATAACAAACTATAGAATTCATAATGACAATTTCAAATTGGAGTATTCTCAAAGATCTTCCAAGTACTTGGTGAATATATAAAGGTAACAAATAGTATGAAAATGAAATAAAATTCCATACAGTATTTTACTGAAAATCATGAGTTCTACAGATTAACTTATATCATCTAAATCAAACTAGATTATTCGTCATAGTTTCAGACTATCAGTTTGTTCCTCAGTATGATTTCATGTTTCCTACTCGAATGTCATGTCACTGCTCCACCATCAATTCGATTCACCTCTTTTCTAACTGCAATGTCATAAAACTATTTAGCATCAATAGATTAACATTGGATCTACATGAACAATACTTAAAAGATGTCAAAGTAATATTCTACTTCTTTTCCCCCTTCATTCATCACCCATCCACCCATGAACTTTACACAATGAAGCTACTTCACCAACCCATGCACTCTCATTTCTGACGTACGCAATTAGAATCGATCTTGTGATGCTCTTCGTAGCACCAAACCCAAGGGTTTCACTCCAAAACAAAGGATGGCATCATCTACATTGCTTCATGCACCCATCCCTCAACATCACCACAGATTCTAATGAATCGCCAAGATTGCAATGGAGGAGGGAAGAGAGGGGATTAAGAAAGTGATATATAAACTTGTCTGTTTTATGTTTGCAATGTTCTCAATTTTGCTAGGCGTAATCGGTGCGCCGGAGGGCCACCTAGCGCCTAGGCCTCTTAGGCGCTGAGCTGAATTTTTTTATTCTTTTCTCAACATGTATAGCTATAAATAGTTTGAATGTAATATATTAACACAAAAAGTTTGTGTTCTTGTGGCTAGAAGAATGTATTTAAATCATGTTGTTGTGCTGGGGTGGTATTGAGTTCGAATCCCACCCTAGGTTTTAAATTTTTTTTTTCCATTTTTTTCTTATAAAAGAGGAGAGGAGAGTCCCACCTCCATTCCTCTCCCTCTTGAGCTTCTCATATCTCCTCACCATCATCTCTCCTCTCCCTCTCTCGTAGGAACCAGCAGCAACCACCACCACCACCAGCAGGCGTCCAGGAAATTTTTCTTATTTTATTTGAAATTTTTTCAAATCTGAATTTTTTTCTGAAATTTTTTGAAATTTCAAATACGAACATGCCGCCTAGCGCCTACGCCGGCAGCCTAGGGGGTTACCGATGCAACCGGAGGCCGCCTAGGCCGCAATTTAGAACACTGGTTTTATGGATTGTTTCTTGTTTGAGATTTTTGCGGAGGAAGAAGAGTTGCTGATGATATCCCTTCATTTAATCCACTGTGGATATTTTTGCTATATATTCTTCCACTAACGTGAATGTCGTCGTTGGCACGTTTCATCTTCTTTATAACAATCATCTCATCCTAGTTCACATATGTTAGTTGAGCTTGCAACTCATGCCGACATTAATTTTGTATGGAACTATAGTCTAGGAAGTGACGCTCGTGAACTTGTACCAAAAACTTAGTGCCATTAAATTCACAAGTCTGTACAATGGTTAGCATAGAGCTTTTGCTCCCATGCAATAGGTTTGCATGAAGTTTGTACAATGGTTTACATAGACTTTTGCTCCCATTGCCCATGGAGTTTCTGCTCCATTAAAGTTCTTGTGGCAACAATTTCGTTTCACTTTTATGAAAGAACAGATGCAGAACAATTAGCTTGCAGTTTTATGAAAGAATAGATGCAGAGCGGCAGCAGCAGAGATGACGGAGTGCCGAAACACGGAGTCGCAGAGCAGGAGCGACGGCAGAGTGCCGAAATAAGTGTAGAGAAGGAACTGCAGAAATATGGATAGAGATGGAATTTATTTTCTCGTGTTAAAAGATCTTGTGATCCAACTATGTACATCCATTTCTGTATCTTCTCACATAAGAAAATTTTCTCACATGATATATATATATATATATATATATATATATGATCAGCATATGAAATACCAGAAAGATCGATGTGTGCAACAGAGAACACAGATGACTGAATGGTTTGAAGGGATAGTAAATGCTGTGATTAACATAGCAAACAGTGTTCTAAAAATCGGCCTAGGCGGCCGCCTGCCGCACCGAAGACCCCCAAATCGGCCTCCTAGGCGCCTATTCGGCCCTAGGCGGGTCCGTTCGGCGCCTAGGCGGACCTGTTCGGCCAAGTCGGCCCCTGTTCGGCCTATTCGGCCAAAGCGGAAAATTCAAATTTTTGAATTTTGAATTTTGAAATTTCAGAAATTTGAAATTTCAGTTTTGAAAATTCAAAAAAAAAAATCAGATTCTAAAAAAATTTTATAAAAATCATTAAATTCAATAATAAATATATATAATTTCAAATTCCAAAAAATATCAAAAAATATCAAAAAATTTCAAAAGTCAAAACCCAAAACTTCAAAAAAAAAAAAAAAAAAAATCGTGCGGCCGCCTAAGCGCTAGGCGCCCCTTTGCCGCACCGAATCTGCCTACCGAAATTTATAACATGGGAGGCAAATTTTGAAAATGAAAAAAAAAAATTCGTGAGACCGATGATGGTAATGGAACAAGCACATTGACAGGAAGGAATTGCCCATAACAAACAAATTTACTGTTGATAAACTAACAGAAGACAGTTAGACATAAGGGATGTTAACTAGATTTAAGAAGGTCTAATTATAGAGAGATGATTGAACTCATGCAAAGGGAAAAAAAAGAGACCTACCACAACACAGGCTGAAGTTAAATAGCACATTTAAAAAATCACACAAGAGAGCTGCAGACAGGATTACAAAACCAGGTCAATAACATGACTTGATACTATGGTAATTTTTCATAATTTCACAAGATCAAGGATGAATTTGAAATATAAATCACATGCATACGTCCTACAGCTATCTGAATATTGTAAATATGGAGTTAAAAAAGGTAAAGAGGTGGCTTAGAGAGATTAAAAGGGATCAAGAAAGGTGAGACTTGTCTGCAACTATGTTTATAATTTCATAAGAGCAAGGGTGAATTTGAAGTATAAATTGCACACATACGTCTATAGCGATCTGAATGAATATCATAAATATGGAGTTAAAAAGCAGGTAAGACCAAAGAGTTAGCTTAGAGAGAGTACAGGATCAACAAAGGTGAGAGTTTTCACGATTACGAATTGAAACAATAAGGACACCTCGGCACTGATACGGCATTGATTTTGGCATGTCCTAGTATTATGGTTATGGAGTGTCCATGTCGTGTCCAACAAGACTGACATGGGTACGGCACCTTTTTTGGAGTGTCTGTGTTGCCTATAGCGATCAATAAATATAAATTGCACACATACGTCTATAGCGATCTGAATGAATATCATAAATATGGAGTTAAAAAACAGGTAAGACCAAAGAGTTAGCTTAGAGAGAGTACGGGATCAACAAAGGTGAGAGTTTTCTGCAACTATGTTGTGTGGGCACGATTACGAAATGAAACAATAAGGACACCATTGATTTTGGCGTGTCCTAGTATTATGGTTATGGAGTGTCCATGTCGTGTCCAACAAGACTGACATGGGTATGGCACCTTTTTTTGGAGTGTCTGTGTTGCCTAGTTCCACAAAAATAAGTCAAGTGATTGGTGGTTTCTGCAGGCCACATCGCATGTACTATCTGAAGGTATCCAACTGACAACTTTTACTTCAATCACCTTTCCATTTATAACTTACATAGCTTTAGGTTCGTATGTCAATTCTTTTCCCTCCCCATGTGCATGACCTCTTTCATGTAGATCTCACCCTTTCTTCACTTGTTTTGCAGTTATAATTCATGTGTGTCACGAATCTTATGATCATCAAATAGCATCATGTTTCTACTAAATTTACCTAGGCCTTTGCAAAGTCAATACCAAAGTTACTCTCACCATAAAGTATCAAACTTACCCATCTCATTGTTATGGTTCTCATGCTTTCTTGTATCTTTCTTGTTTGCGCTGCTAACAAAAGCATCCGTGTATGACCACAAATTCGTGTACAAGTCCAATACGTCTTGAACCCTCCCATACTACACATGCCTAGTGATCCTCCATAAAGTCCTATAACTACAACAATGTAAAATGATAACATGATATACATAACAAAACTAATGCACTTAAGTTAATGAGATCAGTATCGTCTTACCTAACGATATGGCGGCGGAAGCCCGTATCCACCATACCCACCTTGTGGATATCCTCGACCAGCACCTCCCTGCCCGACTGCTGGACTTCCATACCCGCCGCCCTGCACATGCGAGCTAACCCCATATCCACTCTGTGCCACCGTGCCCGCCCCATATCCACCATATTCCATCGTTCCTGCCCCATGTCCACCATGCACCCCTGTGCTCACCCCATATCCACCATATCCCGTCGCTCCTGGCACATATCGATTGTGTACCCCTGTGCCCGCCCCATATCTGTTGTCTACAGCATTGCCAGGCCCATATCCCCCTTGTACCTGGGCGCCAGCCCTATATCCATCATGTACCTGGGGAACTGCAGTGTTTGCCACTGGAGCCTGAACTCCCTGGTTCGCCACTGCTCCCCCCAGACCCCCCAAAAGATTGGTCAATCCCATTGCTGTCAGCGCCTGGCCCACTGCCTGGCCCACTGCCCTTCCCAGAGCCGGATCCAATCCAGCAGCCTGCCCCAACGGCGGATTCATTCCACCATTCACCGCCGGCATAGGGGGCGCAGCAGCAGTGGGCTGACTATACCCTGCTCCTGCCGCTGGCAACGGTGGAGGCACCATTGGACGAGTGGCTGGAGGCACCATTGGACGAGTGGCGGCCTGCGGTTGGGCAGCCACCAAATGATTGTTATTGAGCATCTGTACCTTGCCGGTCACGGACGAAGTCGAGATCGAACAGTGAAGCGAGTGGCCCTCAAAGGTCTTGTGGGGCTGCTCCAGCGCCCTCCTTGCTCCCTCGACCGTCTTGTACACGAACATGGCCCACCCCCTGGGCCTCCCTGTCGCCGTGTCCATCCCCAAGGGCCCTTCCTCGATGTCCCCAAACATGGAAAAGTAATCCAATAGCTTCTTCGGGTCAATCTCAGGCGCAACATTTCTGACATAAATCTTCCGCGGGTTGTTGCCTGTCGCCTGCAATGCTAGCGACGCCTGTGCTTGTGGTGCCTTGGGCGGGACGAACGCAGCAGAGCCAGGAGTGCGCCCTAAGGCGGCCAGCTGGCAGGTGATTGTCCGGTTGCCGAGAGTCTTGTTGGGGTCGCTGAGGGCCTTCTCGGCGGCGGCGCGGGTCCTGAAGCAGACAAAGGCGTAGCCCTTGGGGCGGCCCGAGGGCTTGTCGGTGACGATGTGGACGTTCTCGATCTCGCCGTACTTGGAGAAGAAGGATTGGAGGGATTCGTAGGTGGCTTCCAGGCCGAAGCCGAGGACGAAGAGGTCGCGGTAGGTGCGGTCGTCGGCAGCGGCGACTTCGATCGGGCGGTCGGTGGCGGCGGTCGCCTCGACCGAGCGTCCGGTGGCGGCGGTGGCCTGGATCGAGCGGAGGACGGAGGGGTGGGAGAGGGCAGCGGAGGTCAGAAGGAAGATCATCTGGTCCTTCGTTAACGGCGACAGTAGCTCCCTGACGGCGGATTCGGATACGGATCTGGACCCGTTAGCGGCAGTGGGGGGAGGCCTTTCATCTTCTTCTTCCTCCTCCTCCTCCTCCTCTTCGTCTTCTTCTTCTTCCTCCTCCTCCTCGTCGTCGTCCTCCTCTTCCTCTTCCTCTTCTACCAATTCTTCTTCCTCTTCGGATTCGGGTTCCGGTTCGTATACGGGCTCAGGTTCGGGTTCGGGTTTTGTATTGGCGAGCTTTCGCTTCCTGGCCATGGCTACTGGGATCGGAGACGAGAGGGGACGAAGAGGCTAGGGTTTGGAAAAGCAATTGTTCCCCCCACCAAAAATATCCAAGGCGTATATATTGAGGTGCTTACCATATATGTTAAATGGGCTTTGAATCAGTTTAACCGCACCCTAAAACTAAAACGGTAGGTATTTTTGGCATCAAATTTTTTACTGTTGGATTTTGTTATCCTAATTTTATAAGAAAATTTTTGAGTTCTATCCCAATTTTTTTATCCAAATTCAAGGTGCACCCCACTCAACTAAAATAATGTTAAAATACATTTTACTTTTCACGGAAACCGTCTTCTACAAACGGTCAACATATTTGACCGAAATACCCCTATTTTTTTTTCTACACCCTCGGCCCTCTGCCACCGTGCCCCACCGCTCCCCATGCCGCTGCTCCCACCGCGCTCCACCGCACCCCACCCCCAGTCCCCTGTCGCCGCACCCCAACCCCCGCCCATGCCGCTGCTAACCCCCCCCCCCCCCCCCCCCCCCCCCCCGCTCCCCCTGCAGGCGCTACTCCTGCCCCCCTTCGCTCCACGTCGCAGCAGCGGTGGCAACAGCAACTCCTCATCCCCACGGAGAAGACGATGTCGAAGCTGTCCTTGTGCTTCTCCCTGGACCTCTCGAGCCCCTTGAAGTTTCCGTCCGGCGTGTCCTGGCCGAGGGCGAGCACTGTCACGCCCCGATCCCGCAGAGTCATTTCGTCCTCGCTTCGGACTCTTTGAAACCGATCGTCCTCGCTAAGGCGTGATGTCGTGCAAGCCTAAGTTGCGATTGCACAAGGCCAAGACCTGAAGCAAGACAAGATAGACAAGGTTGACAATACGCAGCGGAACATATTGCAGATAATTGAAGCAGCAGCGGACATATTTCAGAATACATGCATTGAACACAATGGTAACAAGAAACAATTCTCTTTATTGATTTCATTTGAACAAATTACAAGCTATCGATTCTCTCTGATACAATATTACATTCTCTCAGAACTTTACAGGTTACAATGATCCCGTTCCCATACATTACATCCCTTTATATACAAAACCAACTCTTGCAACAGATGTCATCTCTTGACATCTCTTCTGATTTCTGGCTCCTGAGGATGAGGCTCGAGCTATCGCTTTGGACTATCCTTCTCGATGCATATTGCACCTGCATGCAGACTAATGGTGGGTCAGTATATCAGCATACTGGTGATTGTGAACAAAGAGCTACATTTGTCTGAAATGATCACTGTTCATTTAGTGAGAAAATATTTTTTGTGATGTGATCTTGCTACTCTTTACCTATGTACATTTCATGCATACAGAGTCAATTTACATCTCTTTTGAAAACATATTTGAAAAGCCACAGTTCATTTCATTTCATCTGGAGCATACAAGGGACTATCAATTCAAGCACGATAACTATTCATTTCTGTGGAGTGCGCAATGTGTTTCATGAGCATATTCATTTCTGTGTTCAAGCAACTCTTAGGGACAATTATAAGCACGATATCATAACTTTTCTTTAGTGGAACATAACATTTATTTGCAATGGATTAATCTCTGCAAGCAATTCATGCAAAGACTTAAGCAACACATATGTATCACTTTTCAGTTATTCTTACCATAGCCGACCGTCCATCCCTGCACAAGACAAGGATTAGCATAAACATGATAAAACCAACATTGTTTCCTGTTCGTCTTCTGCATTGTTAGCTCTTAACAAAATCTTTACCGACTCATGCAACTCGATTGGCAGCTGTGACGCAAGGCTCAGCTATGCACTAATATATACGTAGACCAGTAGTTGTGACTCACTGGGTCAACTTGTACTGATAACGCACATACTAGCAGCTGCGGCTCAGGGTTCAGCTCTTCACTAATCGACACTTATCTATATGATGGTCCATGGAAAACCCATGATTTAGCCGCTGTGACTCTTGGGTTCAGCTCGTCGCTAGTGGACACTCTATACACCCCTTGGTCTCTTTACTGCAGGGTGTTACTCTATCCCCCTAGGCCGAACGGCTCCGGTGCTCCGGAACCAGTCGTGAGGATCTATACTTGTGCACAAGTTGTCCAAGACCAATGCAAATGCAGCTATCAGATAAAACTATCATGCATCAATCGAGCAACTTGTAAACATTTTCATCTTCTTCTTTTTCATGTATCGAGCCAATAGCTCTACTCTTTTCTCTATACGGACAAGCCGTTCATCTCTTTTAACAGCACAATGTGCCTTCTCTGTACATCTCTGTCTAAGCAAGCACGATAACAACAAGCATGGACTCTACTCTTGATAATCATACTCTATTCAGGGACATGTAAACATTCTCTTTTCTTTTCTTATTAAGCATGGCAACAGTTAATTCATTCGAGGCACATCTCTAATTTAGCACAGCATCAACTCATTGATTTAACGTGGCAACATTTTATCAATCAAGGCAACATTCATTTCTTAATTAACCAGGCATCATGTCGTTTCTTATTAGCATACACAATTCTTCTTCTTAGCATACAAGTTAACTCTTTTCTTATTCTTAGCATAGCAACATATGAAATCTCTGACAAGCATACTCAATTATTACCATCTTGTTATTAGCAACAATATTCATTCAAAAACTCTGATTCTTATTAGGCGCAAGCGAATCATAAAATGAGTCTTTGTCCACTCACCCAAATTAATCGTCTTCTGTTGCAGAGCCAACAATCCGATCTTTCTGTTTATCTAGTGCCTTCCCGGAGCGGGGCACTACAAGCACCGCGACGACGGAGAAGACCTAGATGAGCCTCGGCACGAAGAAAGCACCACGACAACGGGGGCGGTGAGGAGGATAAGGGAGGCGGAGGCAAGGCAGGGGCCGACGAGGTCGCGAGGCGGGCGAGGACAATGCCGGAGACGGAGGCGATGTCGGTGGCAGTGAGGGTGAGGGCGAGGTTGTCGCGGATGACGGAGAGGAGGGGAGGGGCGGCGAAGGTAGAGACGAAGTAGGCGAAGAAGGGGAACTAGGAGAGGTGGAAGCAGCGCATGTGGGGGGCGGCGGAGGAGAAGAGCCGGAAGGCGGTGGCCTTGTGCTCGCAGTCCACCGGCAACACGAGCTTTTTCGGCTGATGTCTGCTCCTATAGCTTCCATTTCCACTTCCATTCTTCTTCAACCAAAAAAATTAGTCAAATGAGTTGACCGTTTGTAAAAGACGGTTTCCGTCAAAAGTTGGGGTACCTTACATTATGGTAATTTGGTGGGGTGCACTTTGAATTTGGGTAAAACAAAGTAGGGTGCAACTCAAAATTTATCATTTTATAAATTGTCTTTTGAAATACATTTTGTTAATTTTAAATTTGAAACATATCAAAACCATTTCAAAAATATATCTTACAGTATAAAATCACACTTTAAATATTTGTATTGTCTTTTGAAATGGTCCTAAGAGGATCCACAGTGGAGACACTCCAAACACATACTCCAAATTATTAGAAATTATATAAATTATTATTTTTTGAGTGTCTTATTGATACACTCCAAACAAATACTCCAAATTAACCTCCTCCCTCTTTTTCCTCTTTATTTTTCTTCCATGTTTGATAAAAAAATTCCTCCTTTTTTTCTTTTTACTTTTCTTCCTTATTTGGTAAAAAATAGATAATATTTGTGGGCCCGTGAATTAATGTAGAGGAGTTACGACACACCCCAAATATGGATTGTCTCTTAGCTTTCTAGCAATTTTCAGTATGGACAAGTACTCATTACAACCTTCAAGTGCTACAAAATTTGACTAAAATCAAAATGTAGCAATTGAAATCTCTTCCACTGTGGATGCTCTAATATGTTTCAAAATTGACGAAATATATTTTAAAAGAGCAATTTATAAAGTTGGGTGCCAAAATTGAGAAATGAAAAGTTACGGTGGCAAAAACGTCTGAACGCTATAGTTAGATTGTCGTTAAGATAATTTAGTCATGTTAAATATTACAATTTGTTGCTTAACATCCTAACTAATGTCGCAACCATAGACAATTTAATGTTGCAACCATGGCCGATTTCAACAATTTGCATGGTTGCATCCACGGATTTTGCTCTTCCCGTCTCTCGAGGTTCTCCACTCTTGGATACCCGATTCTATTATACCAAGTCATGTAGTCGTTAGTACAATCCCACAAGCGATCTTGTGTTCTCGTTCCTCCACATCAAGTACATGTCGACAATGTCACGCATGGTTTCATATAACCAATAGTCGTCATTGAACGTGATGACATACAAGTCTAAAGTATACTTGTACAAGACAAGAACAAATACAGTTGATAAAATAATCTCGTAATCAAAGTTATTGCAGCAAAAAAGATGATAACTTACAAGATATATGAAAACTATTCTCTTTAATAATAATTTACAACGGAATTACAACGGCTCTTAGGCCAAAAGAATAACTCGACTATAAACAATGAACCTTACTACAATGAACAATTAATGACACAAGACTTACAACTCGCAAATACAATAGATTTGCAATATTTCATACATTATGTCCTTTATGAATAATATCTTCATGTCGAACAACTTCAAGTCGTCAAACCAGTTCAAGCACCTCAGAACGTTCAAGTGACTCCCAGCATTTATAGATGAGGAAATCAGCACATTGGAAAATGCACCGGTGAACGGTCTCAACTTGACTCACCTAAAAAATATGCTAACCATGCATGCGAGAACATATATAATTATTATGGGACATTTTATGTTAACTATCCCTTTCATACTAATTACACTAACCATGCCTACTTTGAAATTAATTACACGGACCATCCCCATACTTTATATTTTTAATTTTCTATAGAAATTTATAACACTGACTATCCCTATGTTTATTTGTATTCATTTTTATAATGAGGGATAGTCCGTGTAATTAGTTTCAAAATAGGGATAGTCTATGTAATACTCATGAAACATATGTGAGTTAATATACTTATTTCATTATTGTGTGGTCTTTCTTCTTTCTCTATAATCGGTTAACATTTTATGAAACTGGCATATAGAGCATAGTGTATCATTTATACAATGAATATTACCAAAAACTATCATCCTTCTCCACAGAACAATAGTTAATATTCATAATATATAAATGTGTCATAAGTGTGCCTATTTATCAATTGTTAGCTTCATGAAATATAAATGTGTCGCAAGTTTAGCATTAACTTGTTAGGCCTGTAAAGAAATTGTTAGTAGCATACAACTTGACTATATAAAGATCATCGATGACACACCATTTTGAACTATTCATGGTAAGATGACGGTCCTTTTCAGTGCAGATATCGAGACGCACTGAAGGTCTTGAATTGCTTGTGCTTATACGTCAGCACCAGTTATCTATGTTCCTCCTGGGTCGAAGCAGTCCTAGTGTCCTAAATACCGTTCGAGGAACTAAACCTTGTGCACAAGCTGTTCATGACCATGCATGCATATACAACTTAGATATTAAATATAACATGCATGATAATAGAAATTTGAAATGAATATGCAATACATTATCTTTGTATATTCACGTTCCTCGAACCATCGTTCGTAATTCCGTACTTCTCAATCCAGGAATTGCCACACTTGTTTACTCCCAATACATGGATTATCAACACTGGCGACTCAACGGTCCCAAATATGTTTTCACACTTTCATCTCTTTATGACAACTGTACAATATTCCACATTTATACATAACAAGTTAACAATAATAAGATTACTCGCTTTTATCTCTTGTTATCTACTTAGCATTAACAATCTTATGGAATATACAAATAAAGTCTAAAGTGATTTATTTTTCATTAAACTATGAAGGTAAATGAGAGAATGATTAAAAAAATTATGGAAGACGCCAACTCAATTGATCATGCCATAAAAATTTAAAATGCCAACTGCGTCGCCATGTTATTCCTAAAACGCCAAGTGATATGACGTGTCATCCCGTAGTTTGCAAATAGAACAATTATTTTATGTTGTATGTAAATTTGGAGAGCTTCTTATTTATGTGTAAATTTTTCTGATATAATATGTCTTTGGGAGGGATCTTGTTTATATATGGACAAATAAATATTTTATTGTTTTATTTTATTTTCAAAACAGCTCGTTAATGAGTTATCGAGCATGAATTAGATTAGTTTAAAAGCCGTTGTTTAAAATTGAATCTATCTTAACCACAAGGACCAGCTACTGGAGAAATTATTGTATGGTCCGGACTTACCACGTAGCAATGGTAAATAGTGAGCCCGACCACTAATTTTTTGACACTTGGCATAATTTTTGGCATAATTTTTTTAACTTTTTTTTATAAAAGATATAGAAATTCACTTGGGAGATGATTAGAAAAAATATAATTTTTTTTCTTTCAAAAACATTAAAAAAAATTGACCTAGAAAAGAAAAAATGTAGTAGTATAATGGATTATGCCAAATATTATGTCAAGTGTCAAGAAATTAGTGGTCGGGCTCACCATTCACCATTGTCACGTGGTGAGCCCGGACCATACAATAATTTCTCCATCTACTGGAGCTCCTCAAGGAGGCCGCCCTCAAGAACCCCTCCATCATCGCCCGCGTCTCCGCCTCCGCCGACACCGACACGATCCACCGTAAGCTCTTCGTCCGCGGCTTCGGGTGGGACTGCACCACCCCCGTCCTCACCGCCGCCTTCGCCCCCTTCGGTGACATCGAGGACTGTCGCGTCATCGCTGAACGCGCCACCTGCCGCAGCAAGGGCCATGGCTTTGTCCTCTTCCGCTCCCGTGTCGTCGTCCGCAGGGCCCTCGAGGATCCCTAGAGGACCATCGGCGGATGCGTCGCTTCCTGCCACCTGGCGTCCGTCGACACGCCGAACTCGGCGTCCTCCGCGGCTCCCGAGCCGACGGGGAAGATCTTTGTTAGCAACGTTCCCGACAACGTCAGCCTCGAGCGCCTCCGCGACTCTGTTCGCTAGGTAAATGTTTATTTTGAATTAATTTAAATTGTTTTGTTATGCTTTATTCATTAACATGTCAATGATGTTATAAAGAAAAATTTAGAATTGGGAGATAGATAATCTTTAAAATCAAGGAGTCTACTTATTGTTGATACTATCAAATTCCAAGTTATGGTAATGCCTGTAAGCTTTTTGGCTAACTTGTTTTTTCCCTTTCCTTGTATAGACTCCAAAATCCAAATGCATGACATGCTAGTTCTATTGTTTGGTTGTCATTTAAATCCTAATATATAATTGTTGATCAAAAGCTTGTTAGGTGTTATGCTTGATTGTGGTAGTTCCTTGTTGTTCTAAGTGGGCTACTCCCCTTATGTCTACTTCCTCTTGACCCTTTTTTTGTGGATTATAGGAATTCCCTCAGTTCATTACCAATAGAATGCATGTAGTGCTTTGTCAATTTGTCACAATGTTATATGCCTCTTTGCTACTGCATATAAGGTTTTGTGTTGAATAATACATGAATTAGTCAATTTTGTCGGCCAAAATCTAATACTAAACTATGGCACTCTTATGTGTACATCTATGGCATTCTTATGTGCATCTCTATTGGACGATTGTTATTCTATTTTATTTTTATTTTACTCCATTACACCTTTGCTTGTTTTTAGAAGCATACCAGTGAGACATAGTCTGACTAGGTATGTCAATCATATTATCTACATCAGTCATTCTAGGTTGTACAAATACTCCTCCAAAAGACTGTATCCATGCCCAAGTCTTGAAAGACACGAGGTGCAATGCTTGAGGTGCACAGTGTGGTGTGAGCCTTTTGAATTGAGGCACAATTATTTTTTTTTTTTCTAAGTCTAGAAAAATGCATACATGCATAAAGCAAAATTTGTTCTCATGGACATATACTAGAGCAAAAGCAGCATACATGTAGAAAGACTTACTATAACTAAAGGTTATTGCTAAAGCAAAAATAATCTCAAAGAAATATTTCTATGAATTCACTGATACAAAAAGCAAAAAACCTTGATCAATTTTGTCAATGGCGCATCAAGGTGTGGACCATTGGCATGAGACATTGCCCCTCGCTACCACTCGTGGAGCTCAACTGATGATAGGCGCATGTATGGCGTGAGACATGACGAACTTTCAATTTTTTTATACTTTAACTAGCTCGACTATTCAGGCCCATAGTAATCTGGTGCCACAAATAACCTAATAATCAGATATAAGCCATCTCATTTTCATTTCTTTTTTTCTTTAAACGATCACAACCACCTCCGTTCCTCTCTTTTGATGGTGATGATAATGAAGAAGTTGCGTTTGATGATGACAATGAGTAGCAGACTAGTTAGTGAATAATATTTTGGTGGTTTGATAAACTTTGTGACGTGAGTCAACATTAATATAATTGTTGCATTTATTTTATCCATTTATGTCATTTTGCCGTTTAGATGATGTACCGCAACTCATGCTTTGAATTGTAGTTTCTTTCATGCTTTAAATGTCTTTCTTTAATTTGTAATTTCTTTTAGGTAGTATTATTGTTTATATATGATCTATAGTCTATACATTACTCTCTACATCATTTTTTCTTATGTATTGTTAATATATATATTTTTGGTTTATATATGTTTCGTACAACGTGTACATTATTCTCTACATCTTTTATAGTGTTTCACAAGATTGTGTGATCTATGTATAAAAGTTTGAGTGTTTTCTATATTATTATTAAAAAAAAATATAAAACTTGTGCCATTGCTTTAACGCGTCGTGCTATGCGCCTTTGGTGTCAAGGGCATTGTGTGCCTTGCCACACACCATGCGCCGTGACAACACCGTCCTTAAATAGATCTAGTGGCAGCTACATGTTACTGTAGGTCAAGGCTGGCGGCTCATTGCACACACAACAGGTTGTTGGCCGAGATATAGAAATAATTTAGAAAAATAAAATGGAGAACATTCAAAAAATAAGAAGAGAAAAAGCTTATTCTTTGGCAGTCTGAGAAGTGGTGGCAATGGAAAGAAACCAGAATAAATAAAATGAAAAGAAATGACAAAACCACTTACCCGTTCAGACAATCAGGGAAGGGGATCTGGAAGGTCGATGCTGATCACTGACTATAAGGCTTACTGCAACTGAACATGAGTTGAAAGAGAGATGAAGAGACGTCAGGTTCATTGAGATTAGAGTTTAGAATTAGGTTCGAATGCTAGTTAGGGTTAGCAAGTTAGGTAAGTAGTTGGAAGTTTGGCCCATTAAGCTTTACTAGGTTGTGTCTAGGGGTGACCATTCGGTTCAAACCGAATCGAATAACTGAAAACCGAATTGGACCGAAAATCGAATAAGCAAAACCGAAACCAAACCGAATTAACCCATAACCGAATCCAACCGAACCGAATTAAATCGGTTCGATTTTTGGTTTATTCGATTTTTCGGTTTATTTGTATGTTATATATATATATATATATATATATATATATATATATATAGAGTAACTAAATTTTTGTATTCGGTTTTCGGTTTTGGACCAAAACCAAAACCCAAACCCAAAACCGAATAAAAAAATTTAGTATTTTCAAAACCGAAACCGAACCGAATTTTTTTAAAACCGAACCTCTTATTCGATTCGGTTTTCTGTCCAAACCCGAATAATGATCACCCCTAGTTGTGTCCTAACTACGCTTTGCACTTTCTCCATAGCACGCTAGAGGTGCGTGCCCTGACATACCTGAGCGCCTATGGAAGTAGCGAGGCATGGCCGACATCGCACCATACCTTGCGCATGTGGTGCGTGCTTCTGTGCCCTATTGACTATTTGGGGTGTGCATCGGTCGATGGTCGGTGGTCGACCTATTTGGTCACAACCGAGGTCGAACCAAAGTTAATTGGTTTAAAAATAAGGCTTAATTGCACTTTGCTACCCTCAACTATTACCATTTTTCAACTTTGTACCCTAAACTATTTTTTGTAACAATTTGGTACCCAGATATTATTTTGGACTAAAATGCCCCTACCCCTACCCCTCCCCCCCTGCACGCTCCGGCCGCCCCCCCCTGCTCACTCCGGCCGCCCCCCCCTGCTAGCTCCGCCCCCCACCCCCCCCCCCCCCTGCTCACTCCGGCCGCCCGCCCGCCCCCGCCTCTCCCCTAGGCCGTGGCAGCACGGGAGGAGGGGGGCTGGGGAGGGAGGGCGGGGCGGGAGGCGGGGCAGGGGGTGGCCGAAGGTAGCAGGGGGGGGGGGAGTGGGGGGCGGGGGGGGGGGGGGGGGGGGGGGGGGGGGGCGGAGCTAGCAGGGGGGGGGGGGGGGGGGGGGCGGCCGGGAAGGGGGTGGAGGGAAGGAAGAGGGAAGGGCATTTTCGACATTTTTGAAAAATTAGGTATCAAGTTGAAAAAAAATAATAGTTGAGGTACCAATTTGTTACGAAAAAAAGTTTATGGTATCAAGTTGAAAAGACGGAATAGTTGAGGGTAGCAAAGTGCAATTAAGCCTAAAAATAATTATAGTCGGACCAAACCAACCAAATGGTCGGTTCGGTTTTGAAACCGACCGACTTGGCTCGGTTTGAATCGGTTCGGCTGATTGATTTTGATCAGACAAAAAATTTCAAGTATATAAAAATATTTCACAAAGTAAATTCACACAGAAATGAATCTTAACCATCTCCTGTTTGGAAGATGTTTGTATGATATATCAACGTGGACAGCTAAGTAAATTACTTGCATAATAAATTTTTCCACAAATCCAAAATGATTATCGAAAATAAATCATAATCCTGATAGATCTATGAATTGAAAATGAAAAATAAACATATGTTACCTAGAGTGGCCGGTAGAGACCTGGAGGAACCACGGCGTTTACTTTGAGTCTAGATTCTCGAAACCATAAGGAACCACGGCGTCTCTCAGCTCGAATACATCCAACAATCCCCACAATAGTAGACTCCCCACCAAAATTTCCCGACAATAGTAGAATCTCCACAAGGTTGTGAGTCCACATATGCTTCTACAATGCAACCCTTTAGAAGGCACATTTGATGACAGCAATAGCAGCACACGTAAATACTACATAAAATACGACAGTTACAGTTTTCACAGTAGCCATTCGAAAGCTTAAAAAAGGAGTTGCAAGATGCAGAATCATAAACTCCATCCAATCCTCTGCCGAAAGCTAAATTGAGATCTGCAGAAGGAACATGAAACCAATGAAAAAGATTCTGAATACATCCAAATGAGATACCTCCCTGTAGGGATTCAGATACAGCTACAAAATAGAGTTCCCACTTGCAACTTGAGTACACGCTAATACAAGCACAACAAGCTGATGCAACAAAAACTCTTCGCAAATCATATCAACAATAGTTCCAAAACGCTCAAACAAATATAAGATGATAGCAGGAAGCATTAATACCAAATCAATATTTAACTTCAAAGTCGAACAAATCAGCATCACTGTAAACAAATAATTCAATTTACATGAGCCATAACGCCAGAATCACTCAAGCAAAGAATGTAAGGCATTGCATAAACATTAACATGACATGATATAGGTGTAACTGGAATCTGTGTACATAGATAAGTCAAATGAGATGCATGACATGCTAGGAAATGGCACAAGCAACTCAAGTACTTTGCAAATTACCAATAAATACGCAAGTGCAAATATTTCATATATAAGCAATATATAGCAATCGTAATAGTTTAATAAATACCAGATACTTGAACTTAAATGTTTCAAGTGATAAGATATTGAGAACTAATGCCAGTTTGTAAAGGTAACTGGAATCTGTGTACATAGATAAGTCCAATGAGATGCATGACATGCTAGGAAATCGCACAAGCAACTCAAGTACTTTGCAAATTACCAATAAAGGACTACCCAACTGCAAATATTTCATATATAAGCAATACATAGCAATCGTAATAGTTTAATAAACACCAGATACTTGAACCTAAAAGTAAATGTTTCAAGTGATAAGATATTGGGAACCAATGCCAGTTTGTAAAGTAAGTAGTCGATTACAAGAACACCTTGCAAAACTCTTGCATATTACACACACAAAACTTCATAGAAGTATATAACTTGAGTATATGAGATGTATGAGATCAACATAAAAGTTAATAACAAAATATAGCATCATAACAACAATTTCAAATTGGTGTATTCTCAAAGATCTTCCAAGTACTTGGCAAATATATAGAGGTAACAAATAGTATGAAAATGAAATAAAATTGCATACGATATTTTACTAAAAATCACGAGTTCTACAGATTTACTAATATCATCTAAATCAAACTAGATTATTTGTCATATGAAAGTCATAGTTTCAGACTATCAGTTTGTTCACCAGTATGATTTCATGTTTCCTACTTGAATGTCATGTCACTGCTCCAGCATCAATTTGATTCGCCTCTTTTCTAGCTGCAATGTCATTAAACTATTTAGCATCAATGGATTAACATTGGATCTACATGAATACTAAAAATGTCAAAGTAATATTCTGTCACGCCCCGACGCGGAATCACCCCCCGAATCATCGTCCTCGCAGGGGGCGTGATGCCGCACGAGCCTGGATTTGCGCTCGTGCAAGGCAAGATGACAAGTTCTCAAATGGTTATCTTTTAAGTTGATATTCACAACGAAAGGAAACAGAGTATACGAAACAAATCTCTTTATTGATATTCGAAATCAGATTACAAAGGCTTTCGATAGCCCAAACGGAATTTGCCAGATTGGCTACAACACTCAGGTTCTCTCTTGCCCACAAAGGATTTCACCGTTCCATACATCATGCCTTCTATATCTCGGCCGCATCAATCCTGTCGCGAGTCCGAGCGTCAAGCGATCGCACGCTTCAATACGCTTTGGCATTCCAAGCCTCAACGCGTTCAAGCAACGCTTCGCCGCGAGCCTTCCATTCCCTGCACCCTGCATGAAGCTGGTGGGGGATCAGTACGTTCGTCCTCGCATGTACTGAAGCAAAGATCATCTTTGAAAACCGACATCTTTAATATTTACGTTGAATCATGCAACTTAGCTTATGATCTTGCTATGTTCTCCTTAGGGTCAATTTCATGTCATATTCGAAAGCGTAAAGCATGTTACCATAGCAAGCATGTTATCGAATTGAATAGGCAAGCAAGCATTCTCGTGTTTGATTCGTGGCACGACTTACCAAGCCGACGCACTCGCCCTTGCACCGACGCAAGGTGAATACGCCTATCAGATTTTCCTGTCATGTTATAGTGCTCTCTATGCGGATCTACACACGCACGATATGAGTGTACCTTGCGCATTTGACCCAGGATCCGTCCATGCAGGATATACGTATACCTTGCACTTCCAACCCATCGCCCTTAACTATATGAAGGTCACTAGCTTGTCACAGCTAGAATGGACTTATACTCATCGAATCGAAAACATAAGACGATGGTAACTCTGTGCGGTTGCTAACCAACAATCAGAGGCCACCGAAATAATCGCGCGCAAGTGGCTTATCACATTCACTAGAAGGTCGCTACCCGTCTAAATGAAGTGCACCAACAATGCCGAAAACGAAATCCCTCCTAGGCCGAACGGTCCCAGCGCCCTGGCGCGCCGCGTTCGAGGGATGCCCATGCACGGGCTTTTATATTCTTTAAGTCCATTTGACCATTTAACCATGCAACGAATCTTATATTTCATACAACCAAGCAAGTTCGCTTATCGCTATTTCAATTGGCACAACGCCCCAATGTCCTCAACGAACGCCCTAAGGCCATGAACATTTCGAAGGGCACCATGCCGCGTCGACAGTTATGCCATATCCGTGCCACAACTGTTCTTCTCGTCGCAACGACGCCATCTTTGATAAGTATTGTGCAGCTGCGCGCATTCGCCGTCTTTTGTGATCTCGTACACGTAGGCACGTTTCGACCGTATTTCAAATGTTCTATAACTTAGCATTCAATGTTCGGGGCTTGCGCGATATGGCGCTCGCCTATTGTCTTTCAATGTTCTAGCCGTTCTAACTCGTACGCGAAGGCACGGTATGGTTCGTGCACTAAGGCACTCGACGAGTACAGTTATCCCATGTTATTATGGCTTGCGCACCGCGGCGCTCGCCTTTGCGATATCCAATGTTTCGTAGCGACTCATGCATTTGATGCACATTTCATTTCAATTGTACTAACTTAGTGTTCGACACACACTATGATTTATCTCCGATCGAACCACGCCCGTGGCGTCGATAGGTTAACTTAGCATACAATGATATATTTGACTTATCGAATGAAGGAGTAAAAAGAAGTCAATCCTCCCACCTTGAGCCGATATGCCTTCGTCGTTTTGCCGAGCCGATGCGGCTCGATTTCCCAACATCGTTGCACGGCCACTCTCCTGACTTAGCCATTCGAGCACTTCGTGCTTTATTGAATTATACGTCCAATTCGCCTTAGCGTGCCAACGCCTTTGTCCGTCGCAGGGCGACGATTTGATTTCGCGGACCCCTTACTGAATAAGGCAAAACGTCGACCTCTAATATTTTCACGTCAACGTATAACCTGCACACGAAACCAACTAAAATCAATACTTGCATCGATTCGGACTAGCGCCTTGGTCGATTCGATTTCTTAGAATCTTCGAGCCGATTCAACGCACTTATCCTTCGGGGCAACGCGGCGCTTCGCATCGATTCACTCGATACATTCTTCGGGACAAGGTAACTCTTCGCATCGACTTAGTTCGATGCGTTGCTCGGGACAACGTAACTCTCGTATCGATTTGCATCGATACATTTCCTTGGGTCAATGCGACTCGCTGAGTCAACGCTTCAGCGTAATGCACCGTGCGGAACGGAGCATTACAGAATATACCACTCAAAACAAGGTTCGTCCCGAACCGAAACCAATACTAAATTTCCAAGGGTTTCATTAGATCGTTCCACGATCTCGTCTCACTATCGTTTGGATCGTACAACTTAGTTTGGAATCATACACATATTTTAGGCGTCCCACCAATATATGCATTTCAGCCGAGCTCAGTTGTAAGATATCGGAACAACGCAAACAGGTAACTCCTTATCCTCAATTACTTGCCATCTCGTATTCTCGATCGGACCTGGCTCTATTACTTGTTCTCGAAATTTTAGCGCACATGCATATTGATACATACACGATCGTCCAACAAAAGTCAAGGCACACGATACGATTCAAAGATCACATTTCTCACTTTGTATGTTTCATCGGGACTATCAATTCTACGCGTCGCGTTAAACCGTCGCGCATCCGATCGCAACGATCCTTCGCAACGCCTTGCGTTCGAAATCGTTAACCAACTATTTTCGAAGTCTGGCTCTGCAACGTTGCGTTCGAAATCGTTAACCAACTATTTTCGAAGTCTGGCTCTGCAACTTATCTCGATACGATTTCTTTTATCAACATTTGGGACTACGCCCGCTAGGTGACTTACCTAGCACCGTGCTTAACTTCTCCCGACGCAACTTTAAATTGACATTGCACAAAGGCCACAATCTATTCGACACGAAAGTTACATCAAGACGACGGTTTACTCAAGGCAACGATCGCCTTGACACGAAGGGCTTTCCGATACGCCTTACGTTCGATTCCTAACAAGTAGGAATTCACTAGCAAAATTCCCAAATTTTATCCGTCTCGCAACATCGAACATAATTTCGATTCACGCAAGCTCAATTGCAAGGTGAATCCGAATCTAATGACATGACTCATAAGTCATTCCCTTATCGTTCTCTCTCGTGCATAGCATGATTCTCGCAATCGCCTAGACTTATCGTCAACATGCATCGCGTTTATTTGTTATCGATGCAATCCCATATGCGATATCGCATGGGTTATCTTACGGCCTGCAGCATTCAATTTGATTTGGCGGTCAAGTCTTCTAGGGTCAGCTGCCCCGAAGCTACGCTCGATAATTGTGGATTATCACCGAAGGACAGTTTACTACGAACCATGCTATATCTTATTTCGGAGCCAAATCACGTTCCGGCGATTTCTACGCGACTATCCAATCCGTACATAACCATTTCTATCGGCGCAACTGATGCGCAACTAGCCGCCGACTAACTCATGCACTACCGTTGATAATTCCGCAATTTACGAAACATCCACTCGTATCGAGTTCGAGTCTATCTTATTTCTCGGATCGACACACGAGATACTATACGCATCGAGCAATCGTCGATGACTTATAGACTCGTCTTGATTAATCACAAGTTCATGACCAACCAGTTCGTTCCTTCTCGTATTGCTATTTTCGAAAGTTTCGATAACATATGCCTACTCCGTCGTATTGCTCATATCGTGCTCACATTTCCTTACGTATCGATCTCGATACGTCGTATCAATTTCGATAGCGTAAGGGTCGACTTCGAATCCGTTTCAATGTCAACTTAACTCGCATCGCATACATCCAAGTTCGCAACAACTCGTTCTCCGATACACCGCATCCCGCTATACTTTGATCGCGTAACTGAGTTACCGATTATCCAATATCGAACCCTCGAGTCATACGATCTCGCTCTCTAAGTTTCGCGTGTTTTCGGTCGTACTCAAATGAGTCTCGCCGTAACGTATCCAACAATTTCTTAGGCACGACTACTCGCGTCAACCAACTCTTCACCGAAGTCGCATATCGTGCGATCCGATTATAGTTCGCCTCGCCCAACGTTTCTATCGAGATCGCACAAGTCGTACGATTCGATTACCATTCGCGTATTCTAACATTTTCGTTGAGATCGCAAATTATACGATCCGACTATAATTCGCATCGTCGAACATTTTCATCGAGCTCGCAAGTTGTGCGGTTCGATTACAACGGTTCAAGTTTCATACCCCGTCGATCCGATTGTTGCCTCGAGGCATAATCGCTTTGCTAGTCTCGGTCGTCCGACCAACTTATAATTTTTTTTTTTTCGTCCAACGTATCATTCATTGCTACGTGTCTCGCCTTATCGTCCCAACCGATTTTCGAAGAACACTTGCATCAACATGCCGTCGCACAAATTTTCAATCGAGTCTCGGTACTCACTCGTCTGTTGCGGACAAACCTTCCGCAATTCTCACAATACGCCGATGCAATTCATCGCACAAGTGGTATCCCATATACCACTCGGAATCGAGTCATTCATCGCCTACGTGGTATAGCATATACCACTCGAAATCAAGTCATTTCCCTCGTACTATACTTAGTATAAACCGACGATCTCTTCCGACTTACGATTTCCGCAGTGATCGTGCTTGATCACAACCGTAACTTTGATTTAAATCAAATCCGACACAATTCGGCCCATGCATTCATTTGCCAACACGAACTCGGTGCGCAACCGAACCGATCTCATTTTCTCGATTTATAACTTTTGTTTTCTTCCGTTTGCATCTTGTGCAAATTTTATTATCGATATCCGTTGCATCTCGAGCAACGATTTCATTTTGATATGCGTTGCACCACGTGCAACATTTTACTTTCGATACGCAATGCACATCGTGCACAAACTTATCTTCGACATTCATTGCATCTCGTGCAACGATTTAACATTTCATTTTCGACATTCAAAGTCAATGCTCAAATCCGTTTCAACACATTCGATATTGACTTATCACTTTCCATCGCAACGCACATTCGAAATCGATATGTGAATCCGTTTCAACACATTCCATATCAACTTTCTTCGACTTTTCAACGCATCATTTACAATTAACGCGTGGCAATTGCTGCAGCAACATTCCACGACTTTCATTGTATCGATGCAACCAACGTTTCTCATACCGATCGTTGCAACCAACGAATATCTCGATTTACAATTCCGACGTGTTGCATCCACGGCAACAAATTCTCGAATTCATATCTTGCAACTTGTTGCACATTCAGCAACAAACCTTCCCGACTTTTCCGTAACACCATGTAATTTCCAAACAACACGCGGCAAAATTACATGGTTGTATTAGACTTATTGTATGGAACATCCAGTGCGGCATCGAGTAGAGTCAAGAGTGGTTTCGATTGGTGGTGGGCAACTTTTCGAATGGAGATGAAGCAAACGTCCAGAGGAAATTGAGCCTAGAGCTCTGATACCAATTTGTCACGCCCCGACCCGGAATCACCCGAATCATCGTCCTCGCAGGGGGCGTGATGCCGCACGAGCCTGAATTTACGCTCGTGCAAGGCAAGATGACAAGTTCTCAAATGGTTATCTTTTAAGTTGATATTCACAACGAAAGGAAACAGAGTATACGAAACAAATCTCTTTATTGATATTCGAAATCAGATTACAAAGGCTTTCGATAGCCCAAACGAAATTTGCCAGATTGGCTACAACACTCAGGTTCTCTCTTGCCCACAAAGGATTTCACCGTTCCATACATCATGCCTTCTATATCTCGGCCGCATCAATCCTGTCGCAAGTCCGAGCGTCAAGCGATCGCACGCTTCAATACGCTTTGGCATTCCAAGCCTCAACGCGTTCAAGCAACGCTTCGCCGCGAGCCTTCCATTCCCTGCACCCTGCATGAAGCTGGTGGGGGATCAGTACGTTCGTCCTCGCATGTACTGAAGCAAAGATCATCTTTGAAAACCGACATCTTTAATATTTACGTTGAATCATGCAACTTAGCTTATGATCTTGCTATGTTCTCCTTATGGTCAATTTCGTGTCATATTCGAAAGCGTAAAACATGTTACCATAGCAAGCATGTTATCGAATTGAATAGGCAAGCAAGCATTCTCGTGTTTGATTCGTGGCGCGACTTACCAAGCCGACGCACTCGCCCTTGTACCGACGCAAGGTGAATACGCCTATCAGATTTCCCTGTCATGTTATAGTGCTCTCTATGCGGATCTACACACGCACGATATGAGTGTACCTTGCGCATTTGACCCAGGATCCGTCCATGGAGGATATACGTATACCTTGCACTTCCAACCCATCGCCCTTAACTATATGAAGGCCACTAGCTTGTCACAGCTAGAATGGACTTATACTCATCGAATCGAAAACATAAGACGATGGTAACTCTGTGCGGTTGCTAACCAACAATCAGAGGCCACCGAAATAATCGCGCGCAAGTGGCTTATCACATTCACTAGAAGGTCGCTACCCGTCTAAATGAAGTGCACCAACAATGCCGAAAACGAAATCCCTCCTAAGCCGAACGGTCCCAGCGCCCTGGCGCGCCGCGTTCGAGGGATGCCCATGCACGGGCTTTTATATTCTTTAAGTCCATTTGACCATTTAACCATGCAACGAATCTTATATTTCATACAACCAAGCAAGTTCGCTATCGCTATTTCAATTGGCACAACGCCCCAATGTCCTCAACGAACGCCCTAAGGCCATGAACATTTCGAAGGGCACCATGCCGCGTCGACAGTTATGTCATATCCGTGCCACAACTGTTCTTCTCGTCGCAACGACGCCATCTTTGATAAGTATTGTGCAGCTGCGCGCATTCGCCGTCTTTTGTGATCTCGTACACGTAGGCACGTTTCGACCGTATTTCAAATGTTCTATAACTTAGCATTCAATGTTCGGGACTTGCGCGATATGGCGCTCGCCTATTGTCTTTCAATGTTCTAGCCGTTCTAACTCGTACGCGAAGGCACGGTATGGTTCGTGCACTAAGACACTCGACCAGTACAGTTATCCCATGTTATTATGGCTTGCGCACCGCGGCGCTCGCCTTTGCGATATCCAATGTTTCGTAGCGACTCGTGCATTTGATGCACATTTTATTTCAATTGTACTAACTTAGTGTTCGACACACACTATGATTTATCTCCGATCGAACCACGCCCGTGGCGTCGATAGGTTAACTTAGCATACAATGATATATTTGACTTATCGAATGAAGGAGTAAAAAGAAGTCAATCCTCCCACCTTGAGCCGATATGCCTTCGTCGTTTCGCCGAGCCGATGCGGCTCGATTTTCCAACATCGTTGCACGGCCACTCTCCTGACTTAGCCATTCGAGCACTTCGTGCTTTATTGAATTATACGTCCAATTCGCCTTAGCGTGCCAACGCCTTTGTCCGTCGCAGGACGACGATTTGATTTCGCGGACCCCTTACTGAATAAGGCAAAACGTCGACCTCTAATATTTTCACGTCAACGTATAACCTGCACACGAAACCAACTAAAATTAATACTTGCATCGATTCGGACTAGCGCCTTGGTCGATTCGATTTCTTAGAATCTTCGAGCCGATTCAACGTACTTATCCTTCGGGGCAACGCGGCGCTTCGCATCGATTCACTCGATGCATTCTTCGGGACAAGGTAACTCTTCGCATCGACTTAGTTCGATGCGTTGCTCGGGACAACGTAACTCTCGTATCGATTTGCATCGATACATTTCCTTGGGTCAATGCGACTCGCTGAGTCAACGCTTCAGCGTAATGCACCGTGCGGAGCGGAGCATTACATATTCTACTTCTTCCCCCCCTTCATTTCATCACCCATCCACCCAACAATGAAGCTACTTCACCAACCACTGTTCTAAAAGGCGGCCTACGCGACCGCCTAGGCGCTATGCGCCTGGTGCCCGCCCGATGCCCCGTAGGCGCCCGCCTAGTCCCCCCGGACGCCCGACTATGCATGTTTTTGGGTTTTATGGACTTTTTCTACAATTTCCAGTAGATTATTTATTTATTTATTTTAACTGCCTAGAACTAGGCGGCCGCCTACGAGGCCGCCTAGGCGGGCTAGGCGCTAGGCGGCGCCCGTCCAACTAGCGCCTAGCACTTTTCACAACCTTGTCACCAACCCATGCACTCTCATTTCTGACGTACGCACTTAGAAGCGATCTTGTGATGCTCTTCGTAGCACCAAACCCAAGGATTCCACTCCAAAACAAAGGATGGCATCATCTACATTGCTTCATGCACCCATCCCTCAATATCGCCACATGTTCTAATGAATCGCCAAGATTGCAATGGAGGAGGGAAGAGAGGGGATTAAGAAAGTGATATATAAACTTTTGTTTGTTTTATGTTTGCAATGTTCTAAATTTTGCTAGGCGGAATCGGTGCGCCGGAGGGCCGCCTAGCGCCTAGGCCGCTTAGGCGTTGAGCTGATTTTTTTTTCAACATGTATAGATATAAATAGTTTGACTGTAACATATTAATACAAAAAGTTTATGTGTTCTTGTGGCTAAAAGAATGTATTTAAGTCATGTTGTTTTGCTGGGGTGGTATTGAGTTCGAATCCCATCCTAGGTTTTAATTTTTTTTCAGTTTTTTTCTTATAAAAGAGGAGAGGAGAGAGAGTCCCACCTCCATTTCTCTCCCTCTCGAGCCTCTCATCTCGCCTCTCCATCATCTCCTCTCCATCTCTCCTCTCCCTCTCTCGTAGGAACCAGCAGCAACCACCAGCAGCAGCAGCAGGCGTCCATGAATTTTTTTTTTTTTGATTTTTTTGAAATTTTTTCAAATCTGATTTTTTTTTCTGAAATTAGGCTGGCAGCCTAGGGGGTTTCTCCGGCCTAGGCTGCAATTTAGAACACTGGTTTTATGGGTTGTTTCTTGTTTGAGATTTTTGCGGAGGAAGATGAAGAGTTGGTGATGATATCCCTTCATTTAATCCACTGTGGACATTTTTGCTATATATTCTTCTATTAATGTGAATGTCGTCGTTGGCGAGTTTCATCTTCTTTATAACAATCATCTCATCCTAGTTCACATTAGCTGAGCTTGCAACGTGAACTCATGCCGACACTAATTTTGTATGGAACTATAGTCTAGGAAGTGACGCTCGTGAACGTGTACCAAAAACTAAGTGCCATTAAATTCACAAGTCTGTACAACGGTTTGCATAGAGTTTTTGCTCCCATGCAATAGGTTTGCATGAAGTTTGTACAATAGTTTACATAGACTTTGCTCCCATTGCCCATGGAGTTTCTGCTCCATTAAAGTTCTTGTGGCAACAATTTGGTTTCACTTTTATGAAAGAACAGATGCAGAACAATTAGGTTGCAGTTTTATGAGAGAATAGATGCAGAACAGCAGCAGCAGAGATTACGGAGTGCCGAAACACGGAGTTGCAGAGCAGGAGCGACGGCAGAGTGCCGAAATAAGCGTAGAGAGAGAACTGCAGAAATGTGGATAGAGATGGAATTTATTTTCTCGTGTTAAAAGATCTCGTAATCCAACTATGTACATCCATCTCTATATCTTCTCACATAAGAAAATTTTATCACATGATCATTACTCTATATGTCCAATTGATAAATGAGGATGTTCGCAAATCTTGTGATAGGATAGCCACTTCCATATGAAATTCCAGAAAGATGGATGTGTGCAACAGAGAACAGAGATGACTCAATGGTTTAAAGGGATAGTAAATGCTGTGATTAACGTAGCAAATTTTGAAAATGAAAAAATATATTTGTGATAGAACTGATGATGGTAATGGAACAAGCACATTGACAGGAAGGAATTGCTCATAACTAACAAATTTATTGTTGATAAACTAACAGAAGACAGTTAGACATAAGGGATGTTAACTAGATTTAAGGAGGTCTAATTATAGAGAGATGATTGAACTCATGCAAAGGGGAAAAAAAGACCTACCACAAGACAGGCTGAAGTTAAATAGCACATTTAAAAAATCACAAGAGAGAGCTGCAGACAGGATTACAAAACCAGGTCAATAACATGAGTTGATACTATGGTAATTATTTATAATTTCATAAGATCAAGGATGAATTTGAAATATAAATCACATGCATACGTCCTACAGCTATCTGAATATTGTAATATGGAGTTAAAAAAAAGGTAAAGGAGTAGCTTAGAGAGATTAAAAGCGATCAAGAAAGATGAGACTTGTCTGCAACTATGTTTATAATTTCATAAGAGCAAGGGTGAATTTGAAATATAAATCGCACACATAAGTCTATAGCGATCCTCTGTTCTAAAAGGCGTCCGCCTAGACCGCCTAGGCGGCGCCTAGGCGCTAGGCGCTAGGCGCTGGGTGCCCGCCCGATGTCCGCTTAGGCGCCCGTCTAATCCCCCTGACATCCAACTATGCATGTTTTGGGATTTTATGGATTCTTTTTCTGCAATTTTTAGTAGATTTTTTTGGATTCTTTTTATTTTTTTGAACCGCCTAGATCTAGGCGTCCGCCTGGGCACCCGCCTAGGTGGGCTAGGCGCTAGGCGGAAGGTGTCCGCCCGACTAGCGCCTAGCGCTTTTCACAACCTTGTAGCGATCTGAATGAATATCATAAATATGGAGTTAAAAAACAGGTATAGACTAAAGAGTTAGCTTAGAGAGTACGGGGTCAACAAAGATGAGAGTTTCCTGCAACTATGTTATATGGGCACGATTAGGAATTGAAACAATAAGGACACATCGGCACTGATACGGCATTGATTTTGGCGTGTCCTAGTATTATGGTTGTGGAGTGTCCATGTCTTGTCCAACAAGACATGACATGGGTACGGCACCATTTTTGGAGTGTCTGTGTTGCCTAGTTCCACAAAAATAAGTTGTTTGGTGGTTTCTGCATGCCACATCGCATGTACTATCTGAAGGTATCCAACTGACAACTTTTACTTCAATCACCTTTCCATTTATAACTTACATAGCTTTAGGTTCATATGTCAATTCTTTTCCCTTCCCATGTGCATGACCTCTTTCCATGTAGATCTCACCCTTTCTTCACTTGTTTTGCAGTTATAATTCATGTGACTCACGAATCTTATGATCATCAAATAGCATCATGTTTCTACTAAATTTACCTAGCCTTTGAAATGTCAATACCAAAGTTACTCTCACCATAAAGTATCAAACTTACCCATTTCATTATTATGGTTCTCATGCTTTCTTGTATCTTTCTTGTTTGCCCTGCTAACAAAAGCATCCGTGTATGACCACAAATTCGTGTACAAGTCCAATACGTCTTGAACCCTCCCATACTACACATGCCTAGTGATCCTCCATAAAGTCCTATAACTACAACAATGTAAAATGATAACATGATATACATAACAAAACTAATGCACTTAAGTTAATGAGATCAGTATCGTCTTACCTAACGATATGGCGGCGGATGCCCGTATCCACCATACCCACCTTGTGGATATCCTCGACCAGCACCTCCCTGCCCGACTGCTGGACTTCCATATCCGCCCTGCACATGCGAGCTAACCCCATATCCACTCTGTGCCACTGTGCCCACCCCATATCCACCATATTCCGTCGTTCCTGCCCCATGTCCACCCTGCACCCCTGTGCTCGCCCCATATCCACCATATCCCGTCGCTCCTGCCACATATCGATTGTGTACCCCTGTGCCCGCCCCATATCTGTTGTCTACAGCATTGCCAGGCCCATATCCCCCTTGTACCTGGGCGGCAGCCCTATATCCATCCTGTACCTGGGGAACTGCAGTGTTTGCCGGTGGAGCCTGAACTCCCTGGTTCGCCACTGCTCCCCCCAGACCCCCCAAAAGATTGGTCAATCCCATTGCTGTCAGCGCCTGGCCCACTGCCTGGCCCACTGCCCGCCCCATAGCCGGATCCAATCCAGCAGCCTGCCCCAACGCCGGATTCATTCCAGCATTCACCGCCGGCATAGGAAGCGCAGCAGCTGTGGGCTGACTATACCCTGCTCCTGCCGACGGCAACGGTGGAGGCACCATTGGACGAGTGGCGGCCTGCGGTTGGGCGGCCACCAAATGATTGTTATTGTGCATCTGTACCTTGCCTGTCTTGGACGAAGTCGAGATCGAACAGTGAAGCGAGTGGCCCTCAAAGGTCTTGTGGGGCTGCTCCAGCGCCCTCCTTGCTCCCTCCTCCGTCTTGTACACGAACATGGCCCACCCCCTGGGCTTCCCTGTCACCGTGTCCATCCCCAAGGGCCCTTCCTCGATGTCCCCAAATATGGAAAAGAAATCCAATAGCTTCTCCGGATCAATCTCGGGCATAACATTTCTGACATAAATCTTCCGCTGGCTGTTGCCTGTCGCCTGCAATGCTAGCGACGCCTGTGCTGCCGGTGCCAGGAGATTGGACTTGGGCGGGACGACCGCAGCAGAGCCTGGAGAGCGGCCTAAGGCGGCCAGCTTGCAGGTGACTGTCCGGTTGCCGATAGTCTTGTTGGGGTCGCTGAGGGCCTTCTCCGCGGCAGTGCGGGTCCTGAAGCAGACAAAGGCGTAGCCCTTGTTGCGGCCCGAGATCTTGTCGGTGACGATGTGGACGCTCTCGATCTCGCCGTACTTGGCAAAGAAGGATTGGAGGGAGTCTTCGGTGTCGTCCAGGCCGAAGCCGAAGACGAAGACGTTGCGGTAGGTGCGGTCGTCGGCAGCGGCGACTTCGATCGGGCGGTCGGTGGCGGCGGTGGCCTGGATCGAGCGAAGGACGGAGGGGTGGGAGAGGGCAGCGGAGGTCAGAAGGAAGATCAGCTGGTCCTTCGTTAACGGCGACAGTAGCTCCCTGACGGCGGATTCGGATACGGATCTGGACCCGTTAGCGGCAGTGGGGGGAGGCCTTTCATCTTCTTCTTCCTCCTCCTCCTCTTCGTCTTCGTCTTCGTCTTCTTCTTCTTCCTCGTCGTCCTCCTCCTCCTCTTCCTCTTCCTCTTCCTCTTCCTCCTCTACCAATTCTTCTTCCTCTTCGGATTCGGGTTCCGGTTCGAATACGGGCTCAGGTTCAGGTTCGGGTTCGGGTTTGGTATTAGCGAACTTTCGCTTCCTGGCCATGGCTATTGGGATCGGAGACGAGAGGGGAAGAAGAGGCTAGGGTTTGGAAAAGCAATTGTTCCCCTACCAAAAATATCCAAGGGGTACATATTGAGGTGCTTAGAGCATCTCCAACTGGCTTTGGAAAAAAGTTAATGACACATAGGGATGACAAAATTTTATTCAAAAGTTCTTCTCCAATGCAATTGTCTTGACAATTGTGAAACTTATGTGACAAAAATTAAAGAAGACATTGTGAAGTTGATTGTCTTGTTCTAGACAATACACTTGACAATGTCTTCTCTTCCATGTCATCAATTATGAATAAAAAATATTAGAAAAAAAGAAAGAAGACGAGTAGTTGTCTTAAAAGTTGTCTTGAAAGTTGAAAAAAAATACTTTTTATTGTCTTCTCAATACTTTTGCATTGGAGAGTTTTTTTCTATCTCATTGTCTTTTGAGATATAATTTTGCCATATAAACAAGATATTGTCTTGTGGCTCATGCCACATTGGAGCCACCTAAGACTCACAACACTTAACAAGACAATATGGTTGGAGATGCTCTTACCATATATGTTAAATGGGCTGAATCAATTTAACCGCACCCTAACTATAACGCTAGGGTTTTTTTGACCTCATAACTTTTTAATGGTTGATTTTGTTATTCCAATTTTATAAATTATTCTTTTTAAATATTTTTTTATCAATTTTGAATTTGAAGTACATTGAGACCCTTTCAAAAAATATATCTTGCAGTATAAAACTACACTCTAAGTTAGGGATCATCATTTGGTCCGAAGTCCATGGACGTCCGAAAAGCTCACCCGGTCCGATGTCCATGGACGTCGCCGACCGTCGGCCTCCCCAAACTGCAACGCCCCTCCAACTTCTGTAACTCCTCTCACCTCTCTCTATATTAATCCCCCTCTTCACCCAACTCTCTCCACACTCCAAATTTTTCCTCCACCCCCAAACCCTCTCCCCGGCCAACCGCCGACCCCGCGACTCCCCTCCGGGCTCCTCCAGGCCGACGCCCGACTCCCGCCGCCGTCGCCGCCCACCGGCGTAGCCCGCGCCCGACTCCCTTCGGCGCGCCCGTCCAGCCCGCGCGCCACCCTCGCGAGCCGCGCCCCTGGCCGCAGCCCCCTCTGGCCGACTTCCCCTGTGGCCGCTGCCCCTCTGGCCGACTTTCTCCACGCCCGAGCCCCTTTCTCCAGCGCGCCCCGACCCCCTGTCGGCCTCCCCGCTGACCTAGGCGCCGTGCCCTAGCTCCGGCGTTCTTTTTCCGACGCCTCCAGCGTCTTTTGTCGGCGTTCTTCGTCGACGCAGCCCTGTGCATCGTTCCCAGCGCTGTCTCGGGATTATTTTGCTGTCTGGATCTCAAATTCTTTCTATTATTATTCATCTGAGAGCTCTAGCCTAGCAACCTGAGGTATAACCCCTGTCCCGCCCATTTTTATTCTAGTCTATGATGAGAAATGGTCCCCGATTCTCTTTGGGAATTCGGTTTTAGCGACGTCGTATTTTACGGAACCTTCGGAAAGGTTCTGTGGATTATTTTGGATTCCCGGAATATTTCGGGAATGGATTTTTAGTATGTGTTGGCTTTCCGAATTTTTTCGGGAACGTTCTGTGATTTGTGGAATTGGAATCGGACCTCCGAAATTATTTTGGGTCGTCCCGATTATTCTGTGGATTGGTTGTGGATTTTTAAATATATATATATTCGGGTTTCCCCCTGGTTTGGGATTTGCAGGAAATTATCGGCGTCAACTCCCAGTTTTTGGGTTGACCAAAAACAGAGGAGATGCTGCCGGATTTTTCCGTAAATTCTAGATTATTTTAAAAATGAATTTAAAATGGATTTCGGAATTTTATTTAATATTTGGATTGGGTGACGACCGTATCGGTCAATGGATCCGGCTAAGTGCAAACGAAACCGGCTCCACCCGGACGTTGAGGCATTAGCCCAGTTGAGGATTGGACCATATCTGAGACTCTATATTTTATCTTTATTTTTACTATTTAATTTTGTTCATATTTTATTCATATTTAAAGTTTAGGACTAACGGCGGTTTTGTCTTATTTCAATTTATGTAAATAAATTGTAATGGGCATAAGCCCAGCTGGCTGTGGTCTGTAACTGTAATTGGTAGCGTAGATTTTAGTTATTTCTGGTTTTACGAGTTTTTGTATTAAACGAGTAAATTAAATAAAAAGTATTTTCGTATAAAAAATAATTAAGATTTTCTCATCTAAAAATTGACAAGTTTTTAATTAATTAAAAATCATGTATTTCTCACTAAAATTAGCTTTATATTTATATACTATAAAAATACCAAGTTTTAATAATTAATCTGGTATCGACGAAGTTTTCCGAATTCAAAAGTTTAAAACGATCTTTTTCCCTCGTACTAAATCAACGCACTAATAATCGTATTTTTCGTGTTTGTGTCACGCCCCAGAACCAGAATACTGGAGAGCGGAGGCAGACACAGCCAGCTACGTATATTGAAAATAGAATATATCTCAACTATACGGTCACGGCTGTCTAGATATGAGGGTTTACTACAAGCCAGCAGTCTCTTAAGGTCGAGCCTATTGTCTCAATCTCCAGCAATTAACAGAGTTACAAGATGTTTAGAGCATCAAATATATATATATAAGGCGTCCCAAATATTACATATTGGATGATCATGAAGCTAGTCGTACAAAATGATAGGACTAGCAAGAGTTCAGTCATACATGATCAACCCTAGGATTTGTTAATCATGTTTACAGCCCGTAGGCAGACAGTAAGTAAATGTGCATCGAGCTAACAGGTGCTCGTCGGCTAAACGCCTCAAAAGAATAAATTTACATATAAGTGGGTGAAACAAAAAGGGAAAACCCACTCTTGGCCCGGGTTCCGTCTAGTTGTCACCATTGGGCTGGAAGCTTGGTAGATCCTCGGGAGCTGCTCCGAAATCTGGCCACACAAAACCAGCTGGGTCAAACCCCAGAAAGAGCAAGTGCCACAAAGGAGGCCACAAATAAGAACAAAAGCCAGCATATCAGAACATAAAGAATAAAAGAAAGGTACAAATAGTAAAAGTACACAGAGCGATAAACGACTAAGGACGTGGAACCATTCCGGGAGCCAGGTTACAATCCGTAAACCAAACAAGGACCGGGATTGTACCCCTTCGCCTGAATAGTTCACTGTCTCTACCCATTTATCGTTGGAGATAAGTAAAACAATCATGATCAAGAGTTCCAGGTACAAGGGCTAGACAAGACTTAGACGGGGCTGGACACCATTCATTCACAATCGGCCAAGCAAGTACTACGGCTTACTACTTTAACTAACTAGGGTTATCACAAGCCTAATTACTAACAAGATGCAAGTGAGAAACTCCCAGTCCCAAGCCCTGCAGACCATCCAGTTATCCTTCCGCGGGTTGAGAGTTATAGGTGGGTACATCGCCCGGGAGACAAATGTACCCTTAGGTGACTTAGAGGGTGCAACACATGACAGTGTGCTGGAAATGTGCTCTACTCGTCGGCAAGCTACAAGTCCATTAATGCCTCCAGATAACGAGACTGCCTGTGACCGGGAATTCTCCATGTTCTAATTTGGCCTACTCATTACCTAGTCCAATTTTAGTGTGAGTCCCTGGCCGTGGTACCCAGGGAGTCACGTCCTAGACATGATGCAAGACAAGACAAGTGGATTGTACAAGCAAGCAAGCAGGAACACCCACGGTGTCAAGGCAAGTCAAGTTAAGTTATCAAGTCAAGTCAAGTTAAGAGTGCGCCGCCACGGCCACTATCAAGTTATCAAGATAATTCATGTCAGGGTACTTGTCAGGAGTGCGCCACGACGGGCCACTATCATGTCAGGTTGGTCATGTCAGGAGTGCACCATTACGGGTCACTATCATGTTATGTAAGTTCCTTGTCATACCAGGCCATGTACAATAGTCATTCCAAATATACAAGTAAAATCAAGTTCATGACAAAAGGCGTAAGGATATAAAATGGGCGTAAAATACCTGATACAATACCAATATATATAGGATCATAAAAGAGCCAAGACCAAGAAATAACAAATTCATCATAAACAAGTAGGTAGCACAAGGGGGTCAAAGGTTGGGCTACGCAGGGTATAGACTGCGCATACAAGGCTGCGCAAGAGTTGTCTTGCGCAAGGGTTACATTGCGCAAGGGTTACATTGCGCAAGGTGAGCAGTACGCAAGCAATACGCAATGCACAGTACGCAAGCCACTACGCAATACACAGTACGCAGGCCAGCATACGCAGGGGCTACGCAAGTCACTACGCAAGCAATACGCAATGCACACTACGCAAGCAATACGCAATGCACAGTACGCAAGCCACTACGCAATGCACAGTACGCAGGCCAGCATACGCAGGGGCTACGCAAGTCACTACGCAAGCAATACGCAATGCACACTACGCAAGCAATACGCAATGCACAGTACGCAGGCCAGCATACGCAGGGTGCAATACGCAGGGTGCAATACGCAGGGTGCAATACGCAGGGTGCAATACGCAGGGTGCAATACGCAGAAGACCCTAAGCAAGGGTTCTACGCAAGCAACACTACGCAGGAGCTCTACGCAGAGGCCGTACGCGGGAGCCGCGTGGCCAACAAAAGGGAAAGGCTATGTTCTTCTCCTACCTCTGTCCGAGAGGAAGAACACCCAACCCAAAAACTTCAATTCTTCATAACTTTGCCAAATCAAAACCAAATTTAGATTTTCAAAGCTCTAACTTGAGTAAAATTGAATTCTCTTCCATATGGAAGCATCAAAAACCCATAAAATCCAACTAAAATAGATCAAAACCTTGTAAATCCGAAAATAGTTAAAACCTAGATCTAGAACAATGGAGACTCCAAATCACAAAATTCCAAGTTTTAATGTTGTTCTCCATGTCCAAATCTAGCTAATGAACAAATAAAAGTGGTGCTTATTTAATGGCAAGATGCACTTGCCTATAGGTGTTGGTGGAGGAAGAAGAAGAAGAAGAAGAAATTAATGGAGAAATTATGGAGGAGAGAGAAAGTAGGTGGGTTATAATGAGGGTGTTGTGGTGTAATGGAGGTGGTGTGTAGGCTATGGTGTTCCATCATGACAAACCAAACCAAACCAATCTCCAAAATAAAACCAAGCCATGGTTTAAAACCCAACTACAAGAATTCAAAAATCTGCAAGTCGAGAATAATAAAATACGTGCCAAAATCCAAATACGAGCATAATACAAAATACGGAAAATGAGGGTGACAACTCTACCCACCTTCAAAGAATTCCGTCCTCGGAATTAAATCAAGGAGCTAGAGATTGCCACGACAAGCTATACTAAGCACAGACAAGCTACACTAAGCAGTTCAATCATACAATCATACAATGCAAGCAAGGAAGGGAAAGCGTAAGGTATAAGAAAGACATTATACCTCACGACTCAAACAGGTAGGGATATCGCGATCGGATGTCGTCCTCACGTTCCCATGTTGACTCACCTAGAGAGTGATGACCCCAAGCAACACGGACTAAGTTAATAGTCTTGTTCTTGAGCGTCTTTTCTCTCCGGTCCAATATAGACACGGGCCTCTCCTCATACGAAAGGTTGGTACCAACAACCAATTCCGAATGATCTAGGATATGGCTCGGGTCCGGGATGTACCGTCTTAATTGGGATACATGGAATACATTATGTACCTCACTTAGTGACGGCGGAAGAGCGAGACGATAGGACACGTCACCTACTCGCTCTAGAATATCGAACGGCCCTATATACCTAGGACTAAGCTTTCCCCGTACGCCAAAACGAATGACGCCGCGGGTAGGCGAGATCCTAAGGAATACATGGTCGCCGACGGCAAATTCTAAGGGACGCCGATGAGCATCGGCCCAATGGCGCTGACGATCCTGAGCAACTCGGAGGTGATCTCTGGCTTTTCTGACCACTTCAACCGTCTGAGAAATCAGTTCTGGACCGAGCATCTGCCTCTCTCCGACATCGTCCCATGCTAACGGAGATCTGCACTTCCTGCCATACAGAGCCTCGAAGGGTGCCATCTGGATACTCGCCTGGAAACTGTTGTTGTACGAGAATTCCACCAGGTGCAGGTGATCCTCCCACTGTGATCCTCCCACGAACCACCGAAGTCAAGGGTACATGACCGCAACATATCCTCAAGAGTTTGTATAGTACGCTCTGATTGCCCATCTGTCTGCGGATGATACGCTGAGCTGAACTTGAGACGAGTCCCCAAACTTTGATGAAGACTGCGCCAGAAGTGCGATGTGAATCTCGTATCCCTGTCTGATACTATGCTGACTGGCACTCCATGAAGTCGGACGATCTGCCTGAGATACATTTCTGCTAGCTGCGCCGTCGACTGTCCAACTCTAAATGGAAGAAAGTGTGCCACCTTGGTAAGCCTGTCTACAATGACCCAAACAGCATCTCTGCCTGCCGGAGATCTGGGTAACCCAGTCACGAAATCCATGGTTATGTGTTCCCATTTCCATTCTGGGATCGGTAAAGGTTGAAGAAGTCCAGCTGGCCTCTGATGTTCAGCCTTGACTTGTTGGCAAACCAAACATCGAGAGACATACCGGGCTATCTCCCTCTTCATACCATTCCACCAAAAGTGCTGACGAATATCTCTGTACATCTTTGTGCCGCCTGGGTGGATGGAATACTGCGAACTGTGAGCCTCTGCCATGACTTCCTGTCTGATATCTCCACTGGGTACACAAAGACGCGTGCCGTGTCGAAGTGTACCATCTTCATGAATACATAACTCTGGCCTTCTTCCTGCCTCGCACTCTGCTCTGAGCCGCTGAATCTTGGAATCTGTTAACTGTGATGTCCGGATCCTCTCAACTATGGTGGACTGAATCTGTAGGCTGGCCATCAAGGCCACATTGGAAGGAAGAATCACTTCAATTCCCATCTTCTGAAGATCTGACAATAGCTCTGGTTGCGCTGTTAGGAGGTAGACTCCGGCTCTCCTGCTCAATGCATCTGCTACCACGTTGGCCTTCCCTGGGTGATACTGCAAGTCCACATCATAGTCTACAAGTAGCTCGAGCCATCTTCTCTGCCGCATATTAAGATCCTTCTGGGTGAAAACATACTTCAGGCTCTTATGATCAGTAAATATCTCCACTCTGTCTCCGTACAAGTAGTGCCTCCACAACTTAAGTGCAAACACTACTGCTGCTAGCTCCAAGTCGTGGGTTGGGTAATTCTTCTCATGATCACGGAGTTGACGTGACGCATAAGCAATTACCTTCCCATGCTGCATCAAAACACATCCCAATCCTCTGCCTGAAGCGTCACAATAAACTGTGAATCCTCCGGTCCCATCTGGAAGTGTGAGAATGGGAGCCGTTATCAAACCTCGCTTCAACTTCTCAAATGATTCCCGACATTCTGCTGTCCAAACGAACGGCACATCCTTGCGGGTCAACTGGGTCATCGGCGCTGAAATTCTTACAAAATCAGAGACGAACCGCCGGTAGTAGCCGGCCAATCCAAGGAAGCTGCGAACCTCTGCCACTGAGCTGGGTACTGGCCATGCCTCGATAGCCACAATCTTCTGGGGATCAACTTCCACTCCTCCTCTGGTAATGATGTGACCCAAGTAAGAAATGCGATCGAGCCAGAACTCGCATTTACTGAACTTGGCGTACAACTGGTGCTCTCTGAGAATCTGAAGAACCACACGGAGATGCTGTTCATGCTCCGCCTCACACTTGCTGTAGACCAGGATGTCATCAAGGAACACTATCACAAACTGATCCAAGTAAGGCATGAAAATACGGTTCATGAGGTCCATGAACACTGCCGGCGCATTGGTCGCTCCAAAGGGCATAACTAGAAACTCCCAATGCCCGTACCTAGATCTGAACGCCGTCTTCGGGATGTCCTGCTCTCTGACTCTGATCTGGTGGTATCCTGACCGCAAGTCTATCTTCGAGAAAACTGAAGCCCCTCTGAGTTGATCAAACAAGTCATCTATCCTTGGAAGAGGGTATCTGTTCTTAATTGTCACTGAGTTCAAGGTACGATAATCTACACATAGCCTGGACGTACCATCCTTCTTTTTCACAAGAAGCATCGGGGCTCCCCAAGGCGATCCACTAGCACGAATGAATCCCTTGGTTCTGAGTTCTTCAATCATCTTATACAAAATCTCCAACTCTGAAGGCGCCATTCTGTAGACTCGCTCTGATACTGGTGTTGTCCCGGGAATCAAGTCGATGGTGAACTCGATCTCCCGCTCTGGTGGCATCCCTGGAAGTTCCTCTGGGAAGACATCTGGAAACTCTTCAACTATCCGGGGCAACTGCACTGCTGCTACTGCCATCCGCAATACTGGAGGAGAAGGCTCTACTGTGCCTCTGGAAAATGAAAACTCTGGCTCTCCGGGAATACTAAAGACAACTCTGCCAACATGGCAGTCTATCCTAGCATAATGGTTCCTCAACCAATCCATGCCTAGGACTACATCATAGTCTGCCATAGGGAATTCTATGAATCTAGCGGGGAACTCTCTACCGCTAACTACGATCCGACACGAGGAAAACACTCGATCTACTCCCACAAGACCATTACCAGTAAGTATATTGAGCCTCACTGACAATGACTCGGGCTCCAATCCTATCCGTGTCGCGAATCGTGCAGACATGAATGAATGCGATGCACCAGAATCAAATAATACGGATGCTGGAAAGGTGTTGACGAGAATAGTACCTGCCACTACCTCACCTGGTGCAACTTCTTCTTCCATGGTCATCATCATAGCCTGACCTCTAGCTGCGGGTCCCCTCTGCTGGAAACCCCTCTGTCGGCTCTGTGCTGGAGCCTGGGTGAACTGCTGCTGGTTCTGCTGTTGAAAGGCCTGGGCCTGGGGCGCCAATGGCCTCGGGTACTGCTGTTGCTGCTGCTGCGGGACTGGAACTGGGGCTGGTCCCCTCACCGAAGAACTAGAAAGGTTGGATGAGGATGGACCTCCCCTATTCGGGCAGGTCCCTATCTGGTGGTCTGCTCCTCCACAAGCCAGGCACAATCCCTGTGCCCTACGACACTCTGCCACTACATGGCCCGGCTTCCCGCAATGAGAACATCCCACCGCGGAAGACTGCTTCTGCTTCTGCTGCTGCGGGTACGTCGGGGTCGAATGCTGAACCGACGTCACTGAGGCCACCCGCCTCGGAGTTCCAATGGTTAATCCCCTAGCTGCCGGGGCTGGAGCTGAAGATTGGTGCATCTGGTTGTGGGACCGTTTCCTACCTCCGGTCCTGTCCACAATTCTCCGGGAGGTATACTCATGCCTCCTTGCTGCCTTCAACACTGCATCGAACGTCTGGTGTTCGAACTGCTCCACAGCCAATAATATCTCTAAGTGCAGCCCTTGCTGGAACCGCTGAGCCCTATCGAACTCGGTTGCCACCAAGGTGGGGGCGAACCTACTCAGCCTGGAAAACTCGGTCGCATAGCCATCGACCGTCCTGCCTCCTTGCTTCAAGTTGGTGAATCTGGTCTGCAGGTCGTACCGTGCCACCGCATCGAAGTACTTTGTCTGGAATCTTTCTCTGAACGTCGCCCAAGTGACTGGTGCCGCTAATCCCATGGCCTGAGCTGCCCACCAATCGCGAGCCAAGTCTAACAACTGTAGGCGTACCACCGCCACCTTCTCATTTTCAGGTGTCCTAGCCGCTTCTAGAACCACCTCGGTATCCTGAAGCCAAGCGTCCGCGGCAACCGCATCTTCACTGCCATCAAAGAAGGGAGGGTTCAAGCGCTTGAAACTGTTGGCCGCCTGATTTCCTTGGGGACCTCCTCGGTTTAGTGCATCATGAACTTCCTGGTGCAAGGCGTCGCCTCGACGATCTTGGGATGCAAGCAGTTCTCTTATAAGCCCTACCAAAGGTCCCTCATCCTGTCTAGCTGGTTGAACGGGCGGAGCTTCCTGAACTAGAGGTTCTGAGCCTCCGGGAAGCATAACTCGGGAGGCTACTCCAGAGTGCTGAACTTGGTCTTCCTGGCGCTGGGGTGCTTGTCGAGCTTCCTCTGGCTGGTTGGCAGGTCCGGGAGTAATGCCGCTGAAGAAGACGACATAGGGAACAATAAGGAAAGGACCAGGACAGATCAATGATACAAGCATGTGATCAGGTCAAGAATCTCAGGGATTTGAAAATACGGGTGGAGATCAAGGGCGAATATTGATTGAGACATCTATGGGTAAACCCTCACATTTCTTGATTGACAAGACCTGCATGGGCCACCACTTAAACCGTGTCACGCCCCAGAACCAGAATACTGGAGAGCGGAGGCAGACACAGCCAGCTACGTATATTGAAAATAGAATATATCTCAACTATACGGTCACGGCTGTCTAGATATGAGGGTTTACTACAAGCCAGCAGTCTCTTAAGGTCGAGCCTATTGTCTCAATCTCCAGCAATTAACAGAGTTACAAGATGTTTAGAGCATCAAATATATATATATAAGGCGTCCCAAATATTACATATTGGATGATCATGAAGCTAGTCGTACAAAATGATAGGACTAGCAAGAGTTCAGTCATACATGATCAACCCTAGGATTTGTTAATCATGTTTACAGCCCGTAGGCAGACAGTAAGTAAATGTGCATCGAGCTAACAGGTGCTCGTCGGCTAAACGCCTCAAAAGAATAAATTTACATATAAGTGGGTGAAACAAAAAGGGAAAACCCACTCTTGGCCCGGGTTCCGTCTAGTTGTCACCATTGGGCTGGAAGCTTGGTAGATCCTCGGGAGCTGCTCCGAAATCTGGCCACACAAAACCAGCTGGGTCAAACCCCAGAAAGAGCAAGTGCCACAAAGGAGGCCACAAATAAGAACAAAAGCCAGCATATCAGAACATAAAGAATAAAAGAAAGGTACAAATAGTAAAAGTACACAGAGCGATAAACGACTAAGGACGTGGAACCATTCCGGGAGCCAGGTTACAATCCGTAAACCAAACAAGGACCGGGATTGTACCCCTTCGCCTGAATAGTTCACTGTCTCTACCCATTTATCGTTGGAGATAAGTAAAACAATCATGATCAAGAGTTCCAGGTACAAGGGCTAGACAAGACTTAGACGGGGCTGGACACCATTCATTCACAATCGGCCAAGCAAGTACTACGGCTTACTACTTTAACTAACTAGGGTTATCACAAGCCTAATTACTAACAAGATGCAAGTGAGAAACTCCCAGTCCCAAGCCCTGCAGACCATCCAGTTATCCTTCCGCGGGTTGAGAGTTATAGGTGGGTACATCGCCCGGGAGACAAATGTACCCTTAGGTGACTTAGAGGGTGCAACACATGACAGTGTGCTGGAAATGTGCTCTACTCGTCGGCAAGCTACAAGTCCATTAATGCCTCCAGATAACGAGACTGCCTGTGACCGGGAATTCTCCATGTTCTAATTTGGCCTACTCATTACCTAGTCCAATTTTAGTGTGAGTCCCTGGCCGTGGTACCCAGGGAGTCACGTCCTAGACATGATGCAAGACAAGACAAGTGGATTGTACAAGCAAGCAAGCAGGAACACCCACGGTGTCAAGGCAAGTCAAGTTAAGTTATCAAGTCAAGTCAAGTTAAGAGTGCGCCGCCACGGCCACTATCAAGTTATCAAGATAATTCATGTCAGGGTACTTGTCAGGAGTGCGCCACGACGGGCCACTATCATGTCAGGTTGGTCATGTCAGGAGTGCACCATTACGGGTCACTATCATGTTATGTAAGTTCCTTGTCATACCAGGCCATGTACAATAGTCATTCCAAATATACAAGTAAAATCAAGTTCATGACAAAAGGCGTAAGGATATAAAATGGGCGTAAAATACCTGATACAATACCAATATATATAGGATCATAAAAGAGCCAAGACCAAGAAATAACAAATTCATCATAAACAAGTAGGTAGCACAAGGGGGTCAAAGGTTGGGCTACGCAGGGTATAGACTGCGCATACAAGGCTGCGCAAGAGTTGTCTTGCGCAAGGGTTACATTGCGCAAGGGTTACATTGCGCAAGGTGAGCAGTACGCAAGCAATACGCAATGCACAGTACGCAAGCCACTACGCAATACACAGTACGCAGGCCAGCATACGCAGGGGCTACGCAAGTCACTACGCAAGCAATACGCAATGCACACTACGCAAGCAATACGCAATGCACAGTACGCAAGCCACTACGCAATGCACAGTACGCAGGCCAGCATACGCAGGGGCTACGCAAGTCACTACGCAAGCAATACGCAATGCACACTACGCAAGCAATACGCAATGCACAGTACGCAGGCCAGCATACGCAGGGTGCAATACGCAGGGTGCAATACGCAGGGTACAATACGCAGGGTGCAATACGCAGGGTGCAATACGCAGGGTGCAATACGCAGAAGACCCTAAGCAAGGGTTCTACGCAAGCAACACTACGCAGGAGCTCTACGCAGAGGCCGTACGCGGGAGCCGCGTGGCCAACAAAAGGGAAAGGCTATGTTCTTCTCCTACCTCTGTCCGAGGGGAAGAACACCCAACCCAAAAACTTCAATTCTTCATAACTTTGTCAAATCAAAACCAAATTTAGATTTTCAAAGCTCTAACTTGAGTAAAATTGAATTCTCTTCCATATGGAAGCATCAAAAACCCATAAAATCCAACTAAAATAGATCAAAACCTTGTAAATCCGAAAATAGTTAAAACCTAGATCTAGAACAATGGAGACTCCAAATCACAAAATTCCAAGTTCTAATGTTGTTCTCCATGTCCAAATCTAGCTAATGAACAAATAAAAGTGGTGCTTATTTAATGGCAAGATGCACTTGCCTATAGGTGTTGGTGGAGGAAGAAGAAGAAGAAGAAATTAATGGAGAAATTATGGAGGAGAGAGAAAGTAGGTGGGTTATAATGAGGGTGTTGTGGTGTAATGGAGGTGGTGTGTAGGCTATGGTGTTCCATCATGACAAACCAAACCAAACCAATCTCCAAAATAAAACCAAGCCATGGTTTAAAACCCAACTACAAGAATTCAAAAATCCGCAAGTCGAGAATAATAAAATACGTGCCAAAATCCAAATACGAGCATAATATGAAATACGGAAAATGAGGGTGACAGTTTGGTTAATTAAAGAATTAAAATTGGACTATAACACAAATAGAGATTTCAACTAGCGTAGCTAGATTGGTAAACCTGAAATCTGAGTCAATTCTCAATTGTAGGGTTTCGAGGACTGTACTAGCATCACCCCGGAATCAACAAACGAATCCAGTCAATAAATAAAGGCAAGTACATTTTGTGTTAGTTTACAATTATTTAGTAATCGTTTTATTGTAAGTTTAAACCACGATGCAACACGGAACTCTCTCTGAGAGCATTGACTGTAACTACTGTAACTACTGTAACTGTTTGGGGACTGAGGGAGTAGTGTAATGAGTATGACCACATCCAAATTAGTATAACAACTGTGCGAGCTTACCCCTCTTACACACGGGGATAAGCCATATCTTTCACTGTACAACCCAATCCGGTCATATTTCATTGCCTATTCACATCACAGAACTGTAACTGTTTTAAAACTGTAACTGCTTAGTTGATTTTCAAAACTGTTTAAAAGTGCATAATTCTATTATTATTTCAATTGTTAAATTAGCATGAATTGTACTTTGCTCCCTCCTGACTGGAGACCCAACATTTTAGGTATCACTGATGAGGCTTTGTTCCGCGATATTTCCCGAGGTCCCAACTAGAGGACGATGATCTCGAGACTGATGAGCTGGTTGCATAGATTTTTCTTCTTCTTTTATAATTCATGATGTTTGTGGAAATAATGTATCTCAGATGTATCTTTCATTTTATTGTAAAAAGTTTTAAACTATTCGAATTATTAAAGTTGTGGCAATTAGACTGTGTTGTTCTATTTACCTGCATGAGTTACAGCTTACTGCCGCCGTCTCATCAACGGTGCAGGCTGGGCATGATCCGATTCGACCCAAGAAATTGGGACCGGGTCGTGACAGACCAAAGCCTAATAAAGTCCGGTCATTAAGGTAGTCCGACCCAGTCCATATTTGTATTGAATCGGACTTGGACTATGTATCCGTCCGTCCGAATCCGGCCCGAGGTCCGTCCGATACAAACTTAGACTATGGGTCCACCCGAGCCCCAAGGCCAAAGTACTTTAAACAAACATTACCTGGCAGCATTAGCATACTAGTTCAACTATTAGATTAATAAAAGTAAATCAGATAATTAAACTACACATTAAAATTTGATTCTAACAGAAGAAACATATGGATTAACCAACCATATTGACAGGTTAAACCTGACTTTGTATGGTACTGGTACACGGCATATCCTACATATGGATTGGTAAACATTATCTACTAGAACTAGCAGATTTACGACCTAATTGTGTTCATATGTGTAATAAACATTGGTAAACTTAGACTATGGTAATGTTTGTTTAAAGTACTTCGGCCTTCAGATTGTGTTCATATGTTGAATGCATGAAAGTAAAACATAAGAGATTCTGAGCTGGAACAAACCTGGTGTGATCTAGGGTGCAACTCGGGCGGGTTAGATCGGGCTTGAGGTCAACCCGGATCCAACCCGATGAATCATAAGCCTAGTCCGAGCCCATGTCCGGCCCGACCTCGGTTTCAACATATGAAGCACAAGGCCAAACTCGGAGGATCGGGTTTGGCTCAGGTTGAACTCGGGTTGGGTCGGGTCCACCGGGTTTATCGGGCTCTAATATAATAATTGAAATAATTTTAAACAAAAGTAATATTAAACATATAATCAAATAGCAATCAAATCTTGATCATTACAAAATACAAACTGAAATAAGATTTAGGATAAGGAGTTAAAAAAATTGGTTGTATAAATTTAGGACTTAAACTTTATATATATATATATATATATATATATATATATATATATATATATATATATATATATATATATATATATATATATATAAGTCGGATTTCGGATTTTTCGGGTAACCCAAAACATGAACCCGAGCCCAATCCGATTTTTGATCGGGTTCAAATATTTGAACCCATACCCGAGCCAGAATCCGAATATCTTCAACCCTAACCCAACCCATTAACGGATTTATCCGATCAGACTCGGGTTTAGCCCGCCCGAGTTGCACCCCTAGTGGGATCTGATGATACTTCATACGATGGACAAGCATTTCTTTTCCAATTTACGAATTTGTTTAAAAACCTGAAATGGTTGGCCCACATTATTTGATTATAATTTTTTGCCACCATTTCTTACCTTAAATATTGTTTGGCGCTCTTTGTTTTCTGTTCTCATTCATTCCTAAAGCAATCGAGATACATTGTTCAGTTCTTTGATTTGTAACAATTAAGCCCGGCCCGATCCGACTTGGCCCGAAAAGTTCGACTCTTGTGGGCGGGCTTAAGCTCTATAAATAATAATTAAGCCCGACCCGACCCGGCCCGATATTTCTTTATGGTAAAAAAAACCGGTCAATGCCCTGCCCGAGCCCGTACTTTATGGGTTTGGGCGGCCCGGCCCTGCCTAATGTCGATCCATACTCTAAGTATTTGTATTGGCATATATTAGTTTGAAATGGTCCTTTCAAAATTGGCGAAAGGTATTTCAAAAGAGCAATTTATAAATTTGGGATGCCAAAATTGATCAGTGAAAAGCAAAAACGTTCGAGTGCTAATTTAGTCATGTTAAATATTACAAATTGTTGCTTATCATCCTAACTAATGTCGCAACCATGGTCGATTTAATGCCGCAACCATGGCCGATTTCAACAATTGGCATGGTTGCATCCACGGATTATGTCCTTCCCGTCTCTCGAGATTATCCACTCTTGGATGCTAGATTCTATTGTACCAAGCCATGTAGTCGTCACTATAATCCCACAGGCGGATCTTGTGTTTATGTTCCTTCACGTCAAGTATGTGTCGACGTTGTCACGCCCTGGTTTCATATATACAAGAACAAATACGGTTGATAAAATAATCTCATAATCAAAGTTATTGCAGCAAAAAATAAATAAATAATACGATAACGTAAGATATATGAAAACTAGTCTCTTTATTAACAATTTGTAGCAGAATTACAACGGCTCTTAGCCCAAAAGAATAACTAGGCTATAAAAATGAATCTTATTACGATGAACGATGACACGAGACTTACAACTTGCAAATATAGGATATTTGCAACGTCCCATACATTATGTCATTTATAAACAGAAGATAACATATTCAAGCCAAACAACTTCAAGTCGTCAGACCAGTCAAAACATCTTAGAATGTCCAAGTGACTCCCCGCATATATGGATGACGGGACCAACATATTGGAAAATGCACCGGTGAACGGTCTCAACTTGAGTCACCTAAAATGACATGATAACTATGTAAAAACATATATAATTATTACGAGACATTTTACGTTAACTACCCATTTTTATACTTATTATACTAACCAACCCTACTCTCAAACCAATTATACTGACCACTCCTATGTTTTATAGTTTATATATAAAGTTAGTGCTAATTACCCCTATGTTTACTTCTTCTTCTTTTTTATACATGAGAGGATAATCCGTGTAATTAGTTTCAAAATAGGGTAGTCCATGAAATACTCATGAAACATAGGAGGTTGTGTATTTATTTAATTATTATGTGGTCTTTCTAATTTTTTTAGAGTTGGTTAACACTTTCATAAACTGATATATAAGTCATAAATGTGTCGTTGACACAATGAATATCACCGAAGACTATCATCATTCCCTAGAAAACAATAACTGACATTCATAATATATAAATGCGTCATAAGGTGTTTTCATATCAATTGTTAGCGTTCATAAAATATAAACGTGTTGTAAATTCGTCCTTGCATTAACTTGTTAGGACTGTAAAAAATTGTCATTAGTAGACAATCCGACATATAAAGGTCACTGTTAACACACCATTTTTGACTATTCATGGTAAGACGACGCTCCTTTCAGTGTGGGTAGTGAGATCTATTGAAGGTTTATAATTGCTTGTGCTTATACATTAGCACCAGTTATCCATGTTACTCTTAGGCAGAATCGGTCCCAGTGCCCCGGGTACCATTCGAGGAACTATTGTGCACAAGTTGTCTATGACCATACATGTATATGCAACTTAACTATTCCTTGAGCCATCGTCGGTAATTTTATACTTTCCAATCGAGGAATTACTACACTTGTCTACTCCCAGTAAGAATTTTCAACATTGGCGACTCAACTGTCCCTAATATTTTTTCACACTTCCATCTACAACAAGTTAACAATAATAAGATTACTCTCTTTTATCTCTTGTTGTTCTACTTATATTAACAATCTTATGCAATATAGAGAGAAAGACTACGTGAGTTATTTTCATTAAAGTGTGAAGGTAACAGAGAGAATGATCAAAATCTATAGGGAAGACGCCAACTCAGTTGGCGTGGCATAAATAAAAATCAAAACAGCAACTACATTGGCATTTTATTCCTAAAACGCCAAATGATTTGACGTGTCATCTCGTAGTCTGTAAATAGAACAAATTTATTATGTTCTACGTAAATTGGGAGAGCTTTTTCTATCTGTGTTTTTTCTTTTCTTGATATAATGTATTGGGGAGGGCTTTTATGTATATATATGGACATATTACATATAAACATTTAAAAAAAAAACAATAATGATGCTAGGATTGCAATACCCATTTACAACCACTTATGTGATGATTACCAAGTTAATTCAATTGTCAGTCGTTACGTAGGCGGTGGTAAACATAGTGTAATGAGGCTTGACAATTTTGGCCCAACAATTATGAATTCGAAAATGCTACGTTGTCCGCAGACTTAGACCGTAGTCCTAATCTGCGGACCACGTGTCACCTCCCGATTGGTCTCCTCGCTGCTAATTTCTGGTCCCACCAGCCTTCCGGCCAGTCAGAGACTCAGAAGTACGTAGCACTTCCGTTATGAATTAAGAAGAACAAGAAGAGGAAGATGACTCCGACCGGGACTCCCTCCGGCGGAATCTCCTGGAGCCCTTCTGCAAGGACCAGCTACTGGAGCTCCTCAAGGAGGCCGCCCTCAAGGACCCCTCCGTCGTCGCCCGCGTCTCCGCCGACACCTCCACCGTAAGATCTTCGTGCACCACCCCGTCCTCACCGCCGCCTTCGCCCCCCTTCGGCGACATCGAGGACTGCCGCGTCTTCGCCGACCGCGCCACCGGCCGCAGCAAGGGCTACGGCTTCGTCCTCTTCCGCTCCCGCGCCGCCGCCCGCAGGGCCCTCGAGGATCCCCAGAGGACCGTCGGCGGACGCGTCGCTTCCTGCCACCTGGCGTCCGCCGCGGCTCCGGAGCCGACGGGGAAGAAGATCTTTGTCAGCAGCAACGTTCCCGACAGCGCCAGCCTCGAGCGGCTCCGGAGGTTCTTCGCGGAGTTCGGGGAGATCGAGGAGGGGCCTCTGGGATACGACGGGGCCACCGGGAAGCTCCGCGGCTTTCGTCTACAAGACGACCGAGGGCTACAAGCAGGCGTTCGAGGTAATGCCTGTAAGCTTTTTTGCTAACTTTTTTTTTCTTTTCCTTGTATAGACTCCAAAATCCAAATGCATGATATGCTAGTTCTATTGTTTGGTTGTCATTTAAATCCTAATATATAATTGTTGGTCAAAAGCTTGTTAGGTGTTATGCTTGATCCAAATGCATGATATACTAGTTCTATTGTTTGGTAGTTCCTTGTTGTTCTAAGTGGGCTACTGCCCTCATGTCTACCGCGTCGTGACCGTCTTTTTTGTGGATTATAGGAGTTCCTCAGTTCGATACTAATAGAATGCATCCCATGCTTTGTCAATTGTCGCAATGGTGGAGTTGTGGAGGGGTGGCGGTGCGCTAGCTAGAGATTTCTCTTTTAGACCCTCCCACCCAGGGCTACTAATAGAATGCATCCCATGTTTTTTAGAAGCATACCAGTGAGACATAGTCTGACTAGGTATGTCAATCATATTATCTACATCAGTCATTCTAGGTTGTACAAATACTCCTCATAAAGACCGTATCCTGATATCCATGCCCACGTCTTGTGAGACACAAGGTGCGTAGTGACACACAGGGTAACCTCAACGCTTGAGGTGCAGAGTGTGGTGTGAGCCTTTTGAATTGAGGCACGTTTTTTTTTTTCTAAGGGCACTACCCTTTTTTGCTAGGGATTAGTCCAAAAATGTTTCAAAATATTACAAATTTGCCATTAATTTTTTTTACTTGGGGCTAGCCCAAGCAAAGGTATAAAGGGTAAAGTGCAAAAAACCCCTCGTTAAATATGTTACTTTTGCACTAAAAGACCCCATGCTCTTAAAATTCCCAAAAGTTTGAAATATGCTCATTTTGCCCCCAAGTGACAATTTTACCCCTCCCTCCCCCCCCCTCCTTCTTCGGCTGTGTTCGCCGGCGGCGACGGAGGCGGAGGGGGGGGGTCGGGCGGGGGGGGGGGGGGGGGGTGGGGGGGTCGCTCGCCGGCGAGGGAGTCGGGGCCGACGAGGGAGCGGGGGGGTCGGGGCCGGCGAAGGAGGAGGAGGGGGTCGGGGCGGCTGGGGGATCGCCGGCGGCGGGGGGGGGGGGGGGGGACGGGGGGCGGGGGGATCGCCGGCGATGGGAGGGGGGGGGTCGGGGGGGCTGGGGGATCGCCGGCGCCGGGGGGGGGGGGGGCGAGGGGGTCGGAGGGTCGGGGGGCGATGGGAGGGGGGGTCGGGGGGGGCTGGGGGATTGCCGGCGGCGGGGGGGAGGGGGGTCGGGGGGGGGGGGGGGGGGCGGGGGGATCGCGGCGTTGGGAGGGGGGGGGGGGGGCTCGCCGGCGCCGGCGCCGCCAGAGGGTGGGGAGGGGTATTTTTGGTATAAATTTTTTAAAATTTGGCTGGAGGGGCCTAATCGAGCGGATATATAATCTAAGGAGGGGTAAACTGACAAAAAATTCTAAAAGGTCTTTTAATGCAAAAGTAACATATTTAACGAGGGAATTTTTTGCACTTTACCCAAGGTATAAATACCAACTTTTGTTTTTTTTTTTCTCTCTCCCTCTACTCTTTTCTTTTCTCCCTCAACTCTTTTCTTCTTTCCCTCAACTCTAGGTCAAAGAATTTAACCCCAAGTTTTTCCCCAACCTACATTTTTTCTAAATTTTTCTCTCAACTCTAGGTCATTGATTTTTATCCCAAATTTTTCCCTCAACTCTAGGTCATTGACTTCTCTCATTTATTAGTAAGTCATCGAATTAATATATGTTTAATATTTTAAACATGAATTTCACATATAAAAAGTTGAATTATGGGTTTAATGTAGAAAAATATTGAACATGGAACAACCGGGATCATCAAATGTTGTATACTCTCTTCCCGCCACGTCCGAAGAACACTTTGATGCATCGGAAAAATCAGGTTGTGACACAGAGGACTGTCACCTGTCTGGCAGTCCCGATCATAGATTAGGACTGCCAGAGAGGTGGCAGTCCTTCACATGTGTAGGACTGCCAGGGGCCTGACAGTCCTACATATGTTTTTTTGCGATTCTAAAATTTCGACAAAAAGTGCTAAAACGGAGGTCCAAACATCATTTTTTTACGATTCTAAAATTTCGGAAGGCCGTCTAACAATAAAACTGTTAATCTCAGGCTCCTCGAAAATACACTCATTTTGCGACAAACCGGGCCTCGTTTCGACCTCCCAGTCAAAAGTTATGGCCTTCCAAAGTTTCAACTGACCATAAAATGCAGGAGAATGACCATTCTTCGTGTAAATTAACACGGAGAATGGCAGAATGGACATTCTCCGTCTTAATTTACACGGAGAATGGTTATTCCAGTGTTAAAACGCAGGAGAATGACCATTCTCCGTCTTAATTTACACGGAGAATGGCCATTCTCCGTGTAATTTAGCACGGAGAATGGTCATTCTCCGTGTAAATTAACACGGAGAATGGCCATTCTCCGTGAAAATTACACGGAGAATGACCATTCTCCGTGCTAAATTACACGGAGAATGACCATTCTCCGTGTAAATTAAGACGGAGAATGGTCATTCTCCTGCGTTTTAACACTGGAATGACCATTCTCTGTGTTTCTAACACGGAGAATGGACATTCTCCGTCTTAATTTACACGGAGAATGGTCATTCCAGTGTTAAAACGCAGAAGAATGACCATTCTCCGTGCTAAATTACACGGAGAATGGCCATTCTCCGTGTAAATTAAGACGGAGAATGGTCATTCTCCGTGTAATTTTCACGGAGAATGGCCATTCTCCGTGTTAATTTACACGGAGAATGACAATTCTCCGTGCTAAATTACACGGAGAATGGCCATTCTCCGTGTAAATTAAGACGGAGAATGGTCATTCTCCTGCGTTTTAACACTGGAACGACCATTCTCCGTGCTAAATTACACGGAGAATGGCCATTCTCCGTGCTAAAACACAGGAGAATGGTCATTTATATAAATCAAGTTTCAATTAGGACTGCCAGCACCCTGGCAGTCCTCCTCTTGTGTAGGACTGCCAGGGGTGTGACAGTCCTAATTAAAACTCTCTGTGATAGAGAGTTTCAAAATTCTCATCACAGAGACTTACAAATAGGACTGCCACCCTCCTGGCAGTCCTACATTAAATTAGGACTGTCAGGGTGCTGGCAGTCCTAACTCAAACTTGCTGTTGCAGCAAGTTTCAGTCAGGACTGCCAGTACCCTGGCAGTCCTACTTTAGTGTAGGACTGCCATGGGGCTGGCAGTCCTACTTATCATACTCTGTGAAAGAGTTTTCAGTTGAGGAGCTCCTCACAGAGTTTGATAAGTAGGACTGCCACCCCCCAGGCAGTCCTATACTGAAGTAGGACTGCCAGGGTGCTGGCAGTCCTAACTCAAACTTGCTGTTGCAGCAAGTTTCAGTCAGGGCTGTCAGCACCCTGGCAGTCCTACTTTAGTGTAGGACTGCCAAGTGGGTGGCAGTCCTGATACTGATACTCTGTACATAAAAAATAATAATTCATCACAAGTACATAAACAACAATAATTCATCACAACTACATAAATATTCCACATCCAACTTAAGATTCATCACAATAATTTATCACAATAATCCAACTACAATAATTCATCCCAATAATTCATCACAACTACAATAATTCATCACAACTACTTAAGTTTCAAACATTCCACATCCAAATTAAGTTTCAAACAAGTACATAACTATTCCACATCCAAATTAAGTTTCAAACAAGTACATAACTATTCCACATCCAACTTAAGTTTGAAACACGAAATATATCCAGATCCAACTATATATCATGCCGGGCCTTTGAACGAGACTCCCTATTGTTCATGAAGGGGAAGTCGACTACGTCGTCGATGCGATCAAGCTTGTTGGCGACCGCGACACTAGTGTCACTTTGGCAACCTCTCCGAGCTTCGGGCGCCGGTTTGAAAATTGTTATCGGACGCTCGAGAGGACGTCCTGCACGTTCCTTCCGCTTTGACGCGGTGGGCCGTATTCTTTTGTTAGCGGCCGGTGGACTGCATGACAACATACAGTTATTAAATAATAAAAACACAAATAAGACATGCTGTTACCCCCCCCCCCCCCGCATATGAGCATCATGCAGTTACCCACCCCCATATGTCATTAAAGTAGGACTGCCAGGCATGTGGCAGTCCTAATGTAAATCAGGACTGCCATAGTCCTGACAGTCCTCTTTCACAAGAGGACTGCCATGACTGTGGCAGTCCTGATTTACATTAGGACTGCCACATGCCTGGCAGTCCTACTGTTATGAGACCCTAACTGCCAAAACGAGATGCTAGTTTGTCGTGTTCTAGGGTTAGGGTTTCAACATAAAATATGGGTTTTTTGTGTTCGAAAATTAGGGAAGAGAACCATAAAGAGATTCTAAACCTATTTTATCAAAACTTTTTCAAGAATTAAAAATATTGTAGGGTTTCGAATAGAATGTACCAAATTCTCGAATAAATTAGGAAAGAACGTACCTGGATTCCGGTTGCTTTGACTTGCGTGTCATCTCTTCGAATCTACGAAGGTTGTGGAAGAAATCTTGGTGGAGGAATTGGGAGTGGAGTGGTGGAGAAGAAGAAATTAGGGTTTTAGGAGAGGGAGAGGGAGAGAGCTCTTTTTTTCTTCTTGAGGAGAGAGAGTGTAAAATGAAAATGAAAGTGAAATGAAGGGTTTGGGGGGTTGGGCTGCCCCCTAGCAAATTTTGGGTGCCCCCTAGCAAATTCTCCACCTTCTTGGGCTGCCCCCAAGTAAGTGATGCCCCCAAGCAATTTTGGTAGTGCCCTTAGAAAAAACCTTGAGGCACAATTTAAATTTTTAAGAAGTCTAGAAAAAATACATACATGCATAAAGCAAAGTTTGTGCTTATGGACATATACTAAAGCGAAAGCAATATAAATTTAGAAAGACTTAATATAAATAAAGGTTATTGCTAAAGCAAAAATAACCTCAATAAATATTTCTGTCAATTCACTGATATAAAAAGCAAAAACCTTGATCAATTTTGTCAATGGCGCATCAAGGTGCGTACCATTGGCACGAGGAGTTGCCCCTCGCTACCACTCGTTGCGCTCAACTGAGACTAGGCGCGCGCATGACGTGAGACATGACGCACTTTCAGTTTTTCTTTTAAAAACTTAAACTAGCTCGACTATTCAGGCCCGTAGTAATCCGGTGCCACAAATAACCATAATAGCCAGATTTAAGCCGTCTCCTTTTCTTTTATTTTTTTTCTTTAAATGATCACAACCACCTCCCATCCTCTCTTTTGATGGTGATGATAATGAAGAAGTTCTATTTGATGATGATGATGAGTAGTAGACTAGTTAGTGAATGATATTTTGGTGGTTTGGCAAACTTTGTGACGTAAGTCAACATTAATATAACCGTTGCATTTATTTTATTGATTTATGTCATTTTGTCGTTTAGATAATGCACTGCAACTCATGCTTTGAATTGTGGTTTCTTTCATGCTTTAAATGTCTTGCTTTAATCTGTGATTTCTTTTAGGTAGTATTGTCGTTTATATATGCTATATAGTCTATACATTACTCTCTACATCATTTTTACTTACGTTGTGTTAATATATATTTTTAGGTTTATATACGTTTTGTACAATATGTACATTATTCTCTACATCTTTCAGAGTGTTTCTACAAGATTATGTGATCTATCATCTATGTATAGAAGTTTGAGTGTTTTCTATATTATAATAAGAGAATTTTTGACTTGCCCCCCACTTTGTTTGTCCAAATTAAGGGTGCACCCCACAGTTTTGCATTAATGTACATCACCCCCCACATTGGACAGATTCCGTCAAAAATATTTTTTTGGACCAAAATGCCCTCGTCTTCTTCCTCCCTCTTTCCTCTAACCCCCCTCCCTACCCCCCCACCACCCGTGCGGCCACCGCCTCCACTCCACCCTCCCCCCTCCGCTACAGCCACCGCCACCGCTCCCCGCCTCCACTCCACCCTCCCCCCTCCGCTACAGCCACCGCCACCCACCACCGCCCGCCTCTGCGCCTCCGCTCCCCTCCTCCGCCAACGCCCCCTCCCCCCCTCCCCGCCTCCGCCACCGCCCCCTCCCCCTCCCCCCTCCCCCCCCCCCTCCCTGCCTCTGCTCCCCCCCTCCGCCACTGCCCCCCTCCCTCTGCTCCCCCCTCCCCTCCCCGCAGCACTAGCAGCAGCAACGGCGGCGGCGGCAGCAGCGGCGGCGGCAGCGGCAGCGGCAGCAGCGGGGGCGGCAGCAGCGGCAAGCGGCGGAGGCGACGGTGCGGGGGCGGTGGCCGCGGGGGTGCGGTGGCCGCCGGGGGGGGAGGGAGGAAAGAGGAAGAAGAAAATAGGAAGGGCATTTTGGTCCAAAAATTTTCGTCAAAACGTTTAACCGTTAATTTTTGACGGAATCCGTCAAATGTGGGGGGTGATGTACATTAATGCAAAACAGTGGGGTGCACCCTTAATTTGAACAAACAAAGTGGGGGACAAGTCAAAAATTCTCTTATAATAAAAAATATAACACTTGTGCCTCGCTTTAACGTGCTGTGCTATGCGCCCTTGGCGTTAATGGTATTGTGCGCCTTGCCACACGCCATGCACCGTGACAACACTGTCCTTAATTAGATTTGGTGGTGGCTACGTGTTGCTGGAAGTCAAGGCTGGCGGCTCGTTGCACACGCAACAAGCTGTTGGCCGAGATATCTATTCTACTATATAATAGGAAAACTTGGTGGTGAAACTTTTGAATTCCTAAAATACCCTTGAGTATTTTATAAACTTGATGTTATTATGTCAACTTGCATGTCATTTATGTTTAAGAGTCAAAGCAATAATGTTTGCATGCTATGAAGTTTTCTTTTTCCATACAATTTTTCATGTTCCAATGGTAATAAATTTTTCTATCCTTACCATTCTCCAAAGGTTATTATTCTCAATAGAAAATTTAAAAAAGAACAAAATTCTTACTTCGAATCTCTTGGCATTGTAAGAAGAAAGTACAAACACATGAATAGTTACCTAAAAAAGATAAAAAAATGACAACTTATCTTATGATATTCTAATTAAAATACGTGCAAAGCACGTACATGTAGACTAGTATAAATAATTTAGAAAAATAAAATGGAGAAGATTCAAAAAAGAAGATGAGAAAAAGTCTTACCTATTCTTTGGCAGTTTGTGGGAGTTGAGAAACCTGATGACGGTTCTGAACATCTCCGCTGGAGAAGTTGGCGGCGATGGAAAGAAACCAGAAAAAATAAAATGGAAAAGAAATGACAAAACCACTTATCCATTCACTGACAGTTAGGGAAGGGGATCTGAAAGGTCGATGTTGGTCACTGACTAAGGCTTACTGCAACTGAACCTGAGTTGAAAAGGAGATGGAGAGACGTTTGGTTCATTAAGTTTAGGCTTTAGAATTAGGTTTCGGACGATAGTTCGAGTTAGTAAGCTAGGTAATTGGTTGGAAGTTTGGCCCATTAAGCTTTAATAGGTTATGTCCTAATTATGGTTTACACTTTCTCCATAGCACGCTAGAGGTGCTTGCCCTGACATACCTGAGCGTCTATGGCAGCGGCAAGGCATGGTCTGCGTCGCACCATACCTTGCACATGTGGTGCGTGCTTTCGTGCGCTATTGACGGTATATATAACAACGATGACTTTATCCCAAATTTTTGGGTTAGCTGTTTGAATCATCTTCTTTCATTGGACTTGTTAAGGGCCATGCCCTTCGTAACGCTAACAAAAACACTAATTCTTATTTTAATACTTCAAATTATGTTCGCCTAGGACGATATCTAGTCCTAGTGTCTCCATTAACTACTATATTATCGCTTCTCCTTACGTGAGCATCTACTTTGGGATCGACTTTTTGAATCATTTTCTTTCATTCGGCTATGTTAATTGGCCATACCCTTTGTAACGCTAACAAAAACAACATCAGTCTTCGACACTTCAAATCATGTTCGTCTAGGATGACCTTTAGTCATAGTGGCTCAATTAACTACTAGTTTATTGCTCCTCCTTACGGGAACATCTACTAGTCTATGTTCCACATGTTCAAACTCTTAAAACGGTTTTATCTCCAATTGACGCCACCTCTAACTTACAACGGATACATATCCTATCCTTTAATGTATTGCTTACAACTCATCCATCTTAGTGTGTGTGAGTGTGTGCTTATATATATATATATATATATATATATATATATATATATATATATATATATATAAACGAACCGCTCAAATCACTCATGGTTTAATTAAACTGAACGGTTCACCAAAATCAAGGATTTTATTTTTAATTTAAGGATTTTATTTTTAATTTAAGAATGTGTAGGTAAAAGGAACCAAATTGGCTGGCTCTGTTTGCCTTTACTTGGGCTTCGAAACATGTATGCTTTAGTAATTTTGTACGAGAAGCTTTAGTAAAAATGTAAAATATCTACATACAACATAAAAGCTTTTTAGAACCTTTGTCTTCCCATGTTAACAAGGATAAACATTGTCCTCCAACACTTCAATTACATACAATTCCAGGTAGTTAATTCCGACCAACATAAAATGTGGGTACGAATTACCCTTCAAGACTTGACATGCGTTGCACGTACCAAAAAAAAACTATGATATTGTTGAAAAATTAGATAACTTATATTAAAATATTTTAAATATAATTTGAATAATTAGGATTTGTTATAGATATGCTTTTGTAATTTTGGATATGTGTTTAGTTAGATAATACCATGTACTTAGTTTAAATATAATTTGCTTATTTGAATATTTTGTAGGATTTGTTATATGTTCATGTAGCTAGAAGGATTTTTAGAAATTTTTTTCCTTAACTATGTGAGGAGATGCATACGCAGTAAATTTTTTTGGCTTTTTTGGATTTTTTTTAGTGGAGGATATACATACGGCGCATTTTTTTGAGCCGTTTCCAAGCTGCATTATAATAGTAGAGATTGATTCAATGTTTGATAAACTCCACTCAGATGTAGATGTACTGAGTTCATAGTGTCTGATTTTTCTCCTCATAATCTGACACAATATGCAAGGATCTTGTTATAAGATATCTAGGAAGGACTTAAATAGTACAAGTACTACATGTTCATGGTAATGCTTCTTGAGGATGATTCTTATGATAGATCTCTTGTTCTTTTTTTTTTTCCTGTGATGTTATTATCAAATTAGGATGCTCGTTTTAATTAACGATCATTATTTTTTCTTTTACCTTTTCTGGATGTATGTAGGATGTTGTACATTATTTCCTTATTTGAGACATACAAATGTGTCCCAATTATATATACTGAACAAGGAAAGCACAACGATGGAAGAGTCTTATCCCTTCAAAGATCTTCTCTCTCTCTTCCATTTGTCATAGTTTATAATTTATTTTTGGAGATTCTTCCATGTACAGGTAAACAAACAATATGTATTGCCATGTTGGACATGAATATATGTTTTCTGCATGATGTTCATGGATGACCAACCATTAGGATTTCTGTTGCATCTCTCCAGGAAAAAAATACATTGTAGGACATTTGGGAGCTCAACATCTTTGACTGATCATATGGATGACCATTAGGATTTCTGTTGCATATCTCCAGAAAACAAATACAATGTAGGACATTTGGGAGCTCAACACCTTTGACTGTTTTTTCCCATTGAGACTGCACAAATACATAAAATATTAGGGACGTGTGCCCGTCCACAGGAACGAACCAACTACATATGCAGCCTTATTCAATACAGAGAAATATGTTTCTGAATGGTGTTTATAGATGATTCATACCATTTCTATTGCATCTCCAGAGAAGAAAAATGAGAAGAAGAAACAGTTTCTGCTGTATGTAAAAGGTTGAGAGTTCAATAGCTTAGTGGCCTAGTGGGACATCTGTTTTTGTCATCGAGACTGCATGGATACATTAGTTGAAGTGACGAACAGCCATAAATATATGACATAGAGAAACATGTTTCTTCATGATGTTCCCTGGTTAATTTCTGTCACCTCTCTCCAAAAACAAATTTCGGTTCTATATAGAACTTTTTAAGAGTTCAAAAGCTTTGCTTCTGGAGTAATTGTCTTTTTCCTGATGGACCTGAAGGAATACATTGGTTGATGTCACTGATCAAAATTGGTTTCATTTACAATATACATGTCCATCATTATTGTTATGTGTGTTCTGAAATACTGATAGATAATGTGCATCTTCTTCCACAGGTAAGAGTCGCACAAGGATATATTCATCTTTCTGTTGTGGCAAACTATGTTTGACGTCCACCATCCTTGGGAGACATGCTTGTGTTGTGATGAGAGTTTATTGAAGGATCTCATGATTAAATCTATGGCCACAGCAGATAAGTGAGAGTGGTGTTAGTCCCTTGGCGAACAATCGATGGAAAAACACGAATTCAGAAACTATTGTAAAGACAATGTTTCCAGCAACGACACCTTAAAGAAGGTGATCTTGTATTACGAGAATCTAAAAAGATTATGTCGTAATATTTCTCGAAGGCAACAGAACCGTTTAACTTCTAAAGAGAAGCGACGGTATTATCGAAGGCAACAAAGGAAGAAGAAAGCCTGCTGGGGTGAAAGATCACCGGCGCTCAAAGCTATATCCGCCTTACGGACAAGCCTCCAGGAACCAGCAAGTTCGAAGAGAACTTTAGAACGCTCGCTGGCCAAAAAAATGTCGACTCCTCGGAATAGCAGCAGCACTTCTCTCTCTCTGGAAATTTTTCTAAGTATTTTCTGTAACCTTGGAGAGAGGAGATGCTTCTGTTATTATAGGCACGAGATGGGCTTTTCAAATTCTGAACGCACGCCCTGTTTAATGCCAGATCCGGATTTTCTGGATCTGAGCCTTTTTCGGATCTGAGCCCACAAGACCCGCGGACGTTACATAATTTGAACGGCCCACTCGACCCGCTCGACCCGCACGACCCGCACGACCCGTACGTCCCGTACGCTCAGTACGCTCAGTACGCTCCGTACGCCTCGCACGCCACGCAGGGCCGCGCAGAGGCTCGCGCACGAGCGCAACTAAAGCGCACAATGCGCCTTGCGACGAGCCTGTCGTGCTAAGTGCAAAGTGCCATCAAAAAGCCACAATAAGCCTCAAAAGCCCATTAGCCCAAGCCCGAGTCCGAGCCCGAGCCCGAGCCCGAGTCCGAGTCCGAGTCCGAGTCCGAGTCGCTAAGCCCCTTCGGGGCTTAGCTCCAATAGATTTAAATCTATTTTCATTTGGCCAAAAGTTGGTTTCTTATTCTCACCTCTATGTAAAATCCTCCCACATGGCACCCTCCATTGGGCCTCAACCCATGTGCATCTCTTTATTCCTTCATAAGTAATATATAGAGATACAACTTGGTGTGTTTTTCCGATGTGGGACTATCTTTTAACAATAGAATGTTGTGAACACACAACATGTAGAATAAAATACCAACAATCCCCCACATATCTCTATATATATGAGTTAAGCGTTCCACATAATAACTGTCCATTATGCATTAGGATAGATGTCGCTGACGACTTGAATCTTCCCGCATGGGTTGAACAACAGTATGATACAAGAATGGACTACGCCTTGAATTCTGTACCACAGCTGTAATTTTTTCCACTCACATAATGTAGTTATCTGTGCTTCTGGCTGCACATTAAAGGCCTTGTGCCAGCCTGGATTTCAATGTATGTATTTTGGGCGTCTACAAATTTACCCTCAAGAGACGGCCTATTTCTCTGTCCATACATTATAGGTGAGTTCTTTATAAAGAGTCATGGCATGAAGCATTGCGCTCCTTTGCGGTGCTACGTCGCTATGACATGGCTCAACGCCGAGGCTTTACCCCACCTGGGTACCTCATCGTAGTGTCATACTACTGTAGCATGAGGTCACAATCTTCTTTGTAGTGCCAAACTACTCAGCATGAAGCCTTACGCTTCCGTGCGGTGTTACGCCGCTATGACATGGCTTGCAAAGCCGAGGATTTACCCTTCCTGGTACCTCTTCGTGGTGTCATGCCACTGTAACATGAGGATACCGTCCTCTTTGTAGTGCTGTCTACACCTTTTTATGATTATGCAACATTAGGCTACCTGCCTATATGCGGTGCTACGCCGCCTGTGACTTGGCTAACAAAGCCAAGGCATTACCCCTACCTGGGAACCTCATGGTGGAGTCACCCCACTGTAGCATGGAGTTGTAACACTCCTTTGTGGTTGTTGCACCACCATGCTTCCTGTAGAGCATAACAGACCTTCACTCAGTCTGAGAACTCATTAAGGCATTATGCCATCCTTCCCACAGGATCAATTTTTCGTAGAAAATTCATAGTAGACAACAGTGGTTCTGGGTCCGAAACCCTTACATGTTCCGCAGAACAAGTACCCACTGTTAACTAATATTTTTCCAGTCAATAGTCCTCCCTTGAATCAAAAAATTAGATATCTGGTAGATTTCTCTTTGAACCAATAACATAAAATTTATTGATAGGATTATAATGACACAATATTAGAATGCCTTCAAACCCATCTTCCTTGCTGTGTCATCGACCAGCTGTCGTTTGAGGCCTTTCGTGAACGGATCCGCCAGGTTCTCCTAACTCCGAACATCGATCACTGCAATGACGCCTCGTTTGATGAGATCGTTCACTGCTCTGTGCTTTAACCGCACAGTCCTCTTCTTTCCGTTAAAGAGTTCATTTGATGCTACTGCTGCTGCCGCCTGGTTGTCACAGTATATCGGGATTGCCGGTATCTGAGCTCCAACCACCGGAAGATCATACATGAGCTCCCGAAGCCACTCTGCTTCATCTGCAGCAGCATCCAATGCAAAGAATTCAGATTCCATGGAGGAGCGAGATAACATTGTCTGCTTCTTCGATTTCCACGATATAGCAGCTCCGCCCAAAGCGAATATGAATCCACCTGCCGAATACTCGCTCTCCACCTTTGAACACCAGCTAGCATCACTGAAGCCTTCCACTACTGACGGATCTCCGCTGTAGTATAGTGCAAATGTCTGAGTCCTTTTTAGATATCTCATAACACGCTTCACAGCGTTCCAGTGTTCAACGCCTGGGTTGCTAGTGAACCGACTCAGCATTCCCACCGCAAAAGCTATGTCAGGCCTTGTGGCAGTAGTAGCGTACATCAAGCTTCCGATGACGCTAGCGTACTCCAACTGCCTGACGCTTTCCCTCGAATTTGGCTCCAGCTTCTGATCACTCCGGTACGGTGTATCAATTATAGGAAGATCTTGATACCCGTAGCGAGTGAGCATCTTCTCAATATAATGAGATTGTGACAGCGCTATTCCAGTACCTGTCCGGATGATCTTGAGCCCCAAGATTACGTCGGCATCCCCCAAGTCCTTCATACTGAACTTGGTCGAGAGGAATTTCTTTGTCTCTGTGACACAGCTTAAATCCGTACCTAGGATTAGCATGTCGTCAACGTAAAGACAAACGATTACTCCTCTTCCGTCAGCAAACTTCGTATAGACACACTTGTCTGTTTCACTGACCCTGTAGCCATTTGACCTTATCACCTTGTCAAACTTCTCATGCCACATTTTGGGAGCTTGTTTCAAACCATACAGAGACTTCATCAACTTGCAGACTTTGTCTTCCAGACCTCTGACGACAAAACCTTCTGGTTGTTGCATGTAGGTCTCTTCGGTCAGCTCGCCATTAAGGAATGCCGTTTTCACATCCATCTGATGTATCACCAGCTTGTGTATTGCTGCTAGAGCAATTAACAATCTGATGGTTGTCATCCGAGCTACTGGAGCATAAGTGTCAAAGTAGTCGATCCCCTGCTTCTGAGCAAACCCCTTGGCCACTAGCCTGGCCTTGAACTTGTCAATGGTTCCATCTGCTTTCATCTTCTTCTTGAAGATCCATTTGCATCCGATGGGTCTTGCTCCTTCTGGCAGGTCAACTAACACCCATGTGTTGTTGGAGGTGATTGAGTCAATCTCGTTGTCTATCGCCTCCTTCCAGAATACAGCATCTCTGGTCTTCATCGCCTCATCATAGGTAAGCGGATCTGCTTCCACATGATAGGTGACGAAGTCATCTCCGAAATCTTTCGGCCTCCTTACTCGCTTAGTTGACGGCTCAGCGAGTTCTAGTTCAACTGGTGTCTCTTCGACAATAGCTTCTTCTTGGACTACTGGTTCGATAAGGACTTCTGTCTGCTTTGCACTCTCATCATTCTCCGGAAGATCCGCGAGAACAATATTTTTGTGCCTTGCAAACTTGTCTTCAAAATATTCAGCATCGCGAGATTCAATGATATGATTTGATTATATATCAAGGAATCTCCGAGCATCACTCTTCTCGGCATAACCCAAGAAGATAGCCTTAGTAGTCCTAGTCCCCAGCTTCTGAATCTTCAGATCTGGGAGCTTCACATAAGCCAGACACCCCCACACTCGAATGACATTCAAGTTAGGTCTGACTTTGAACCAGAGTTCATGAGGGGTTATGTCCGAAGTTGCATACGGTACTCTATTGAGAATGAAAGTAGCCGTTAATGCAGCTTCTCCCCAGAAGCTCTTTGGAAGACCCGCAGTCAACAGCATAGAGTTCATCATCTCTGTCAACGTTCTGTTCTTCCTTTCTGCTACTCCGTTGGATTGAGGAGAGTACGGAGCCGTCGTCTCATTTATGATTCCATGTTCTTTACAGAATGACGAAAAATCATGAGACCGATACTCCCCGTCTCGATCACTCCTAAGCCTTTTGAGTTGTTGTCCAGTTTGCCGTTCAGCCTCGGCCCTGAACTCCTTGAACTTCTCGAATGCTTCGTCTTTAGATTTGAGCAGGTAGACAAAAGCATACTTTGAGAAGTCGTCGATGAAAGTAATAAAATACTTCATCCCGGCTTTTGTAGAGAATTGCTTGAAGTCACAGATATCTGAGTGAACCAACTCCAGAAGATCTGTGCTTCGATGGACCCTGTGAAAGGGTTTCCTGGTGATCTTCGTCTGAGCACACACTTCACATTTCTCTACCTTACCCCCACACTTGAAGATAAGTCCTAGGCTAGACATTTTGTTAATTCTTTTACAATGAACATGTCCTAGCCTATTATGCCACAACTCAAAAGAATAGTTCAAAGTAGAAATAGCATTAATATCATTTTTCTGGGTTACAACAAGCTGAACTTTGTACATTCCTTCAGTCTGGAAAGCTTTTCCGAAGAATGTACCCTTCTTGGACATCACCATCTGGCCAGCATTGATGTCCATCCTCAAGCCTGCGTTACAAAGCAGGCTCCCAGAGATCAGGTTCTTAGCAATTGCAGGAACATGCTTCACTCCTTGAAGCGTCAGAGTGTTCTCCGATGTGAGTTTCAGCTCCACCGTCCCAATCCCCAGTACTTCAGCTTGTGCCTGGTTCGCCATTATGACTTTCTCGGAAGTTGGCTCATATGAGTCGAACCATTCCTTGTCTGAGCAGACATGACACGTAGCACCAGTGTCTATCCACCAGTCCGAGTCAACCCCCACATTTGCAACCTGCGCTATCATTGCAACCAGATTAGTAACCAAAGAAACCTTACTAGGCTCACCTTTTTCTAGTTCCTTGTAGTCACTTTTGTAGTGGCCCTTCTTGCCACATTTGTAACAAGTCACATGGGACTTGGACTTCTGATTCTTGAATGAAGGGCTCTTCACTTTCAGATTAGTGAAGTCCTTCTTCTTCTTATGAGGAGAAGCCGCCTGCTTCCCCTTGTACTCTCTGGTTTGGACCAGATTTGCTTTCGCCAGTTGTTTGGACAGAGAATCCATCTTCTGTTGAGAGCGCATCTCGTCCTCAACATGAATCTCTTGCAGGAGATCTTCCATACATATGTCCAGCTTCTTGCGGTGCATCCTTGCATAGAAGTTGCTCCACCCCGCAGGAAGTTTAGAGACGATTCCTCCAACGACAAACTTGTCGACAAGAGGCATCTTCTCGTCATCTAATTTTTGGCGCAGCTTCAGAAACTCCTTTACTTGGGGCAGCATAGCCTTCTCATCTTCGAAGGTCCACTTGTGGTATCTTTCAACCAAGAAGATCTTGGACCGATTCTCGTCATCTTCGTACAATTTCCCCAAGGAGTCCCAAATCTCTTTGGAAGAATTCTTCTTGGAATAGGACTCTGCCAGAGAGTCTTCCATGCTATTGAGAATCAACAGTTTACAGATACTGTTTTCTCTAATCCACTTTGCCTGCTTGGACTTAGCAGCGGCAATAACTTCTGCGGTTCCGGTTGTTGGAACGACCGGTTCTTCCTCATTCAGCACGTGGTCAACTTCCACGAGTTGAATGTTTAAGGTTACTTTCCGTTTCCAGATTTGGAAATGTTCGCCGTCAAATTTCTCCAACTTGTTAAAGTCGGTATTGACGAGCGATGCACGTGAGTTATCCATCTTTTCGATATAGCTTTGAGATTGTTAGTCCCTTGGCGAACAATCGATGAAAAAACACGAATTTAGAAACTATTGTAAAGACAATGTTTCCAGCAACGACACCTTAAAGAAGGTGATGTTGTATTACGAGAATCTAAAAAGATTATGTCGTAATATTTCTCGAAGGCAACAGAACCGTTTAACTTCTAAAGAGAAGCGACGGTATTATCGAAGGCAACAAAGGAAGAAGAAAGCCTGCTGGGGTGAAAGATCACCGGCGCTCAAAGCTATATCCGCCTTACGGACAAGCCTCCAGGAACCAGCAAGTTCGAAGAGAACTTTAGAACGCTCGCTGGCAAAAAAAATGTCGACTCCTCGGAATAGCAGCAGCACTTCTCTCTCTCTGGAAATTTTTCTAAGTATTTTCTGTAACCTTGGAGAGAGGAGATGCTTCTGTTATTATAGGCACGAGATGGGCTTTTCAAATTCTGAACGCACGCCCTGTTTAATGCCAGATCCGGATTTTCTGGATCTGAGCCTTTTCCGGATCTGAGCCCACAAGACCCGCGGACGTTACATAATTTGAACGGCCCACTCGACCCGCACGACCCGTACGACCCGTACGCTCAGTACACTCAGTACGCTCAGTACGCCTCGCACGCCACGCAGGGCCGACGTAAGTGCAAAGTGCCATCAAAAAGCCACAATAAGCCTCAAAAGCCCATTAGCCCGAGCCCGAGCCCGAGCCCGAGTCCGAGTCGCTAAGCCCCTTCGGGTCTTAGCTCCAATAGATTTAAATCTATTTTCATTTGGCCAAAAGTTGGTTTCTTATTCTCACCTCTATGTAAAATCCTCCCACATGGCACCCTCCATTGGGCCTCAACCCATGTGCATCTCTCTATTCCTTCATAAGTAATATATAGAGATACAACTTGGTGTGTTTTTCCGATGTGGGACTATCTTTTAACAATAGAATGTTGTGAACACACAACATGTAGAATAAAACACCAACAAGTGGCACTGTACCTGATATTTTTAGGCTGATTTATTTTTCCTAATCCATAATTGAAGTCTGATCTGATGCCTGTTAGTGACTGTATTATTGCATTTTGATTATTTTGCTATAAATTATGACCAACTCTAAAGACTAGTGGTCGATGCTAAGATGCCGATGTCAAAGAAAACCAGTGATACTGTCACGCGTCAGCAAAGTTTGCCCTGTTGTCTATATTATTGTAATTTGTAGCAATAGGAAGGATTCATTGCCTGAGAATGGATTTATAGATATTGGTAGATGATCTTTCTTAACAGAAAGTCATCCTTGTAGCTCTCTATCTTAATCACGGCCGGTGTGTCACGTACAAAAGTTTGCGTCCCATCGAAACGGACTTGTATAACTCTACACGGAGTCGAGTTATGCTGAAAACTTCCGAAAATTTCTAGAAGATGGTGGAATCCTCAGGAAGACTTGAAATTTTCATGAAGATTCATAAATTTTTTAGATGTTCTAGAAGGCTCCTTATAAATATCTAGGTTCTAGAGTTTATTAGAATAATCCATGGAATATTATGTTTACAGAAGTTTCTTGTAAGCCCTGTGGGCACTATAAATAAGTGTGAGGCCTCATTTTTTCCTCATCATCCAAAGTTGTAATCTCTTTCTAGTATAGTGAAGTTTTCATACTTCCAATATTTCTCTTTTGTTCCACTTTGTTCTCAATATCGTCTTAACGATCTAGCTAAGTGGGTTCGAGAAGGCTGGCACGGATTTTTGAGTAGGAAGCTTATGCGCCGCAAGGATCGAAGTGTAGCCTAAAACATTAAGTCCCTGACAGATGGATGCTGTACTCCAACTTTGATTCTGGACGTGGTTTAGATGATGACATACAGTGTTAGGCGGGGTTTCACCTGACCAGCTGCGCTTTAGCTTTTCGACCTAACCGGATATCCTTAATTATTTGTTCCAGGCCCGGCCTGACCTGATAATAGATGTATACTATTTAGGTTATTAATCATTTTCTTTTGTTCATAATTGTTTCAGAGCTTTGATTAATTTTTTTTGCTGTTGCATGTTCTTATGATATCAAAACTTCCTAATGTTCTTTAAGGTTGTATACAAATTGGAACTATTTATTCATGTTACACCCTTACCCCTCCTCTGTGTAATTATGTTATGAATTATCTATTCTACTATATAATAGGAAAACTTAGATGGTGAAACTTTTGAATTCCGAAAATACCCCTACATACTTATACTAATTAAAAATGGGAGCGGATCAAAAGTCCCCTTTAGAAAACCCCCTAAAATTTTTCCTGACTCTAATCCGTAATATTAATATTAATATTAATATTAATGTTAATGTTAATGTTAATGTTAATATTAATTTTTATTTTTATTTTTTATTAATGTTAATGTTAATGTTAATATTAATGTTAATGTTAATATAATGTTAAGTTTAATGTTAATTTTAGTATTTAATGTTAATATTAACATTAATATTAACATAACATTAATATTAATATTAAATTACGGATTTGAGTGAGGGAATTTTTAGGAAGTTTTCTAAGGGGAACTTTTGATCCGCTTCCATTAAAAATACTTCATTAATTTTAATAATGACAACTTAATAATTAGGAAGACTACCCTTTGGTCTTTCTAAACTAATTAAGAAATGTTAAAATCGTGCACATATGCTAGTGTTCATAATTCTGTTATATGATGGATTCCTTTTCGTGGTTATGTAGAAATTTTATTTTTGAAAATCTGGGTATACTTACGTAAGTTTCCAACCAAACTTGATAAAACTATTCTTGCTGTTTCTTAGGAAACTGACTTGCAGCCGGCTATTTCTTAAGAAAACTGACTTGCAGTCGGCCGGCTGAGAAGTAGTTGTAAGAAGATCTTGACCGATCGATGTTGCAATTGTCATTGCAAAGATCTTCTGAATCTTTGGACTTTCTCCTGATTTTTATGAGGATTTTCTCTGAGAAAGTGGCCAGCAGTACGTCTTAATAAAGCATATTAAGAGCTTCTATAAGTAGTGGTTGAACTTTTGATAGTAGGAGCATTCACAGTGGCAACACTCCAAACCATATTCCAAATTACTTCAAACTATACTCCAAAAATTAATTTTGAAGTATTTCCTTCATGTTGATACACAATGGTATACTCCAAATAAACACTCCAAATTGACAAGTGGCAACATCCCATCTATTTTTTCCTTATTTTTTCTTCATAATTGACAAGTGACAACACTCCAACAAAAAGAACGAAGGAGAAAAGTAAATATGGTGGGCCCCAAGTAACTATAGTTTCACTAGTGGACTTTTCAAATTTGGAGAGTCCTTTGGCTTTCTACTCTTTTTTAAATGTGGACAAGAGTCCATTGTAGCTCTCAAGTGCTACAAAATTTGGCCAAAGGTCAAATATAATACTTGAAAATAGTCCCACTGTGGATGCTCTAACCAAGAGCTTCTATCAGTAGTGGTTAAACTTTAAATTATCAAATTAGTTATTAGTTAATTTAATATTAAATAATTAAATCATGTCCCTACCTCCAAGAGAGAAAAGAGGAGTGGGACATGAACTAGTTGTCTAATCAAGCATTTTTTTTTTACTTCGAAAATTTCTACACTAACCAAATGTTGAAAAAGCTACTCCAAAAACCAGATCCTAAATTTGGAGGACTTTTATATTACTTCTTGTTTACCAAACATGTCCTAATGAACCAAATCAAATTAGCTTTGATTGGAATGTTTCTTGATAAAACCAAACAATCAATTAGCATGGCAGCGATAATAATAAACCATTTAAGCTCTCAGTGATTAGAGTGATTAGTTATTATCAATTTATCTCAATAAGAGGTCTTTGATTTTTTTTGCTTAAATTGGACTTGAAATTTAGAGGTGGTCTTAGAATCTAAGTTATGAGTTCATCTCTTAAAGACATTGTCATCAACATTAGTTTGTAGGATAGGATATAATCTTACACAATATACTTGAATATGTAAACATTATGTCACTTGTAATACCCATGAATAATGGCTAGTTTGTACTTAAATACCATTAACTCTTATATTTCTACAAGTTACTACAAATTGTTCGTTAACCATTCTTTATTAGCAAATTAGCAAGATGAACTATTATTTACTTCTGTGACACCTTTAAAAAAAAAATATAAAAATTGGCTTGACCATCCCTTCCTCGCTCCTCGAATCATCCCAAATCAAAATTACAACCCTAACTCCGACTATCATCATTATGGCATTTTCCGGATAAATTGGAGAGGGGAGAGTGATAGGCTTGGTTTGTAATTGCTTACTTTTAAAAAATTACAATATAAGTAACTTTTGACAACATGTAGGATGTGCTATCAAAATATATCCAAAACCTGAAAAAAAATTCAAAAGTTTTTTGATAAATTATTTTTATTAAATAAACTTGGATTATTTTCTAAGGAAAGAAAAAAGCATAAACAAACTTTCATCAGCAATCAAAAACCTAACCATAGAGCACATGATTGCATTTTTTTATGTTTTATTTACTAATTTGAACACATGCATTGCACTTGAGAATTTTTGACATATATTGACATATTGTAGTTATGTCAATTTTGTAAAAAATTACTTGTAATAAGTTTTGAGCCAAAGTAGTTTAATAATAACAAGTTGGAATGATAGTTATAACAATATTTATCTATAAAGTAGTTCATGGTATAATAGTTTTGAACAATCGGTCAATTTAGGCTAATATAACGAGCATCGGTGCACACATGTTTTGTGTGCAACACGTTTGAGTTTGTGGAAGTGGCTTATCGTAGTCCGGATCACCAACATGGTCTTCTTGGAGCTAAATCACATCTCGACATCTTCTCCTTCGCTGAGTCGAAAGTCGAGGTTCAAGTGTTTGAAGTTCCTCGTCAGCTTTCCTCACGGTTCCTCCATCCCCAACATTTTTTTTGCCTTTCATGCGGACAATGGTGTCCTTCACAATAGGGGTGAGCATTATTCGATTTTGGACCGAAAATCGAACCAAACCGAATAAGAGATTCGTTTCGGTTTAAAAAAAATTTGGTTCGGGTTAAACCGAAAATCGAACCGATTTAATTCAGTTCGGTTTGATTCGGTTATGGGTCATTTCGGTTCGGTTTCAGTTTTGCTTTTTCGGTTTCAGTCGAATTCGATTTTGGTTATTCGGTTCGGTTGGAACCGAATTAACCGAATGCTCACCCCTATTTCACAATGTACATATTCTATATGAAATAATCGTCTTCATGACGGCCTGGTGGAGGTTAATAATACGTCATTATATAATAATACTTATCTTAGAGAGAGAGCGAGTTATGAAGGATTAGTAAATAATATTTTTATCCATAAATAATATTATTTTTAAGCAAACATGTGTATTAAAATAATATGATATATATGAATTATATATTAGTATAGATAATCTTAGGTGTGTGGATTAATATGGGAAAAAAATTGTTCATCCAACACATGTAATGGAAAAAGAAAAAAGTTACATGAATTCTCCTGGACTCCAAGTCATTTTGAAATAAGAAAAGCTCGACTTTGAAATAAGAAAAGCTCAAAAGATGATATACATACTTGTGTGGGTTCCACCGGAAGTGTGTAAGTGAAGTAAGTGAAATAGTAACCCAGTTCCCAAACGCATTTTCCTGAAACCCAGGTATTCCACTTCCCACTTGCTCACCTGTCTGGACTGCAAAACCGAACCAATACCATCGGCACGTGGGGGCCTGGTACGGATTTCAAGTTCTCTTCTTTTCCCTTTTCCTATTCTATTGGTAAATTTTAGGAAGGAAAAAAAAAAGAAGAGAGAGAGAGAGAGAGAAAAGAGAGAGAGGGAGATGATTTTTATTCCAAAATACCAAATTCTAGTTCAGGGGCTTTCTGCCCTATTCGAAGATTCTCTGGAACTTTACTCTTATTAATGGTGGTTGGAATTTTGTATGGGCTTGGTGTCAGACGATGGTATCCATTTGTGGGCGCTTACATTTTCCCTAAAGGTGAAGTCTTTCTTCGTTTTGATCAGTGTTTGATGCAATTTGTTGCGTATTTTGATTCTATGATGGGGTCTGTTGTGGATATTCTGAGCTTAGCTCTTATGGGTAATTTGTATTTGTATTTTTTTTGGGGAAAAGATGGTATCTTTGTAACTCATTTTTGCAAATCGGGGGTTTGATTTGAGAGGGATGGCATTTGAAACATCTTTGTATTGGGATTTTGTGTGGGTTGGGGTCAGCTGCTGATATTTGTTTATGGACTGCTTTCATTTTTTCTTAAAGATGGAGTATTTGTTCATTTTAATCGGTGTTTGATGCAATTTTATTGCATATTTTGGTTCCACTGTGGATATACTGAGCTTAGCTCTTATGGGTATTTTGTATTATTGCATAATATGGAAACTTTATATTGATTTCGTGTATTAGGGGTTTGATTAGAAACGTTTAGATGACATTTGAAACCTCTTTGTATTGCAATTTTATGTCGGTTGGGTCAGATGCTGATATCTATTTTTGGGCTGCTTGCATTTTCCCTAAAGGTGAAGTCTTTGTCAGTTTTAAGTTTTGACGCAGAGTTTGACGCAAATTTATTGCATATTTTGATTCCATTATGGATGTTCTGAGCTTAGGTCTTATGGGGATTTTGTATATTTGCAAAAGATGGAATCTTTATACTCAATTTTTTAGATATTTAGTTTGATATGAAAGAGTTTAGTTAATATATGAAAGATCTTTGGATTGAAATTTTATATGGATTGGGATCAGATGCTGATATCCATATTTATGGGTTGCTTACATTTCACTGAGAATTTTTCCATGTTGACGAGTGTTTGATGCAATTTGTTGCTTATTTTTTATTCCATTGCGGGGTCTGTTGTGGATATTATAAGTTTACCTCTTAAATTATGGGTAATTTGTATTATTGCAGAGATGAAAATTTTATATTCATCTTACAGTTTGTGGGGATTGATTTGAAAGGGTTTGCTTGATTTGTTCCAAACACTGAGATTTCACGAAAATAAGTGTGTTAGTGCATGGGGATTCAGACAATGACATCTCAGGGCGGCAGCGGACAGCTGTCCCAGATTCAGAGCTTGGCCAGACAAGGGTCTCTCTACAGCCTCACCCTTAATGAAGTCCAGACCCACTTGGGTGAACCCTTGCACAGTATGAACCTCGAGGAGCTACTCAAGGGGTTGGATGCCGAGCAATCACTTGCGGTCGATGGGCCCTCCGGTGGAGATCAGTATGCGTCGGGATCTGGCATCCAGCATCAGGGAAGTGTCACCATGTCACGGACCCTCACAAAGAAGACGGTCGAGGAGGTGTGGAGAGACATCCAGCAGGGGATTAATAAAGGTGGTGAAGGGAGGAGGTCAGCTCAGGAGAGGCGGCCAACTCTTGGCGAGATGACGTTGGAGGACTTCTTGGCTAAGGCAGGAGTCATGCCAGAGGGATCTGGGGCGGGATCTGGGAAGGGCAGGGACAACGTTACAACGGCGCCACCGGAGTACACGCAGGGCACACATTGGCTGTATCAGAAGATGCCTGCAATGGATCAGCAGAGTGTTATGGCGGGTTACCTGCCGGGTTGTGGGGTTTCGCAAATAATGGCTAGTGGCTCCGGCCCAATGTTGGAGGCGACCTACCCAGAAGGGCAGATGAGCCTGTCACCACCAATGTTGGGAGTGACGTCTGACTCGCAGACGCCTGGGAAGAAGAGGGGGCATTCGGCGGACATGGATAAGATGGTGGAGAGGAGGCAGAAGAGGATGATCAAGAACCGGGAGTCTGCAGCCCGTTCTAGAGCAAGGAAGCAGGTATCACTCTTTCATTTAATTTCCATATTTGGCGAGAGGCCAGGTTGTGTATCTTAATTTATTTCTGTTCTTTTTCATGTCACAGGCTTACACCAATGAATTGGAGAATAAGGTTTCACGTTTGGAAGAAGAGAATGAGAGGCTAAAGAAACAGAAGGTAAATATTTTCTGTCTTTCTCATGCGCATGTAATTAGTCTTTCTTTTCAAGGACTGAAGAAGATTGAAAGGATCTATATGCTGGTTACTTTAGGAAACTAAGTTCTTGTAGGTATCTTACTTAAGTGTTCATTGCTGGTATTTACACGAAATCTGTATGAACCATAACATGGATGCGGTTTTGATGCTGACGTTGTTAGCACATAGCTCAAAGTTTAATTCATGTATACATTTGTAAATAGAAGATTAAAGTCGTTTCTCAGTTTTCATGAAGTTCTTAAACATAATTTATTCCAAACCTATTTTACATAAAAAATATATATTTAAATTTTCTGATACTTGTAGATGTTTTAGCCTTTTGAAGCTTCCACTTATCCAAGTGTCCAAGTCCATGGTTTATAACTTAGAGATCTCCACCATTATCTGAATGGCATCAAATTCTCCCTTCATTTAGTTCTTCTTATTTTCTAGTACTGTTAGATTTCGCTAGTAGTTTATTCTGAAACATATGAAAACTATCCTTCGTTTGTTACTTTTGAAAGGTGAAGAGAATGAGGATAGTAGTATTACACTTTGCTGTAATCTTTATGCCCTTTCTGGTAGCTTTCTAACCATTACTGACTCTCGTGAATCTTCATTTATTACTTGAAGCATTCTTTGTCATTACTTGGCTTGTATTGGCATCTTACTGGTTGCAGTAAATAGCATCTAATAGGTACCAAACGTATACTTTTAGTAAACAATAGTTCTTCAGTTATTATTCATCTCCTAGGTTGCATATACACGGGCATGGACTCGGATACAAACACGATAAGGATTCAAAATATGTCATTTTAGAAATTCTAGGATACGGGTATGGATGGATACAATTATATATACACATAAAAGCATACTTATATACATACTTTATACCCAAAAAAACATACTTTATACATTATATTTTACTAATATCTATATTCATGCATGTTTTGGAAGTAACTAGGTTAAGAAAATATTTAATACAAAGATAATTTACTTTCTCGTATCTCAGTTATGTCGGGTAAAGTGCATTTAAACCCTCCTTAGATGCACGAAAATACAAATAAAGACTCGCTGATCCGAAAAACCCAACTAGATACGAAAATGCTCAAATCACCCCCTCCGCTAACTTTTCTGTTTACGGGTGTTAAAATGAGGTTGTTTTGACCATTTTACCCCTGGGCTATCTAATATTAACTTGTTAAAAACAGTTAGTTCTAAAATTATTTTGTTAAAAACGGTTATGCAAAAATACTTGTTAAAAAGTGGATAAATATTAACAAAGGAAAAATGGTCTTTGCTAGTAAAATAATTTATTAAAATTATTTTAATTAGTATTAACTTGTTAAAAACGGTTAGTTTCGTCAAAAAAATGGATAAATATTATTTTGTCATAAATTAATTTTTATTTAACAAATATATAAATATTTTTGGGAAAAATAAAACTGATAAATACAAAAAAAATCAATTCTTAAAAAATAGAAATGATGAAAAACTGGAAAAAAAATCAAATAAAAAACAAAAAATACTATTAAAATATGGAAAAAATAAAAAATAGACAAAATATTCCAAAAACCAAAAAATGAGGATAAATCTTAAACAATGAAAAAAGACAAAAACAAAAACTATACAAATTTGAAAATAAAAGTCACTCTTAAAAAACTAGAAAAGATTATTAAAAAGATGAAAAAAAAAATATGAAATAAGAACTAAAAAAATGGAAACAAAAAACAAAATATTAAAAAGATTATTAAACAAAAATCAATTCTCATGCTTGACGTCATTTTCGAAAATAAATGTTTATAATCTAAATAGTAGGTTTTCATCTTAAATTTTTTCTGGAAAAAAAAATCTTTTAACAAATGTCCGGTTAGTCCTGAACTTGTATCGTAATTATTTATTAGTCATGACTATTATCGTAATTATTTATTTATTAATTCTAGAAAAGATTATTAAAAAGATGAAAAAAAAATATGAAATAAGAACTAAAAAAATGGAAACAAAAAACAAAATATTAAAAAGATTATTAAACAAAAATCAATTCTCATGCTTGATGTCATTTTCGAAAATAAATGTTTATAATCTAAATAGTAGGTTTTCATCTTAAATTTTTTCTGGAAAAAAAAAATCTTTTAACAAATGTCCGATTAGTCCTGAACTTGTATCGTAATTATTTATTAGTCATGACTATTATCGTAATTATTTATTTATTAATTCTAACTGAAATTGTAAATCTTGGTACAAATTTATTTTCATCACATGTATTACTTAAACAAATAACTTAAATATTACTAAACGTGTCAAAAATCCAAAAATAAATTGCAAAACATGTATGTCGAAGCATGGTCCGGGTTCAGTGGCTGCCACCGCCTTTGTCGATTATCTACGAATAGGCTTCCATAATTTCTATTTGGACGTCTTGAAAAAAAAAGGAATAAGTAAAAAAAAGCTTCAAACATTAAATGAGAGCAAATAAGTAAAAAAAAAAAGAGAATATAAAAAAAATTTGCAGTTGGATTTGAGATCTGTAGGTAAGAAAAAGTTTCAATATATTAAATGAGAGCAAATAAGTAAAAAAAAAAAAGAAATATAAAAAAAATATATTATTTTTCCTTCCAACCAACCGGTCAAAACATAGAAAATATAAAGTTTAGGTTTTATGTTTCAAACAAACATTGTCTTATACATAGAGAATGAAAGAGAGCCAACAGCCAAATGTAAGCATTAGGGGTATTTTGGGAAGTGCACTTTTTTTTTAATCCAAAAAATGGCCGCTAACGGCTGTTCTAACGTCAATTTGACGGAAAGGGGTATTCTGCGCAAAACAGGGTTTGCGGGAGGTGCAAACTGCTTAAGTTTTCTAAAAGGTCTTATTTTGCGAACGAGGCAACTCTAAGGAGGGTTTAAATGCACTTTACCCCAGTTATGTCATGTGCAATGATTTTTTGTTCTTGGCGGATGGAAACGGGATGCAACTGATGGAGGCTCATTGCGATCCATCTGTGTAGCACGGGGATTGATAATAAAGTCACCCTATGTGGTGCGTCCTTCTCCCTTCCAGAGAGTTTCTTTCGGTCCCTTTGAGGGGTTAATTCTCCAATTTTCGGAGCTTCTTTGAGTATCTCCCTCCCCATACGTACCTTCCTATCCCACTAATAATAAGCATACATGCATGCTAAAAAAGTTTCATTAGTAGTTGTTGGTCCTTCACAATAGTGCCGCTACTGAAAACCGTTTATAAAACATAGTCTCAGACTAAGATTTGATATCCTAAACTTCATATTTGCTACCAACTTACCATCTGAGGCCACTTGTAAATATTTTGTATCTTGTTGTGCTAGCCAGAGCTTTGATATCAATAATTCTGCATCGGTTAGACTTGCACGATATTGCAGTGTTATGCGTTACTGGTTTTTTAATAAATTTTTGCTTTAAGGTATTTGTAACTTGATTGTTCTTAGAAGAACTTTGATTAGCTTTCCACAAGTAGAGTTTTCTCCCAAAATCTGTATCAATCTTAAGATCTTTCATTCACCAATCCTTACTAATAACAGGAAATAAACATTTGTTATCATACACTTCTTTCCAAATCTTTTCTACTTCTGAGTTCTGACCGTTATACTTTAGTTGTTCCCCTTCAGTGTATACTTCAACAGCAATCCTGAGACTATTGTCATTGTTCTTTGTACAATGATATCAATTTGTTTTAGTTTACCATTATATGTGCCCATACCATTTTGTCATACCATCCTCAATCTAACTCAAGTTTGAGACTTTCTCTTTTCCACAACACAATCCTGGCATCTTAAGTTCTGCTATATTTTCCTGGTTTGCTTAGACCAACTCTGAAATATGAAATATTTCGGACTTCGGTGGCTTCGATAAATAATTTAAGTTGGTAAGGCATGCATTGATCATTCTGCTCCAAGTGCACCTCCACTGCATACAATAAGTGCTACTTATTCTTCTCTCATAATCCTTTTCTCGTTCCTTTTCTTTCTTTTCCTTTTTTTAAGACAACCTGCTTCCGATTTTTATATATATAATAATTCAAGTCCCATTTCCATATTTTTCGGAGCCCATACGGAAGGTCTGGCAGCCAATGCTGATGCCTTTGATGTGGGAAGGAGAAGGCCTGGGTTTGAGAGCGAAGGGGGGACTAATAAGTGACTCGCTCTTAATCTCAAAAAGAAAGAAAAAAAACGTCCAGATTCCATGGTTAAGGTCATGCATATTCCCATTACAAGGGTGGAGGAGAATACGGTGGTCAAAACTATATAAAATTGTCGCATATTAGGAAGATTGGTCTCATCTTGCTGGTAACAAAAGAATCAGGTTTCTGCATTGGTCTAATTTATATGCAAGTGACGAGTTATGCTTGTGTCATTTAAGTGATTGAAAACTGGTTTCTTTGAAGATTAATTTCACGTAGTAGTATTGAGTATGATTGACTGACAAGATGGGAGGAACACCAACCTGCGTTGCAACCTAAATCAGCGCCAAGTCTCATGTAGTGTTATGTAGTTGATGCATGGTACACATTGTCCAAAGTGATCTATGCATTTTACAACATCTATAAGCAAAATTATTTTGGTTTCTTTTGTTGCAACTCCGAGTGTGGATCAATCATCCGTATGGCCTATGGACTGCTACATGCGCCCCAGTCTAGGTTGTAGCGGTTGTGCAAATCCTGTTTTCTCATGTTTGTATGCACAAATTTTATTATATGTATAGAGAGTCGATGTCAGGTCAAGTGGTCAACCGCCGGTCATAAAAACTTTTTCAATTCTTTTATAGAGCATTCTTATGCTCCGTAGCCAACTCCATTCTGAAAGCTTAGATGATGGTGATGAAACAACTGATGACCAACTATGAACAATTTATATATCAGTTGTTACCTTTCTTCTTTCAGGCTAATCAAGAAGGTATCTTATATGATCCATGATCCAGCACCATCGAGTCGAATCAAATCTGATCTGTAGGAATTTACGTACACTCCAGATCTTGCAACATCAGTATCAAACTTGTTTCCTTCTTTTTAGGTCAGGTTTCTCATGTTATTGAACTGTACAGGGTTTCTTCAAACAAGAAGGAGCTGAGTCAACCATTCAATCAAATGATATTGAGCATATTTCCCATCTCTTCTCGAGAAACAAGTGGGGTATTTCAGAGAGAAGTTCCATGGTTTTTTGTTGAAAGAGATTGAAACTCTAGGCCTACATCATTTGAAGCAATGACCATCTTTCCTATCAAGCGTATTAAACATTAAACAAAAACAATGAAGTCTGCACTACAAAAGTCGTCTTAAGTGGCTAAATGACCTGTGTGCTCCATTAATCTTTTAAACTGTTGTCTTCTTAATGAAGTGTTGTGCTGCATTAGCGTGAAGGCTTGGCCTCCCTAAACTAGTTCCTTTTTTGTAACTTCCATGACACATCTGGCTTACATCCTCCTGTGGTCTATAGCTTAAATAGAATAAGCTCATAAGATGAACTCCATTTTTCTGTGTTCTTGAAACAAATTATTTGATCACTATTAATTATCTTGCCTACATGTTTATTGTTATTTATATCATTATCCCGCTTGTTACTATTGATTTTGTTATCATCATCAGTCTGGTGGTGGACATTGGTTATGCTGTTCAAGGTTACAATTCTGGGAGCATTCGCAACTTATTGCTCACGAAATGCAGTATGAAAGCAACAAATTCTTGTATTTATTTGGAGATCAGTTTCAGCTAATAGATTGTTACTTGGATATGTACTAGGTAGTGAATTTATGTACATCATGCCGAGGAAACATTTCCCATATGATTGCAGTGAATTCATGATACAAAAACACAGACTAAGATGCTAGCTATAGATTCTTGAGTTTTACTAAAATAATTGTTCCTGTATAAACTCTTATACAGTTGAAAGCTGATACTTCCTTCGTAAGCTGATACTTCCTTCGTCTTTGCACATGCAGGAGTTGGACAAGCTACTCTATATACCCCCACCGGAACCAAAATACCAGCTCCGGAGAACGAGTTCCGCATCTTTCTGATCGCGTGTCCATATTATTTTTTGTAGATTCGGGTGGGTGCCTCTCTTCTGTCGGTGTATTAGCAGCTCTGAGTATTCTCAGATGTTCCCCTCATAGTTTTCTTTTCGGTTTGTGATCAAGCTTCTGTGGCGGTCCATGCTCTGTTTGTGTTACTAGCCTCTTTTAAGGCCTTGTCAATGTAAATTTACCTGCAACGTCTGAGGAACATTCAGTAAACTCTACAGTCATTAAAATTAAACGTAACATAATTTCTGGTCTCTTCCATCTCCTTGCTGCATTCTCAAAATCTACATGTTGCGCCAATTTACTTGTTTTATTTTACATTGCTACTCATACTTGATATAGTCGCAAATTCTACGCGACTTAGACTGAGATCTTGTATCAGCAAAATCGTATCCATATTATCGTAAATTAAGCACTCCTGTTTCATTTTTTTTGGTTATTTTGTGCGAGGTACCAAGTTAATACTGTTGATATGATGCCATGCTATGTTTGTGATGAGAATTCATGCAACCAGTCCCAAAAGTAACAAATGGCCACCATCTGAGCTTGCATGGGCCACGAATGGGGCGTCCGTATAACTCAACTGATAGGGCGTCGTGCGGGTGGTTGGGGATTGACACCCGTCTATCACGGGTATAAACGACGGCCGACCACACGGTCCGTCGTACGACGTCGTAAGGACGTCGAGAAGACGTCGTAAGGACGTCGTGCGTATAGAACGGGTGGATGGACGGCATCGGCTGTCGTAGACGTCGTGAAGACGTAGGGGGGGCCTTCGACGTTGTGGACGAAGCGAGCGTATTGAGTTGCGGGCATCGAAAGACGTCATGGCCGTCTCGTGCAACTCTGGAGCGCGAGGTGTGCGTGTGGGACGCTGATGAAAAAACCAGTGCGGACAAGCAAGAAGAGTCCGAAGTGATATAACGACCGGCAAAAAATCGTGTGCGGAGGACACGATTTAACTGAGCCCGCACGTGATGGAAAAAAAAAAATCCCAAAAGATTTGTGATAAAGACTTTGTTTTTGCTATAGTTATTGTTGTACGAAATGATAGATTCTATGTGGATTTGGTGACTATTTGACCATGATAGGTGAGATAGCTGAAAAAATGAGTTTCAGCATTCTATTTTGCTAATGGTCATTATTTACATGAATTGAGATCCGCACAAGGAAGTGTCCCTTTGCCAACTACCAGGATTGGAAATCAAGCATGCGTTTCGTCTTGAACCATTCTTAGTGGAAGAAAGACTCGATGTTGATTATGTTGATGTTGTGTTTGGCTTGACTTTCAAAAGTTAGAAGGACAATATGGGGCAGATCAAAAGTTAAATGGACATTTCAGCAAATGTCCACATTCAAAGTAGAAACTAGCATATACCTTTTTTTTTTAAAAAAAAAAAAACAAAACAAAAAAACAAAAAACAAAAACAAAAACAAAACTAGCAAATGTTCCAACTCATGTATATGGAACAATATGGGGGTAGATCCAAAGTTAAATGATAGGGGAGAACCCTTAGATTATTGGTTTGTCTCTGCCATATACTTTGTCTAGGTTGGTTGCGTGTTTTAAATGATGACGCTGTTACGTTCTCCGTCCCTGTGTGGGGTGACCGCACCGGTCCGCGGCTATGTCGTGCGCTGCCATTAGCCCTTTGGTCCGGGGTGGAGTCGGTTCGGACCAGCACGGACACCCCCAAGACGGACAAAATATTATTATTTTTGTTTAAATAATTTCTTGAAGTTAATATAGAAAATAAAATAATAAAATATGCGAAATTGAAGAAGATGAATCATAGGCTCGGGCCAGCACGGTCACTCCCAAGTAAATGTATTTCAACTTCTCTTCTGGACTCTTTTAGACTCCTTTAATTCTGAAGTAACTTGTCACCCTGAACTGTAAATACTAACATGAACCTTCAAATTTGTAAATTGATACCATAAATATCTTATATTTTACAAGTTAATATCATGTACATACGATACTTAGATTGCCGACATATAAAAGTTTATGGTATTTAGTTAGAAATTAACACACTTATAAATAGGGTACTGCTATTAGCACTCCTAAAATGTCATTCAACACTCTTTATATTTTTGAGATTCGAATTCCAAATCTACTTCTGCATTAAATATGACATTAATTTGTGTATGCATGGAGGGAGGAGTGTAGGATGACATTTTAAGAGTGTCAATAATATTAACACAGGAGAAATATAGAATTTGAATGTTAAAAAATTAAAGAAGAGTGTCGAATGATATTTTAGGAGTGCTAATAGTAGCACCCTATAAATATGGTCGAAGTTCACATGGTAAATTAAGATTATTTATAAGTGCACAGCAAAAGTTGATCAGGGCTAGCCAAATTCTGACAATCCTAGTAGCATTATGGACTGTCAGAAAACGTGGCACATTTTTTGGCATTTTCTGGCAGTCCATCTCGTATTTGACTGGACTGTCACATTTTCTGACAGTCCATAAAGTATCTAGGACTGCCAAAAATTATAGCAATCCTGAACTATCAAAAATTGGCTAGTCCTGATTAACTTTGGCTGTACCCCTATAAAATAATCTAAATTAATAATGAATGGAACTTCGAGAACAATGACACAATCCCACCACACAGTTGAGTGTGACTGTATGTACAACGTAGTCCAAGTCTATCACGCAAGGCACGTGGATTCCAAGTTGAGAATGAGTTTTGCTATGCCTACAACCAAATGTTTACACCCTTTCTACAACCGCCACGTGTCGGACTTCGATTGGAGGAGGGGGATAAGTGATGGGATCGGATGGAGCCCATGTAGCAGGGGGGTGAGAGGGAAGGTGGGACCCGGTGGGACCCACGTGTAAGAGGGTGGGAGAGGAGGTTGTAAGAAGGTTGTAAATATTTGGTAGTAAACTTAGCATTATTGAAATATTTAAGAGATGGCTAATATTTGTCTATTTAAGATTCTGTGGGATGTAAAGATACTTGTCAATTTATACCTGTAAATAAATTTTAGAAAATGTTCACCATAAAATATTTAAAAGATGGCTAATATTTGTCTATTTAAGATTCTGTGGGATGTAAAGAGATACTTGTCAATTTATACCTGTCAAGTTTCTTAATATATATATATATATATATATATATATATATATATATATTTTTGGAACCAGGTAAATTATTTCTGGAATCGCTCCCACTGGGATTCGAACTCCTGACCACTCGGACCGCATGCATCTCTCTTAACCACTAGGCTAGAGGTCATCTGCCTATATATATATATATATATATATATATATATATATATATATATATATATATGACCTCTAGCCTATATATAGGCTAGAGGTCATCTGCATATATATATATATATATATATATATATAGGCTAGAGGTCATATATATATATATATATATATATATATATATATATATATATATATATATAGGCTAGAGGTCATCTGCATATATATATATATATATATATATATATATATATATATATATATATATAGGCTAGAGGTCATATATATATATATATATATATATATATATATATAGGCTAGAGGTCATATATATATATATATATATATATATATATATATATATATAGGCTAGAGGTCATCTGCATATATATATATATATATATATATATATATATATATATATATATATATATATATATATATGCAGATGACCTCTAGCTTATATATATATATATATATATAGGCTAGAGGTCATCTGCATATATATATATATATATATATATATATATATATATATATATATATATATATATATGAACCCAAATCCAGTTACAATTTGCAAGTAGGTTGAAGGTTCGATTCAACCCAAATAGCAAAATTTGAATATATCGGAATTCTAAAATTCAAAATCGAACCGAAATTAGCCATAATCGAAACCACGTTTGTTCGGTTGGACTATTTCTATTGTTTAATAGACTAGTCCCAAAGTTGACATCGTAGTTAAATTATATTAAAAATTATAACATTTATACACATATTTGTTGTATTTCAAAGTTGTGTCCAAAGTTGGACTAGTTATTAAATCATCAAAATTGAACTTGAAAACACATAAATAGAGTTATTGTTAAAATATATAAATTTTTACGTAAAATATGCATAAAATCGAAGATATTTACATAAGTTTTATTCGATTTTTTCGGTTTTTGATCGAAACTAAAACCGAACAGTATTTTTTTTGTATTTTCAAAACCAAAACTGAACCGATTTTTTTTCAATCCGGACCGAATCTTTTATTCGGTTCGATTTTCAGTCCAAAACTGAATAATGTTCACCTCTACTTGGAAGTATATTCATGTGAGTATATAAATACTTTCTTAATATAATAATGCTTTTCCTCCATCTAAAGTGTCCCTTCAAACCACCATTCGTTATCTGGCCGCTAACGTCGGTTGATGTGATAGCTGACATGACAATTTCTTAAACTAAAATTGACATTAAATTAACATTAACTTTAACATTAAAATTGATATTAACATTAATATTGATACTAGCATTAAAAAAATGGATAACTAATTTTTTAGATTAAAATTTGTCATGTCAGCTCTAATATTAGATAACACATAATATTATTTAATCTATCATGTCATCTGTCACATAAGCATGAATGATTTGGATGGATGAATAGCATTACTCTTCTTAATATGTATATTTTCCACTATATAATGAGGCTTCAAAACGGCTCAAAAGTAAGCCGTCTAAGCCGTCATTATATCACGGTCCATTTTATTTATAAATTTTTTTTTTTGTAAAAATTGTTTAAAAAAAGTTAAAATTTGTCAACATGGAGAATCGAACTCAACCAAACAAGAAAAATATCTTGCACCATAACCACATGAGCTAGAAGAGATATATATATTTAACCAAAATTGGATAATATTCTTATTATACGTTATTATACGTGCAAAGCACGTGCATTTACTAGTAATAGATAATACTATTCTTCCCTCCAAAGTGTCGATTTAAACTATCCCTCCTTATGTGCAACACTGCAGCTGACGTGTCAATTGATGTGATACATGACATGGCAAATTTTAAAACTAAAATTAACATCAACATTAACATGAAAATTGATATTGATATTAACATGACAATGATAATCAGACTAACAATAGAAGAATCGCAGATAAAACAGTAATTAAATGAGAGAATGTATTGGGGTTAATAGTTCATAACATAAATGATTATTAATGATTAGTTTTTATCTTTAAAAAGCATAACAAATCTAACAAAAGTATGAAATTATTCATAACTTTGAAAAAGAGATCATCTCTCTCTGCATAAACATGATTTAATAATAATCGATTATATAACTCCATTATTGTTGGTCCACGTAAGTACACAAAAAAAGACTATCTTATCCACCATGAATCGCGAAGGTGGTTACAATCAAGATAGGGAGAGAGTACAAGGGTTGCCATGTTTACTTCGTCGTCGTCCTCCTCCTCCTCCTCGTCGTCCGATAGCGGTAGATAATCCCGACAGAGCGGGCAAGTCCGCCGGAGCTCCGTCCACCTCTCCAGACAAAGCTTGTGGAACGTGTGCTTGCATCTCAAGTCTTGGCTGGCCTCGCCTCCTTCTCCGATCCTGCAGAGGCAGACCGCGCACTCCGCCCCGTCGTGCCCGGCCGACGACGACGGAGGCAGGAGGAAGCCCGGCATGACGCGAAAGGAGACGGGGAGGAACAAGGAGGCCAGGTAGTGGAGGAAGGTTGCCATGTCTTCCTTTCCAACGAGCGGTCCGTTTGCTTGTTTCTTCTCTTCTTTGTGTACACAAAGCGTTCAAGTAACCCAGGGATATGTTTTTATTTATTCACTTTAAATTAATGCAGCAAAGTCTATTCTTCATTTCAAGATGATAACAACGGCAACCAAGCGCCCAACTCAGCTGGATAACTTTCTGGACAGTCTCGAAATCGAACTGCGAGAGAGGATGCGTGTGTATATGTAAAAAATAAGGACAATAGATCCAGAAGGCATGCAACACATCACATGTACAAAATTCTGTGTATTATGTCGGACATCTATAAAAAAAATGACAATAAATTCCTCGACATTCATGAGTAGGTGTGAGCATTATTCGATTTTTTTCGACCAAGGAATGGATGAAATCGAATAAAAGATTCACTCCAATTTGAAAAAAAAATGGATTTTGTGTCTGTTTTAAAAATATCGGTTTTGAAATTGTAGAATTTTCAGTGAGGGTGCAAGGGATTCAAGCTTCGGAACAGTCGGATCATTTAGAGTATAGGTGAACGATTGAATAATAAAAAAATTATACTTATGAGTAATAAAAAATAAAATAAAAATAACAAACTGGAGGCTACAAATAATCTCACAGATTTATGATTTGATCTCGTGTACACAAAATTTGATGTTACTGAAACACGTAGCATTATTAACAACATTTCATCTTCCACTATATAATGAAGTTTCAAAACAGCTCAAAAGTAAGCTGTCTAAGCCGTCATTATATCATGATCTATTTTATTTAAAAATAAATAAATTATGTAATCAAATGTTGAAAAAAAATTAAAATTGTTATATATATTCACCATAGGGAATCAAACTCAACCAAACAAGAAGAATAACTCCCACCTTAATCACATGAGTTAGAAATTTTTTTTGACTATAATTGAATAATGATCTTATTATACATTATTATACGTGCAAAACACGTGCATTTACGAGTGATATTTAATGGGAACTGTGATCATCAAAAAAGTTTTTACAATGTCCAAATTCTTTAAAAATATGTTACCCAATATTATCTTTAATTTATAAAAAAAACTATAAATTATATTTTTAAAAATAATAATAAATTGAGAGTATTTTTGATAATCCAGATTCGAAGACATTGTAAAAGCATGAGAAATTACATTTCCATATTTAATTATGTTACGAATTTTTCTGGTACTACATTTTCCCACACTATTCATTACACTCGTCTGAGTCTGATATTAGGCCTCATTTGGTTCGTGGAATCATGAGATTGAAAAAAATTATTACTTTTCTACGTGTGGATGCAAAAAAAAAAAAAAAAAATTGGTACTACATTTCTCCACACTATTCATTACACTCGTCGAAGTCTGATCTTAGGCCTCATTTGGTTCGTAGAATCATGGGGTTGAAAAAGAAAAGTCATTACTTTTCTACGTGTGGATACCAAAAGAATTAAAAAAAGAAAAGAAAAAATGGTTCATAGAGGAAAGAAAATTAGGAAATGGTTCTATCCATCCAAGCAAGAATTCACTTTTTTCTCCTTTAAGTATTTATTTATTTATTTTTAGTTTTTGACATTTCCAAATGCTGGAATTTTTTTTTTTTTTTTTGACAAAAACTATAATTTTTGAAGTGAAGAAAACATCAAGCAATAGATTCCTTTCCACGAACCAAACTAGTCCTTAATGTCCAAAGAGAAACACTACTTTAATTATATCTACGAACAAAAAAGGTTAATATTTAATGTAAAAGAATTACAAATATCTAGAGGTGTCATCTTTTTTGGAGGTTTTTGCGGTGTTAGACTTGTTGAGGTAATCGTGGTCATGACATACCCTCTCACTCAGTGGCTAAAGGACAAATGCCAAATTTATCTGGTTTGACAGACAGACAGCACATTGGACCAATTTGTGCGGCCAAATCACTCATTATTTCACTCTCTATACATGGCTTGTTGGCTTGACAGCATATCTAACGTGGGCCCACTCCGGACGGAGGCCAATGCCAACCTATCACGTAGTCGCGAGCCAGCACGAACCAGTTCCACGACGATCAAAATAGTCAGTTTCGTTGTCATACAAAGAAGTATCAAAATTTTACTTTCAATGGCCTGAACTTTGTCGAACAGGTGGCAGGCCGCCCTGATGTTACTTCTTAGTGTCATCGGTGTATCCTTCGGCAATTATGCATCGCAAGAAGAATTTTTTTTTTAATATAATTTTCTTTTCATAATTAAAAACACATCTTTGAGCATTGATAATTTAGTCCTAATTTTTTTTTAATAAATACATAAAAAATGGAAGAAAAAGTGAATCCAGGATTATTTTCTCTAAAACTATTTTTTTAGTGCTCCTTTTCTTTGGCATCCAAATGCAGAAAATAATTTTTTTTTTCTATTCCATGGGTAAGAGCATCATTAGTAAATCCCAACCCATTTTCTAGATTCTAGATTTAGAATGTATGAGCTCATTCTGTAGAATAGTAAGACCCATTCTATGTTTCAATTTCTAGATTTTCAGACCCAATCCATCCACATGAGATATAAATTGGGCCTAAGAATTTCTAGATTCAGAATATAGGAAATCATTTTGTAGAATAGTAAGTTCCAATTCGGAACCCAATTCTAGATCTACATTTTTTTTTTTCCCACATTAGTTTTTGACCACACAATCTTTGGGACAAAGGTTCATTTTATCATTTTCTACTATTCTCGTACAAACCCAACCCATTCTACATTTACTTTTTTTTTTTTTCCAGGATATTGGACCTCGAGATGAAATTTTGAACACCATCTACTAATGCTAATGAACCTCTAGATGTCAGCTGATGCTGATGCCTGTGCAGCAGTATATATCAGCCAGAAAGATGTTGCAGCATCAGCCCACACTTTGTTGATACATTTCCCATTTATATACAAATGATGGGTTTTGAAGCTTATATACTGAATACTGGATGACATCAGCTGTCTGGTTTTGTTTAGTTACACGGTGGTCAGAATTTTCTTTAACCTTTTTTTTTCCTTTGCACTATTTGCCAATTTATCTGATAAGTTCACATCTTTTTTTTCTTTTCTTCTGCATTTGAATCTGATAAGTTGTGGATTACATCCCTTGATAGTGTGGAGTTGAGCTTTAGGACATAGATATCAAACACAAGAACATGAAATTTGATTGGCCAGAAGAAACTTTACATAATTAGAAGAATGGGAAAGAAGTTTCAAAAGATCAAGTCCCAATACATTCCACCAGTCGATCTTGCAGAATACAAACAAATGTTGGATGTTATATTCTAATGCAAACAAACTGGCCGTTAAATTTATAGCAAACACATTATTAGCATAGCGGTTTGGATTGTCGCTGGGACAACTTGATTTCTGCCATAATATGAACTTGTACATATTTTGCCAGACCGACTGGCATAATGTTTTGGCACTCCCAAAATTTCCAAACTCTTTTCTTTCTCAGCCTATTTCTATGAATTTTTTCGGCCATTTTTTTTCTGATACAAGAATTTGCGTGCTTATTTCATCCAGGATCCAGCCATGTAAATACTACTTCAATCAAAAAAATTGTTGAAAGACCAATCTGACTGGTTTTATGCTTCTGCTGTATTCAGTGGGCATACCTGATATTAACATTTCAATGAAAGGGAATCCCTGCAAATACGCGAAGATACCATACTCCAATATCATAAGTCAGCCAGCACACCCGAACCAACATATTACCTGACAATGAAATCATCTTCACACATTAGTTATTGCAAGGAAGCAATATCATTACCTGACAATGAAATCATCTTCACACATTACCTGACAATGAAATCAATGTAGAAGAATTTTATAGTCCTAAACATGCATACCAGCAAAGGTTATCCGCCGTCACAGTAACCTCATATATTTCATCACCCAAAACATAAAGCAAGGATTAGTTCAATGGTGAATATCAGAGATTCATATCAGTACATAAAAACTAGAACAATTTCATAGTACAAGCCCATAAGTTAAAGCAATATCAGGTGCAGGTTTATGTCACGTCTGTGTTGGACTTCACACAGCATACATTCAATAAGGTCAAAAACACTGAAAAAAATTGCACAGAACACTGGTAGTCTCCAAGAAATAAACTATTTCATAATTTTCATTAACACTTCTAGCAGCCATGAATTAAGAATCACAATTTGAAGCTTTTATAGAGCATTGCCTCCCTTACCATATTTGGAACAATTTGTCCCCTAGAATCTCACAATACTTGCATTGCATCTAAAAAAGCAAATTTTCTTGCTCATAAATTTCCCAATGCATTACGAAGCTGCTCATCATGTTTCCCTTAAATCTTCTAACAACAAAAGCAAAAAACAACAATGTATTTTCTTCCAACTGTTTGGAATTCTGCATGTTATCTTATTTGGTGCAAACAATTTTAGATAAATCTTCAAGGATCTACATTTTCTAAGCAGAGTATAATATTCATAACTATGGTCTGCTTCAACCGACAATATCTTAAAGATGCACCATGCATGATGCTTTTTTCAAAGATTTGACCTTTGAGGACAAAGGTCACTAACATCTTATTCCAAAATTCCCAGAACTTTGTTGTTGTTCTTCAGTTCTGGTCCACCATGGAAATATCACTTTGACAATGAGGACAAAGATAAAGCAGTCCTGTCATGTTTCAAGGTATCATCAGGGTTGACCACAAAGACATCAAAACTCTCTCCTTCTTTTGAATGGAAGAAAAGATGCAATTGGCTCAAACAGAAAGACGGACAAGTAAGACAATTGATCATGTATAATCTTTCTTGAGGAGCCATACATACCATACCCCTTCTTCCACAACTGACTTCATTACATACTCAGATTTCCACTCCGTCCTTATGAAACCAACATTTCCCGATCAATAGCAAAAGCTTCAAGCCATGCTAACGAATATGATATACATTAAATACTTTGGAGAATGTCATCAAACCTACAGGGAAATAGCAGTACTAGAAACAGATGGTTCAAAGTGTTTGACCTATATATGCAAAAAAAATCATATGGGATCTTCATCCAAAGAGCTACTCGGTTTTAACTGTGTTGTACTATAGTAGCCCTGGTTATAGGTTCTTACATAACTGTTTTACTAAGTTTCTTTTCTAGACATAGAAGAGACATGCAAGTCTGGAAGAGAGATGCAAGTAGCAACTCTCCCTACCTTTTTCTAATCAATTGCGATTGCATGTCATGTAAATTAAAGCAAGCATGCGGCAGATGCTTGAATGACAAGATGCAAACTAAAAATGCACCTCAGCACGTATGACATTACTAAAGCCTAAAGGTATGTCATCCCTTAATTTGATCCCATGCCACTTTTTTCATAGCTACCTTGGCTATGAGAAAGGTAAAGCTCAGATGTACTTCAGCTAAGAATTTGGCACCAACATAAAGGATTGACATCAGGTCGACAATGGGTCTAGAAATTTTCTAGAACTTCTCCAAAGTTGTATTATTCTCCACAGCACCTCAATTTGTTGGAAGAAGGTTTGGATGATGATAATGACCTTGTTACTTGCCTCCAGAAATAAATGCATTCCTAATAAATAGGCTTCTTCCTTTTCCTACTTTCTTTTTTTAATTGAATCATTCATGAAAAAGTGTGATCATAAATGGAGAATATTCTAATTTCTAAATAACTAAACTTCCAGATGTGCCCCCCCCCCCCCAAAAAAAAAAAAAAAAAAAAAAAACATTTTAATGCAGTATTTTTCACAATTAAGCTGGTAATGCCTGACCATGAATCCATTTATAGCAAACGGCAGAGAAGAGAGAAGGAAAAAGGAGGAGAGAAGAATCGGGAAAAGAGAAAAAAAAGAAATTCATGTACAAATATATGGTATGTACATGCGGGTAGGCTCAGCTCCTTGTCTCCGCCCATAAGCGCAGAGGGTTTTGGGTCGCAAGTACCTTTGTTTTTTTCGTCAAAGTTTTGAAATCTTTACAAGGAATTAGGCGAATATAAGAATCGAAATTTCATTCATCGGAAGACATAATTAGGCCAACTTCTTCAATTGTTGGATTCCTCAACCAAACATCCATGAACCAACTAGAAGTGTCTTTGCATATCAGAAATCTAATTTCTCAACTCCACCTTCCAAGTTCTATGAGTACTCCAGGAATTACCAAAAACAAAAAAATAAAAACAAGGAATAAAAAAGATTTGATCATATTTGAGGAATTATAATTTTTGGGTTTGCCTATACCTCGTTTGGCAGGGTTCTAGAAATCAGGCAAAAAACACAAAAATACAAGTAATCAGGAAGGTTTCACCAAGATTGAGGAATGTAATCCATGGGTGTGCAGAAATGGCATTTGGCAATAATTTCAAATCCTAACTGCTCACCACCCTAATTCATAAACTCAGGAGGGCCTTAGTTCCGTGGCTGCCTTATAGTTTTTAACAATTAAATCTTGTATATTACAAAAAAAGAGAAAATAACACTAGATAAGTTTCAATGCTACTATTCCAGTTTTACAATGATCCCTCTTTTTCATGCATGTCCTCTAGTGAAGTCATGTGGAGATACTAGGTCCAATGCCCCCTAGCATGGGGCATACGCTGCTACGCATCTCTCTCAAGGACATCTTAATAGTCACCTCCCCCTGGTTGATTAGCTCATTAGGTGATTAACCCATGACTCATGTTCAAGAGCTCATTAACTTTGTTATTAGAAACCATACTAATAGACACTGGTAGACATTGTAAGTACAAATAAAAGGTGTCATAGAGCTCAAGTCCTAATAGAAAGCTCTTTAAGCGCGAGGCAGTGACGAGAAAATAACTATTGCTTGCTATGATCAGAACACCTTCAACGAGTCAGCTAATGAGGAATCAGGTGTACAGTACCAATATGCATTGCTCGTCTAAAATCACACTTAAAATCAGACATTGATAAATATGTAAACGTTGTGTCAAAATTCGAACTTTATCACCAAAAAACTCACAAACCTCTACTCCCATCATCCCTTCTATTGATAAAACAGCGGTTGCTACAAGAAGACTGGAGAAATCCTACTCACTTGCATTCCGAAGACATCTCGCTATGCTCCTCCTCCGCGTTCGGCCCGTCCGACTTCTGCGACCCCGTCATCCTCGCGAGCACCACGAACGACATCCCGCCCAGCACATTGTTCATGCACCTCAGCGCCACCACCGAGGCCTTGAACACGGGCCCTGGCAGCACCTTCCCCATGGCGAACTCCACCCCGTTGAGCGTCTGGTACCGGAGGTTGCTGCTGACCCCCATGTGCGCGGCCCACGTGGCGGCGTTGAGGAGCGTGGGGGGAGGCTTGTTGGGGGTCTCGAACTCGGGGTCGAGCTTCTTCCTCAGGGCGAGGAGGCAGTTGGAGACGGCGGTCCCGACGAGGCCGGCGCCGAAGCCGACGGCGGCAAAGGTGACGCCTTTGGAGAGGAGGGTGGTGACGCGGGCCGAGACGGGGAAGTTGCCGGGCTCAAAAATGTAGGAAGGGAGGGAAGCGGAGGGGGAAGTGAGGGTGGCGGTAGGGGCGAGGAGGTACATGAGGACGAAGTTGAGGATGGAGCCGACGACGAGGGTGGAGAAGACGAAGTCGAGCTCGGAGAGGCCGAAGTTGGGACGGGAGGCCATGTCGCCGAGGACGCACGCGGAGACGCCGACGAGCTCCTCCATCAGGACCTTGAACGGAAACTGGGGGTCGGCGGAAACCCTAGATCTCCAGCCTTCTAGAAACATCCCGATGGGCCCGCCGGACCGATCATCGGACGGCCGTGATTTGTCTTCTCCTCCTCCTCCGCCGCCTCCGGATCCGCCACCGAATGATCCGGATCCGCCGGAGGAGTTGTTTGATCCGGATCCGGATCCATAGAGGATGGGTTGGGAGAGGCTAGGGTTTGTGGAACGGAGGAGAAAGGGGGAAGGAGAGGTCTTGATGGGGAGGGAAATGGGCGGGAAGTGGCGGCGGAAGTGCGTTCCGGCGGTGGGATTTGGCGGGAGGGGGGAGAAGCGGAGCTGGGTGGCGGCGGCCATGGTGGATAATTATGGTGAAGGAATGGGGAGGTTTTGGTAAATTTATAGGATTTCGGGAAATGTTTGTATGGGACCCTTGGTTATTTGTTTATTGCAGATTTTTGTAGGAAATATTCGGATTGGATCAAAAGTGTTGGACGGGTCGGACTCGGACTGATCCGGCCCGTTTCACCGGCTCCGTCCAGGCCGGACTAACCAGGTCAATGTTCCGGTCTGTGACTGACAACCATAAATCGAGCCTGGATCCACAGTCTGGACAGACCCGGTCCGAGACAGCCAGACATTACGTCAAAAAAAAAAAAAACTCTCAAATGTTATTAAAACCTTGAAAATAAACTAAATTTCCAGAATTAATTTATTTCTCTCCAGGTCCAATTTGGTGGGTGCAGAATAGAATTCCGTGAAATAATAATTTCTTTCCCCATGAAACTATGAAAGGAGAGTATACTAAACAATTCATCAAAATAAAATAAATAAAATCATCACCCATCCTCCTCATTTGGGTTGGGCCAAGCCCAAGACCCTTTTTTTTTTTAAAGCATGGCATATTATTTGAACCACCCGGCCCCTCCTCCAACGGCTACTTTCTCTCTCCTCCCCCCTTTAGTAATCAGTAGTAATTGATTACTAAAGCTAAAGATATTATTCCTCTTCATCTTGCCACTAAATCCTCAAGAAAATCTTCTTCAAAGAATCAAAGTTCAAATCTTTTTTTTGGGTTCTCCACTTCTGGTGCGGAGACAGCTCTACTCTGGAGGTCATTTCCTTCTGGATTCTTTGATTATAGTGTTAAAAAGCTGCAATTTTTGGCGAATACTTGAGGTTTGATTTGTATATCTTAGGGGTTATTGAACTAACGCTAATTTAGTTGGTAACCCCTCTTTTTTAGGTTCTGTGAATTGGGTTTTAGGGTTTGTAGTGGAAAGATTCAAGATTTAAATGTTTTGGATTGCTTAGCAGAAATAATGGTTAGTTTCTATAAATAACCCTAATCTACTGGGTAACCCCCTCTTTTTGAATATTTTTGAATTGGATTTTTTGGTTTTGTTGTAGAAAGACCCAATCTTAGATGGTTTTGATTGCTTATTAGAAAAATAGTGGCAGATTCTTGTTCCATTTTGTTGATTTTTTGGGTTGTGAAATTGAATTCAAAATGGTATAGGGTTTAACAGTTTAGAAAGGAATCCTTTGGGGACACGACACAGCATTGATTTGGAGCCCGTGTCATGTTCGATATGTTCCTGACATGACACGGACACCACCGATTTTCGGAGTGTCTTCTTCCTAGTTTACTTTCTTGAAAGATTGGGGAGTTTCTTGGAAAAAATGGTTCATAGTTTAAACATATGCTCAATTTAACTCATGGGTTTCTCTAAATTGTATCAGTTATAGTACTTTCAATCCTTCTACCACATATCTATGCGGAATTTTATTGCTTATCACTTCTCACATGTGGAATTTAAATTGTATCAGTTAGAGTTTTTATAAGAGCTTGATTTGAGCCTGAGAATAATTGCATAAACGGTGTAAAATAGGGTTTTACATATGAGGAGGTTCTTTTCCTTCAAGTCTTCAGCATCGAGCAGCGGCAATAAAAGCCCACCTTCTACCGATCCTCCTGATCCTGACAAGGAGAAAGTCTATTGGGAGAAACCGCGAGAGAACGATGCGAAAGTTCCACTTGGTAAGAAGGTTCAGGGTGGATCCCAAGTTCTCAAAAGGAGTGCTTCATTTTTGTCTTCTGCTGTGTATACCGATTTTGGGGAAGGAAATTTGAATTCTTTGACTGATCATGGGAGATCGCCATCCGTATGTGGGAATGCTCCACAACTTATTGCTGAAGGTTCAATTCAGTAAGGGTTATTATAGCTGGCAATTTTATTCACTTTTAATTCATAGTGTTATAGTCGTATCTATATCGGTCTCTCTGTAGTATTCTAGGTGTGAGCATCACTAGCTTGTTATTGCTAGGCCATGGTTATGACAGTTGAGAATTAAGTTTGTATCTCTGCACATGGTCTGTGGGGTTGCAGCTGTAGTCTGTTATCCGTCTTATTCTTCTGAAATCAGAAACAACATTTGTTTTAATCCATATTTTTCGTTCTTAATTCTTCCGGAATCAGAGAGAACTTTTACTTTGACTCTGGCCTTGAATGAAACGTTCTTAATTCTTCCGGAATCAGAGACAACATTTACTTTCACTCTGGTCTTGAATGAAACTATACTTCTAGATTCATTAAGACTTGTGAGATAGAGAGTAGCAATTGGTTATCCGAAAGTCAAGATGGGATCTTAGAGATGCCTAAATGCATTCAACATTCTGTAAAAATGAAATACACATTGTTTCTGAAGTTTTTTCTCTCTAAATGAATTGCACATATACAGCTTGTTTAACCATCTATCATGACACTATAACCACCTGCATCCTTCTATTTTCTATTCTAACATGCTATCCAGTTCTCTGTTCGACTTATGTTATATTGGCGAAACAACCTCATATCCTTAGTTGTGATTGATTTGAGCCCTTGGACATAGTAAGATAAATTTATACAGAGGCATCAGTTGTGTCATTCTTAAAAAATATATCCTTAGTAAAGTTCTATGATGCATGGGCATGACATGATTCGGATACAACAAGATAGACACTTATGTTATATTGGCGAAACAACAAGATAAATTTATACAGCGTGTTTAACCATCTATCATGACACTATAACCACCTGCATCCTTCTATTTTCTATTCTAACATGCTATCCAGTTCTCTGTTCGACTTATGTTATATTGGCGAAACAACCTCATATCCTTAGTTGTGATTGATTTGAGCCCTTGGACATAGTAAGATAAATTTATACAGAGGCATCAGTCGTGTCATTCTTAAAAAATATATCCTTAGTAAAGTTCTATGATGCATGGGCATAACATGATTCGGATACAACAAGATAGACACGTTTTTGTGTGCTTCCTACTGTATCACGGAGTGTCCATTTTATGTCGGGTCTGGTACGTGTTTGCGATGGACACATCATTGGTTTTGGAATGTCCGAGCTTCCTGGGGGTAGATGTTTGACTTAAGCCCTCTTTATGTGTCTTATATCTGCATCCTCTTACGTCTACAAAGTTTTATATGGAGAGAATATTCCTATTTCTAAGTGGCATTAGAGTATTAGTTTTTCGAATTATTTTCTCAGTTTAACTTTGTTATATGGGGTCAGAAGACTTTAGAGTTCCGCATTGGAACACTGTATATTAGGTTAAATGTGGAGGTATAATGCCTCTTTATTGATTTTTGCATTCGTCCTTTCTCTCTGGGTTGCTTTCAAGAGGGAATTCAGTTTGAACAAGTTTGATCTAATTGTAAGACTCTAAAAATTTAGCATGGAAGTTTGAATGTTGTATTAGCAACAATGCATTTATTGGTGTTATTCGATGTTCTATATTGAAATGAGTCTAATATCTCAGATAATTTTATTGAGAGCTACTGCCTACTACTTATAGAGGGTCCAACCCCTCTTCATATTACATCTAACCGATGTGGGACTAAAGTCCCTTATTTACTATCAACACTCCCCCTCAAGATGGGCGATTAATCATCCCCATCTTGTTACATAGCTTTGACAGACTCAATGAACTAAGACCCTTAGTCAGACAGTCTGCCACTTGTTCTTCTGAGCGAACATAATCAATCTTCAGTATCCCTTGTTTCAGCTTTTCCTTGATGAAGAATCGATCGATCTCGATGTGCTTCGTTCTGTCGTGCTGAACCGGATTGTTCGCTATACTTATCGTAGCTTGACTATCGCTCAGAAGGCGCAATGGTGTCCCCTTGTCTAGCTTCAACTCTGTCAGCAGCGCCTTTACCCATAGCAATTCTGATACTCCTAGAGCCATTGCTCTGTATTCTGCTTCAGCTGTCGACCGTGCTACCATTGACTGTTTCTTGCTTCTCCATGAAACCAGGTTTTCTCCTACAAAAACACAGTACCCTGTGGTAGACCTTCTGTCGTCTATGCAGCTTGCCCAGTCTGTATCGCAGTATCCCTCAACATCTGTGCATCCATTCTTCTTGAACCACAGTCCTTTTCCCAGTGTCCCTTTCAGATATCTTAGGATCTGAAATACTGCATCCATATGACCCGTTCTTGGATCATGCATATAGCGGCTTACAACACTTACTGCAAATGAGATATCAGGGCGAGTATGCCCTAGATAAATCAGTCTGCCTACTAGCCTTTGATACCTTTCGCGATCAACAGGCTTTTCTGCTTCTGCTCCCATCTTGCACTTCTGGTCAATTGGAGTGACTGCTGCTCGGCATCCCAGCATTCCTGTCTCCTTCATCAGATCTAGTGCATATTTCCTTTGTGAGAGAACAATTCCTTGTTCACCATCACACACCTCGATACCCAAAAAGTATCTCATCTCTCCCAGGTCCTTCACCTCAAACTCTTTGGCGAGTTTCGTCTTCAGTTTAGTGATCTCAACTACATCGTCACCTGTGATCACTATATCATCTACATATACAGCAAGTATAGTAATGTGGCCCCTTGCATGCTGGAGGAAGACAGTATGATTTGTATTTGTCTGATGGTACCCCATGCCAGTGACAGCCCTTCTGAATCTGTCAAACCAGGCTCGAGGAGATTGCTTCAGCCCGTACAGCGACTTCTTCAGTTTGCACACTTTTCCATGTGACGTTCCTTCACTTGAATCTGACACAGAGTAGCACCCCGGAGGAGTCTCCATGTATACTTCTTTTTGTATGTCTCCATGAAGAAATACGTTCTTTACGTCTAACTGGTGTAGCTTCCACCCATAGTTTGCTGCAATGGAGACCAGTGTTCTTACGGTACTCATCTTCGCTACTGGGACAAAAGTCTCATCATAGTCGATACCATATGTCTGGGTATAGCCTTTTGCAACCAGTCTCGTCTTGTATCGTTCAACTTTACCTTTTGGTGTCTCCTTCACTGTGTAAACCCATTTGCATCCCACAGCTTTCTTTCTTTCAGGTAATGGCACCAGCTTCCATGTCTTATTTTTCTCTAGTGCTCCAAGTTCTTCCATCATTGCGGCTTTCCATCTTGGGTCCTTCTTTGCTTCCTGCCAATTCTTAGGTAAAGAAGTGGAGTCTAACGAAGTGAGGAATGTTTGATAAGTCGAAGAAATATTAGAATAAGATAGGTAGTTGGCGATATCATGTTCATAATCTTTATAACGAATAGGAGCCTTTCCCGCATTAATGCGAGAAGACCTCCTTAAGGAAGCAATGAGTGGTGGAGAAAGCATACCATCCGAATCGGAGAGATCCGCTTCCGAATCCGAGCGATCCGGTGCGGGAGTAACATCTTCAGGAGTCGGGACAGGAGTAGACGAGGGACTTGGCACTATAGGCACAGGGTACGGCACAGTACTGGACCTCTGCTGTCTTCTTCTGTAAACTTGGAGCTCATTTTCCCTTGTCTGCTTCTCCCCCTGCGAAATGTACGTATTGTCTTCTTCATCCTCCGTATCAGTATCATTGATGCTTTCTTCCCCTTTCTGCCAGTTTGTCACGACAGGACAAGGTACTGATCCGACAACTACGTTTGGGCGTACTACCTCCCCCTCACGTCTAACACCCGCTGTGTGAGGCGTGTTCCCAAACGCAGAACCTTCGTCCGAACCATAATAAGGTTCCAGCTCTCTGAATGTAACGTCCATGCTTACAAACAGTTCCGTTCAACCGGGCTTCAGCAGACGTAACCCTTCTGTGTCCCTGTGTACCCAACAAAGACACACTTAAGCGCTCGAGGATCCAGCTTACCAACACCAGGCCTGTTATCGTGGACGAAGCATACGCAACCAAATACTTTCGGAGGAACGGTGTACGCAGTTGTCCCTGTGAGCATTTCCAAAGGCGTCTTCCAGTCCAGTAATTGAGCGGTAATCCTGTTGATGACATAAGAGGCTGTCAAGACAGCCTGCCCCCACAAAAATTTAGGGACATTCATAGCCAGCATCATCGTCCGAGCTACCTCCAGCAGGTGCCTATTTTTTCGTTCGGCAACACCATTTTGAGCCGGTGTATATGCACAAGAGGTTTGATGTAGTATACCATGAGAGGATAAATACGTAGCAAACCTCTTATGGGTATATTTCGTCCCATTATCCGACCGGAAACACTTAACACGAGCATTATACTGTGTCTTCACCCGTTGATGGAAGCTTTGAAATGCCTCAAAACGAGCATTATACTGTGTCTTCACCCGTTGATGGAAGCTTTGAAATGCCTCAAAAACACCACTTTTATTCTTCAGCAGGTAGACCCACGTTACGCGGGTAGAGCAGTCAATAAAAGTAACAAACCATCTATAACCGTTAACACCGTTTGTAGGACAAGGGCCCCACACATCGGAATGAATCATATCAAAAGCAGCAGAACATCGATGCCCAGAATGCACATAGGAGCTTCTGGTATGTTTTCCCAACTCACAAGCATCACAAACTAACAACTCTTTATTTGCTTTTTGATATAAGGACGGATACAGTCGACTAATAACGGGAAAAGAAGAATGTCCTACACGCTGATGGTGGAGGAGCAGCTCGGCTTCGACACTTCGACCTCGGACTTCCGGTTGGACTTCCGGTTGGGCTTTGATACCATATTGAAATGAGTCTAATATCTCATATAATTTTATTGAGAGCTACTGCCTACTACTTATAGAGGGTCCAACCCCTCTTCATATTACATCTAACCGATGTGGGACTAAAGTCCCTTATTTACTCTCAACATTCTATTCAAGTGTTTTGACAGTGTACGAACAAGTTTCAGGATTAATGTTGAAGTGCATTATGTTCTTCGTAGAGAAATCCTCATGAACAATAGTTACAATATATGTATTTGATATCACAATTTATTAAGTGTCTTTAATTACAGGCAATTAATGTGTTAAGACTTCCCTGGTCTCAACATATGGTTTCTTCCATTTCACGTTTAAGCTAACCTTATCTTATTAAGTGGACATTCTATTTCCTGAAATGTCACTCATTCTATCATTTTTTTTTTTTTTGTCAATTTGGATAGTTAACAGGGAATGCTTTCTAACTTCTTCATCTACATTGGAATGGTTATTCTTTTCACGACCAGATATACATGCAGGAATGAAGACAATTTTTCTTATGCTTGTTGTGTAAAAGTAGAATCACATCCTCACAGTATATGCAGGAATGTATACACTTTGTTGTGCTTATTCGTAAACTAGAAACACATCATCCCAGTTTTGATGGGGTTTATACTAGTGGTCAAACACTTGAAGATGCTTATACTTTATATAATTCAATATTTCTGTTCTTTTATATTTAATGTTTTTATTTGATTTTGTCTATGCCTTGTTCCTATTCAGCTGTCATCCACGGACTACAGAAAGTGAGATGAGAACTAGCAGAGCTGATGGGGTTACAGTTCGACCATTACATGATGCTGAGAATCTTGATTCACCTAGTTCATCCAGCATTCACCACTGCTCATCAGGAAATTCAGCTTGCAGCTCTCCTATTTCATTGAGATGCAGGGCTGCTAGGATGCAACAGGGTACAAACAGCAACAGAACTCTAGATGTCTACATTGATGGGGAGCATCATGGTACTAAAACATCAAAAGTCTCTCAGAAACATTTTTATGATAATGGGGATAATGACCATTTGGCTGAAAACAAAGCACTTTCCTGTATAGGAAGGCCACCACGAGCACTTTCTACAGCGCCATCTTCGCCCACATATAGTAAAGAGGGTCTCAGGACCTACTCATTTAGGGAAGCGAAGGGTATCCGTCAGCACCTTTCTATCCCGTCTACTGATGAAGTCTGGCCAACATCCCCAGTATACCGCACGAAAAAGAAATATGGGCAGCTACTGCGCCCTCTTCGTGGGAAACTATCACAAGATTATGACTCTGAGCCCACAACGACAGTGGAAGATGTCTACGAGGATTCATCAAATCCAGGGCTCGCTTCAAATTCAATGGATACATCTCGACAGAACTTTACTGATTTTCGTGCAACTGAAAGTATATATCATTGTTCTGATGTAGAAACATTGCCTTGTGAGAGACAAAGTTGCGTTTATGAAAATGGAACAACAACATTGAAAATGGACAAGTTTTTATTAGGTGAACTGCAGAAAGACAGTACGGATGAAGAATTAATTACAAAATTGAAAGAGGTAGAAAGTATGTTGAATAACCTCTCCGATGAAGATCCTGAGCTGGATAACCTGCAGATTAATGATTTAAATGTGGTAACACTGCTTCAGACTATTAGAAACATCAGGAAAGACGGGAGATACTTGGCACTTGAGCTCTCTTCGCAAATAAAATCTCAAATTGCAGAAAGATATTCTACAAGAGAGAGACTAAAACAAGCTAAGCTTGAGCTGGATACCCGAACTCTGAGATTGGAGAAGGAGAAGAACGAGTTGCAGTCTAGTTTGGAGAAAGAGTTGGATAGAAGGTCAAGCGACTGGTTCTTGAAGCTTGAAAAGTTCCAGTCTGAAGAGCAAAGGCTTCGCGGACGAGTAAGAGAGCTAGCAGAGCAAAATGTCTCTCTTCAAAGAGAAATTTCTGGATTTAAAGTGAATGAAGATGGCACCAGAAGCAGGATTATGAATTCTGAGATGCAACTGAATGATCTGGCAGCTAGTCTGGATGTAGAGAGAACAGAGAACCATGATCTTCGTCAAGCCTTAACAGAGTTGCAGGAGCGCTTGAATGGGACAGAAGAGGAGAAAAATTATATTCGGCAAAGCTTAAAGGACAACGAGGAGGTGAACAAGGAGTTGCAGAGAGTGGTCATACGATTCAAAAGGATGTGTAGTGAACAAGATAAGACGATCGATGGGTTGCGACAAGGATATTCAAATGAAATTGGAAAGCAATCAATACAGAGAGATGACAAGATCACTATGTTGCAAATGGAGCAAATAAGACTTACAGGTGTAGAACAGATGCTGAGGAAAGAGTTAGAATCTTCTAGGGATGAATTGAAGTCCCTCAGGTGTGAGAACATGTGCCTCTTGGATCGCCTGCAACAAACAAAAACCTGCTTTGGCTTCTCCTCCGTCAAACTTGATCAAGAGCTCCGTGACCGTGTAGACTGCTTGCAGAGTCAGGGCATATCTCTACTGAATGACCATAGTCAATTACTTGGGAATGTATTAGACCTTGTAAAACGTAAGCAACATGAAAGCATTCAAGATGCTAAAAGAGATTCTGATGGTTGTTCTCTTGGTGATTCTGCAGTTAAATATCAGAGTTTAAGAATAAGAGTTGAAAATTTTACCAGAAGTCTGTTAACAATATCAAAAATATTGGACAAGAAGTCGGAGTTAGAAGATTTGAAATTCCATTTGCAGAGTGCAGATGGTGATCAATCAAGGCAATCTAAGATTCCAGAATCAGAGGTAATATTTATTTTATTATTGTCTTTAAAGATGTGGTTTTGACATTTTGATCTGAATCTCTTTGTAGTTTATCTTTGACTAATTGTCATGTCCTTTGAAGAGCCATGAAAATTACTGTGTTTGGAATTGAGTGTGCAATACAGTGTTGGCCTTGCATGCACATGCGCACACAAACACACAAACACAGTAGAAAGAGGCATATCTTAACGTAGTATTCTTTTCTATTGGTTACAAATTTGATGTCAGCAGACTAGGTATGGAAGTGGCATGTTTCATTATCTCATACTTAGGATTTTGGCTTGGTGTTATGACCTCTCTAGGATGAAGTGGAAGTTAATTAAAATAAGAACCTTATTAATCATGAAACTAGCATATATGGTATTTATTTGTTTCCTTGGTCTCATTTTTTGGATTTGGTTTTGGTGTTCTGCATGTAGAATGAACTCGAAGTTGAATTGAAGGCAGAAACCCTATTAACTAGAGTATTGCGAGAGAAACTGTGTTCTAAAGAACTGGAAATTGAGCAATTACAGTCAGACTTATCATCTTCAATACGAGCTCACGAAGTTCTGCAAACGGAGATCCAGAGGTTGCAGGATGAACTTTCTCGTCTTACTCACAGGACCAAAGATATGGAGCTTCAGGTGAACATAAAACTTCTGTTTGACAAATTAGGCTTTTCAGCTCCCAGTTCTATGTTCATGTATGCAATATTTCTTAGCAATTTTTACACCAGAACTTTGAACATGAGATTCGTGTTTGAATTGTTGGTGTTGGGTGGGGTTCCCTTCCTAAGTAGTGGAGGATACTTAGGAGTGCGACGAGTGCCACCTGTGTGTCAAGAAAACTCGGAAAGTCGAAGGCGACAAAGGGGGCACGATTTGAGCCAGTTCAGAGTAGTATCAGTGGCATTGGTATTGCCGATGGCATACTTAAAAGTGTGAAAAACATCCAACATGTTTTTGTGTGGAATTTTTTGTTCCGCCAGCATACCGGAGGTATGTCGTCGGTCATGGGCTGACAGATTTTCGTGCTTTAATCTAGCCCATTGGTTTGATTTGAATGGCCATGGTTGCTCAGTGATTAAGGGGATATAAATATGAATTTCCCAACCCTAATTACAGCAACAATTCACCAAAGGAGAGGATTTTTTTCAAAGTTCCAACTTTCAAGGAGAAGAAGGGGGATTTGGAAGAGTTCTAGGGTTTGATTAGAAGGAGCTCGTTCGAATTGATCCATACCGGCTTACGTTCGTGTTCTTTGCTTCGGCAACCCTGTTTCTCATCATTGTAGCCAATTCATTAATTTGAGTAGTCGTGGTGATTCGTGTTGGAACAATGGGAGAAGTTGAAGGAGAGTCGGTGTATTTCTTTAGTGAAGCTTTTCGGGTTGCACTCTGATCGTCCGTGGTATTTCTTGTCAGGGTTTTCAACGCAAATATCATTGTATTTGCGTTGTGTTCATTTTGTGGATATTGACGTCGTGTGCAGGTTGTGCGTTTCACTTTGGTCCTTGACGGTTTATTCCGGTTTGGGGATTGTGTCTATTATGCTGGTTCGTGTCCACTCCCAACATGAAATTCCGAAGGTTCATCATATTTTTTTCCCAAAAAATTGATTTGCTGTGAAGCTTAACTTTAAGGCCTCGTTTGGTTCACGGATTTAAGGAACCATGAAAGAAAAGTTGTTCCTTTTCTTTGTTTGGTAGTCACAAACTTAGGAATCAATTTCCTGACAAGAGGAAAAATGGGAGGGAATATGGTTCCACTCATGACCCATGGGATTGATTTTCGCTCCTCCTTTTCCAACATTTATTACAAAAAATTATGACAAAACTAATCATGTTTTATTGCTTATTTTACCATTAACTCCTAGTATTCTGGGTCCCTTTGGATTTTCATAATGTCATTTTTATTTTAAAAGGTAAGGATATTATTGGAACATTGATATATTTTTGCTTTCCTTTCCTGCACCAACCAAACACTAGAAAGGAAATCAAATGGTATTACCTATGTGGTTTCCTTGTTTTACCAAACAACGGAAAGGAAATGTGACATGAATTCTACTTTCCTATTCCCATGGAAAGTACAAGAGAATCAATTTCCCTTCCGTGAACCAAACGAGGCCTAAACTTATTAGGGAACACACAGTATATTAAATAGGTTGTCAGTCTGATGGCATATGTTCCGAGTTTGTGCCAAATTCATGGCCGAAGATCAGCAAAGGCCAACTGGCGGCATGGTACCCTACTGAAATGATTATTGCATCCACTTCAAATTATATTTTCTTGCTCTCTAATCTCTATTAGTCTTTAATTACAAATAAAATTCTGTGATCCATAATCTTATACATCTAACAGAGAAACATGAAAAAATGGTCCGTCTCTCAGCAGAACATCTATTAAACCTAGTGAAACCTGCCACCATAAACATTGGTCAAAAGGCTTGCATCCAATTTCTTGACCAATGGTTCATTTATGAGCAATCTACATTTAAAAAACCTAAATTAGTTTTTTGATCTTATAGTGTACTTAATTGTATATCTTATATACATAATATAATTTTATTTGGTACATTTTCCCTATATTATAACTGATGAGTGATGATGGCACATTGCTTATCTAGTTGAACATTTCGTGGTTTATGCATATTTACTTCCTTTCTGATGATACGACCCTTGCTTATAAAATCAACAGATACTTAAGAAGGGCGAGAGTGTTAACCAGCTTCAGCATGATCTTCAAGAGTGCAGAAAGGAACTGACTTCAACCCGTGGTGTACTTGTGAGTGTTTCTGGGGAAAGAGATCATATGTGGGAGGAAGTGAAGCGCTCAAAAGAAACAATCATGCTCCTGAATCTTGAGGTTGGTTCTCTTAAGAAGAAAGTCGAAGCCCTTGACGAACATGTTCTCATCAAAGAAGGGGAAATTGCCATCATGAAAGAAAGCCTGTTTCAGAAGTCTTTTGACACCATCTGTAGTCCTGAGTCAGTGTAAGACGTTTTTTTCCCCTTGAATGAGTAAGAACCAAAAATGAAATTACAGATTATTCCATGTGTAGTTTCATATTATTTCATGCTTTACTGTCTTCATATACTACACTGGCTAATTTTCTCACCATCCGTAGTTCTAAGTCAGTGTAAGACTTTTTTTTCCCTTGAATGAGTAAGAACCGAAAACGAAATTACAGATTATACCATGAGTAACCCTGTATAGTTTCATATTATTTCATGCTTTACTGTCTTCATATACTACACTGGCTAATTTTCTCTTAAGTACCTTCAAGTTGCGTGCATTTTCAGATTGCTACTTTGTACTTCTTTTTATTTGTAAATCACTGCCATGGTTTATTTATTTTTTTGCAGTATGATACCATGACAACACCATTAAGAAGACTTGTGATACACACCATTTTACCCTCCTCTTATAAAATAAGATCAACATCTCAATTTTGTGTGTTAGACCTTATTTTTAGCGGAATTATGATTTACATAATTATTTTAATAAACCTTTAAAATAATGGAAATTATAGGAACCCCTTATTCCACTTCTGTGAGGCAATGAGGAGCTTCTCTTTCTTTTGTTTAGCAAGGAATTTTATGGATGGTTTCCTCTGAACTGTGTTCAACCAATTCTTGATGTAGTTGTCGGGGCCGGCCCTGGCCTAGGGCGGTCAGGGCGACCGCCCAGGGCCCCCGGATCATGAGAGGCCAAAAAAAATAGTTTAAAGATAAATATGTTAATAATTTTGCATTTCAATATCGAACTATTATATATCATGGGTCCTTTTAGACATAAAGCTATTGTGGTGTGTTTAATCCTTGGCTATAGCTTTTTTTTTTTTAAGTTTGTTAAATACTTTTTACATTATGTATGTGGGTCTTATTTTAAAAGTTCGTCCTGGGCCCCCATGAGCTCAGGACCGGCCCTCGTAGATGTCAGCACCTTGCTACTCGAGAAGCTTAGTTTGAAACTTTTTTTTTTTTATCATTGTTCCTGTTTATCCTTTGCAGGTTATGATGTAGTTGTCGGCACCTTGCTATGAAGAAACCAGTTGAGGAGTCACACTTCATTTGCTAATCCAACCATGGTGGCAAGAACATAACTTCTGCTTGAAGTTCTGTTAGTAGGGAGCAAAAATTGTACATTTTGGAATGTTAGAAGAAATTAGGTTTGTTAATAGAGGGATGATTAGTCTGGTTCCTTTTCGTCGTTTGTTTGTCTATACAAGTCAGGTCTCTTGTTATCTTCCCCTCTTCATGAATATTTTTTAAGTGGAGTACATTCATCCTTAGTTGTTACTGCAGATGAGGTGAGAGTAAATTTAACTGATTTAACTTTTACATTGCTAATTATCTTTCCTTAGAATGAGTTGAGACTGTGTAAACATAACAGAACAAAGTCTCGAGTGGAAAAGGAGAGAACTCTCGTGAAAGAGTGAACCACAGTAGTGGTATAAAAACAAGTATAACTTGCTAATATGTTACGGTAGCGGTAAAATTCGTTAGGAGCTAGTTGTGAAAAAGTTGTTGATGGGAGAGAAGAGCTCTATGAGAAGATAATAGTAAAGATTGTTGAAATTTGTTGAACAGATTAGCACAAGAAAGAAATTTGCATCTGTTGGAAATTCTTTTCTTTTCTTTTCTTCCTTTCTTAAAATCTGCAACAAAATAAAATTTAAATTAAAGGTTACCAGCTTCCGGGGAAGTCGCGCATGTAGCACTATCCTAAGAGTTAAATCAGGTCTATGTGCAGATTTTGTCCGAAGAACAGGAAGCTTCGGAAAGACGAGATTTTTGAAGAGAGTTTTCGTAAGAATTTTCGGTGTAAGGAAAAGGAGAAAGAAGACGTAATATATAGAAACAGAATAGTTAACTCGGACGTTTACAAACTGAAAACAATGTAAAAAACGTGATACATTGAACCTGAATAGAAATAAATGTGCCAGAGGATATGAAATTAATTACAAACGGACAAATGGTCAAAAAATTAATGGAGACAGCGCGCACACGTGTGGCGCATAAGGCTTTCCATACAAGACTTCAATGAGACAAAAGAAAACTAAGTAATATATGCACAAGTAATGCTTACAACGCAGCCGATGTGGGACTATGGGAATATGAATTTGAGCCTTTGGTATGCTGTGTGAGGACACACAGGCAACAGCATCACGCACAACCAGCAAGTTCATAAGAACTTGTGAAACATTCTTTGTATGGTTAGACTAGAGGAGACTGTCTTCTGTGTTATGCTCGGGTAGCTAAGGTGTGCCTTCTAGATAATGTGGGATTAGAGCTTCTAATTAGCCGCATTTACCCTCATGTTCTTTGTGATTACTTATAATGATGATGACCATGGCCGTCTCAAGTCATTTGGAGGCCCTAGGTAAAAGTTCAAAGATGGAACTTTTTTTAAAAAATTTAAACATGATTAAATTATATAATTTTATTATATTAATTTTTATGCAAACCCTTTCATTATTGATCCGGACTTGAGACCGGTGATGTATCGTTATAAACGTTACATAGGTGGATTAAAATAAAAAATCATTAATAATTTTAAAATTTTGAATAAGAAGCCGTTGCATATATATATTTGTTTTTATTATGTAGTAGATGAAGATAAAGAGACCAAATCTTTCTTTGAGAGAGGAGACGAAGAGGCGATAGCGGTTATTATTATTTTATTTTATTTTTCCAAATTTTGATATATTTAATTATGTCTAAAAAATTTACAAAGAGACAAGTGATTGTTTTCTTTTTCAGTCAGACTTTTCCTTTAAAGACTGCATAATTACATATATATCTATATACTAGTATCCGGTATTTTCGGGGCCCCTAAAGAAGTGGAGCCCTAGGCAGCTGCTTCCTTTGCCTAAAGGATGAGCCGACCCTGATGATGACTATGAGCAGCTGAACTTCATGATCACGTTATTATTTAAGCAGGGCCGACCCTGAGCTGATTGGGGTCCGAGACGAAACTCTCAAAATGGACCCTCCAAAAATAATGTAAAAAAGCTGTAAATATGACCAAAAATTGTTGTAAACAAAACTTGAACCAAGGACCTCTAAGGTAGAGGCTAAAATTATAATCACTACACTACAATGTACTTTTGTTAAGAATGACACATGATACATACTAGTTATATTGTAGATGGATCCATGCTGGTGCCCCCTTTCACCTGGGGGCCTTGGGCCATCGTCCGGCCTGCCCTGGGCCAGGGCCGCCCCTGTATTTAAGTAGTTGTTAAGACTATACTTAGATAGAGATAGGAGCTCTTAGATACTAACCATTTATGCTTGTATTTTTAGGGACTTTCATATAGTTTGACAAATCCGCTTATGATAACAACATAAAATTAAAGGTGGATATAAAGATCATGACGAAAAGATCCATTTGGAATCTTTGGATAAAAGATCATGACGAGTAAAGATCCATTTGGAATCTTGGATTAGGGGTTGGGGGGGGAGGGGGGAGGGCTAAGTTAAATTTGGTTAAATGAGGGAGAGTAAAGTCAATACATAGAACCTTGTTTGGATTGGAGGAAGAATTAAGTATGGGGTGTTTAATAGCTCTTGCTAAGTTGGGTTAAATGAGGGAGAGTAGAGTCAATATATAGAACCTTGTTTGGATTGAAGGAAGAATTAAGTAGGGAGTGTTTAATAACTCTTGCTAAGTTAGGTTAAATGAGGGAAAGTAGAGTCAATACATAGAACCTTATTTGGATTGGAGGAAGAATTAAGTAGGGGGTGTTTAATAACTCTTGCTTGGATAGAAGGTTTTGCGTTAGAGGATGATTAATTTTATTTGATAGTTACGAAAATAACCTTATTACATGTCATAAAATTAAATTTTATTAAATTTTAAAACTTGTCAAAATATCTTCATAAAATAGGAAAATACAAAGCAACATGATGAAAACAAGTAAAAATGGAGAAAATATCATGATATTTTATAGTACAAATAAGAGCTATTTATAATTTTTTAAACAAAACTTTTCAATTTTTCTCGTTAACCCTCCGATTTGGAGGGTTGAAAAAATGGACAAAAGATGGTGAAATAAACATTCACTTAACCCTCTATAACTCTTCCTCCTAGATCTCTACTCTCAAACTAAGCATGGTTTATTTTCTCCTTATTTATTTAACTTTCTCTCACTTAACTCTCTTAACCCTCAATCCAAGCGGATCCTTAAGTTAGGGACAATAGAGGTAAGAATTTGAATAATGAGGTTTTGTTGGTGTTTTTGCCTTTGGACTAGAAAAGATAGTCCCACATCGGCTACACCAAATGGTGAGTATCTCAATATAATGCATTGCTTGTGTTGAGGTGTGCACATGAGGTGTAGTGGGGCACAAGTTTGTGCCATGTGGAAGTATTTTCCTAGAAGAAAAAAGGATTAAATCCAACAAGGATGCAAGTTAATTTTTGTTGTGCAGACTCGGACTCGGACACGGACTCCAGGATGTCTCGTGCATGCACGGGAGTGTTCGGGGGGTAGGCGTGGACTGGCACACTTCTATGCTGATTGTGGGATGATCTAAAATATCAAACTCTATTTTTGAGTATTGGTATTTTAGTCCCACATCGGATAGGAGAAGAGGTGAAGTCTCAACTCCACTCTATAAATAGAGCCCCTTGGCCTCCTTTGAAAGATGCACCAAGAAGAGAGTTGAGGGAGTCTGTTAAGTCCAGGAAGCCCGTTCAAGTCTCAAATATTGACTTACGAGCGTTCCAGAAGTTCTTCGTGAACTTGCTGGTTCCTGGAAGCTGTTCGTGCTCGTGTGGGGCGAATAAAGCTTTGAGCAACGGTGGTTCATTCACCCCAGCATCTCATTCTCGCCTGTCATCGCTGCTGTTGCCTTTTACAGTAACTTCTTTTTAGAAGCTCTACTGCCGATAGTTGCTTGCACAAAGTCTTTTTAGATTTTTTTGTGTATTACGTAGAATCTTTTTAGATCCTCGTAATTCAGAATCCTCCAGGATTTCTGTTGCACATCTTCTTTAAGGTGTTGTATTTGAAACGTTGTTTGTACAATTGTTTCAGTTTTAGAATTTTTCATCGAAAATTGTGCCTCGGTACTAACAATCTCAAAGCTTTAATGAGAAGATGGATAATTCTCGTGCTTCGCTCATCGATACCGGCTTTAACAAGTTGGAGAAATTTGATGACGAACACTTCCAGATATGGAGACGAAAGGTCACTTTAAATCTTCAACTCGTGAATGTTGATCACGTGCTGTCAGAAGAAGAACCGATTGTTCCAACCACTAGATCTGATGCGGCTGTGGCCGCTGCTATGACCAAGCAAGCGAAGTGGAAGAGAGAAAACAGTATATGCAAACTACTGATACTCAATTCCATGGAAGACTCTCTGGCAGAGTCCTACTCCAAGAAGACATCTGCCAAAGAGATATGGGACTCCCTGGAAAAGCTCTATGAAGATGACGAGAACAGGTCCAAGATCTTCATGGTAGAAAAATACCACAAGTGGACCTTCGAAGACGAGAAGGCGATGCTGCCCCAAGTGAAGGAGTTTCTGAAGTTACGTCAGAAACTAGAAGACGAGAACATGTCCCTCGTCGACAAGTTTGTCGTTGGAGGGATCGTCGCAAAACTTCCTACAGAATGGAGCAACTTCTATGCAAGGATGCATCGAAAGAAGATGGAAATTAGCTTAGAAGATTTTTTGCAAGAGATCCATGTTGAGGACGAGATACGCTCTCAACAGAAGATGGATACTCTGTCCAAACAACTGGCGAAGGCAAATCTGGTCCAAACCAGAGAGTACCAGGGGAAGCAGGCTGCTTCTCATCGTAAAAAGAAGGACTTCACGAATCTGAAAGTGAAGGGTCCTGCTTTCAAGCAGCAGAAGTCCAAGTCCCATGTGACTTGCTTCAATTGTGGCAAGAAGGGCCACTACAAATCCGAATGCAAGTCCAAGCCCAAAGAACAAGGTGAGCCTAGTAAGGTTTCTATGATTACTAATCTAGTTGCCATGACAGCACAGGTTGCAACTGTGGGGGCTGACTTGGACTGGTGGATAGACACTGGTGCGACCTGCCATGTCTGTTCAGACAAAGACTGGTTCGTCTCTTATGAGCCAACTTCAGAGAAGGTCATAATGGCAAACCAGGCACAAGCTGAAGTACTGGGGATCGGGACGGTGGAGCTGAAACTCACATCGGGGAACACTCTGACGCTTCAAGGTGTGAAGCATGTTCCAGTAATTGCTAAGAACCTGATCTCTGGAAGTCTGCTCTGCAACGCAGGCTTGAGGATGGACATCAATGCTGGCCAGTTGGTGATGTCCAAGAAGGGTACATTCTTCGGGAAAGCTTTCCAAACTGAAGGAATGTACAAGATTCAGCTTGTTGTAACCCAGCATGATAATATAAATGCAATCACTTTTTCTGATTATTCTCTTGAGTTGTGGCATAATAGGCTAGGACATGTTCATTGTAAAAGGATTAACAGAATGTCTAGTTTAGGACTTATCTCCAAGTGTGGGGGTAAGGTAGAGAAATGCGAAGTATGTGCTCAGACGAAGATCACAAGGAAACCCATTCACAGGGTCCATCGAAGCACAGATCTTCTGGAGTTGGTTCACTCAGATATCTGTGACTTCAAACAATTCTCTATAAAGGCCGGGATGAAGTATTTTATTACTTTCATCGATGACTTCTCAAAGTATGCTTTCGTCTACTTGCTCAAGTCTAAAGACGAAGCATTCGAGAAGTTCAAGGAGTTCAGGGCCGAGACTGAGCGGCAAACTGGACAACTCAAGAGGTTAAGGAGTGATCGAGGCGGAGAGTATCGGTCTCATGAATTCTTATCATTCTGCAAAGAACATGGAATCATCAATGAGACAACGGCTCCGTACTCTCCTCAATCCAACGGAGTAGCAGAAAGGAAGAACAGAACGTTGACAGAGATGATGAACTCCATGCTGTTGACTGCGGGTCTTCCAAAGTGCTACTGGAGAGAAGCTGCACTAACGGCAACGTTCATTCTGAACAGAGTGCCATATGCAACTTCCGACATAACTCCTCATGAACTCTGGTTCAAAGTCAGACCTAACTTGAATGTCATTCGAGTGTGGGGGTGTCTGGCTTATGTGAAGCTCCCGGATCTGAAGATTCAGAAGCTGGGGACAAGGACTACGAAGGCGATCTTCTTGGGGTATGCCGAGAAGAGTGATGCTCGGAGATTCTTTGATATCGAGTCAAACCATATCATCGAATCTCGCGATGCTGAATACTTTGAAGACAAGTTTGCAAAACATAAGAATATTGTTCTCGCGGATCTTCCGGAGAATGATGAGGGTACAAAGCAGACAGAAGTCTTTAATGAACCAGTAGTCCAAGATGAAGCTGTCGTCAAGGAGACACCAGCTGAACCAGAACTCGCTGAGCCGTCAACTAAGCGAACGAGGAGGCTGAAAGACTTCGGAGATGACTTCGTCACCTATCATGTGGAAGCAGATCCGCTTACCTATGATGAGGCGATGAAGACCAGAGATGCTGTATTCTGGAAGGAGGCGATAGACAACGAGATTGACTCAATCACCTCCAACAACACATGGGTATTGGTTGACCTGCCAGAAGGAGCAAGACCCATCGAATGCAAATGGATCTTCAAGAAGAAGATGAAAGCAGATGGAACCATTAACAAGTTCAAGGCCAGGCTAGTGGCCAAGGGGTTTGCTCAGAAGTAGGGGATCGACTACTTTGACACTTATGCTCCAGTAGCTCGGATGACAACCATCAGATTGTTAATTGCTCTAGCAGCAATACACAAGCTGGTGATACATCAGATGGATGTGAAAACGGTATTCCTTAATGGCGAGCTGACCGAAGAGATCTACATGCAACAACTGTAGGCCTCAAAAATGAAGTCACGCTGAGTTGATCAGAACAAGTCACGCAGAGTGATCCAAGAAGCAGCACAAAAGATACGCTAAGTTCTGCCTGGCCATTTTCTTTAGAAGTCACGCAGAGACAGCTCAGCCATACGTCAGAATCATAATGACTGACAGCACAACAGTCGAGAAACGTCTCCTCGTATGCCACGTATGTACAGAACTCGAGAGATCACAGCCGTCTTTTGCAATCTTCCTTAGCAAGACTCACTCTTCACCAAGTTGGCGTGACTTTGGGTCTTATCTTCATTTAATGCGGCTGACAATATAATCAATGTCAGAGATTTTGTGTCAGACGAAGCGTGCCAGCTGGCGGTTTGCGTGGATTCTGAACCTTCTCATTCCTCAAAACATTGCGTGACTTTTGAGTTATTCTTCTCAAAGCCTGCGTGAATTCTGAAGTTTTCTTCTTCAAAGCTTGCGTGGATATCGCCTTCAACGAGTCTGCGTCAACGAATCTGCGTGGATTTTTGCCTTCAGCAAGTCAGCGTGGATTTCATTTCAACTGGAGTACGTGGCAGCCATGCCACTGATCTCTCTCTCGTGTGCCCAGTAACTTGCACACGACCCATGCACTGATGCCATGTGTCCAACAGTTACGGGCCACGTCCAGTAACTACTCATTAACCCTGCGTGTATTTAGAGTCTGCGTGACTTTTCAAGTGCACCAGTGGTGAGGTAGTTATCTTTTCAGTTACTATTTTGACTCTATAAATAGAGTTCTTTTTCTCATTCATTGTACAGATACATTGATATCTACTGTCAAAATTTTGAGAGCTTTTCTTCTTCGCATAGTCCAAGGGATAAAGCGATCGTCTTCTAGATCGGATTCCTACAGTTGTAATTTTTTCAGAAACACAACAAATAAAGAGAATTTCTTTATGGAAAACAAATTGGCGACTCTGCTAGGGAAAACCATCTGTAAGCCCCCTGAATTTCAGGGCTGTTTTAAATTTTTCTAAATGAATTATTTTTCGATAAATATTTTATTATTAAATTGTTTAGATCATTAATGTACCTTTCCATGACTTTGACGTCTGGAGCGTCAGGGATACCAATCTCTGTAAACTCTCTTCATGGGTTTTGAAGTAGGCAAGATTATCTTCCTGTTGATATATCGTGTCCCACTTGAACTCGTTCCCTTGTGCTCTTTTTGTATCGCACAAGTTCGGGTCAACTTAGACCGATTAATCGTTGAATATTATTCCCACTTTTATTTTTGATCATCGTTTGCACGTTACCGTTGTTTTTAATTTAGGAGCACCAGATCAGCCATTTTCTCGAAACCAACTTCTCATAAATGATCTACTCGAGACGCTCTCCACCCATGACCTTCGTGTCCCACTCAGACACTTCATTTTGTGCTCTATTTTCTTCGCACAACTTCCGGGTCAATTTAGGCCGATTTATTTTCTGCCGTGAAACCCGATTTATTTTCCAATTTAATTTCAGGACCCGACATCGATCCAGCCTGTCAACCCAAAGTATGGACGTGGCCCATACGAAGCCTACTACCCGCATGAAACTTGTGTCCCATTTATTGGAGTCCCCGTATGTTATTTATTTACCCATGATTATAAGTCCCTATTTTAATTCAATTATTGCGCCCGGTTCAATTTTGACCCGACCCGGTTTGACCGAACCCAGTCCAAGCTCCATGTTACTCTCCATCACCATCACCCTCAGCCTCATTACCCTTGAAAAGTACTAAATATTCATTCTACCTATTTGTAATATTTATTGGAAATTCCATTGATTTTAATCTATAGGAATAACCTATTTTTCCTACAAATAAATTCCTAGCCTTTGATTCCCCTCATTTAATCCTCACCATCCATAACACCTCACACCCCACCTTATTCCCCCCATGTGGTCAGCCGACCTTCCCCTCCCCCTCTCTCTAAATATCCATATTTCTCTCTCTCTCTTCTCTAACACACAACACACACACTCATATAATATATACATAACCATCTCTCTCTCTCTCTCTCTCTCCATAACACACACCTCACCATCCCCCTCACCTCCACTTTACAGCACCCCCCCCTTGGCCGACCTCTCTCTCTCCCCCTCTCTCAAATATCTCACTCTCTCTCTCTCTATTCTCACCCTCTCTCATATTACTTACACACACACACACATACATATATTTCTCTCTCTCTCTCTCTCAACACAACAAAATACACACACACACACCACCACAACTCCCACTCCTTCCTGGCCGAGCCCAGCTCCCCGAGCTCCCCCTCACCCTCAGCTCCTCCTCTTCCTCCTCCCTAGGCCGAGCAACCATCACCACCATCATCACACCCACTCCGCCACCATTACTATCACCCATTACCATCACCATCATAACCACCACCACCACCACCGTCCGCTCGGCCCCGACCACCGCCGCCGCGCGCCACCACGTGGCCGGCGAGCCTTCCCCCGCCGCCGCCGCGCGCTCACGCAGCAGCGGCAGCACCATGCAGCAGCAGCGGCGCGCACGTGCGCGCGCGCGCGGGTCGCCGTCGTGCGCCGCCGCGCCGCCGCACGGCCGCCGTGGCCGGTCCCCTAGGCGCGCACGCCTCCGACGAACACCCCCTGGCCACCGCCTCCCTCCTCGGCACGACGCATAGTCGATTCGTGCGTTTCGCACGAGATCCCGTCGGCGCGCGCGAGTTTGGAACTCAGAATTCGCGCTCCGTCGTAGCAACTTCGTGCACGTTTTCTGGAAGATCCGACCGTTGGATCGGCGATATTTTTGCTCCGTCGCAATCTCGGTATATCCATCTTCACTCCTGTCAATTTTCGTCCGTTAATTTTATCATTTGATACCTCAAAACTGGTCACCAAGTTGACACTTTAAATTGAACTATTTTTGGACAGTTTTGTGGAGCCGACTTCGTCAGCTCGTAACTTCGCCGTCGCAGCTCCGTTTTGTGCACCGTCAGTTCCGGTGCACAGCTGGTATAACCATCTTCCTGTCTCCTTTAGATTTCGTTTCGTTTTAAGCACGTTTGGTCGGTTGAATTCGACGCCAAAGTTGGTCGTCCGAATTCTTTAATTTGCACTTGTAAAATTTCATTTTTGAACCCGGGACTCCGGATTCAATTTCTGACACCACCAGTAGACTCGTGGCATCATTCTGGCATGTTTTTATATAAAATTTGCTTGATTTAGAGAACGTGGGCCCTGGTACGCATTTCGGTGCAAAACGGGTCCCACTTTCTGAGTCAACGGGACTTTTTGACGCCGGCTCATCGGAATCCACTTCCGGATATACCGTTGAGTTCGTATCGTCATTCTGGACTCGTTGACATATAATTTGCTGAGTTTTGAAGACATTTGCTCTGGCACGCATTTCCGTGCAAACCGGATACCAAGTGTCGCGTCAACGTATCATTTTGAGATCGGCACATCGGAATCCTATTTTGGACATACCGTTGGGTTCGTATCATCATTCTGGATTCGTGGATATATAATTTGCTAGGTTTTGTAGACTTCTATCCCGACACGCTTTTCGGTGCAAAGTGTGTCCAACGGCGGACAACATTTTGACCCGAAATTATCGTTTTGCCCCTGTGTCCAAATTGGACTTATGGGTAGGCTATTCTAGCTGATTTGACCGTTTTGGACACGTTGGTGATATTTATTTTATCATCCGACAACATCTGTAGATTTTGATTATGTATTATCCTTAATTTATAATTAATTATTTTTCTAGATATTGTTACTTTCTGGTTTTGAATTTTTTTATATATTTTAATTGCTGTAAAAATCTTGGAAAAAATGGTATTTAAATATTATGTTAATTTAGCTAATTTATTATAATTTTTCTAGCATTTATTAAGTGCTTTTGGTATTTTATAAAAATGGGAAAACAGAACTCATTTTCAATATATTTAAATTTGCTGATTTTTAATAAATATTTATGAGGGTTTATAAATCCCAGAAAAATTAGTATAAATTTCTATAATTAACAAGGATTATTTTTGTACTTTATTTTATATATATTTAAGCTTTTTGTCTATCTCTAAAATTGTTGGAACTTAGTGTACAGTAGATTTAATTATTGAATAATTACGACTTGCAACTTTTTATGTTGTTTTGTGTTTTAGTCGTATTGGACCTCACCCCGTACTAGTATAAAGACCCTAGGAATTTGGTTTGTGTATAGTGGCACTCCACATTAGACTTTTATGCTAGGTCCCCACTTAGTTAGTATCCAGTCAGGAGTCGTGTCACACCACTAGTGTAATCTTGAACATAGCTTAGAACTGAGTTTGTATATCATTATTGACAGGACACCAGGCATCTATATCTTCGCACTAGTATTCTTGCTTTGCTCGAGGCAAGTACATCTACATACTCATTTACTGTCTTTTAATGCTAGAACATGTATTAATCCTGTTAAAATACTGATCCTTGAGGTAGCAAGCTATGTCTTCACATGTTGTATTACTTACAGTACCTGACATGCTTAGGACAGTTCTTATATCTTCACATGTTCCTTACTGGTTCTCAGTACATGTTTTACTATGCTTTATACTACTCGGAGTATTCACATGTTTCATACTGTTCCCAGTACCGGCCATGCTTATATTACTCCCAGTATCTCTCACATGTTTTACTGTTCTCGTATCTCTCACATGATAGAATATGGGTTATGGGGAAAACTGATAGTTGAGTACGTGATCATGCCCCCCCTACTCGTACGTACGTACCGAGCAAGGTTGACATTTTATGTATACCTTGTCGTAGGCACATCAGCTGTATTTGTACGTATGTACATCTATCGCTTGTTTTACTTGTACGTATGTACATTTTATTTACATTGTACCTCGGTATATTGTACATCTATTAACCGATCACGTACCTGCTACAGTTTTAAACATTACATATGCATCTGTCTCTATGACATATGTGTCCTTGCCATGATAGACTATGAGTTATGCCATATTCCCTGTGTTACCATGATACTGTGATCCCAGTTGTACCATGAGGCCATGTTTTCCAGTATTTCCTGTTTTATAGATTTATCACACCATGTTTCTTGTTGTACATCTCTTTCATTATATGTTCAGTACTTTAGTTGTAGAGGTTGTACTTGCTCCCGTCCTGACAGGATAACGTTGTAGGTTCACTTTTCGAGGATGAAATGCTATGTGTTACATATTATGGCACTGATTTTGAGGACCTGGCCTTGCTCCAGTAGAGGCCCCAGCGGGGAACCTTGCTTAGTTATCTTTCTTGTGTTTTGGGACTTAGACATTGTCTGTTCTTATATTTGGATACTGGACTTTGTCTCCAGTTAGATACTTTGGTTATGTATTATTAAATCTGTGTTTGTTTACCTTCGCTTATAGATGCTGTGTTGTGATGAACCTTTAAATATGATTTTAGAACTGTTAGTAGCTTAGATCTTTTATTGTCTATACTTAGAACAGCTTACTGCGCTTTAACCAAGCGTAGGCTGGATATGGATCGGCCCGGCCCAACAATTTGGGTATCGGGTCGTGACACCATCTCCTCTTCTGAGATGGTAACAACTCAATGCGACACTTCGTCAATCGGCTCGACGAAGAAGGTGATGACGATCAAATTCGATCAACTCGCCTATGAAGAAATGCAGCGGACTAAGGGTGGCAAGCCCACTCCAGCCTCCATCATCACTGCCAAGTCGAAGGGACACTCTGTCTATGTCCCTAAGAATCAGTTGGCAGTCAATGGAGAAGTCTCTGCCACAGTGTCTACTCCTAACACTGGCAAGAACTCCACTGCAAGCACGCACACTCTTGTGCGCTCGAAGATGACAGTAACTAAAAGTCACGCTGACAGTACTGGCTCCTTAGCCGAATCTGTTCCAGCGTGCAAATTCAACTCTAAAAGTCACGCTGACAGTACTGGCTCCTTAGCCAAATCTGTTCCAGCGTGCAAATTTAACTCTAAAAGTCACGCTGACAGTACTGGCTCCTTAGCCGAATCTGTTCCAGCGTGCAAATTCAACTCTAAAAGTCACGCTGATAGTACTGGCTCCTTAGCCAAATCTATTCCAGTGTGCAAACCCACATTCAAAAGTCACGCTGACAGTACTGGCTCCTTAGCCGAATCTGTTCCAGCGTGTAATTCTAAAATCAAAAATCACGCTAACAGCTCTGATTCTTTAACCAAGTCTGTTTCAGCGTGTATTTCATCAGAGAAGAATAGCTCCTTAGTTATCTCTTCTTCTTCACCGAGTTCTACTAGAACTGGGGGTGGTCTTCCACACAAAGTCCCTTCGAAAAGGAATAACTCTTTAGTTGTTTCTTCTGCTCCTGTAGTTTTTACTTCAGGAACAGCTTTGACTGATACTTTTGTTAGTCAAAGGAAAGGAGATGGTCTTTTGACTACTCTTCCTTCTGAACATTCTATGTCTCAAAATCTGAATGAGTCTAAGAAGAAACATTCCTTAATGGCTTCTTCTTTGATTTCTTCAAATTGGGCACAGAATCTGTCCACTAAAGAGGGTCTGTTACCAACTCCTAATCAAGGGAGTGGTTCAACTCTTCCTTCTCTGCAAATATCCAGATCAATGGAAGGAAAACTCCATGTTTCCAAAATTAATGTGTTACCTTCCACTGATTTAAGAACAAAGCTCAGCACTTCTGGTGTTAAGAAACCATACCAATTGGATATGAAGATAAAAGATCCAGATGCAGAGTATGCAAGAAATTATGTGGCTCACATTAATCACTCTTTGTATAATCAAGAGCCATCAAGACCCAAGAACAGGAAGTATACTCCTCAATCTTCACAAACAGATTTACGGGAATATCTTCAACAGAAGAGAAGGAGTAATTCTATATCAAAGGAACATGCTGAATGTGACTTCTATCCAAGAGTCATAATTCAGTGCAGATGTGAATCAACAGTTCAAGACCATGGTGATCATGAATGTGACTTCCAGCCAAGAGTCACAATGCAATACAGATGTCAAAATAAACGACAGTCTGTCTTTAATAGGATTCAGTATGAACCTATGCCTGATGAAGATGAGCCTTTGTTTGCCTCTGTCAACATGACTTCTCGGGATACCGGAGGTAGAGTTGATAGTCCAGATGGAGTATATAGAAACACCAGAGCAAGAGTCCTGGCTTCTAGTCAAAGAAATTTGATCCCTGAAATTGATTCTGAATTTCTTGGAGAATCTAACTTCCCACCTCTTCCTACTGGGGGTAATTCTCCTATAGTTGACTTTGATACACGAAGCAATGATTCAGAGCATACAACATCTACTAGTTCATCAATAATCCCTCATACAGTCACAACTTACATGGTTGATAGGAATACTGATGAACCCTCTTCTTTCCTGACTCCTCAAGATCAAAGAATTGCTTCTTTGGAACAGCAAATGAAGTCTATGACTGACACAATGAAGTCGATGTATGAACTTATGACAGCTCAGTTGCAAAATTGACAGACTGTATCAGATGTCATACCAGTTGATACTGATATAAGTCCAGTACAAGTTCCTCCAGCAGTACAATCCAATACTCCTGGACCAGCTCAACCAAATCCTAGTCTCTCTGGAGCTGGGGGTAATGCTTATAATGCTGTTCCTCCTCCCAACTATTCTCTACAAGCCACAACTCCACAATCTTCGGGAGTTGTCTCTGAAGAATTGAAGAATCTCAAAACTCAATTCGAGGCATTCAAACAGAAGGATGGTTTACAAAGGTTAGGCATCAAGCAGCCTTATCCGATAGAATGGAAGCAAGTATCATATCCTCCTAAATACAAGCCTCCTACTATCTCATTCTATGACGGAACCACTTCTCCAAGTCAGTTTATTAATCACTTTGAAGTGATGACTGATCAACTGCAACCAAGTGATGCCCTCCTTACTCGGGTATTTATTGGATGTCTTAAGGGAACGGCTTATGAATGGTATAGAAGTCTCCCAGATGGGAGTATTACTTCATTTGCTGGTTTCAAACAGATGTTTCTTGAAAGGTTCTATGAAGGGCTTAATGACATGACTATGTCTGCTCTTATTAGAATCAAGCAGAAAAATAATGAATCTACAGAGGAATACATTGAACGGTTTCGAAGAGAAGCTCTGAAGATGCCTCTTGGAACTCCTGATGCTGTCACCATTGACACGTGCAAATCAAACTTGTTGCCAATCATCAGTATGTGGACAGGATCCACTCAATTTCAAGATTGGCCTTCCTTCATAGTCAGTGCCAAAGCTGCAGAAATCAGTGCTGAAACCTTCAAAGGTTTAGGAGTGCAGATGACTCCTAAAGAAACAGGACAAGGTGCTAACAATAAAAATAATGCTCGCAAAGGAAAAGAAACTCTTGAAGTTAATCTTCAGAGCAAAGATGCATCAAATGTTCAAACTCCTGCCTCTACAACTCAACAATCAAGAACACCTCGCCCCAGAGAAGAATATTCTTTTGATGACGACGATGTCCTTGGTATCTTTGAATGTCTGCTGAAAGGTAATAAAATACAATTACCAGAGATCAAAAAACCTGATGAAGCTGGTAAGACAGATCATCCTAAATACTGTCCATATCACAGAATGCTGGGTCATACAATTCGTACATGTTATGTACTGAAAGGAAAGATCCAAGAAATGATTAAATCTGGAGCTATCTTTCTTACTCCAAAAGAGAAGACCGTCACCTCCAACGTCGTCTCTATGCAATTTGGAGATTTCCCTCCTCAACTCCTTAAAAGTGGGATTGTTCCTATTCCCAAGGCAACTCTTGACATAGTGAATCTTCCTCCTCCACAGTCTGAAGGATTAGTGCCAATCACTTTGGAAACAGGGGAAATCATGTGGATCCATCCTGATCTAGTGGCAGATTTTGAATCGCCTTCTCCTCAAAAGATTTCTTCTCAAAAATCCAAGAAGGCTGGAAAGATCAAGTCATGTCATATGACTTCTCTTGGGTCTACCTCTGACACAGAGCCAAAAGACAAAGAAGAAGCACTTGTTAGTGCTACTCAAACGGGGAAACCTTACCTAAAGGATTATTCTAAAAATCCTGAAGATCCTACTGATATCCCTTCAGATGCTAAAGATGCTCCTAATGTTCCTCCTGAAGAAGAATCATCCACTGAACCTGTTCCTCCCAAGCCTACGGCTCTGGAGAAAGACAAACAACAGGCTCGGTTTGATAAGCCAATCAAGAAGTCTTCTCCTCTTGGACTTCAGAAGCCTTACAACTTCGACATTTTGGCTCAACTTGCTAATACTCCAGCTAGAATGTCCCTTTTTGAACTTCTACGTCTTTCTAAAGAAACTCGGGAGACGTTAAGTGAAGCACTTCTACAAGCTGACTCTTGTCTTGCACAATTGAAGAAGCCGGATGCGGAACCTGCCACTTGCTTACATTGCAACAGTGTACTGGAGATTATCCCAAATATCACCTTTACACAAGACGACATGTTACTGGAGGATAATCGACATGACCGACCTCTCTACTACACTGGTTATATTGATACGATGAAGATAGATCGTATCCTCATTGACCCAGGGTCTGCTATAAGCATAATGCCAAAGAGTTTGTTGGATGAACTAAAAATCCCTCTTCACAAGCTCTCCAAGACGGTTACTACTATCTTGGGATTCAATCAAAGCCGAAGTGAGCCTTTGGAAAAGATTCATCTGAAGCTTCAGATAGGCGATTTCAGATCTAAAGTCACTTTCTATGTGATCGAGATCGCGGGATCCTATAATCTTCTTCTGGGGAGGCCCTTTCTTCATGAAAATAATGTGGTGCCCTCTACTCTTCATCAATGTTTTAAATACATTGATAGCAATGGAAGAGTACAAAAAGAAGTTGCTGATATAAATCCCTTCCATGGGGTTGAAGCTTATTTCAATGATTTTCGAATGTACAAAGAAGAGTATACAAGGATCATACAAGCTATGGAGAAAGAAGATGCACAAAGTGAGACTTTAATAATCCCTGTTAAAAGTCGAACTACTCAGCAACAATCTCCTAAACCCTCTGGAGAAGATTCTTTCATCATTCCAGTGAGTGGACGGATCTCTCCGTTACCTCAGTCATCGACTCAAAATACACTGATCATTCCTGTCAGTGGGCGTACTACAGTTCCTGTACCTTCACAAGATACTCTGCTAATTCCAGTTGGAGGGCGGACTACTCTTCCTACTCAAACTTCAAGGGAGCTCACCTCTTCTGAGCCATTTATTATCGATCTTATTCGAAACAAAGCTTCTTCTTCTTCTCCCCCTTTAGTCATTGACTTGGCTAAAATCTCTAAGGCTCAGCCTTCTCCCAATGTAAATATTGCTGCTTTTATATTTAATAAAAAGTCTCCACCTTTGTAGTACGTCGATGTGTGTAATTATGTTCATAGTTATTTACATCTGTTAGATGACTTGAACACAATAACCATAGGAGTTGTACAGACTGTTCATACAGATGTATCTCTAGAACCTGTACAATCTTCATACTTTCTAGTTCCCAGCAGAAAGCCAGAAGACATTCCAATATTCTTCTACAAAGGGCCTCAAAATCCTTCTGATCTTGAAGATGATGACAAAAATGATGATACTGGAAGATTACAACTACGTCGTTATAGTCAGCAATCTAGAGACATCATCAAAAATATGGGCTATGACTTCAGGACTGGCCTCAATAATGGAAAAGGAAGAAAAATACCTGTCCGGATTCCTCCTTTGAAATATGGAAGAACGAAATGCGGATTGGGTTATACTGCTCCTACTCATTTCATCAATATTATCCATGAAGATCCTGAGTCCGACGAAGATAAGAGATCTGATTCTTCTAGTACTACTTCTTGGGATTCTGATACGAATATCGGTGACTTCTATTGCAACCTTCTGTCTTCCAATATGGTTTCCATTGACCATTCTGAAGAAAGTGATGAAGACGAAGAAGAGTTCAAAATCTCACCTGAATCAGAACAGTGGGCCCAAAGATTAGATAATCAATGGGAGTTCCGCTTCGAGCAAAAAGAACCTCCGACTGAAGATAAACTTGTTCAAATAGATATTGGTGAAGAGGGATCTCCCAAACCAATATTCATCAGTGAAAGTCTTTCAGAAACTGATAAGAAAGACATGATCAAACTCATTCGTGAATACATTGATGTCTTTGCTTGGAGTTATGAAGATATGCCAGGTCTTGATCCACAGATTGCAACTCACAAACTCAACATCTTGCCGAATGCTAAACCGGTCAAACAACAACAGCGACGATTTCGTCCAGACATCATGGATACAATTGAAGCTGAAGTCAATAAACTCATTACCTCTGGGTTTATTAGAGAGGAACAACATCCCGATTGGGTGGCTAATATTGTTCCTGTTCTTAAAAAGACTGGCAAGATCAGAGTATGCATAGACTTCCGCGATCTCAATGCGGTATGTCCTAAAGACGAATTCCCTCTACCAATCACTGATGTCATGGTTGATAATACCTGTGGATTTGAACGAATGTCATTCATGGACGGGTATTCTGGGTACAATCAGATCAAAATGTTTCCAGAAGACGAGAAGCACACTTCTTTCAGAACGCCGATTGGTACATACTGTTATACAGTTATGCCATTCGGTCTCAAGAATGCAGGAGCAACTTATCAACGAGCTATGAGCACTATATTCCGTGAACATTTACGGAAAACAGTCGAATGTTATGTTGATGATATTGCAGTCAAAAGTCGACAAAAGGAGGATCATATCCAAGATTTGAAGACTATATTTGATCTAATGCGTAAGCATCAATTAAAGATGAACCCTACTAAGTCCTTCTTAGGCGTCTCTAGTGGTAAATTTCTCGGCTTCGTCATTACCTCTAAAGGTATACACGTGGATCCCGAGAAGATCAAAGCCATCCAAGAAATGCGTCCTCCACGCACCATAAAAGAGCTACGAGGATTTCAAGGAAGAATCGCTTATATCAGGAGATTCATCTCTAATTTATCAGGACGTTGCAGACCATTCAACAAACTTATGAAGAAAGGTGTCTCTTTTGTCTGGAATGATGAATGTCAGAAAGCATTCGATGATATAAAACAATATTTGATGAGCCCTCCAGTATTGGTACCTCCCGTCTCAGGAATACCGTTCCTCCTCTATACTCGAGCAATGAGTCATTCATTGGGTGCATTACTCGCTCAAAAGAATCAAAATGGCCATGAACAAGCCATTTATTATCTCAGCCGCACTATGACCGGAGCTGTAGTGCTCCGTCCCTACATCGTGCCCCGTACTCTGTCCACGGGGTGCGCGAGAAAGGAACACTGTCGCTATCGATTCGGCCGGGACCGATAGGTCGGGATCGACCGAGTCGATCGAACGGGAACGGTTGAATTAAGATCCATTCCTCGTTATGGAATGTCTTCTTCGGAACCAAGTCCCATATTCAGCGGGTTGCGCCTCGAGGATTGACTCTGCGGCTGAGTCGGGAGAGACCTCCCGTTGCTCTGCTTTTCACGTCGCTTGCGTTGGTTTTGGCTTTGTTTTCTGAATGCGTTTTGTGGATGTTTTCGATGGTTTTCATGGCTTGCATTTCGAATTCGCATTTCCTATCGAACTCTTTGAATAATGCAGTGTTCTAATCGGTTGCTTGTGCGATTTCAGGTAATCGCGTAGGCGACGTCTAGCGCGACCAACAAGTTCGCTCGCCAAGGTAAACTCAAGGTGAGTGGCTGACCCTTCTCTTCTCGACCCCCTTCTTAGGCAAAATCGATAGTGTTGTTGCGAGAGAAAAGATAAATGCAAGGGCACGGACACGAATGAATGAACAAGTTTCAAAGAAAAATGTAGGCTATGTCTTAATAACAAAAATCATGTCTTTGCACGGTCATGGACAACTTGTCGACAAGGTGAACGTTTCCCCGCACGGCAAGCCCGAGGCCACGGGACCGTTGCGGGCATTGGGAAACAAAAGAATTAGGCGAGGACTTGCAGCGGGGCTAGCTACCCACGTTGAAAGGACCCCGTCTAACAAAAGCAAAGAGGAGTCCACAATGGCTCTGGGAGTCAGTGACCAACACACGAAATAATGTACTTGGTATGGAAAATGATAACAATTGAAAGGGAAGAACATGGTAAGTTTTATAAGGCGCGACGCGGTCCGCCGGGGTAAGTTTCAACGTAAAAGTTCACTATGCTTGTCATTACTTGTTTGTAATCCATTAGGATGGTTAGAAACATTCATACTATAATGTCATATAAACTCTTCAACCAAATGAGAGCTTGAAATTTAAATAGCCACGCACCAGTACAAAGTGTAATGTACTGATCCTCGCTCTCCACGCAGGTACCCCGAACCACGAAGGGCGTGCCAACTAGAGCTCAAGGCGGCGTGAACTCTTTTGAAGCCTCGTCCGTGTGAAGGCTTGTTTTTCTGGATTTCCTTTTTGAAGAAGACCGCACATCAGTCCAAAGACAAATGATGACTCGACTTTCCGCCATAGCAGATGGAAATATGTATTGGTTTTTACTTGTATAAAAGGGTGTAATGTATGGAACGACTATCTCATCGGCGTTTATTTTTGTAAGTCCAAGTCATGTTGTAGCCCGCGCGGCAATGATTGTAAAAAGAAGTCTATGTAAAGTTCATATTATCAATGAAAAGTCTATTTCCATTTCAAATGTGTTATTCAATTTCTCTGCGTACTCTAAATTGATGTTGTGTTTCGGATAACCTTATGACTATGCCTTGTGCGAACGCAACTTAGGTTTGCACGACATCACGCCCGGGGGACGACTATCGATTCGACGGAATCGGGGCGTGACATAATGGTATCAGAGCACGGCTTTACATCCTTTGGCCTCGCGTCTAGAGTTTCAAACCATTGACCACGCAACGATGAGATAAGTTGTTCCATACAATGAGTCCGTAATAATTTGAGACTGATGCGTTGCCTTCGTATCGCAGAAGTGGCGGAACCCACGGTCGAGCAAGAACAGAGCGCTTCCAGCGGCTCTAGTAGCTCGCATCGTCCACAGACCGGACCTTCTAACGATACCATCGAAAGGATGCTGCGCATGATGGAGGCGCAGCGGAACCAGTCCGAGAACCGACATCAACGAGTAGAGGAACGACATGCCCAGTTCAAAGCTCGCTTCGATGCGCACATCAAACTTCAACAAAAGCAGATGGATACCCTGTAGCAGATCGTCCAGACGTTTGCGGCCAACGGAAATTCTGCGACGGCACCTACCGTCACCGTACCTACTACCACCGTGCCGGCGATTCCACCCATTGAAGTCGACACGGCGGAGCCCGAGCTTCAACCAGCGGCACCAAAGAAGTACAACTTCGAAGTGTCAGAATTCAAGAAGGCGTGTCGCACCTCTTTCAGCGGCACCGAGGGTCCTTCCATTGCGATCGACTGGCTGGAAGAACTAGAAGACCACTTCGAGCTTCTCGGCATCGAAGATTCAAAGCAAGTCGCCTGCGCACAACTTCAACTACGGTTGAACGCGCACGACTGGTGGGCCGTGCGCAAGCGAGCGATTCGACCGGACAACACTACCGCGTCGATCTCTTGGGCCACGTTCCGCAAGGCCTTCGAACTCGAGTACCTTCCGTCTGCCGTTCGCCAAGCAAAAGAAAACGAATTTATGTCATTGAAGCAGGGAAACAGGACCGTGCAGCAGTACGCCGCAGAGTTCAACAAATTGTCCAAGTTTGTTGGTGCGTTTCTGCCTACTGAAGAGTGCCGCGTGCGACGGTTCGAAGTGGGACTGCGACAATCTATTGGTGCGCATGTCGGCGTCCCGGAGTACAAGACCACGGGCGAGGCTCTGAATCACGCTCTCCGTCTTGAGAGCCTGCATCCTTCCAGTGCCGACGACGTTGTGCGCCACTCCAATCACAAACGTCCTAGCCATACGGGAGGCAACAACGACGCGTCAAAGCGTCCAAACAACGGCGGCTACCAGGGTCAGAAAATGATGCCTTGATGTACCAGATGTGGGCGATTGGGACACCGTGAGGACCATTGTTTCTTCCGCAATCTTGAATGTTACACTTGCGGACAGATTGGTCACCGGGCTCAAAATTGTCCAAGCCTTCGTCAGACTCGCAACGCCCCTCCCCAACAGAACCGACAGGAGAATCGAGTGCAGGCGCCTCGACCTGCTCTGCCTGCCCCACCAAACCATCAAGACAGGCGTCCGAATGCACAAGGACGCGTCTACGCCTTGACTCGAGATGAAGCGCTTGCCTCAGACACGGTCGTGACAGGTATACTTAGTTTTAATAATGTGCCTGCTCGTGTACTATTTGATTCAGGTGCTTCGCATAGTTTTATAGCGGCGGACTTTGTCGCCGAGCACAAATTTCCGTTAGTATCATTAGACCTCGACCTTAGCGTGAGCACACCTTCGGGCACACCAATACTTACAAATTCAGCCTGCACTGACGGGATTATCTGTATTGGCGGTCAAAAGATCGGTCTGGACGTGATGGTCCTAGACATGAATGACTTCGATATCATTCTGGGGATGGATTGGCTCGGGCCGTGCAACGCAACCATAGACTGTACCAGAAAGACGGTCACTTTCTGCATACCAGGAGTGCCTGAATTCTGCTTTTCATGTGGTGAGGCGTCGTCGACCTGCATGTTGATCTCGGCAATCTCTGCTCGGAGGATGCTGCATTCTGGGTGCGAAGGCTACTTGGCGTCCGTCCGAGACATGCGACAGGAGGGTGCAAACGTAGGTCAGACCGACGTTGTGGCAGAATTCCCCGATGTGTTCCCGGACGAGCTACCCGGCATGCCTTCCGACCGAGAGATCGAGTTCAGCATCGATACATTCCCCGATACTCGACCGATTTCAAAGGCCCCGTATAGAATGGCCCCCGCCGAGCTGAAGGAGCTCAAGACCCAGTTACAAGAATTACTCGACAGGGGATTTATTCGGCCTAGTGTTTCACCGTGGGGAGCGCCCGTGTTGTTCGTAAAGAAAAAGGATGGGTCCATGCGTCTGTGCGTCGATTACCGAGAGCTGAACAAGGCCACCATCCGGAACAAGTATCCTTTGCCCCGCATAGACGACTTATTCGATCAACTGCAAGGCGCCTCGGTATTTTCGAAGATTGATCTCCGCTCGGGCTATCATCAACTCAAGATCAAGTCGGACGACGTACAAAAGTCAGCCTTTCGCGCTCGGTACGGCCACTACGAGTTCCTGGTGATGCCATTCGGCCTGACGAATGCCCCTGCCGCCTTCATGGACCTAATGAATCGGGTGTTTCGACCCTTCCTTGATAAATTTGTGGTAGTCTTTATTGACGACATTCTCGTCTACTCGAAAGACAGGGCGCAGCATGCAGAACATCTGCGGACCGTGCTCCAGACACTTCGAGAGAACCAGCTATTTGCGAAGCGGAGTAAGTGCGAATTTTGGCTCAGCAGCGTATCCTTTCTTGGTCACATCATTTCGTCCGAAGGCATTGCAGTCGACCCGAAGAAAGTGGAAGCCGTTGCTGATTGGAAGAGGCCTGCGTCTGCTAGCGAGATTAGAAGCTTTCTTGGTTTGGCGGGATACTATCGACGCTTCGTGAAAGACTTCGCGAAGATTGCATCGCCACTGACTCGCCTCACTCAAAAGGGAGTCGTGTATGAGTGGTCGGATGACTGTGAAGCTTCATTTCAGGAGCTAAAACAGCGGCTGATTTCGGCACCCATACTCGCACTTCCGGATGGGCCAGAGGGTTTTCAGATATTCAGCGATACTTCAGGCCAGGGCTTGGGATGTGTGCTCATGCAGCGGAACAAGGTGATATCATTCGCCTCCAGACAGTTGAAGCCGCACGAGAAGAACTATCCTACGCACGACTTGGAGTTAGCGGCGATTGTGTTCGCGTTGAAATTGTAGCGTCACTATCTATATGGCGTGGCGTGCGCGATCTATACCGACCACAAGAGCCTCAAGTATCTCTTCACCCAGAAGGAACTGAACTTACGACAGCGGCGCTGGCTCGAACTAATCAAGGACTATGACTTGACGATCGACTACACTCCGGGCAAGGGAAATGTGGTGGCGGACGCTCTGAGTCGGAAATACCTTGCCTCGCTATCCATCGACCGCAGACTACTACAAGATCTCGAAGAAATGGGCATCGATCTCCGGGTTCGATTCAGAGATATACGGTTGGCGCAGCTGCAGTTAGAGCCGAGTTTGCTGGAAAAGATCATGGCCGCTCAGAAGGATGATCCGTACCTGAAGAAAATGTGCGAGCGAATTTCAACAGGTAGTGTGACCGACTTTGCGGAAGACAAGACCGGCGCGCTGCGATTGAATGGCCGACTATGTGTTCCGGATGATTCTGAACTACGAAAGAAGATTATGTCGGAGGCACATCACGCGAAATATACCTTGCATCCAGGCAGTACCAAGATGTACAAGGACCTTCGTACGACTTTCTGGTGGCACGGGATGAAGAGAGATGTGGCGCTCTTCGTGTCACAATGCATTGCCTGTCAGCAGGTGAAAGCTGAGCATCAGCGACCGGGCGAGGAGATGCAGAACCTTACCATTCCAGAGTGGAAATGGGATCATGTCACGATGGACTTTATTGTTGGCCTGCCGAAGACACCACGGGGGAGCGACGCCATCTGGGTCATCGTCGATCGATTAACCAAGTCGGCGCACTTCATTGCCATTAAAGTTACTTGGAGCGTTGATCGGCTGGCGCAGATTTATCTTGACGAGATCGTACGGCTGCACGGAGTTCCAGTATCCATCGTCTCTGATCGGGATTCACGGTTCATGTCGCGATTCTGGAGTAGCCTTCAGTCGGCGCTGGGTACCAAGTTGCAGTTCAGTTCAGCTTACCATCCACAGACCGACGGCCAAACGGAGCGCGTTAATCGGATTCTCGAAGACATGCTACGGCTCTGCGCAATCGACTTCAAATCAAGCTGGGACGTCCACTTACCGTTGGCAGAATTTTCATATAACAATAGCTACAAGTCCAGCATCCAAATGGCGCCGTATGAAGCCTTGTACGGTCGGAAGTACAGATCGCCCATTTGCTGGGATGAAGTCGGGGAACGGCAGATACTCGGCCCGGAGCTGGTAGAACAGACGGTGCAGAAGGTCAAGCTAATTCGGGAAAGACTAAAGATTGCACAGAGTCGGCAGAAGAGCTATGCCGACACCCATCGAAGACCGCTTGAGTTCTGTGTAGGCGATCACGTGTTCCTGAAGGTGTCGCCCATGCGTGGAGTTACTCGGTTCGGCGTGAAGGGGAAGCTGAGTCCGAGATTCGTTGGGCCGTTCGAAATACTCGAGCGGGTCGCCCCCGTAGCCTATAAGATTGCCCTACCACCGGCGCTTGAAGGTGTACACAATGTCTTCCACGTCTCCCAACTGCGGAAGTACGTGCACGACCCTAGCCACGTGGTGGATTTTGGCCAGCTGGAGCTAAAGTCCGACTTATCCTACGTTGAAGCGCCCGTTCAAATATTGGAACGCAAGGATAAGTTACTTCGAAATCGGGCGATCCCTCTCGTCCCCGTACTCTGGAGGAACTATGCGGCAGAGGAGTCGACATGGGAACTCGAGTCAGAAATGAGGGAAAAGTTCCCTTCATTATTTTCATAAAGGTAGGTTCTATTCTTAAGTTTCGAGAACGAAACTTTTTCTTAGTTGGTTATGGTGTAGTGCCCCGTCCCTACATCGTGCCCCGTACTCTGTCCACGGGGTGCACGAGAAAGGAACACTGTCGCTATCGATTCAGCCGGGACCGATAGGTCGGGATCGACCGAGTCGATCGAATGGGAACGGTTGAATTAAGATCCATTCCTCGTTATGGAATGTCTTCTTCGGAACCAAGTCCCATATTCAGCGGGTTGCGCCTCGAGGATTGACTCTGCGGCTGAGTCGGGAGAGACCTCCCGTTGCTCTGCTTTTCACGCCGCTTGCGTTGGTTTTGGCTTTGTTTTCTGAATGCGTTTCGTGGATGTTTTCGATGGTTTTCATGGCTTGCATTTCGAACTCGCATTTCCTATCGAACTCTTTGAATAATGCAGTGTTCTAATCGGTTGCTTGTGCGATTTCAGGTAATCGCGTAGGCGACGTCTAGCGCGACCAACAAGTTCGCTCGCCAAGGCAAACTCAAGGTGAGTGGCTGACCCTTCTCTTCTCGACCCCCTTCTTAGGCAAAATCGATAGTGTTGTTGCGAGAGAAAAGATAAATGCAAGGGCACGGACACGAATAAATGAACAAGTTTCAAAGAAAAATGTAGGCTATGTCTTAATAACAAAAATTATGTCTTTGCACGGTCATGGACAACTTGTCGACAAGGTGAACGTTTCCCCGCACGGCAAGCCCGAGGCCATGGGACCGTTGCGGGCATTGGGAAACAAAAGAATTAGGCGAGGACTTGCAGCGGGGCTAGCTACCCACGCTGAAAGGACCCCGTCTAACAAAAGCAAAGAGGAGTCCACAATGGCTCTGGGAGTCAGTGACCAACACACGAAATAATGTACTTGGTATGGAAAATGATAACAATTAAAAGGGAAGAACATGGTAAGTTTTATAAGGCGCGACGCGGTCCGCCGGGGTAAGTTTCAACGTAAAAGTTCACTATGCTTGTCATTACTTGTTTGTAATCCATTAGGATGGTTAGAAACATTCATACTATAATGTCATATAAACTCTTCAACCAAATGAGAGCTTGGAATTTAAATAGCCACGCACCAGTACAAAGTGTAATGTACTGATCCTCGCTCTCCACGCAGGTACCCCGAACCACGAAGGGCGTGCCAACTAGAGCTCAAGGCGGCGTGAACTCTTTTGAAGCCTCGTCCGTGTGAAGGCTTGTTTTTCTGGATTTCCTTTTTGAAGAAGACCGCACATCAGTCCAAAGACAAATGACGACTCGACTTCCCGCCATAGCAGGTGGAAATATGTATTGGTTTTTACTTGTATAAAAGGGTGTAATGTATGGAACGACTATCTCATCGGCGTTCATTTTTGTAAGTCCAAGTCATGTTGTAGCCCGCGCGGCAATGATTGTAAAAAGAAGTCTATGTAAAGTTCATATTATCAATGAAAAGTCTATTTCCATTTCAAATGTGTTATTCAATTTCTCTGCGTACTCTAAATTGATGTTGTGTTTCGGATAACCTTATGACTATGCCTTGTGCGAACGCAACTTAGGTTCGCACGGCATCACGCCCGGAAGACGACTATCGATTCGACGGAATCGGGGCGTGACAGGAGCTGAACCTCGATATTCACCGGTTGAAAAAGAATGTCTAGCCTTGATGTTTGCTGTCCAAAAGACACGTCATTATATCATTGGCCAGACTATTCATGTCATCTCCAAGATCAATCCTATACGGATCATGATGAAGAAACCCAGTGTTTTGAATTCTCGATTGGCTAACTGGGGAATCCTACTTGCTCAGTATGACATGCACTATATTCCTCAGAAATCAGTCAAAGGACAAGCTTTAGCTGATTTTCTGGCTGCTCACTCAATTCCAGAAAATTTAAAACTCTATGATGAAATCCCAGATGAAGTCCTAGATTCAAATCAAATTGCTGAAGAAGATCCTACTTGGCGTCTATTCTTTGATGGAGCATCAAGAATTGGTCCTAATGGCGATATTGTCGCTGGAGTTGGAATTGTTCTTGTATCGCCAGAAGGTCTTGCCATCCAAAGAGCTTATTCTCTCGATCAGCCGTGTTCAAACAATGTAGCTGAGTACAACGCATTACTTATTGGTCTTCAACTCGCTAAACATCTGAATATTCAACATTTGGAGGCGTATGGAGACTCTAAACTTATTGTCAATCAGATCAGGGGTACTTATGAAGTTCGCCATCAAGATCTGGTTCTTTATCATAAAACAGCCATATCTATGGCCTCATCATTTAAGGAATTCTTCATTGAACATGTTAGGCGAGCATGTAACACAGAAGCTGATGCCCTTGCTAATCTTGCAGCGGTGCTGGCTATCCCAATCAGACGGCAACAAATGATTGTTGTTCATAATCGAGAGTTATTTCATCTTGAAAATAACCTGACTTTAGGACTTCCAGTTGACATTGAAGAATCAACATCTCATGACGTCAACACAACAAGAGGATTTGGATTCAGTCGTAAATCGATGTCATCTTCATCCGATTCCAGCATGGAATTCATCTTCACTAACTCGATTGAGAATCAGAATACGGATAAAGATTGGAGACTTCCTTTCTTAGATCTTGTATTATATGATATTCTTCCGGATGATCCGAGTGAGGCAGCATCTATCAGACGACGATCACTCCGATTCTATTTCAATCATACAACAAAGACCTTATATCGTCGAGCTTATGATGGTTTACTCCTTCGGTGCATTGCCGGTGATGAAGCCCAACAAGTTATTCATGAAGCACATGATGGAATTTGTGGAGCGCATCAACCTGGGCCAAAACTTCAAGACCGTATTCGACGGATGGGTTATTATTGGCCAACTATGGTATCAGATGCCATTGAATATGCAAGGAAATGCAAAGCTTGCCAAATCCATGCGGATTTTATACATCAACCTTCGGAATTTCTACATCCGACGGCAGCATCATGGCCCTTCGAAGCTTGGGGCATGGACATTATCGGCCTGATCAATCCACTGTCATCTAAAGGTCATCGGTTCATTCTCGCAATAACCGATTACTTCTCCAAATGGGCCGAAGCCATTCCTTTATCTGAAGTTAAGACGTCTAATATCATCAGCTTTATTAAGCACCACGTCATCTACAGATTTGGTGTTCCTCGACGCATTGTTCATGATAACGGACCACAGTTCGTCAGCCAGAAATTTACTCGATTCTGTGACGATCACCGGATCAATAATGTGGCTTCTACCGCATATAATCCAGCAGCTAACGGATTGGCAGAAGCTTTCAACAAGACTATCATCAAACTCCTAAAGAAGTTTGTCTCCACTAACAAACGTAATTGGAGTGACAAGCTCGGGGAATGCTTGTGGGCTTATCGCACTACAGTCCGTAATGCTACTAAGTGTACACCTTTCTCTCTGGTGTACGGATCTGAGGCTGTTCTCCTATTAGAGATTCAAATTCCTTCTTTAAGGATAGCAATCGCTAATGAACTTACCTCAGAAAATAATGATCGTCTTCGACTTCAAGAATTGGAGGCTCTGGATGAAAAGCGGTTATCTGCTCAACAGAATATTGAATTCTATCAAGCTAGAATTTCAAGGGCTTTTAACAAGAAAGTCAGAATTCGAACATTTCAGAAAGGAGAACTTGTGCTTACTGTCAGACGCCCGATGACTATGACACACATGAGTAATGGCAAGTTTGATGCAAAATGGGAAGGTCCATTCATTGTCAATAAGATCTTTTCTAATGGGGCTTATCAACTCACTACTCTAGATGGTAAAGCCACTATGATGCCCATCAACGGCAAATTCTTGAAGAAGTACTACGTTTAATATTTCTATCAAGATTGTCCTCCCATCATTCTCCAGCTGTTTCATTGTTCTTTCCGAAGAATTATTCTGATATCTATTGTCCCCAGTGGAGATAGGTATTCTACTTTGTATCGTTTTCTCAACAAATTTGATATCCAGAAAATCATGTCCATATTACCTCTGAATTTTCTATCTCAAATATCATATTTATGAAAATGATATTTAGTCTTTCTGGTTTCTGAGTCAAAAGATCAATGAATAAAGGCAAAAAAATATAAAGTGGGAAGGATATATCGTAAACAAAGTTTCCTTAAACGGAGTTTATTTGAGAACAATTCTTCAAGAAAAAGAGTACATCATCATGGAAGATCACTGTAATCCCTTTCATATTTGGGACGAGGACCATATACATAATCAGCAAAAGAATTGAGTACATCTTTTCCTGATTGCACCAAGAATTGACAGGCAGCCAGTCTCATTGCTTCTTCTTCTTCGGTTTCTCCTGGTTCGACCAGGAAGTCCAGGATATCTTTCGGCGGCTTGGGAGTAGACGAGCTTTCGCCCATTTCCTTCTTCTGCGGAGGTGGATGTTCTTTAACACCTTCAGTAGCTTCGGGGGCGACTTCAGCCTTCTTTATATTCTCTTCAGAAGACATTGTGGATAAAATGCGATCTTTCTATTCAAATATATGCTCTATTTATAGGCATATGGTTACAAGGATCGAAGGGACGTATTCTTTTCCGATATTCAGTTCATCCATTCATTTCTCACATTCATCCGACGTTTCACATGTTCATTAATACTTGACGGTTCGTCCGTTCATTTATTACATTCACTTGACAGTTCATCTGTTCTTCATTTCCTAACGGTTCGTCCGTTCATAATCTTCTATCAGTTCATTAAGTGGGGATTCGTTATTGATCACGTTTTTATAACCTCTGAATCAATTCCGAATCTACTTACTCATTTGTTATGTTTTGACCTCTGTATAGAAATCAATCTATTTTCTTTCGAGTTCCTATATATTATCATGTCCATAATACCTCTGATAATATTATATACTCTAAAACAGAAAAGATGATTTTATTATCTATTATGTCCACAATTCATCCACAAATACAAATCATTGAGCATAGAAGAATTGTCATTTCCATTCCCATTTCACCACAAAAAGTCTATTACATTTTCTTAGACTTTCTTACAAATCATAATGGAAATCTATTACAAATCTTGGATTTTCATTCTACACCACAACGATAACCTAATAGAGATCTATCTTCTTCTTTGGATCTTCTCTGTCGGACCTTCTCCGTCAGGTTCGTTGTTGGTGGCAATTCCTGACTGTCTGGGTCTCAGTTACGACCAGATCAGCAGGAATCAAACTCTGGTCTTCTCTCTCAGACGAGAGGAGAACCACAGAGTATGGCAGCCCGACGGCGTGTTGCTGCCAATACAGCTCGTGGAGGAACGGCGGCACCTCAAGCAGGTAGGAATGTATCCAACCTTGGGATACGATTCCTAGTTCTGCCGTCAGAGGAACTCTACTACCCGATTTCTCGGTAGTAGAGTTGACTCCACCATCCAACTCTCGTGTATAAAGGCTCTTTCTACCATCTAAGGAAGACCCTTCTATCCCACGAAGAGTTCTGAGTTGTCTGATGTACGCGTCAAAAGCGTATGAGCTCCCTGATGTTGGTGTCAGCAGGATATTCTCCACAGCATCCACATCACCAATGCCAGTTCTGAAGAAGGTTTTCAGCCAAAATTCTGCAAGAAATAGTAAAGAAAAATCAGCCAACAGAAATTGGCCAAGCAAAGACAGATGCATTCTGTTCATTTCAGGAAGATGAATTTGTTTTTAGTAAACAAAAAAATTCGATGCGTGTATATTGAACTTACCGCTGAGTTTGCTGCTAAGGATTGACAGACTCATGTTTGATACAGTACGCAGAAGTCGAACATCAGACAACATGGCTTTCCTATTTTTTTTTCTCACGGAAAATTCATTCTCAGAAGAGAGGAAGAAGAATGGGAAGATGAGTTTGTGTGGAGTTCATCCATCTATTTAAAGGGTCAAGTGCAGGTCTATTCTTGGAAAAGATCCGTATAAATAGCGCTCGTAAATTATGGAATGAGTGTCACGTGTACTTCGGGAGACAGTACAACATTGGAAACAGTCAAAGTGTGCTAATTAATATTCTTCATTAAAAGGCACGCAGATCAAACACAAAAGTTGTACTTCATTCTTTAAACAGGCACTGATGGCCTTACAAAAAGACAAAACAGAAAAGTGCAACAAAAGCGTAGAAAGTTACGCTCTATTTTCCAGAGCGGCTAAGTTTGATGCCTAATTCCTCTACGCTCTTAACTCCCAGGCGATGCAACAGAGTCTCGAGCATTTCACGCTTCTCCATAAGGCTCCGCCCATCAGAAGAAGACGAGCCATCCAATCCAAAGTAGCTCAAGAGATTCTTGGCTAACTGCGTGGAGTCGTCCTTGAGCTCGATGACGACAGGTTCGGGTTCTTTGCCCCCAAAAGTGGGGTCACCATGGGAACAAAAGCCCAACTTGCGTGCTTCCTCTTCGGCTGCTTCCTTTGGGATCATATTTTCGAGAGATGAATGTCAAAACTGAGAATCTCTTCCTGTTTATATAACAGATCTCGTCGACAGTTCATATTCCACCATAAATTGGACGCAATCAGTCTCGGAGAACGAAGAGTCATTATGACATTTAATAAGTTCATTTGATATTTTCAAAGAACTTCGAAGGCTTTTCGACTTCCGAAAAAAAATTTGAGTCATCTCAGCGTGACTTTAACTCATTTCATCATCTCTATTTCAAAGTATTTCGAAAATATTTTATTATTTTTCGAAAACTTTGAAGGGGGTTTTGTAGGCCTCAAAAATGAAGTCACGCTGAGTTGATCAGAACAAGTCACGCAGAGTGATCCAAGAAGCAGCACAAAAGATACGCTAAGTTCTGCCTGGCCATTTCCTTTAGAAGTCACGCAGAGACAGCTCAGCCATACGTCAGAATCATAATGACTGACAACACAACAGTCGAGAAACGTCTCCTCGTATGCCACGTATGCACAGAACTCGAGAGATCACAGCCGTCTTTTGCAATCTTCCTTAGCAAGACTCACTCTTCACCAAGTTGGCGTGACTTTGGGTCTTATCTTCATTTAATGCGGCTGACAATATAATCAATGTCAGAGATTTTGTGTCAGACGAAGCGTGCTAGCTGGCGGTTTGCGTGGATTCTGAACCTTCTCCTTCCTCAAAACATTGCGTGACTTTTGAGTTATTCTTCTCAAAGCCTGCGTGAATTCTGAAGTTTTCTTCTTCAAAGCTTGCGTGGATATCGCCTTCAACGAGTCTGCGTCAACGAATCTGCGTAGATTTTTGCCTTCAGCAAGTCAGCGTGGATTTCATTTCAACTGGAGTACGTGGCAGCCATGCCACTGATCTCTCTCTCGCGTGCCCAGTAACTTACACACGACCCATGCACTGATGCCATGTGTCCAACAGTTACGGGCCACGTCCAGTAACTACTCATTAATCCTGCGTGTATTTAGAGTCTGCGTGACTTTTCAAGTGCACCAGTGGTGAGGTAGTTATCTTTTCAGTTACTGTTTTGACTCTATAAATAGAGTTCTTTTTCTCATTCATTGTACAGATACATTGATATCTACTGTCAAAATTTTGAAAGCTTTTCTTCTTCGCATAGTCCAAGGGATAAAGCGATCGTCTTCTAGATCGGATTCCTATAGTTGTAATTTTCCCAGAAACACAACAAATAAAGAGAATTTCTTTATGGAAAACAACAACCAGAAGGTTTTGTCGTCAGAGGTCTGGAAGACAAAGTTTGTAAGTTGATGAAGTCTCTGTATGGTTTAAAACAATCTCCCAAAATGTGGCATAAGAAGTTTGACAAGGTGATAAGGTCAAATGGCTACAGGGTCAGTGAAACAGACAAGTGTGTCTATACGAAGTTTGCTGACGGAAGAGGAGTAATCGTATGTCTTTACGTGGACGACATGCTAATCCTAGGTACGGATTTAAGCTGCATCACAAAGACAAAGAAATTCCTCTCGACCAAGTTCAGTATGAAGGACTTGGGGGATGCCGACGTAATCTTGGGGCTCAAGATCATCCGGACAGGCACTGGAATAGCACTGTCACAATCTCATTATATTGAGAAGATGCTCACTCGCTACGGGTATCAAGATCTTCCTTTTATTGATACACCGTACCGGAGTGATCAGAAGCTGGAGCTAAATTCGAGGGAAAGCGTCAGGCAGTTGGAGTACGCTAGCGTCATCAGAAGCTTGATGTACGCTACTACTGCCACAAGGCATGACATAGCTTTTGTAGTGGAAATGCTGAGTCGGTTCACTAGCAATCCAGGCGTTGAGCACTGGAAAGCTGTGAAGCGTGTTATGAGATATCTCAAGAAAACTCAGACATATGTACTTTTCTACAGCGGAGATCCGTCAGTAGTGGAAGGCTTCAGTGATGCTAGCTGGTGTTCAGATATGGAGAGCGAGTATTCTACAGGTGGATTCGTATTCGCCATGGACGGAGCTGCTATATCGTGGAAGTCGAAGAAGCAGACTATGTTATCTCGCTCCTCCATGGAATCTGAATTCTTTGCATTGGATGCTGCTGCAGATGAAGCAGAGTGGCTTCGGGAGCTCATGTATGATCTTCCGGTGGTTGGGGCTTAGATACCGGCAATACCGATATACTGTGACAACCAGGCGGCAGCAGCAGTGGCATCAAATGACCTCTTCAACGGAAAGAAGAGGACTGTACGGTTGAAGCACATGACAATACACGATCTTATCAAAAGGGGTGTTATTGCAGTGATTGATGTTCGGAGTCAGAAGAACCTGGCGGATCCGTTCACCAAGGGCCTCAAGCGCCAGCTAGTCGATGACACAGCTTGTAAAATAGGCTTGAAGGCATTCTGATATTGTGTTATTACAATCCTACCATAAAGTTTTATGCTATTAGTTCAAAGAGAAATCTACTAGGCATCTAGCTTTTGGTTCAAGGGAGGACTGTCACGACCCGCTACCCAAATTGTTGGGCCATGCCGAGTCATGCCCAGCCTACGTTGAGATAAAACGTAGTAAGCTGTTCTAAAGACAACAGGATAAGACTAAATGTACTAACAGTTCTATAAGTGAAGAAGAATCATAAATGCTCTAAACACAAAAGTCATCGTATATAGTAAACGTCCAAGTACAAGTAAACTGAAATGTAAAACTGGATACATGTCCAGTTACAAAATGATATAGTCTAATACATGTCTACTCTCAAAAGTCTAAGTAAACAAAAGACAACTAGGCGAGGTTCCCCGCAGGAACATCCTCGTAAAGTAGAGCCGGGTCCTCGACAGTAATCCCATAATATGTGTCGCAGAGTAACTCCTCCTCAGTAAGGACACCTACAACGTTATCCTGTCAGGACGGGAGCAAGTACTAAATCTAGCAAACTAGCATATGAAACATGGAAATGAACATGAGAGGAATAACTGGAAAGCATGGCATCATATAGTCTATCATGGCAAGGACACATATGTCATAGAGACAGATGTATATGTAATGTTTAAAACTGTAGTAGGTACGTGATCGGTCAATAGATGTACAATGTGCTGGGGCACATAATGAAATGTACATACGTACAAGTGTAAAGGCGGTAGATGTACATACGCACAAATACAGCTTTGAGATAAAGGCCTACGGCGTGGTAACATATAAAATAAAACTTTGCTCGGTACTGTAGAGGGGGATATGATCACGTACGCTACTATCAGTTTCCCCATAACCCATATTCTAATCATGTGAGAGATACATCAAGACTGTTCTAAGCATGGTAGTAACTGAAAGTACAACATGTAGAGATCTAACTTGCTACCCCAAGGATCAGCATTTAACATGGTGGGGTTTGCAGTTCATTTATGTGACAATATGTAAAGTTCGTAGAAAGTACTTGCCTCTAGCAAAGCAAAACAAAACAAGCCGCGATAACAATGCTATGGATGTCCAGTAACTCGTCGCTGTAGAAGTAAAATACAATAACTTAGTTTTACACTAAGCTAAAACACTAGGACACTAATTGGTGAAACACGACTTGTGATTGGGCACCTAGCCAAAATAATAACTTGGCATAGGAGACCAATGTGGGGTGACACACTATGTTAACTAACTTTCTAGGGTCTTTATACTAGTGAGGGATGGGGTTCAACATGACTAAAACTCCAAATAACACAAAAAGCTACAAGTCGTAATTAATCAATAAATAAATCAAAAGATTATTGTGTTCTAACAATTTTAGAGATAGACAAAAAACCTAGTTTTTCTTAAAGTAAAGTACTAAAGTGATCCTTGTTAATCATAGAAATTTATTATAATTTTTCTGGAATTTATTAACCAGTACAAATATTTTATAAAAATCAGTTTTCCTAAGTATACAGAAAATAAGTTTTGGTTTTATATGCCAAACTAGTGGCAAAACAGTAAATTAAATACTACAAAATTTATACTAAATTAGCTAACTTAACATAGTATCTAAAAACTATTTTTTCATAATTTTAGCAATACTTTAAGTATTTTTAGAAAATCAAAAATAGCAATGCACACAATAATTAATTATCTGCGTATTTTGTCCATGTATATAATTTGAACCAAAGTTCAAATACAGGACCCAAGGCCATGAATCAAGTCCAATATGACTTGTACAGGTCTTGAATGTGTGAAAACACATTTGAGCCCAAATACCCATGCTAGGCTTGGACACCAAATGGTCGCAGTAAATTAAACACAATGAAAATACAATTTGGTAATAGTCAAAATAAATATTATTATTTTAATAAGGCAAATTTATACAAAAGAATATATACATACCTATGCTAAAAGGATATATATAGATATATAAGGAAAAATACTTAATTCATAAAGTATATATATATATATATATATATATATATATATATATATATATATATATATATATATATATATATATATATATATATATATATATATATATATATATATATATATATATATATATATAAGAATACACTTAATAATATAGTGTATATATATAATATATATATACATAGGAAAATATATATATAAACATATATATATAAAATTTACTAACTATAAATATATACATATATATTAAATACTGTTAAAATACAGTATATACATATACATATATATTAATATATATACATATATATATATAAATACAAAACAAAAAGAAAAAGAAAAGAAAACAGAAAAGAAAAGAAAAAGGAAACAGAAAGAAGAAGGGGGGGGGGGGCTCGAACTCGGGCTAACAGAGCGGGGGGGGGGGGTTTAATTACTGCGCGCTGGCCAGTGGGCCAGTTGGCCCGTCTGTTAGGAATAGGGTTTTGTTTATTTTATTTAGTTTTAGGTTAGACATTATATAAAAAAAATATAAACACGAGCCTGTGTCCGGACAGTTTGGGACACAGGGATCCTCGTATCTTTGCTATGCACGACACGCACGAGCTCAGCCTCGCGTGTCCGAGCACAGCACCATGCTCGTTGTGTCATGGTGAGTCTCGTACGTGAAGGCGAGTCACGCACGACACGATTTAAGTCGTGTTACCTACGTGTCCGGCGGTTGGAGGGTTTCACGAGCTCTGGACGGTGGAGGAGTGGTCGTGGTCAGGGCGGTCGGGTGGCGCTGGGCGCGGCTCAGCGCGACGAACCTATCGGTGGTGGTTGCGGGCGGTGGTGCTCGGCGTAGGGGCGGCGCTGGGGGTCTTGCCGGAGCTAGGGTTAGATCTAGGGTTTTGTAGAGGAGCGGGGGGCTGTGGCGGTCGTCGGTGGTCGTGGAGGTGGTAGCTAGGTCGGGGGGAGAGAGGGGGATATTTATAGGGACTTTGGAGGCGGTGGGGGCAGCCGGATTCGGCGGGGGCAGCGGTCGTAGTCGGTCGGGGCAGGGGTCAACGGGGGTTGGTGAGTTCAGAGGAGAGAGAGAGAGAGCTGGTCGTGTGGGGGGGGGGGGGGTTTGGTAGTTTGCAATAGGACCCTCGGGAATTAGGAAATTGCATAAGGAGTTTTACAGTAAAAAATGCAAAATAATATTTGCATTCCGCAATTAAAACCAAATTCCTAATTATAAACTGATATAAATAACATTTCAAAAATTGCAAAACCTATTTAATAAATTTTAAATAATTTGCAAAGTGATATTTTTATATATAAAACTCATTTAAAAATTATAGAAAATTCCTAAAAATCCTAATAAAATATTTTAAGGCCAACATTAGCATTAAAAATTAATTAGCACTAATAAAACTAAAATTGAAAAACAGGGGCTTACAAGTCTTCCCTCCTTGAAAAATTTCGTCCTCGAAATTCACAAGGATTGAAAACCTACAATATTCTAACATAGCAAGCAATGCAACAAAATGACTAAGGCTGCGATCGAAACTAACCTCTAAGGTATCAAGCGGGAACGGGTGGTTCCCTCGCAGCGGTTGGATCGAACAAGTAAGGGTATCTTTCCCTCATGTCCGACTCCCTCTCCCAAGTAGATTCACCTGGGGAGTGACGGCTCCAAGCTACTCGTACTAGGGGTATAACCTTGTTCTTCAGCCTCTTCTCTCTCCGGTCTAATATCTCCACTGGCTGCTCAGAAACTGTAAGGCTCGGTCCGACCTCCAACTCTGAATGATCTAGCACATGACTGGGGTCTGGAACATATCTCCTCAGCTGAGATACGTGGAAGACGTCGTGAACTCCTGCTAGGTTGGGTGGAAGTGCAACCCTGTAAGCTACCTCTCCGATCCTGCCAAGTACCTCGAACGACCCGATGTATCTGGGGCTCAGCTTCCCTCCTCGTCCGAACCGGATCGTCCCTCGAGTAGGTGATATCTTCACTAGCACCATATCACCGTCTGCGAACTCCATCGGCCTGCGACTAGCATCAGTCCAGTGTTTCTGCCTGTCCTGAGCTACTCTGAGCCTGTCTCTGATCATCCCGACTTTCTCTGCTGCATCCGTGATCATCTCTGGCCCAAGCATAACTCTGTCTCCAACATCATCCCAAAAGAGCGGTGTGCGGCATCGTCGTCCATATAGCGCTTCGAAAGGAGACATACCAATACTGGCCTGGTAGCTGTTGTTGTATGAAAACTCTACCAAGTGCAGATGGCTCTCCCATGATCCTCCGAAGTCCAGCACGCAAGTCCTCAGTATATCCTCCAGCGTCTGTATCGTCCTCTCGGACTGCCCATCTGTCTGTGGGTGGTACGCCGTACTGAACTTGAGCCTACTGCCCAACTCCTCCTGCAAGCTCCTCCAGTAGTGGGATATAAATCTGCTGTCTCTGTCTGACACGATGCTCACCGACACTCCGTGTAGGCGAACTATCTGCTGCATGTATAGCTCCGCCAACTTCTCGGTGAAAAGCCCCACCTTGAAGGGTATGAAGTGCGCACACTTCGTCAGCCTGTCTACGATGACCCAGATGGCATCCTTCCCTCCTTGGAAATGAGGAAGCCCTGAAACAAAGTCCATCGTAATATGTTTCCACTTCCACTCAGGAATGGGTAACGGCTGCAACAAACCAGCTGGCCTCTGGCCCTCCGCCTTGACCTGCTGGCAAACTAGGCATCTCGAGATGAAACGTGATACATCCCTCTTCATCCCGTGCCACCAAAGATGTTCCTGCAAGTCACGGTACATCTTGTTAGCACCAGGGTGAATAGAATATCTCGATCGGTGCGCCTCCTGCAAGACTGCCTCTACCAGCTCTCCCTTCGGTATGCACAATCGGCTGCCATGCCTCAGGGATCCATCCTCTGCTATAGTGAAGTCATCCAGCAATCCAGCTAATACCTGGGGTCGAAGTCTGCGAAGGCTCTCATCTGTGGACTGTGCCTCCCGGATCTGCTCCATCAATCCTGACTGAATGTCAAGCGCCATCATCTGTATCACTGATCCTGGCCGAACTAGCTCGATACCGAGCTTCTCCAGATCCTCCTGCAAATGCCGATCAATCATCAGGTACCATGCCATCGGATGCCTGCTCAGCGCATCCGCCACCACATTTGCCTTCCCGGGGTGATACTGTAAATCGATGTCGAAGTCCTTCATCAACTCCAACCATCGTCTTTGCCTCATGTTCAGCTCTTTCTGCGTGAACACATACTTCAAGCTTTTGTGGTCAGTAAAGATTTCCACACGCTCTCCGTATAAGTAATATTTCCATAACTTGAGTGCAAAGATCACCGCAGCTAACTCGAGGTCATGGGTAGGATAATTCCTCTCATGAGTCCACAATTGCCTAGATGCATAAGCAATTACTTTCCCATGCTGCTGTAGGACACATCCTAGCCCCTTCCCAGAAGTATCACTGTATATGGTGAAACCTCCAGAACCTGAAGGTAAAGTCAGAACTGGAGCGGTCGTCAGCCTCCTCTTCAGCTCCTCAAATGCCGTCTGGCAGTTCTCTGACCAGATGTACTCTGCGTCCTTCCGCGTCAGCTTCGTCATGGGTTCAGCTATCCTAGCAAAGTCCTGGACGAACTTTCTGTAATAGCCTGCTAAACCCAGAAAGCTCCTGATCTCTGAAACTGACGTCGGAGCCTTCCACGTCTCAACTGCAGTAATCTTCCTGGGATCCATCGAGATTCCATCTCCAGTGACTACATGGCCGAGAAACTCCACTCGGTCTAAAAAGAACTCGCACTTCGGCAATTTGGCAAATAATCTCTCATGCCTCAGAATCCCCAAAACTATCCGCAAGTGCTCTGCATGCTCCTCCGGCGTCGTCGAGTATATCAGGATGTCGTCGATAAACACTACGACAAACTTATCCAGATACTGGTGAAATATCTTATTCATCAAGTTCATAAAGATAGCTGGCACATTTGTGAGACCAAATGGCATCACCAGAAACTCGTACTGTCCGTACTTCGTGTTGAACGCCGTCTTCTGGATGTCTGCTGGCCTAACCTTCACTGGTGGTACCCGGATCTCAAGTCTATCCTGAAAAACACCTTCGCCCCGCTCAACTGGTCGAACAAATCATCTATCCTGGGCAGAGGATATTTGTTCTTGATGGTGATGGCATTTAAGGCCCGATAGTCAATACACAACCGAACTGTACCATCCTTCTTGGGCACAAAGAGCACCGGTGCTCCCCATGGAGAAGCACTGGATCGAATGAAACCCTTTTTCAACAGGTCATCAATCTGCTCTTTCATCTCTATGGCCTCCTTGGGATTCACTCTATAGCAAGCCCGGGATACTGGTGATGAACCCGGCACTAAATCTATAGTGAACTCCACATCTCTGTCAGGCGGAAGTCCTGGAAGATCCTCTGGGAATACATCCATAAACTCCCTAATGATAGGGTGTGGCGGTGCTGCGTCCCCGACTGTCGCACAACAGTTCGGCTCTAGGCTGATCTCCGACCCTGTCCTCCTGACACTGAATGGTGCTGTGCCTGGGGGACTGAACAAAATACTACCCTCATGGCAATCTATAGATGCATGGGCGTAGCTAAGCCAGTCCATCCCCAATATGATATCATAACCGGGGAGTGGCATCACAAAGAATCGCCCTCTGAACTCTCTTCCGGCTATAAAAATAGAACATCTATAGATAGATCTAATAGGCACTGGTCCTCCTCCCGTCATCACTCTACTAATCTCTGCAGTAGGTGTAGCTACTAGATGATGTTTATGCATAAACTCTAATGATAGGAAGCTATGAGATGCACCAGAATCAAACAAACATACAGCTAGAAAAGTATGCAAATAAACATGACCTGTAATGACGTCAGCTAAGTAATCCGGATCCGAAACCTGCTCCGGCTCCGGCTCAATGGCTAGACTATAAACCTTCCCCTGAGGTCCCTTCTGCTGCTGCAGATGCTGCCCAAACCTCTGCTGCTGAGTCGGGAGTGGTCCTCTAGGCTTCGCCGCTGGGCAGTTCCGAAGCTGATGGGTGGCAGACCCACAAGCCAAACACTGACCCAACCTCTTCCTGCAGACTGCGAAGTCATGACCTGGTCTTCCGCAGAAAGAACATATAGCTCCCTTCTGCTGCTGCTGCTGTCGGGGTCCCGGGGCTCGAACTGGCGGGGTCTGATGATGTGGTGTAGGGGGACGGTAAGTCTGCTGGGGTGGCGTCGGCGCTCTCTGCTGGAAAGCCTGACGCTTGGACGGTCCCTCATGATGTACAGGAGCCGGCCTTTTGCTAGACAGAAGACGCTCCTCAATGCTCCGGGCCAACTCTAGGCTCTGGTAGTAGTCAGTCGTACCGTTCGCCACTATAAGAATGCCAATGTCTGGAACTAGACCATGGCAAAACCTACGGGTCATCTCCTCTGGATCAGCAACCAGACTAGGAGCGAAACGGCTCAGACGACTAAACTCTGCCGCATACTCGTCAACAGAACGGTTCCCCTGCTGGATGTTCTGGAATCGTAGCCCCATGGCTACTCTAGCAGTGGTCGAGAAGAACTTCTTCTTGAACTGGGACTTGAACTGGTCCCAGGTGGCTCTACCTCTCGCGAACAACGGCTCATTCCTGAACCAGACTCCGGCTTAGTCTATCAGCAGAAATCCTGCTGCCTCGACCTGAAGGTCATCCGGCATCCTAACTCCCAGAAGCTTCCTCTCTACCGAATCTAGCAAGTCATCTGCTACTACTATGCCATCAGTCCCTGAGAACTCCTTGGGATTCAGACCCATGAAGTCCTTGATCGTCCCCACTCTCTGCCGTGGCTCTACATATGGTGGGACCACGGGACGTCCCTCAGAACGCTCCATGCTCTGGCGGAGTAGGGTAGTCTGCTCCTGATGGGTTGTTAGGAACCCCTGAATCAGTATGAGCAGCTGGTTCCCGTCGAGTGTGACGGAAGCCTGGGTGGGTATAGTGATAGGGGGTGGTAGAAGTATCGGGTCCTGCCGGGCCTGGAATGTGGAAGGTGGTATCTGGGTCTGTGGATCTGTGGAGTGGGGGAATGTGGTAGGTGGAGGTGTATCAGTCAACTGGTCAGCTGACTGGATATGGAAGGCCCCATTCTCGGGGGTAACATACTGGGATGAACGAGTAAGCACCATCTAAATTACACATAAAAAGGCTTATAAGGACTTATTTAAAGTAAGCAATCATATGCAAGAAAATCTAATTATAATAGCAAACATGTGATGTATTTCCTATGTTGCAATCCTAGCATTCCTCTAAGTGTTCTAAGCGTCTTTCCTAATGTTGTCTAATTACCTTAAGTTCCTAATTGTAGGCATGCTTGGTACAATAACGTAACCAAACAGTTTAGTCAGGACCTGCATGGGCCACCACTAAAAACATGTCACGACCCGCTACCCAAATTGTTGGGCCAGGCCGAGTCATGCCCAGCCTACGTTGAGATAAAACGTAGTAAGCTGTTCTAAAGACAACAGGATAAGACTAAATGTACTAACAGTTCTATAAGTGAAGAAGAATCATAAATGCTCCAAACACAAAAGTCATCGTATATAGTAAACGTCCAAGTACAAGTAAACTGAAATGTAAAACTGGATACATGTCCAGTTACAAAATGATATAGTCTAATACATGTCTACTCTCAAAAGTCTAAGTAAACAAAAGACAACTAGGCGAGGTTTCCCGCAGGAACATCCTCGTAAAGCAGAGCCGGGTCCTCGGCAGTAATCCCATAATATGTGTCGCAGAGTAACTCCTCCTCAGTAAGGACACCTACAACGTTATCCTGTCAGGACGGGAGCAAGTACTAAATCTATCAAACTAGCATATGAAACATGAAAATGAACATGAGAGGAATAACTGGAAAGCATGGCATCATATAGTCTATCATGGCAAGGACACATATGTCATAGAGACAGATGTATATGTAATGTTTAAAACTGTAGTAGGTACGTGATCGGTCAATAGATGTACAATGTGCTGGGGCACATAATAAAATGTACATACATACAAGTGTAAAGGCGGTAGATGTACATACGCACAAATACAGCTTTGAGATAAAGGCCTACGGCGTGGTAACATATAAAATGAAACTTTGCTCGGTACTGTAGAGGGGGATATGATTACGTACGCTACTATCAGTTTCCCCATAACCCATATTCTAATCATGTGAGAGATACATCAAGACTGTTTAAGAATGGTAGTAACTGAAAGTACAACATGTAGAGATCTAACTTGCTACCCCAAGGATCAGCATTTAACATGGTGGGGTTTGCAGTTCATTTATGTGACAATATGTAAAGTTCATAGAAAGTACTTGCCTCTAGCAAAGCAAAACAAAACAAGCTGCAATAACAATGCTATGGATGTCCAGTAACTCATCGCTGTAGAAGTAAAATACAATAACTTAGTTTTACACTAAGCTAAAACACTATGACACTAATTGGTGAAACACGACTTGTGATTGGGCACCTAGCCAAAATAATGACTTGGCATAGGAGACCAATGTGGGGTGACACACTATGTTAACTAACTTTCTAGGGTCTTTATACTAGTGAGGGATGGGGTTCAACATGACTAAAACTCCAAATAACACAAAAAGCTACAAGTCATAATTAATCAATAAATAAATCAAAAGATCATTGTGTTCTAACAATTTTAGAGATAGACAAAAAGCCTAGTTTTTCTTAAAGTAAAGTACTAAAGTGATCCTTGTTAATCATAGAAATTTATTATAATTTTTCTGGAATTTATTAACTAGTACAAATATTTTATAAAAATCAGTTTTTCTAAGTATACAGAAAATGAGTTTTGGTTTTATATGCCAAACTAGTGGCAAAACAGTAAATTAAATACTACAAAATTTATACTAAATTAGCTAACTTAACATAGTATCTAAAAACTATTTTTCCATAATTTTAGCAATACTTTAAGTATTTTTAGAAAATCAAAAACAGCAATGCACACAATAATTAATTATCTGCATATTTTGTCCATGTATATAATTTGAACCAAAGTTCAAATACAGGACCCAAGGCCATGAATCAAGTCCAATATGACTTATACAGGTCTTGAATGTGTGAAAACACATTTGAGCCCAAATATCCATGCTAGGCTTGGACACCAAATGGTCGCAGTAAATTAAACACAATGAAAATACAATTTGATAATAGTCAAAATAAACATTATTATTTTAATAAGGCAAATTTATACAAATGAATATATACATACCTATGCTAAAAGGATATATATAGATATATAAGGAAAAATACTTAATTTATAAAGTATATATATATATATATACAAATATATATATATATATATAAGAATACACTTAATAATATAGTGTATATATATATAATATATATATACATAGGAAAAAATATATATAAACATATATATATATAATTTACTAACTATAAAATATATACATATATATTAAATACTGTTAAAATACAGTATATACATATACATATATATTAATATATATACATATATATATATATAAAAATACAAAACAAAAAGAAAAAGAAAAGAAAACAGAAAAAAAAGAAAAAGGAAACAGAAAGAAGAAGGGGGGGCTCGAACTCGGGCTAACAGAGCGAGGGGGGGTTTTAATTACTGCGCGCTGGCCAGTGGGCCAGTTGGCCCGTCTGTTAGGGATAGGATTTTGTTTATTTTATTTAGTTTTAGGTTAGACATTATATAAAAAAAAAATATAAACACGAGCCTGTGTCCGGACAGTTTGGGACACAGGGATCCTCGTATCTGTGCTATGCACGACACGCACGAGCTCAGCCTCGCGTGTCCGAGCACAGCACCATGCTCGTTGTGTCCTGGCGAGTCTCGTGCGTGAAGGCGAGACACGCACGACACGATTTAAGTCGTGTTACCTACGTGTCCGGCGGTTGGAGGGTTTCACGAGCTCTGGACGGTGGAGGAGTGGTCGTGGTCAGGGCGGTCGGGTGGCGCTGGGCTCGGCTCAGCGCGGCGAACCTATCGGTGGTGGTTGCGGGCGGTGGTGCTCGGCGTAGGGGCGGCGCTGGGGGTCTTGCCGGAGCTAGGGTTAGATCTAGGGTTTTGTGGAGGAGCGGGGGGCTGTGGCGGTCGTCGGTGGTCGTGGAGGTGGTAGCTAGGTCGGGGGGAGAGAGGGGGATATTTATAGGGGCTTTGGAGGCGATGGGGGCAGCCGGATTCGGCGGGGGCAGCGGTCGTAGTCGGTCGGGGCAGGGGTCAACGGGGGTTGGTGAGTTCAGAGGAGAGAGAGAGAGAGAGCTGGTCGTGTGGGGGGGGGGGGGGTTTGGTAGTTTGCAATAGGACCCTCGGGAATTAGGAAATTACATAAGGAGTTTTACAGTGAAAAATGCAAAATAATATTTGCATTCCGCAATTAAAACCAAATTCCTAATTACAAACTGATATAAATAACATTTCAAAAATTGTAAAACCTATTTAATAAATTTCAAATAATTTGCAAAGTGATATTTTTATATATAAAACTTATTTAAAAATTATAGAAAATTCCTAAAAATCCTAATAAAATATTTTAAGGCCAACATTAGCATTAAAAATTAATTAGCACTAATAAAACTAAAATTAAAAAACAGGGGCTTACAAGGACTATTAACCAGAAGAATATCAGGAACGGTGGGTACTTGTCCTCTGTGACATGGAGAGGTTACGGACCTACAACCACTGTTGTCTACTGTTGTTTTCTGCGAAAAACGGATCCTGTGGGAAGGTTGGCTTAAATGCCTTAATTAGTTCTCAGGCAGAGTGAATGCCTGGAGTGCTTTACAGGAAGCACGGTAGCGCAGCACTTCAAGGAGTGTAACTCCATGCTATAGTGGGGTGACTCCACCATGAGGTTCCCAGGTAGGGATAATGTCTCGGCTTTGCAAGCCAAGTCACAGCGGAGTAGCACCGCAAATAGGCAGGTAGCCTAATGCTGTATGATAATCGTAATAAAGAGAAGTAGACAGCACTACAAAGAGGACGATGTCCTCATGTTACAGTAGCATGACACCACGAAGAGGTACCAGGTAGGGTAAAGCCTCGGCTTTGTGAGCCATGTCATAGCGGCGTAACACCGCACGGAAGCGCAAGGCTTCATGCTGGGTAGTTTGGCACTACAAAGAGACATGTGACCTCATGCTACAGTAGTATGACACTACGATGAGGTACCCAGGTGGGATAAAGCCTCGGCTTTAAGCCATGTCATAGCGGCGTAGCACCGCAAAGAAGCGCAATGCTTCATGCCATAACTCTTTATAAAGAACTCACCTATAGTGTATGGACAGAGATATCAGGCCGTCTCTTGAGGGTAAACTTGTAGACGCCCAAAAATTATACACTGAAACCAGGCTGGCACAAGGCCTTCAATGTGCAGCCAGAAGCACAGTTGATGTCATTATGTGAGTAGGAAGAATTGCAGTTATGGTGCAGAATTCAAGGCTTAGTCCATTCTTGTATCATGTTATTATTTAACCTATGCGGGAAGATTCAAGTCGTAGCGACATCTCTCCTAATGCATGATGGGCAGTCACTGTGGGGAACGCTCAACCCATATATTGAGATATGTGGGGGATTTTTGGTGTTTTTGCCTTTGGACTAGAAAAGATAGTCCCACATCGGCTACACCAAATGGTGAGTATCTCAATATAATGCATTGCTTGTGTCACGCCCCAGAACCAGAATACTGGAGAGCGGGGGCAGACATAGCCAGCTACGTATAACGGAATGGAATCCATACCGCTATATGGTCTCGGCTGTCTAGATATGTGAGGGTTTCACTACAATCCATCAGTCTCTTAAGGTCATAAAATAGCCTATTGTCTCAATCTCAGCCAACTAATAATAGTTACAAGATGTCAGACCACCTAATACACAATAGTAAGGCGTCCCATACATTATATATTCGGAATGATCATGAAACTAGTCGTTACAAAATGTGAGGACTAGCAAGAGTTCAGTCATACATGATCAACCCCCGGGACTTATCAATCATGTTACAGCCCGTAGGCAGACAGTAAGTAAGTACAATCGAGCTAACACTTGCTCGTCGGCTAAACGCCTCAAAAGAATAATTTACAATATTACAGTGGAAGAACAAAAAGAACCCATTCGATGCCCTGGTTACGCCTGGTGACCACCATCGGGCTGAAATGCAGGGAGATCCTTTGGTGCTGCTCCGGTATCTGGCCATACAAAACCAGCTGGGTCAGACCCCAGAAAGAGCAAGTGCCACAAAGGAGGCTTCACTTAAGAACTAAAACCAGCAAATCATTAGCATTCAACATGTAAGAAAACAACAATAAATATGCAGATTGAGGTTTGTGCACTACCAATGCACTTATCCCAATCAGAGAAAATAATTAAGTGAAGCATCATTGACATACGATAACTGGAGAATCATGCTAAATAAAATATAGCTGGACAATATATGAAGAAAAGACGAAGGTACTATTCCGGAAGCCATGTTACAATCCTTAAACCAAATAAGGACCGAGATTGTAACCCTTCGCCTGAACAGAACTTAGTCTCTGGTCATTTATTGCTAAAGGTGACAATCATTAAGGTGAAAAGGAGAGAGTACAATGATAAAAGTGACAATGAAGAGTGCAATACGCTAGAGTGACAATAGAGTACAATCGTTATAGTGACAATCTGGAGTGACAATCATTCAATCATTCTGGTACAATCTTGCAATCAATCAATTCTAGACAATACTATACTGGACTAGACTCCATCCAATCAATCACGGCCAATCATTGCCTACGGCTTTCTACATTAACTAACTAGGGTTATCACAATCCTAGTTACTAGCAAGATGCAATGAGATGCTCCAAGTAGCCACAGGCCCTGCAGCTATCCAGGTTATCCAGGCAATCATTATAGTGACAATTTAGAGAGTACAATGCATTAGAGTGACAATAGAGTTCAATCATTTAAGTGACAATGGTGGGTGCCCCACATAACAGTGGGCTGGAAATGTGTCCTACTCGTCGGCAGGCTACAAGTCCAAACATTTGCGGCCGGGATAACGGGATCGCCTGTAACTGGGGAACATCTCTTCATGACTAGTGAATTATACTAGTCATTAACCTTAGTCCATTTCAGTAGGTACTCCTGACCGTGGTACTCAGGAGTCCCCTCCTAGACATGATGCAAGACAGGATTGGATTATTTGTACAAGTACAATCATCCACGGTGTCCAGGTTACTTATACGGGTCAGGTCATGTCAGGTAGCCGTCGCAACAACTATTCAAAATATATCAGGTCAGGTTATCATGCCAAGTGTACTTGTCAGGAGAGCGCCACGACGGGCCACTATTAGGTCATGTCAGGTTATTATATCAGAAGTGCACCACTACGGGTCACTATCACGTCATGCTCAATTATCAATTCCAAACATATCAAGTAAATTCGTGAGTCAGACTGCGCTCAAGTCAGACTACGCTCAAGTCAGGCTACGCTCAAGTCAGCGTATGCAAGACATACGTCTCCAAAAGGCAGCGTATGTACTCCATACGACTCCTCATCAAGGCAGCGTATGAGGTCCATACGACTCCTTGTCAAGGCAGCGTATGAGGTCCATACGACTCCTTGTCAAAGCAGCGTATGAGGTCCATAGGACTCCTTGTCAAGGCAGTGTATGTAAGACATACGCCTCCAAAAGGCAGCATATGTACTCCATACTGCGCTGCGCTAAAGAGCGCGCGCAACTCCGTGGCGCAAGCTAAAAAGCTCGCGCACACTGCTCACTGTCTTCTCCAAATCAGCAAGAACTCCATGGTTTGAACCCAAAGCTTCAAAAGTCCATAACTTGGTTAAAACAAGTCCAAATCCAACTTTTCAAAGGTCAAAATTGGGTAGAATAAAATTCTCTACAACATGGAACCATCAAAACTTGAAAACAAAGAAGTTTGATAGATCAAAACCACCAAAATCCAAAAATAACAAATTTCTAGATCTACAGAAATTAAAGCCTCAAAATGGAAAATGACAAGTTCTAATGTGTCTTAGAAACATGAGGAGAAGCTAATAGAACAATAAAAAGTGGGTTCTCTTGTGGAAGTAAGTTGCACTTGCCTAGACCTCTCTCTTCTCTCTCTGGTAGTTGAAGGGAGTAAATGGAAGAAGAAGAAGAGATTAATGAAGAGAGAGAAGAAGAATAGGTAATAAATATGAGTGGTGGTGTTAGGTAGGGGATTCACCCCTTGGTTCATGATGAACCAAGAGCAATCCCAAACCGAACCAAGCCAACCCAAACCAAGAATAAACCAAGCCCAGGAAGGAAATTAAGCAAGAAAATCATGCAATACAAGAATAAATACGTACACGTATTCCAGAAATACGTAATACGAACCACATGCATTACAGCTTGTGTTGAGATGTGCACATGAGGTGTAGTGGGGCACAAGTTTGTGCCATGTGGAAGTATTTTTTAGAAGAAAAAAGGATTAAATCCAACAAGGATGCAAGTTAATTTTTGTTGTGCGGACTCGGACTCGGACACGGACTCCAGGATGTCTCGTGCATGCACGGGAGTGTTCGGGGGGTAGGCGTGGACTGGCACACTTCTATGCTGATTGTGGGATGATCTAAAATATCAAACTCTATTTTTGAGTATTGGTATTTTAGTCCCACATCGGATAGGAGAAGAGGTGAAGTCTCAACTCCACTCTATAAATAGAGCCCCTTGGCCTCCTTTGAAAAATGCACCAAGAAGAGAGTTGAGGGAGTCTGTTAAGTCCAGGAAGCCCGTTCAAGTCTCAAATATTGACTTACGAGCGTTCCAGAAGTTCTTCGTGAACTTGCTAGTTCCTGGAAGCTGTTCGTGCTCGTGTGGGGCGAATAAAGCTTTGAGCAACGGTGGTTCATTCACCCCAGCATCTCATTCTCGCCTGTCATCACTGCTGTTGCCTTTTATAGTAACTTCTTTTTAGAAGCTCTACTGCCGATAGTTGCTTGCACAAAGTCTCTTTAGATTTTTTTTGTATTACGTAGAATCTTTTTAGATCCTCGTAATTCAGAATCCTCCAGGATTTCTGTTGCACATCTTCTTTAAGGTGTTGCATTTGAAACGTTGTCTGTACAATTATTTTAGTTTCAGAATTTTCTATCGAAAATTGTGCCTCGGCACTAACAAGTTTAAATTTTTAAGACGAATTTCTTAGTAGACAAGATTGTGAATGTTTGTGAAGTTTGTAATCGGTGATGATGGATCATGGCATTGAGAATCGAGAAATGTTGTGTACTAAAAAGATTCGGGACTTTTAAGGATGTGAAATTGGATACGGATAGATTAGATGAATATCTTGAAGGTTAAAAATTTAAAAATTATGTAAAGAATATATGCTATATATAGATTTCGGGTTAGTCAACTTTTGATGAAGCATGATTTCGAAGGACATGGATTTTTTTTTTTTTACGTTAAAATGTCAGAAATTATGAATTTTGTTTATTTGCCATGGAACAACCTTGGCTCAAAATAAAGAAACGTTCTTAGGACGAACGAAATGGAATGAAATTATGTGAATGTGCATCAAAGTGATGATTTATTGGATAATCCATGGATAAATTGGGAACCATCAGATTTGTAAAATGAGTTTGATTCGGTTCGAAATTCATTAAGAAAAAGATATTTTGCATGTGCGCGTGTTTGCGCCCAGCAGAGGAGAGTACGGAGGGGACCAGGAAGGCTGGAGGGCGGAGCAGGAGAAGAGGGAGGGCCAAGGAGGGAGTACTATGCCTCCTGCTCCGCTGCTAGCTCCCTCCCCCACTCATGCTCCGTCGTTGCCTCCCTCCCACCTCCTACGTCGCTACCGCCTCCTCCGGCGCCGCCTCCCATCTCTCCGCCGGACGTGAGTACGCACACGGTGCACACGCGCATGTCAAATAGCACGGTTTATGTTTATTAGAGCATCATTAGTAAGGCCCATCCCATTTTTTAGATTCTAGATTTAGAATGTAGGAACTCATTTTGTAGAATAGTAAGTCTCATCCCTAGTCCCAATTTCTACAATTTCAGTCCCAACCCATCCATAGGTGCTAAGGGTTGAGCCTCCCAATTTTTAGATTCTAGATTGTAGAAACTCATTTCGTAGAATAGTAAGTTCCAATTTGGAGCCCAACTTTCTAGATTCTAAACTTTATATTATTTTTTTCTTACATTAATTTTTGACCACACAATTTTTGGGACCGGAGCTCACTTTATCATTTCCTACTATTCTTATACAAATCTAACCCATTCTATATTTACCTTCTATTTTTGAAAATTTTGGGCTCCAAATTGTATTGGAGAGTCCCAACTACTAATGATGCTCTTAATAATTAAAAAAAAAGAAGAGGTGATATTAAAAAATTTTGAGGTTTTCTCACCTAAAATGTGGGGAATGATCCAACACCTCCTAAGAAATCCATAACCCTGTACCAATATGACCCAATACCTATCGTATAGCAATACAAAAATTTGTGAATAAGCAACTTTTGTTGTTTATAAGGTGTTTGATAGCTTGCCAATATGGAAAGAGAAATGGGAGGGAAGAAAATGCCACACAGAATTTTAGGCAAATCATTGTTTATACTATAGGTACAAAAGTATTGCTCTCTTCAGTCCCACATCGGTTGGGACTTTGAGAACGAGAGACCAGGTTGGCTATAGATAAAGTACCTAATCCATCTTTGCAAAGTACTTACCTGGATGGGGTCTTTGGGCGAACATGAATGCTCAGGCCTAGGACAGTGGCTTTCATTGCACTTTGAAAGGGCACTGGCCTATCATCTCCCCAAGTGGGAGAGTGAACGTCATTATTTGTTGCACCGGGGGCCTGCGTTCGCGCGGCCCCTACCAAATCTTAGTTTTAAATTTTTCTTAAATGGAGACTATAATGGTTCATTTTGTATTTGTGTTTGACAAATTAAGGCTATGTTTGATTGAGCTTTTTTCATGAAAAATATTTCCATCACAAAATTTTCATGAGTAGTGTTTGATAATATATTTTTCTTGTTTTTCATATTCTTTTTTAAAATGGTGGAAAATAAGCCCATGGAAAAATATTATTTTTTATGGAAAATGACGACAATCAAACACATTTTTCACATTGTAACCAAAGGCATCCTAATACCATAAAATTTAAGTTTTCTATTTTTACAATGTGTTTCCCTTCACTAAAAAGGAAAGAAATAACAATACTAACTGACCGTAATCTTACTCAAATTAGCCATCTCCTTATGGACCAAGACCCAACCATGGCTCTCAAAGTGACATGGTGTGACGCATCTCATGGCACAAGTTAATATTATTTGGGTTTTGTTAACATTGACCATAATGGTACATGTTAATATATTGATAAATGTACATTTATATGGATAGTTTCACAAACATATTTGTCAACATATATTTTATATGTATCAATACATATTTTAAGAAAAAATGGTATTGATAAATGTGTTAGTGAAAATATTTATATAAATTACACACTTATCGTAGTATATTTGAACGTGACTCAACCAAAATCTTATCTCGAGTGCAAGCTAATCTGATTAGACAAACCGAACTTAACTCGACAATCGACACTAGGGGTGAATATTTCTGAGCAATTTTTACACCAGAACTTTGAACATGAGATTCGTGTTTGAATTGTTGGTGTTGGGTGGTTCCCTTCCTAAGTGGAGGACACTCAAGAGGGCGACGAGTGCCACCTGTGTGTCAAGAAAACTCGGAAAGTCGAAGGCGATGAAGGGGGCACGATTTGAGCCAGTGCAGAGTAGTATCAGAGCACTATCAGTGGCATTGGTATTGCCGACGGATACTTAAAAGTGTGAAAAACGTCCAACATGTTTATGTGTGGAATTTTTTGTTCCGCCAGCATATCGGTGGTATGTCATCGGTCCTGGGCTGACAGATTTTCGTGCTTTAATCTAGTCCATTGGTTTGATTTGAATGGCCATGGTTGCTCAGTGATTAAGGGGATATAAATATGAATTTCCCAACCCAAATTACAGCAACAATTCACCAAAGGAGAGGATTTTTTTTTCAAAGTTCAAACTTTCAAGGAGAAGAAGAGGGATTTGGAAGAGTTCTAGGGTTTGATTAGAAGGAGCTCGTTCGAATTGATCCATACCGGCTTGCGTTCGTGTTCTTTGCTTCGGCAACCCTGTTTCTCATCATTGTAGCCAATTCATTAATTTGAGTAGTCGTGGTGATTCGTGTTGGAACAATGGGAGAAGTCGAAGGAGAGTCGGTGTATTTCTTTAGTGAAGCTTTTCGGGTTGCACTCTGATCGTCCGTGGTATTTCCTGTCAGGGTTTTCCACGCAAATATCATTGTATTTGCGTTGTGTTCATTTTGTGGATATTGGCGTCGTGTGCAGGTTGTGCGTTTCACTTTGGTCCTTGACGGTTTATTCCGGTTTGGGAATTGTGTCTATTATACTGGTTCGTGTCCGCTCCCAACATGAAATTCCGAAGGTTCATCATATTTTTTTCCCAAAAAATTGATTTGCTGTGAAGCTTAACTTTAAGGCCTCGTTTGGTTCACGGATTTAAGGAACCAGGAAAGAAAAGTTGTTCCTTTTCTTTGTTTGGTAGTCACAAACTTAGGAATCAATTTCCTGACAAGAGGAAAAATGGGAGGGAATATGGTTCCACTCATGACCCATGAGATTGATTTTTCCTCCTCCTTTTCCAACGTTTATTACAAAAAAATATACAAAACTAATCATGTTTTATTGCTTATTTTACCATTAACCCCTAGTATTCTGGGTCCCTTTGGATTTTCATAATGTCATTTTTATTTTAAAAGGTAAGGATATTATTGGAACATTGATATATTTTTGCTTTCCTTTCCTGCACCAACCAAACACTGGAAAGGAAATCAAATGGTATTTTCTATGTGGTTTCCTTGTTTTACCAAACAACGGAAAGGAAATGTGACATGAATTCTACTTTCCTATTTCCATGGAAAGTACAAGGGAATCAATTTCCCTTCCGTGAACCAAACGAGGCCTAAACTTATTAGGGAACACACAGTATATTAAATAGGTTGTCAGTCTGATGGCATATGTTCCGAGTTTGTGCCAAATTCATGGCCGAAGATCAGCAAAGGCCAACTGGCGGCATGGTACCCTACTGAAATGATTATTGCATCCACTTCAAATTATATTTTCTTGCTCTCTAATCTCTATTAGTCTTTAATTACAAATAAAATTCTGTGATCCATAATCTTATACATCTAACAGAGAAACATGAAAAAATGGTCCGTCTCTCAGCAGAACATCTATTAAACCTAGTGAAACCTGCCACCATAAACATTGGTCAAAAGGCTTGCATCCAATTTCTTGACCAATGGTTCATTTATGAGCAATCTACATTTAAAAAACCTAAATTAGTTTTTTGATCTTATAGTGTACTTAATTGTATATCTTATATACATAATATAATTTTATTTGGTACATTTTCCCTATATTATAACTGATGAGTGATGATGGCACATTGCTTATCTAGTTGAACATTTCGTGGTTTATGCATATTTACTTCCTTTCTGATGATACGACCCTTGCTTATAAAATCAACAGATACTTAAGAAGGGCGAGAGTGTTAACCAGCTTCAGCATGATCTTCAAGAGTGCAGAAAGGAACTGACTTCAACCCGTGGTGTACTTGTGAGTGTTTCTGGGGAAAGAGATCATATGTGGGAGGAAGTGAAGCGCTCAAAAGAAACAATCATGCTCCTGAATCTTGAGGTTGGTTCTCTTAAGAAGAAAGTCGAAGCCCTTGACGAACATGTTCTCATCAAAGAAGGGGAAATTGCCATCATGAAAGAAAGCCTGTTTCAGAAGTCTTTTGACACCATCTGTAGTCCTGAGTCAGTGTAAGACGTTTTTTTCCCCTTGAATGAGTAAGAACCAAAAATGAAATTACAGATTATTCCATGTGTAGTTTCATATTATTTCATGCTTTACTGTCTTCATATACTACACTGGCTAATTTTCTCACCATCCGTAGTTCTAAGTCAGTGTAAGACTTTTTTTCCCTTGAATGAGTAAGAACCAAAAACGAAATTACAGATTATACCATGAGTAACCCTGTATAGTTTCATATTATTTCATGCTTTACTGTCTTCATATATTACACTGGCTAATTTTCTCTTAAGTACCTTCAAGTTGCGTGCATTTTCAGATTGCTACTTTGTACTTCTTTTTATTTGTAAATCACTGCCATGGTTGGTTTATTTTTTTGCAGTATGATACCATGACAACACCATTAAGAAGATTTGTGATACACACCATTTTACCCTCCTCTTATAAAATAAGATCAACATCTCAAATTTGTATGTTAGACCTTATTTTTAACAGAATTACGATTTACATAATTATTTTAATAAACCATTAAAATAATGGAAATTATAGGAACCCCTTATTCCACTTCTGTGAGGCAATGAGGAGCTTCTCTTTCTTTTGTTTAGCAAGGAAGTTTATGGATGGTTTCCTCTGAACTGGACCAGTTCAACCAATTCTTGATGTAGTTGTCGGCACCTTGCTACTCGAGAAGCTTAGTTTGAAACTTTTTTTTTTTTTTTATTGTTTCTGCTTATCCTTTGCAGGTTATGATGTAGTTGTCGGCACCTTGCTATGAAGAAACCAGTTGAGGAGTCACAGTTCATTTGCTAATCCAACCATGGTGGCAAGAACATAACTTCTGCTTGAAGTTCTGTTAGTAGGGAGCGAAAAATTGTACATTTTGGAATGTTAGAAGAAATTAGGTTTGTTAATAGAGGGATGATTAGTCTGGTTCCTTTTCGTCGTTTGTTTGTCTATACAAGTCAGGTCTCTTGTTATCTTCCCCTCTTCATGAATATTTTTTAAGTGGAGTACATTCATCCTTAGTTGTTACTACAGATGAGGTGAGAGTAAATTTAACTGATTTAACTTTTACATTGCTAATTATCTTTTCTTAGAATGAGTTGAGACTGTGTAAAGATAACAGAACAAAGTCTCGAGTGGAAAAGGAGATAACTCTTGTGAAAGAGTGAACCACAGTTGTGGTATAAAAACAAGTATAACTTGCTAATATGTCACGGTAGCGGTAAAACTTCGTTAAGAGCTTGTTGTGATAAAGTTGTTGATGACAGAGAAGAGCTATATGAGAAGATAATATTAAAGATTGTTGAAATTTGTTAACAGTTAGCACAAGAAAGAAATTTGCATATGTTGGAATTTCTTTTCTTTTCTTTTCTTTTTTTTCCTTAAAATCTGCAACAAAATAAAATTTAAATTAATGGTTACCAGCCTCCGGAGAAGTCGCGCACGTAGTACTGTTCTAAGAGTTAATTCAGATCTATGTGTAGATTTTGTCCGAATGTTCCTAGTGATAAAATTTTCGCTCAACCGATATCTCGTTGTTGCACACAACGCTGACCCTTGACTTAGCTCTGCCTAGAGCAAAAAACGAAGAACATGAAGATTCGGAAAGACGATATTTTTGAAGAGAGTTTTCGTAAGAATTTTCGGTGTAAGGAAAAGGAGAAAGAAGACGTAATATATAGAAGCAGAATAGTTAACTCAGACCTTTACAAACTGAAAATAATGTAAAAAACGTGATACATTGAACATGGATAGAAATAAATGTGCCAGACGTTATGAAATTAATTGATTACAAACGGTCAAAAAATTAATGAGGAGTTTTAGGGTCTCAACCCGAAGAGAAAATCGAATCGACATTCGGCGCCCGCAGATGTGCACCCGTTACGCAGGCCGGAAGGCGGAGGCAATAGTACGCATGTGAACCATAGGACTCCCCACACAAGACTTCTATGAGACAAAAGGAAACTAAGTAATATATGCACAAGTAATGTTTTGTTAGTCCCGGGGCTTGATCAAAGATGGAAAAACAGATGCAATCGAGATCTGAGATGTCACACAAAAACTTTGCAGTGATCAAACTCAAGATCTACGATGGTACAATAAATCAAATAGCCAAATTACAATCTGAAGGAGGGAAAAAGAGAAGAGAAGATCTCTCGTTCTTCCTTGCAAACGTGTTGCAATTGGGACAGAACGAATTACAATAAAACTAGAGAGAGATGAGAAGAAGAACAATGCTGGGGTGTCAAAACACCGTTGCTCAAAGCAAGATTCGCCCCACACGATCTGCTTCCAGGAACCAGCAAGATGAAGAACTTGTGGAATGCTCGAAGTCACCTCTGTTCTGACTCCTCGGATGGACTTGCAATGGCGGCAGCAACTCTCTCTCTCTTTCTCCTTTTCTAACTTGTCATTTTCGTAGTAACCACAAAGGAGGCCAGAAGATAGTATTTATAGAGAGAGGGTGGAAACCCTAACCGCCTCTTCAGTTATGGAAAGATTGAATCAAATCCCAAAAGATAGCAACGAGATTTAATTCAAATCCCACGAAATTAATTCAAATCCCACAAAGATAGGATCTGAATAAATTCAAATCCCACAAAGATAGGATCTGATTTAATCGTATTGATTCAGCCTTTTCATAACTGATTTGTAATCTGCACAGTCAGCGGATCCCTCCATGCGGCAGCAGCAGCAGCAGCCTGGCCGCATGAGCCTAATGGCCGCATGGACCGCATGAGCCGCATGGACCGCATGATCCGCATGGACCGCATGGACCGCATGAACCGCATGATCCGCATGATCCGCATGGACCGCATGTGCCGCATGTGCCGCATGAGCCGCATGTGCCGCATGTGCCGCATGAGCCGCATGGCCGCATGAGCCGCATGAGGCCGCAGATGAGTCGGCATATGAGCCGCATAAAGACCGCATGACTGCTGACGTGCTAAGTGCAAAGTGTGCCAACAAAACGCCACATTACGCCCCATGAGCCCATGAGCCCATGAGCCCGAGTCCGAGTCCGAGTCCGAGTCGCTAAGCCCCGTTGGGGCTTAGCTCCAAGTGGAATTAATCCAAGAGAATGACAAAAGCATTAATGCTTAATCCTTGGAGCCTTATTCTTACCTCCTAGTAAAATCATCCACATGGTTCCCTCCTTAGGGTCACCACCCCATGTGCATCTCTCAACAACACAACCAAGTATATATGTTGAGATAACTCATGGTGCATTTCCGATGTGGGACTATAATTTTACAAGGCATGTTGAGAGTAAGCTCTCTCCATGTAAAGAAAGCACCAACAATCCTCCACATATCACAACATATATATGTGTCCAGGGTTGAGCGTTCCCCACAGTAACTGTCCATTTTGCATTAGGATAGATGTCGCTGACGACTTGAATCTTCTCGCATGGGTTAAATAACAATGTGAAACAAGAATGGACTACGCCTTGAATTCTGCACCACAATTGTAATTCTTCCCACTCACAAAGTGTAGTTACGTGTGCTTCTGGCTGCACATTAAAGGTCCTGTGCCAGCCTGGTTTCAGTGTATAATTTTGGGCGTCTACAAGTTTACCCTCAAGAGACGGCCTGATATCTCTTTCCATATACTATAGGTGAGTTCTTTATTAAAGAGATATGGCATGAAGCCTTGCGCTTCCTTGCGGTGCTACGCCGCTATGACATGGCCTGAAGCCGAGGCATTACCCCTACCTGGGAACCTCATCGTAGTGTCATACTACTGTAGCATGAGGTCACAAGCCTCTTTGTAGTGCCAAACTACCCAGCATGAAGCCTAAGGCTTCCTTGCGGTGTTACGTCGCAACGACATGGCTTGCAATGCCGAGGCTTTACCCCTACCTGGGTACCTCATCGTGGTGTCGTGCCACTGTAACATGGGGCCATCCTCCCCTTTGTAGTGCTGTCTACAACTCTTTAATTACGTCATACAGCATTAGGCTACCTGCCTATTTGCGGTGCTACGCCGCTGTGACTTGGCTTGCAAAGCCGAGGCATTACCCCTACCTGGGAACCTCATGGTGGAGTCACCCCACTGTAGCATGGAGATTAACTCCTTGTAGTGCTGCTCTACCGTGCTTCCTGTAAAGCACACCAGACATTCACTCTGCATGAGAACTCATTAAGGCGTTTAAGCCAACCTTCCACAGGATCTATTTTTCCGCAGAAAAATACATAGTAGACAACAGTGGTTATGGGTCCGTATCCCTTCCATGTTCCAGAGAACAAGTACCCACTGTTACCTGATAGTTTTCCAGTCAGTGATCCTCCTTTGAACCAAAAGTTAGATGCCTAGTAGATTTCTCTTTGAACTAATAGCATAAAACTTTATGGTAGGATTACAAAGACACACTATCAGAATGCCTTCAAGCCCATTTTACAAGCTGTGTCATCGACCAACTGGCGCTTGAGGCCCTTTGTGAACGGATCTGCCAGGTTCTCCTGACTCCGAACATCAACCACTGCAATTACACCTCTTTTGATAAGATCGTGTACTGCCCTGTGCTTCAACCGCACAGTCCTCTTCTTCCCGTTGAAGAGATCATTTGATGCTACCGCCGCAGTCGCCTGGTTGTCACAGTATATCGGAATCGCCGGTATCTGAGCCCCAACCACTGGAAGATCATACATGAGCTCCCGAAGCCATTCTGCTTCATCTGCTGCAGTTTCAAGTGCATAGAATTCAGATTCCATGGAGGAACGAGAGAGTATAGTCTGCTTCTTCGACTTCCACGATATAGCAGCTCCACCCAAGGAAAAGACATATCCACCTGTGGATCTCTCGCTTTCCACCTCTGAACACCAGCTAGCATCACTGAAGCCTTCCACTACTGTCGGATACCCGTTGTAGTGCAGTGCATATGTCTGAGTCTTCTTGAGATATCTCATCACCCGCTTCACAGCTTTCCAGTGCTCAATCCCTGGGTTGCTTGTGAACCGACTCAGCATTCCCACGGCGAAAGCTATGTCAGGCCTTGTGGCAGTAGTTGCGTACATCAGACTTCCGATAACGCTAGAATACTCCAGCTGCCTGACGCTTTCCCTCGAGTTTGGCTTCAGCTTCTGATCACACCTGTATGGCGTATCGATCCCTGGAAGATCCTTATACCCATAGCGTGTGAGCATCTTCTCAATGTAGTGAGATTGTGACAGCGCTACTCCAGTGTCTGTCCGGATGATCTTAATGCCCAAGATGACATCTGCATCCTCCAAGTCCTTCATACTGAACTTGGTTGAGAGGAACTTCTTTGTCTCTGTGACACAGCCTATATCCGTACCTAGGATTAGCATGTCGTCCACGTACAGACAAACGATGACTCCTCTTCCATCAGCGAACTTTGTGTAAACACATTTGTCCGTCTCGCTGACTCTGTAGCCATTTGACCTAATAACTTTGTCAAACTTCTCATGCCACATCTTGGGAGCTTGCTTCAAACCATATAATGATTTTACCAACTTGCAGACTTTGTCTTCAAGACCTTTGACGACAAATCCATCTGGCTATTGCATGTAAATCTCTTCGGTCAGCTCCCCATTCAGGAATGCTGTCTTTACATCCATCTGATGTATCACCAACTTATGTATAGCTGCTAGAGCGATTAACATCCTGATGGTGGTCATCCACTGGAGCGTACGTATCAAAGCAGTCTATCCCCTGCTTCTGAGAAAATCCCTTGGCGACCAGCCTGGCCTTGAACTTGTCAATAGTTCCATCTGCCTTCATCTTCTTCTTGAAGATCCATTTACATCCGATGGACTTTTCTCCTTCAGGTAGATCTACAAACACCCATGTGTTATTGGAGGTGATAGAGTCAAACTCGTCATTCACTGCCTCCTTCCAGAAGATAGCATCTCTGGTCTTCATCGCCTCATCATAGGTAAGCGGATCTGCTTCCACATGATAGGTGACAAAGTCATCTCCGAAATCTTTCGGTCTCCTCGCTCGCTTAGCTGACGGCTCTGCGAGTTCTGGTACAAGAGTTGTTTCATCAACAACAGCTTCTTCTTGGACTACTGGCTCATATGAGATTTCAGTCTCATTTGTACCTACATCATTTTTCGGAATGTCCGAAAGAACAATATTTTTATCTTTTGCAAACTTTTTTTCAAAGAATTCAGCATCGCGAGATTCGATGATATGATTTGATTCAATATCAAGAAATCTTCGAGCATCACTCTTCTCGGCATACCCCAAGAAGATCGCCTTCGTAGTCCTTGTCCCCAGCTTCTGAATCTTCAGATCTGGAAGCTTCACATACGCCAGACACCCCCACACTCGAATGACATTCAAGTTTGGTCTGACTTTGAACCAGAGTTCATGAGGAGTTACGTCCGAAGTTGCATATGGCACTCTATTCAGAATGAAAGTGGCCGTTAATGCAGCTTCTCCCCAGTAGCATTTTGGAAGACCTGCAGTGAGCAGCATAGAATTCATCATTTCTGTTAATGTTCGGTTCTTCCTCTCTGCTACTCCGTTGGATTGAGGAGAATATGGAGCAGTAGTCTCGCATATGATTCCATGTTCTTTGCAGAACGATGCGAATTCATGAGACCTGTACTCCCCACCTCGATCACTTCTCAACCTCTTGAGTTGTTGTCCAGTCTGTCGTTCAGCTTCGGCCCTGAACTCTCTGAACTTCTCGAAAGCTTCGTCTTTGGACTTGAGTAAGTAGATGAACGCGTATTTTGAGAAGTCGTCGATGAAGGTTATGAAATACTTCATCCCGGCCTTCGTGGAGAAATGTTTGAAGTCACAGATATCGGAGTGCACCAACTCCAGAAGATCTGTGCTTCGATTGACCCGATGAAAGGGTTTCCTTGTGATCTTCGTCTGAGCACACACTTCACACTTCTCCACCTTACCCCCACATTTGGAGATAAATCCTAGACTAGATATTTTGTTGATTCTTTTACAATGAACATGTCCTAGTCTATTATGCCACAACTCAAGAGAATAATCCGAAAATGCAACTGCATTAATGTCATCAAACTGGTTGACAAGCTGAATTTTAAACATTCCTTCGGTTTGATAAGCCTTCCCGAAGTATGTTCCCTTCTTGGACATAACCATCTGACCAGCGTTGATGTCCATCCTCAAGCCTGCGTTGCAGAGCAGGCTCCCAGAGATCAGGTTCTTGGCAATCGCAGGAACATGCTTCACACCTTGAAGCGTCAGAGTGTTCCCTGAAGTGAGTTTCAGCTCCACAGTCCCAATCCCCAGAACTTCAGCTTGGGCCTGGTTCGCCATGACAACCTTCTCAGATATCGGCTGGTACGTGACGAACCATTCCTTGTCAGAACAGACATGGCAAGTCGCACCAGTGTCTATCCACCAGTCAGAGTCAACCCCCACAGTTGTGACCTGTCCGATCATAGCAACAATGTTAGAAACCAATGAAACCTTATTAGGCTCACCTTTCTCTGATTGTTTAGGCTTAGATCTGCATTCACTCTTGTAGTGGCCTTTCTTGCCACAATTGTAACAAGTCACGTGGGACTTAGTCTTCTGTTGCTTGAATGAAGGACCCTTCACTTTCAGATTAGTGAAGTCCTTCTTCTTGGGATGAGAAGTCGCCTGCTTCCCTTTGGGATCCCTCGTCTGCACCAGATTGGCTTTAGCCAATTGTTTGGACAGAGTGTCCACCTTCTGTTGAGAACGCATCTCGTCCTCAACATGGATCTCTTGAAGTAGATCTCCCAAGCTAATGTCCAGCTTCTTTCTGTGCATCCTTGCATAGAAGGTACTCCATCCAGCAGGAAGTTTTGAGACGATCCCTCCGACGACAAACTTGTCGGGAAGGGACATCTCTTCGTCTTCCAGTTTCTGACGCAGCTTCAGAAATTCTTTTACTTGTGGTAACATGGACTTTTCGTCCTCAAAGAGCAATTTGTGATATTTTTCAACCACAAACATTTTGCTCATGTTCTTGTCTTCTTCATACAGATTTTTCACAGACTCCCATATGTCTCTGGCAAGTTCCTTCTTTGAATAGGATTCTGCCAGGAAATCCTCCATAGCATTCAGGATGAGAAGCCTGCAGATGCTATTTTCCCTTCTCCACTTGGCCTGGAGTTTGGTAGCCGCGTTGGTGGCGACAGTAGATCCAGTGTCTGGAACAGAGGGTTCTTCCTCCAACAGAACATGATCAACGTCTTTTAGTTGAAGAGTTAGGTACACCTTTCTCTTCCAGACTTGATAATGCTCTCCATCGAACTTTTCCAACTTGCAGAAGTCCGATTGGAGGAGCGAAACATTAATGTTTTCCATCTATCCGGATCTTGCTTTGAGATTGTTAGTCCCGGGGCTTGATCAAAGATGGAAAAACAGATGCAATCGAGATCTGAGATATCACACAAAAACTTTGCAGTGATCAAACTCAAGATCTACGATGGTACAATAAATCAAATAGCCAAATTACAATCTGAAGGAGGAAAAAAGAGAAGAGAAGATCTCTCGTTCTTCCTTGCAAACGTGTTGCAATTGGGACAGAACGAATTACAATAAAACTAGAGAGAGATGAGAAGAAGAACAATGCTGGGGTGTCAAAACACCGTTGCTCAAAGCAAGATTCGCCCCACACGATCTGCTTCCAGGAACCAGCAAGATGAAGAACTTGTGGAACGCTCGAAGTCACCTCTGTTCTGACTCCTCGGATGGACTTGCAATGGCGGCAGCAACTCTCTCTCTCTTTCTCCTTTTCTAACTTGTAATTTTCGTAGTAACCACAAAGGAGGCCAGAAGAGAGTATTTATAGAGAGAGGGTGGAAACCCTAACCGCCTCTTCAGTTATGGAAAGATTGAATCAAATCCCAAAAGATAGCAACGAGATTTAATTCAAATCCCACGAAATTAATTCAAATCCCACAAAGATAGGATCTGAATAAATTCAAATCCCACAAAAATAGGATCTGATTTAATCGTATTGATTCAGCCTTTCCATAACTGATTTGTAATCTGCACAGTCAGCGGATCCCTCCATGCGGCAGCAGCAGCATGAGCCTAATGACCGCATGTGCCGCATGAGCCGCATGAGCCGCATGTGCCGCATGAGCCGCATGAGGCCGCATATGAGCCGCATGAGCCGCATGAGGCCGCATATGAGCCGCATGCCGCATAAGACCGCATGGCCGCATATGAGCCGCATAAAGACCGCATGACTGCTGACGTGCTAAGTGCGCCAACAAAACGCCACATGAGCCCGAGTCCGAGTCCGAGTCGCTAAGCCCCGTTGGGACTTAGCTCCAAGTGGAATTAATCCAAGAGAATGACAAAAGCATTAATGCTTAATCCTTGGAGCCTTATTCTTATCTCCTAGTAAAATCATCCACATGGTTCCCTCCTTAGGGTCACCACCCCATGTGCATCTCTCAACAACACAACCAAGTATATATGTTGAGATAACTCATGGTGCATTTCCGATGTGGAACTATAATTTTACAAGGCATGTTGAGAGTAAGCTCTCTCCATGTAAAGAAAGCACCAACATGTTTCCCTTTCTTTAAGAATCATTTTCATTTCTTCCTTTTTCCATTGTCGTTCAAACATAAAAAATAAATGAATTTTCTTCCCGGATGCCATGATTCCATGAACCGGACATAGCTCAATTACTATCATTGAATAATCATGCCATTCCTCTTAATCATAATCATATCATTCCTCTTAATTATGTCTTAAATAATATTTAGACTACGTCTTAATTTGCTTGAACCCTTCCTCGATTATAAATTGTGTGAACTTTTATATTTCAACTTGTGACCCTTTTGCCTTTGTCAATTGTAACTTAGACTTTAACTAGTAATTGTATGGTTAGACTAGAGGAGACTGTCTTCTGTGTTATGCTCGGGTAGCTAAGGTGTGCCTTCTAGATAATGTGGGATTAGAGCTTCTAATTAGCCGCATTTACCCTCATGTTCTTTGTGATTACTTATAATGATGATGACCATGGCCGTCTCAAGTCATTTGGACATGGGCGGCCCTGGCTCAGGACAGATCGGACGACGGTCCAGGACCCCCTTACGAAAGGGGACACCAACATGAAATTGTTTATAATAGAACTAGTATGTATCATGTGTCTTTTTTTAATAAAAAATATTGTGGTGTAGTGGTTATAATGCTAGACTTATATTTAAGATGTCCTTGGTTCAAATCTTGACTACAACAAAATTTTATTTTATTTTTTATATAATTTTTTTTACATTATGTATGATGGCCCATTTTTGAAGTTTCGCCTTGGGCCCCCAACAGCTCAGGGCCGGCCCTGATTTGGAGGCCCCAGGTAAAAGTTCAAAGATGGAACTTTTTTTTTAAAATTTAAACATGATTAAATTATATAATTTTATTATATTGATTTATATGCAAACCCTTTCATTATTGATCCGGACTTGAGACCGGTGATGTATCGTTATAAAACGTTACATAGGCGAATTAAAAAAAATTCATTAATAATTTTAAATTTTTGAATAAGAAGTCGTTGCACATATATATTTGTTTTTATTATGTAGTAGATGAAGATAAAGAGACCAAATCTTTTTTTGAGAGAGGAGACGAAGAGGCGATAGCGGTTATTGATTTTTTTTCTTTCAAATTTTGATATATTTAATTATGTCTAAAATTTTTACAAAGAGACAAGTGATTGTTTCCTCTTTCAGCCGGGCTTTTCCTTTAAAAACTGCATAATTACATATATATCTATATACTAGTATCCGTATTTTCGGGGCCCCTAAAAAAGTGGAGCCCTATGCAGCTGCTTCCTTTGCCTAAAGGATGATCCAACCCTGATGATGACTATGAGCAGCTGAACTTCATGATCACGTTATTATTTAAGCAGGGCCGATCCTGAGTTGATTGGGACCCGAGATGAAACTCTCAAAATGGGGCCTCCAAAAATAATGTAAAAAAGCTGTAAATATGACCAAAAATTGTTATAAACAAATCTTGAACCAAGGACCTGTAAGGTAGAGGCTAAAATTATAACCACTACACCACAATGTACTTTTGTTAAGAGGCATACTAGTTATATTGTAGATGGATCCATGCTGGTGCCCCCTTTCACCTGGGGGTCTTGGGCCGTCGCCCGACCTGCCCTGGGCCAGGGCCGCCCCTGTATTTAAGTAGTTGTTAAGACTATACTTAGATAGAGATAGGAGCTCATAGATACTAACCATTTATGCTTGTATTTTTAGGGACTTTCATATAGTTTGACAATTCCGCTTATGATAACAACATAAAATTAAAGGTGGATAAAAGATCATGACGAGTAAAGATTCATTTGGAATCTTTGGATAAAAAGATCATGACGAGTAAAGATCCATTTGGTTAAATGAGGGGGAGTAGAGTCAATACATAGAATCTTGTTTGGATTAGAGGAAAAATTAAGTAGGGGGTGTTTAATAACTCTTGCTAAGTTGGGTTAATGAGGGAGAGTAGAATCAATACATAGAATCTTGTTTGGATTGAAGGAAGAATTAAGTAGGGGGTGTTTAATAACTCTTGCTTGGATCGAAGGTTTTGCGTTAGAGGAGGATTAATTTTATATGATAGTTACGAAAATAACCTTATTACATGTCATAAAATTAAATTTGATTAAATTTTTAATTAAAATTTGTCAAAATATCTTCATAAAATAGGAAGATACAGAACAACATGATGAAAACAAGTAAAAAAGAAGAAAACATCATGATATTTTATAGTACAAATAAGAGCTATTTATAATTTAATTTTTAAACAAAACTTTTCAATTTTTCTCGTTAACCCTCCGATTTGGAGGATTGAAAAAATGGACAAAAGAGGGTGAAATAAACGTTCACTTAACCCTCTATAACTCTTCCTTCTAGACCTCCACTCTCAAACTAAGTATGATTTATTTTTTTCTTATTTATTTAACTTTTTTTCACTTAACTCTCTTAACCATCAATCCAAACGGATCCTTAAGTTAGGGACAATAGAGGTAAGAATTTGAATAATGAGGTTTAAAATTTTAAGACGAATTCCTTAGTAGACAAGATTGTGAATGTTTGTGAAGTTTGTAATCGGTGATGATGGATCATGGCATTGAGAATCGAGAAATGTTGTGTACTAAAAAGATTCGGGACTTTTAAGGATGTGAAATTGGATACGGATAGATTAGATGAATATCTTGAAGGTTAAAAATTTAAAAATTATGTAAAAGAATATATGCTATATATAGATTTCGGGTTAGTCAACTTTTGATGAAGCATGATTTCGAAGGACATGGATTTTTTTTTTTTTTACGTTAAAATGTCAGAAATTATGAATTTTGTTTATTTGCCATGGAACAACCTTGGCTCAAAATAAAGAAACGTTCTTAGGACGAACGAAATGGAATGAAATTATGTGAATGTGCATCAAAGTGATGATTTATTGGATAATCCATGGATAAATTGGGAACCATCAGATTTGTAAAATGAGTTTGATTCGGTTCGAAATTCATTAAGAAAAAGATATTTTGCATGTGCGCGTGTTTGCGCCCAGCAGAGGAGAGTACGGAGGGGACCAGGAAGGCTGGAGGGCGGAGCAGGAGAAGAGGGAGGGCCAAGGAGGGAGTACTATGCCTCCTGCTCCGCTGCTAGCTCCCTCCCCCACTCATGCTCCGTCGTTGCCTCCCTCCCACCTCCTACGTCGCTACCATCTCCTCCGACGCCGCCTCCCATCTCTCCGTCGGACGTGAGTATGCACACGGTGCACATGCGCATGTCAAATAGCACGGTTTATGTTTATTAGAGCATCATTAGTAAGGCACATCCCATTTTTTAGATTCTAGATTTAGAATGTAGGAGCTCATTTTGTAGAATAGTAAGTCTCATCTCTAGTCCCAATTTCTACAATTTCAGTTCCAACCCATCCATAGGTGCTAAGGGTTGAGCCTCCCAATTTTTAGATTCTAGATTGTAGAAACTCATTTCGTAGAATAGTAAGTTCCAATTTGGAGCCCAACTTTCTAGATTCTAAACTTTATATTATTTTTTTCCTACATTAATTTTTGACCACACAATTTTTGGGACCGGAGCTCACTTTATTATTTCCTACTATTTTCATACAAACCTAACCCATTCTACATTTACATTTTTTTTGGAAATGTTGGGCTCCAAATTGCATTGGAGAGTCCCAACTACTAATGATGCTCTTAATAATTAAAAAATGAGAGGTGATATTAAGAATTTGTGAGGTTTTGTCACCTAAAATGTGAGGAATGATCCTACTGTTCCAACACCTCCTAAGTAATCCATAACCCTGTACCAATATGACCCAATACCTATCGTATAGCAATACTAAAATTTGTGAAGAAGTAACTTTTGTTGTTTATAAGGTGTTTGATAGCTTGCCAATATGGAAAGAGAAATGGGAGGGAAGAAAATGCCACAGAGAATTTTAGGCAAATCATTGTTTATACTATAAGGTACAAATATATTGCTCTCTTTAGTCCCACATCGGTTGGGACTTTGAGAACGAGAGAACAGGTTGGCTATAGATGAAGTACCTAATCCATCTTTGCAAAGTACTTACCTGGACGGGGTCTTTGGGCGAACATGAATGCTCAGGCCTAGGACAGTGGCTTTCATTGCACTTTGAAAGGGCACTGGCCTATTATCTTCCCAAGTGGGAGAGTGAACGTCATTATTTGTTGCACCGGGGGCCTGCGTTCGCACGGCCCCTACCAAATCTTTGTTTCAAATATATCCTTGCGTTTTAAATTTTTCATTTTGTATTTGTGTTTGACAAATTAAGGCTATGTTTGATTGAGTTTTTTTTCATGGAAAATAATTCCATCACAAAATTTTCATGAGTAGTGTTTGGTAGTATATTTTTCTTGTTTTTCAGTGAAAAATAAGCCCATGGAAAAAATATTATTTTTTATGGAAAATAACGACAATCAAACACATTTTTCACATATTTTGCATCTTGTAACCAAAGGCACCCTAATGCAACCATTCCCGAGTTGTACTTGAAATTAACTACTTGTTGCCGTAAAAAAAAATTTATGTGTAGTTAAATACCATAAAATTTAAGTTTCCTATTTTTACAATGTGTAAAGGAAAGAAATAACAATCTAACTGACCGTAATCCTACTCAAATTAGCCCTCTCCTTATGGACCAAAGACCCAACAACCATGGCTCTCAAAGTGACATGGTGTGACGCATCTCATGGCACAAGTTAATATTATTTGGGTTTTGTTAACATTGATCATAATGGTACATGTTAATATATTGATAAATGTACATTTATATGGATAGTTTCACAAACATATTTGTCAACATATATTTTATATGTATCAATACATATTTTAAGAAAAAATGGTATTGATAAATGTGTTAGTGAAAATATTTATATAAATTACACACTTATCGAAGTATATTTGAACGTGACTCAACCAAAATCTTATCTCGAGTGCAAGCTAATCTGACTAGACAAACCGAACCTAACTCGACACTGACTCAACTAGTCCCAAAATTTAATTATTATTATTATTATTATAGAGTTTTGTGAGTCAAAACTTTTAGTAAAGAGATGCACAATCTCTTATATTTTCAAATTTTTATTTATAATACCAGGTAATTTAATATTTACAGTAATACTATGGATTATATTATAATTTATATACACTTAAATTAAATATTCATGAATTCTATCACGTTTTTATTAAAGTCAGGTGACAAAGATCTATCACGTTTTTATTAAGATCACGTGACAAAGACAAACGACTTACCATGATAAACTATCATGATATGCTAAACTTCAAGCAATGAACCATCACAAAGATTCTCACAATAATTTCTTGTAAAATAATATTATAGAATAGAAATGATGCATTGAAAAAGATCTGTTGAAGACTAAAGTCTAAGAGAACTAAAATAGGTAACATCCACTTGAATAAATATACCGATCAAGCCAAGAGTTGTATCAAGTTTGGTGACGAATATATATATATATATATATATATATATATATATATATATATATATATATATATATATATATATATAAAGTTTAGTCTCACATCAGATAAAAATTTAAAAAAAATGTTCGTATAAATATACGAGATTAGCACAGGATTTCCTTTTGGTTGATCACTGAAGATCATCAAGTTTATAACTTCACCAGATCAATATATGTGCATCCCTACTAGGCTACTAAGCAGCAACATAAAATTGTTAACCTCTCTATGAGCTAACAATAACAAAATTAATACAGATGAGCTATAAATTATACTCATTACATTATACAAAGTTGGAAATTTACATTGTATGCCTTGGCTTCTGATTTTTTTCAATCTTTTCACATTAATTAGACCGAGAGAACCGCTTGAACTTGTGTAGCCTTTGCCTGACCGTCGCTAGCTTCCTGGCAACTGCCTGCCAAACCATCTGGACCGCATCATCCTTCCGTGTCGGATACTGGAACTCGAAGTAGGACTCGACCTCCTTGAGTCGTTTCCACATCTCGGTCCATTCTTCCTTGGTTACACCTCGGGCCAGTCTGAGCAGGAAATCCTTCCTGATTGCATTGGAGGAACTGACGAAGATGCAGAACTCAGAGTAGTCGAGTACGTCCTCGTAAGGAAGCTCGATGTCATCGCTGACGATGACAGGTACGCAGTGGCTGGCAATGGCATCGAAGAGGCGATTGGACGATGGAGTGTCTCCTGCGATATGGAGGCAAAATTTGGAGGAACGCATGCCCTGGGTTGTCTCCCGGATCCCATTATTGCCAAAAGTTCCGGAAGAGAAGTTGACATCTGGTTTGTCCTTGAGGAGTTCGAATAGTGTCTTACGAATACTTCCTCCCTGTATATAAGTTCATGATTTAGTACAACTTATCAGCCAGTGGTAGCAAAATCTTACTTGGATGCATGATACGGTTCAAGAGATAACAGGACGAAGAATACATCATTATATGAACAGACAGACGCGGAGAGCTCCAAGAGGAGACCCAAAACAAAACATAGAGAAGGCTTGAGCAATTAAAAGAAGAAAAATTAAATAAAGCGTTAACTCTCTTTTTTTTTAGGAAAGTAGTTGCCTAAGTTGTTGAAGTCCTCTTGTGGTTACCGAGGAAAGGTATAAGACACTGGCTGGGTGACGGAAGATCAGTGGATCGAGTCACGGGGGCGTATTATTCCTTCCATTTATTTGGTGGGAGTTGGGAGCAGTGGGCCCACTAGGCATGCAATGCAGCGTGCATAAAGTCCCGTGCGTATCGCCGGACATCTAAAAAAAAAAAAAAAAAAGTTGTTGAAGTCTTTGGAAATGCTAAATGTCATCATTGAAGATCTTGCAGCCATGGAGATGCTTTTCCAAAGAGTTTGTCTCGTAGAGGAGCTCATTTGAAACAAAAAGGGTTAAAAAGATAATATGGTTGACAGACTAAATTATAAACGCAACAATTTAAAAGGGTAAGAAAGTTAGTGTCAACCCATTTAGACTCGAGATTGACCTAATAATTTTCGTACTGGTGATACATAGCATTGGGTGATATGTCTGATATACTCTGATACGAAGTGTATCATAAAATAAGTCGTCTTCTCCATATAAAATAGTCATGTCGTTCCTAGGTTCTTGTGTATCGGAAAATACCGACAACAGAGGAGGATTGGTGCCTCTTGCCATCTTGGATGTTAGGAGGGATCCCTGCCTTGGTCATTGGCTGAGGGACTACCTCCACCACCCCTTCCTCCTCCTCCTCTCTCTCTCTCTCTCTTCCAAACGAATTCACAATGAGTTTCGGATCTATTGGCTACTTTCCTACCCTTTTAACTCACCCCCTACCCAGCTCGTTCCTTTCCCACCCTCCCCAACACTTGTTTTTTTTTTTTTTTTCATTTTTCAACAATGTTCACCCTATATGGAAATCCTAGCTCCATAGGCGGTACTGTACTCACCCGCAAACTGCAATAAATTAAAGGTTTTAAACCAGATTAACACCTCATACCTTCAAGGGGTCCTTTTAACCCACCAACTACTTTCACTGAAGTTTTGCTCTACTCTAGGAGCTTCTTTTGAAATGCTTCTTCCAGAAAATAATGATGAGAAAATTTATATAGCTACCAGAGAGGAAATCATACTAGTCATCAAGAATCGCACTCCAGAGCCCGGAAAGATATTAGATATCCCATCCCTAGTAATATATCACCTTGGACAAGGGTATTATGTTCCAAGCTTCCTGCTCAGCTGAGTTCTGCTGGATTCAACATGTGTGGTAAATAGAAGCCTCTGTTGCATTATTATCTCAAGACCTAACTTGCGAGTAGTGAGACGGAGGTTGGCTGTTTCTTGTTCTCAAGTTTGGGTCTTCTTTCTTGATTTTGTGGGGTTTCAATTTCCATAGGGAATCACAAAAAGGTTTCATGCAAATTTCTTAGGTCATTCATACATATTACCAAGTTTATAATAAACACCCGTCTTGTTAACAATTCCCTTGATGAAGGAAATGGAGAGGAAAAAAAAATCTGAGAATGCGCATGGTACCCCCATCCATTTATCTTATTCTCTAACGATTGGTTAGTTGCACTGGAATCTCTCTTCGCTACGGAGACACTATGGAAGTTTTACAAATGCCAAAAAAAGCGTACATCTGTGAACCTAAGATCAAAAGCTTGAATAAATTGACAAAAGAGTAGAGGTAGTATGAATAAGGGACTTTAGTCCCACATCGGTTAGATGTAATATGAAGAGGGGTTGGACCCTCTATAAGTAGTAGGCAGTAGCCCTCAATAATATTATCTGAGAAATTAGACTCATTTCTACAAGGTATCAGAGCCATAACTCTCTCTCTCTCTCTCTCTCTCTCCACAAAAAAAAAAAAAAAAAAAATTTAGCCGAATCCCCCCCCCCCCAACCCCCCCCCCCCCCCCGGAGCAGCAGCGCCCCCCCCCCCCCCCCCCGACCAGCACCCTTCCCCCCCTCCCGCCAGCACCATACCGCCCCCCTCTCCTCCTAACCCTAGCCTCTCTTGCAATGGAAATCCTAACCCTAGCTCTAGCAGCCCCATCCAAACCCTAACCCTAACCCTAGCCGTCAAAAAAAAAAAAAAAAAAAAAAAACAGATTTCTTTCTCTTTAGAAGAACTCTGTAGTTGTCTCGAGAATCAGTACCTTCTTTTTAGAAGCTCTACTACGAATACGAAATCTCTTTAGGTTTTCATATCTCAGAAACGTTGTTTTTACAATCGTTTCTGCACGGCTGGTATACCTCTGGTTTGTCTCATGCAAGGAGGCACAACTACGTTGGTTATCCTTGAGCCGTCCGAACGCGTTATCATGACGCGGTTCTAGTTGGTCGTATCAACTACGACATATCAGTGAGGGATCTCGTTTTGTTGTTTCCCCCCGATAGCTGACTAAGACGAAGACGACTCACAAGAAGCCGACTCAGGAAACAACAACACCTCACTGATTGCAGTTGAAGAAGTCATGGATTCCATCTATGGGAAGTTGACAGCAGAAGAAATGAAGGCCCTGGTCGAGGATCTCCTGACCAAGATATTACCGGAGGCAACCCCACGCGTGACCCATACTGATGTGGATCCGTCACCGTACAAAATGGGGAAGTTGGACAAGCTGGAGACGACGTTGGAAGGCACGACCAACTACTTGAAATGGTCGCGGCAGGCGATGCGGACGCTGAAGGGACGTGGCTTGGTTGGTTATGTAGATGGCCACACCAAGGCCCCTGTCGATCACTCCTCGAAGGAGTTTGCTGTATGGGACATTGTCAACAATGTCGTGGCTGGTTGGTTGACAGCCTCTTTGACCGACCAAGTGTCGGGTAACGTTGAAGCAATGGAGGGAGCTGCTGATATTTGGAGAACATTGAAAGACATGTACTCCGGTTCGGGTAACCCCATGCGAGTCTTCCAACTGCAGGATGAGCTCGATCGGGTAATCCAAGACGATCGTACCATCTCTGAGTACGCTGCCTTGTTGAAGAAGTACTGGTCTGATCTTGACCATTATGATCCTCTTGGCATGGAGGATGCTCAGGTTGAACTGACTTTTGCAAAACATTTCCAGAAATTTCTGGATTATATCTCGCGGCAACGGATGATGAAGTTTTTGAAGGGGCTCAACCCTGCCTTTGAGCAACGGAGGAATGTACTTCTCGCACAACCGCAGCTGCCGACATTAGAAGACGCCATAGCTGCCATGGCACAAGAAGAAGCACGGTTGAAGCTGATGCCTACCAAGGGTATCTCCCAGGGGGAGCAGGCCGGAGTTGACACATCTGCTCTTGCCACTTTCACACTGCCTCCTTCTACGGGAGGCGTTTGCCACAACTGTGGTGACACAGGACATTACATCCGCTTTTGCCCAAAACCGACACGGACTCCCTCGAATGGTCGGGGCCGTGGTCGCGGTGAACGACGAGGTGGACGAGGTGGTCGAGGCAGCTACAATGGTGGAAGGGGCACTTACTCTGGAGGCAACAAGGCGCATCTGGCGGATGAAGGTGGGGACAATCAGCTGGCGGACATCACTCCATTTGAGAGAGAAGTTCTCGAGAAGATACGCGGCTCAAAGCTTGGTTCTGGTGAACGACAAGTCATTCCTGGGGCGCCGTCCACTACAGGAGATTACTGCACTTACTTCTCCCAAACCAGTGCCGGTATACCTCCGCGTGCTCTTGCATCTGTCTCTCAGCCAGCTTGGATTATGGACTCTGGGACATCTTGCCATGTCACGGGGTCCCGAGGTGAGTTCCGGGAATACTCTACTCTAACGCCGCCAGAAAGCATTCAGACTGCTGATGGTACCTCCAGGCCTGTTACGGGTAAAGGCACTGTTGATTGCACTCCTTCCATCACTCTATCTAATGTCTTACATGCTCCTTCCTTTCCTGTCAATCTTATATCCATTAGCGCCATTATCCTTGATCTAAACTGTATTGTTTCCTTTGATATTCCTAAGGTAACTTTTCAGGAGAAGGAAACGGGGAGACGACTAGGCACTGGCACATGGCATAAGGATCTATGGTACTTGGACAGGAACGGTCTGGATAGAGCACTGGCATCTTTGGTTGCAGACGCACAACCGGACGTCCGAAGTCGAAGTGTCGAAGCCGAGCTGCTCCTCCACCATCAGCGTGTAGGACATTCTTCTTTTCCCGTTATTAGTCGACTGTATCCGTCCTTATATCAAAAAGCAAATAAAGAGTTGTTAGTTTGTGATGCTTGTGAGTTGGGAAAACATACCAGAAGCTCCTATGTGAGTTCTGGGCATCGATGTTCTGCTGCTTTTGATATGATTCATTCCGATGTGTGGGGCCCTTGTCCTACAAACGGTGTTAACGGTTATAGATGGTTCGTTACTTTTATTGACTGCTCTACCCGCGTAACGTGGGTCTACCTGCTGAAGAATAAAAGTGATATTTTTGAGACATTTCAAAGCCTCCATCAACGGGTAAAGACACAGTATAATGCTCGTATTAAGTGTTTCCGGTCGGATAATGGGACGGAATATACCCATAAGCGGTTTGCTGCGTATTTATCCTCTCATGGTATACTGCATCAAACCTCTTGTGCATATACACCGGCTCAAAATGGTGTTGCCGAACGAAAGAATAGGCACCTACTGGAGGTAGCTCGGACAATGATGCTGGCTATGAATGTCCCTAAATTTTTGTGGGGGCAGGCTGTCTTGACAGCCTCTTATATCATCAACAGGATGCCCTCTCAATTACTGAACTGGAAGACGCCTTTGGAAATGCTCACGGGGACAACAGCGTACACCGTTCCTCCGAAAGTATTTGGTTGCGTATGCTTCGTCCACGATAACAGGCCTGACGTTGGTAAGCTGGATCCTCGAGCAGTTAAGTGTGTCTTTGTTGGGTACACCGGGACACAGAAGGGTTACGTATGCTGGAGCCCGGTTGAACGGAAGCTGTTTGTAAGCATGGACGTTACATTCAGAGAACTGGAACCTTATTATGGTTCGGACGAAGGTTCTGCGTTTGGGAACACGTCTCACACAGCGGGTGTTGGACGTGAGGGGGAGGTAGTACGCCCAAACGTAGTTGTCGGATCGATACCTTGTCCTGTCGTGACACACTGGAAGAAAGGGGGAGAAAGCATCAATGATACTGATACGGAGGATGACGAAGACAATACGTACATTACGCTGGGGGAGAAGCAGACAAGGAAAAAGGAGCTCCAAGTTTACAGAAGAAGACAGCAGAGGTCCAGTACTGTGCCGTGCCCTGTGCCTATAGTGCCAAGTCCTTCGTCTACTCCTGCCCCGACTCCTGAAGATGTTACTCCCGCACCGGATCGCTCGGATTCGGAAGCGGATCTCTCCGATTCGGATGGTATGCTTTTCCTACCACCCATTGCTCCTTTAAGGAGGTCTTCTCGCATTAATGCGGGAAAGGCTCCTATTCGTTATAAAGATTATGAACATGATATCGCCAACTACCTATCTTATTCTAATATTTCTCCGACTTATCAAACATTCCTCACTTCGTTAGACTCCACTTCTTTACCTAAGAATTGGCAGGAAGCAAAGAAGGACCCAAGATGGAAAGCCGCAATGATGGAAGAACTTAGAGCACTAGAGAAAAATAAGACATGGGAGCTGGTGCCATTACCTGAAGGGAAGAAAGCTGTGGGATGCAAATGGGTTTACACAGTGAAGGAGACACCAGAAGGAAAAGTTGAACGATACAAGACGAGACTGGTTGCAAAAGGCTATACCCAGACATTTGGTATCGACTATGATGAGACTTTTGCCCCAGTAGCGAAGATGAGTACCGTAAGAACGCTGGTCTCCATTGCAGGAAACTATGGGTGGAAGCTACACCAGTTAGACGTAAAGAACGCATTTCTTCATGGAGACCTACAAGAAGAAGTATACATGGAGACTCCTCCGGGGTGCTACTCTGTGTCAGATTCAGGTGAAGGAACGTCACATGGAAAAGTGTGCAAACTGAAGAAGTCGCTGTACGGGCTGAAGCAATCTCCTCGAGCCTGGTTTGACAGATTCAGAAGGGCTGTCACTGGCATGGGGTACCATCAGACAAATGCAGATCATACTGTCTTCCTCCAGCATGCAAGGGACCACATTACTATACTTGCTGTATATGTAGATGATATAGTGATCACAGGTGACGATGTAGTTGAGATCACTAAGCTGAAGACGAAACTCGCCAAAGAGTTTGAAGTGAAGGACCTGGGAGAGATGAGATACTTTTTGGGTATCGAGGTGTGTGATGGTGAACAAGGAATTGTTCTCTCACAAAGGAAATATGTACTAGATCTGCTGAAAGAGACAGGAATGCTGGGATGCCGAGCAACAGTCACTCCAATTGACCAGAAGTGCAAGATGGGAGCAGAAGCAGGAAAGCCTGTTGATCGCGAAAGGTATCAAAGGCTAGTAGGCAGACTGATTTATCTAGGGCATACTCGCCCTGATATCTCATTTGCAGTAAGTGTTGTAAGCCGCTATATGCATGATCCAAGAACGGGTCATATGGATGCAGTATTTCAGATTCTAAGATATCTGAAAGGGACGCCGGAAAAAGGACTGTGGTTCAAGAAGAATGGATGCACAGATGTTGAGGGATACTGCGATGCAGACTGGGCAAGCTGCATAGACGACAGAAGGTCTACCACAGGGTACTGTGTTTTTGTAGGAGGAAACCTAGTTTCATAGAGAAGCAAGAAACAGTCAGTGGTAGCACGGTCGACAGCTGAAGCAGAATACAGAGCAATAGCTCTAGGAGTATCAGAATTGCTATGGGTAAAGGCGCTGCTGACAGAGTTGAAGCTAGACAAGGGGACACCATTGCACCTTCTGAGCGATAGTCAAGCTGCGATAAGTATAGCGAACAATCCGGTTCAGCACGACAGAACGAAGCACATCGAGATCGATCGATTCTTCATCAAGGAAAAGCTGGAACAAGGGATACTGAAGATTGACTATGTTCGCTCAGAAGAACAAGTGGCAGACTGTCTGACTAAAGGTCTTAGTTCATTGAGTCTGTCAAAGCTATGTAACAAGATGGGGATGATTAATATCTATCGCCCATCTTGAGGGGGAGTGTTGAGAGTAAATAAGGGACTTTAGTCCCACATCGGTTAGATGTAATATGAAGAGGGGTTGGACCCTCTATAAGTAGTAGGCAGTAGCCCTCAATAATATTATCTGAGAAATTAGACTCATTTCTACATAGTATACTAGTATTAATATCAGCTGACTGCACCACATATTGCAACAAGCTTTTTAAACAACGAGAATAATGGGGTCAATGGGGTTATCATGTGTATTACTCCACTCTAATAGAGGTACGCCATTCCCTAATTTCTAGGCCTGCTATCAGATGATGAGATCTAGGTCCCTAAGGCTCACACATCTGACATGTATTCATCAATTATATTAATAAAACTGGTGATATATGGGGACATAACTTAGATGCGTAAGCAGCATAACAAATGACTAGGATGACAAAAGAATAACTATCTTGTTTCCTCCTTATAATTTGGAGTAAGTCCGTCATAGTGCACAAATCCTCAAGGCTTCTTTCTTTCTGGATAATGGTACATTCAGGCTTTATTTTTCTTCCTTTTACTACACTGTGTAACAATTATCACATTGGTGTTAGTTGACCCTATTCTAAAAGCTATTATAAAATAAATATATAAATGTCATAAGACAACCTACCACACTGCTCTTACCATCTATTAGTAAAAGAAATCATGTGCACTAGTTGAAATAACAGTCAATATTACTAGCCAACCAAACTACCAAATGGCGTCGTAGTGCCACAAGGCTGTTGCTAATGCAAGGTCCAGGGAGGTCAAAATGTATGCAACCATACCCGCATTACTTGGAGAGGTTGATTTCTCAACCTGAGCCTACATCCTCTAGGATGCAAGCGTCAAGATTTGAAATAGCTTCGAGTCTACACCCTTGGCCAACCAAACTAGTACTGAAGTAATAATGTGATAATGGAGGAAAAAGATAAAAACTCTGGAACGTTATGAACTTACTTCTTTCCTCATGATGGCTCCTTGAAAGTATAGCAAAGTCGGGCGGTCCTCAAACCCAGCGGAGTCATTCACAAAAGTTTTGACCAGATGCTTGTATGGAGCAATAACATCCTTCTCCACATTGGCTATTGTTGGGAGGTACCTCCCGAAATCCGCAAGAATAAACATTGACTGCCCGAGTTTTGCCCTTGCTTCCAACATACTATTTGGATGATGTGCCACAAAGACATGGTCTCGACCTCCTGACCTTTTCCATTCATCTTGAACTGATAAAAACTTGATCAACTTTTCTTGAAGCAGCCTGTTCTTTCTTACTTTCTCTGGCAGTACAGCCTTGGATTGGATGTTGTAACTCAAGGATGAAAAGAATGGCACAAACACAACATCCGCCTCGTGATTATCAGTAACTCTGATAGCGCTACACGGGCTGCTTCGGTCAGGAAATCTGGAAGACAAGATATCGAGAGTGAGCCAATACTCTGCACTATGTTGGCGATACAATCCACCAGGATAATGTGGGATGTCGGCTTCAATATCAGGCCAGACACTCTTATTTTTGGTCTTCCAACCAAGAAGACCAAAATGGAACTCTGGAGGCAAATCATACATAAAAACTTTCAATGTAGCTTTGCTTGGATCACATTTCTCGATGTTGCGTTCTGTGGTGCTGTTGTTATCCAGTAAAGAGGGGGATCCTGGAGGATAGAGTGACAAGAAACTCTCATCATTCCTTTGGGGGGTTGCATCTTCCTCGAACATAGAGAAGATCTTTTCATTGATAAAGAGAGTACGGTCAACGAAACGAGGAGCGGATGCAGATCTCAAAAGATTGAACCATGTCATAACAATTACGATTGAAGTAATGATGAGAAAAGCTAAATGTCCTCTACAGCGTCTCAGATGAAAGAAAAATTCTTTTCTACGACCCATCTTGATAATGATCCAAGTATCGAATAAGAGAATGTCCATCTCAGAGTATCAATCTTCTGCTGAAAAACAAAAAGATCACAGCAATGAGTTATTGGTGTAAAATTGAAAGGAAAACTATTAACTCGACATCCATTTTAGTAGTCAATCAGAAAAAGTTCAAAATAGTTGATATCAGTTTCTAGCGAAAACAATAAGAACGAAAGCAGCAGCAGCAACAACAACAGTAAGAAGAACAACAATAAATAATATCAATCATGCATGGTATCGAGGAATCTTTCTCCATAACTAATGATAGATATTCTTAAGAGCCAGCAAGGAATAAATCCAAATTAAACTGCAAGGGGGCTTTGTTTGGTTGCAAGCAATTCTAATTTTTGGAATCTCAACTCGAGGAACTGGCCCAAATTTGGTTGTTACAAAAGTGAGAATTCCAGTTACAATGCAGAATCTCAATTCCCACTTTCCAGTACAAAACAATTTCTTCGAATCCTTTCATAATCATGAAGAGACATTGGAGGTGCCTACATGATGCTTTGTCACCATTAAATTCTCCAATGAAACAACATATATTGAAATTGCAACTTCAGAAATCTAAATGTTATTTTTAAGTAGCGACGGAAAAGCGGCTAACCCAATTTGGCGGACACATGATCTTTGGGAATAACCAGCTCACTCCAACCCTAGGAAGTCCAAACACGTGTCCGACACGATGTGACAGACACGGCATGGGTTTTTTTTTTCTGACGAGATGCGGCACAATGACAACAAAATTAGGTGCAGAATCCGTGTCGCCGTGTCCGAGTCGTGTCGTATCGTATATTGTCGACTGATCTAAAGCCAACTAAAACTATCTTTCCAACACTAAGCTCCAAAATTCTAATATTTACAGGAATTGCAATTTTTTTCCCTGAGGAAGCAAGGAACAGAATTGCCAACAAAAGCAATCACTGACCAAAGCAAAGAACAACAAATATAATATATTTGTCAAAAAGAAGAGGAAAAAAAAAAAGAAAAAAGAAAAAAAAAGACATCACCTTTGAGAATAATTCCCAGAAGAAGAAGAAGAAGAGCAGCAGCTAAAGCATCAGAAAATAGTTACTTTGAAACTAGCTTGCAATTATGACACCATAAGAAGAAGAAAAGGCAGCTATAAATAATTGAAAATTCCAAAAGAATCAAACTTTCCTCTACTAAATAACAAAGAGAAGATTCCTACAGAAATGGAAACAAATCTAAAACCCTCCATAAACCCCCATCAAAACCACAGTATAGATGGAAAGTATTTGATCACATTTGAAAAATAAACCAAGAGGAAACAAAAACCAGTATAAAAAAGAAGAAGAAGAAGCAATAATCAACTGAAAATATGACTTAAAGTGGAAAAAAAAAAAGGAACTATTTTTTCATGAAATAAATTCTGATAAAAAAAAGTGATCTTTAGGTGTCGGTGATCGTCATCGTACCTTGAGGAACGTAAAGGAGCTTCATTTTTCTTCGTTCTCTCCATTTGTTTTTTCCACCGGATTTCTATTCTTGGAGTATAATAGAGGAAGAGAAAGTAAAGGAGGAGAAGAAAAAGAGTTTCTTTTAGAAGTTTCTTTAAGCCCCTTAAATCTTGCTCATTTGAATATAAGCTCCCCAGAGTTTTTTTTATTTAGAGGAAGGCCCTTTATTTATCCTTTACCCATTTATACATAGGTCCTTTTTTTAGCTTCCATTTAAGTTTAAGTAACCTAAAGCTAAACCTGACGCTTAACCATGTCAGGTGATTTAATTTTTTTTAAATATTCCTTTTTATTATTTAGTAGGATGAGTTTGTGTTTATCACATTTAAGATTAAGGAAGAGAAGTAACAAAAATGATCAGATGGTCTGAGGAACAGAAAAAAAAAGGAGACACAATCGTATAGAAAGATAACATAACAGAGAGGTAAAGAGGAGGAAAAAAAAAAGACATTGGTTTGTGAAAAAAGAGAGTTCGTATTTTGGTTTGAAAATATGTTGAACTGAGATAAAGAATGGACAAATTTGTGAAAAAAAGAATAGGAACTTATACTAAAATATGAAAGATTTTAGGGGCTTATATGAAAAAAAAATTGTTTAAAAAAAAAGTCAAATGCCTATTATTTAATGGATATGTGGATCCAAATCCATTAAGAATCTGGATCCACATATCCAATAGACATGTATACTTTATTTAGGCAAATGTTAAAGGCCACCCCCAAATTACTAAGGGCCACCAACTTAAATTTTTTTTAAAAATTACAAGTTTGCCATTTTCAAAATACTAAGGGCCACCATCTTCTTCCTTTGTCTTCTTCCTTTGTCTTCTTCCTCTTTTCTCAATCCCTAAACCACTTCTCTCAATCCCCACCTCCATTGTTGTCCCCACCTCCTCCATAGTTGTCCCCACCTCTACCATTGGTCCCCCCTCCTCCATTGTTGTTGTCCCTACCTCTTTGTTGTGTAACATGAAATATTTGTGAATTTTTGGTTTGTGGGATATAGATAGACACATTGTTTCGGCTAGGTTCTGAGTGTCAATAATTTGAAGCACTGTGTATATAATGTGATCAGAGGAGATGGTAAAGTGTCTAAGAATCTAAACCTATTTTCTGAGATAGGTATGGCTAATGTTTTCTTTCTTAGTTCTCAACTTGGCATATGTTAATGAATGAACAAGTAGAACATGAATCTCAAAATCAATTCCAGAGGAGACACAACTATAAGAGGAGACACAACTATAAGAGGTTCAAGTAACTAAACCTACTTGAATTAATTCCAGAGGAGACACAACTATAAGAGGTTCAAGTAACTATATTGAATGAACAAGTAGAACTTGAATTAATTCCAAGGATGGCTACAGTGACTGCAGGACAAGCCTGCAGTCCCAAGTATATTGAGGACTGCAGGCTAGGCCTACAGTCCCCAATTGACAGAAGCTCAAGGAGGAGGGAAATTGAAAAAAAAATGATGGCTACAGTGACTGCAGGCCAAGCCTGCAGTCCTAAGTACATTGAGGAATGCAGGCCTAGCCTGCAGTCCTAAGTACATTGAGGAATGCAGGCCTAGCCTGCAGTCCTAAGTTGAAAGAAGCTCAGGGAGGATTTTCGAGTATCTCGAGGCTGTCGGAGGAGGAGGAGGACGGGAGTGGAGGAGGGGACTTCGTGGAGGAGGGGGAGGGGACTTCGTGGAGGAGGGGGGAAGGGGGGCTATCGGAGGGGGAGGAGACTTTGAGGAGGTGGGGGGAATGTTTTTGGCGATCGGAGGGGGAATGACCAGGAGGGGGGAAGGGGGGCTGTTGGGTTGGGTTTTGTTTTGTTTTGTTTTTTTTTTTTGTTTTTTTTTTTTTGTTTTTGTAGCCCTTAGTAAAATGATTCATTTTAGGTTGCCCTTAGTAAAAATATAAGTGTATGATGGTTGTCCTTAGTAGGTTGGTGGCCCTTAGTAATTTGGGGGTGGCCTTTAACATTTGCCTTTATTTACAACAACAAGTAATAGTGATAAGATGAGGGCATGTTTTGCTTCTCTAATTTACCAAGGTGACTTTGGCTACAATTAACAATGGGTTATTGGATTATTGAGTTGGTGGATCCGAAACCAAGTTGACTTTATCTGCTTAAACGACACAATGTTTGTTGAAATATGGAAGAGATTCATTAGTTCTGCTATTTACATGAATGAATCAATGTGGATTAGGTGATTTGGTGGCCAAACTTTGTTGTCTAGTTGTTTGCACTAATCATCGTATAAGAATTATTGGTGCCCTTTTTTTTGCACAAGTCTATGAATATCTTATAGAGAGAGAGAGACTTACCATTTGTGTCCATTCCCAAACCTATATTCCTATCCTTGTCATCACTTCCATTCCATCAAAACTCGCAACTATGAGAGTTTAGCAACAAAACAATTGTGATTTGTGCACACGCCTACCACTACATTCTTGTCGGATGTGCTCGATGGTCTCTCATAATTCGCTAACTTGAAAAATTAGCTGTTTCACATGTGCTTGCTAGCTCTGCTCAATTGCATCACAAATTGATGGTCCAGTTGGTACTCATTTCGCTCGCCTTCTTTCTCTCCCTTTTTTTGAAAATCTCTTTTAATTGGTGCGATAACGTAATAACATAAACTTTAAGACTCAATAGCTAAATACATGACAATTGAATTATGTTCCGAGATCATTAAGAACATACTACGAGCACAAAGTGGAAGTAGAATTAATACAATAGATTTAAAAGTAAATGAGTAACGTTTGCCACACAGGAAGGAAGCTAACTCTCGTCTTCACTTTCATTCTATGGAAACTCACACAACCACATGTGCATATAACATATAATCTAGCTATGGAATTGTGCATGTTGTAGCACATGTGCAAATAACATACAATCTAGGATATGAAATTGTGCATATGCTAACAGTGTTGTGTAAGAAGGAGTGAGTGGCTATGAGAGTTTAAAGTTTTGGATGGGATTTGAGATGGAGTATGTGGAAATGATATATTCTATTAAGAGAAAATATGTCCAACCTCCCTAGTCCAAGTGATTAGGGAGGGAGGCTCACTTGGGAGAGGTCCCAAGTTCGAGCCCACCACCCCAGGCTCACTTGGAAGAGGTCCCAAGTTCGAGCCCACACCCCCCCCCCCCCCCCCCCCCCCCCCACACACACACACACACACACACACACACACTCCGGTGGGCATGGGATGGCTGGGTGGTCGCGGGACGACCACGGTCCCAAGCTGACAGCCTCAAAAAATGGACAATAATAATAATAATAATAATGATGTTATTGTTAAAAAAAGTTAATTTAGTAAATACCTCCGGCCACGGTCCCAAGCTGGCAGCCTCAAGAAATGGACAAAAAAAAAAAATTTAAGAGAAAATATTTAATGATGTTATTGTTAAAAAAAGTTAATTTAGTAAATACCTCCACTTAAAATATAGAAACTAGTATATATTTTCAATAAACTAACAAATACCCCAGTTTCTTCCTAAATCAGCCAAAATTTGGGTTAAATAGTGGAGGTATATCTTTAAACTTTATTTGTTCCTACAAAGTAGTGGAGACATTTACTAGTTTTTTTAAAAAAAAAGTGAAAGTATATACTACTTATATATTTTGAATGGAGGCATATGCTAAAATATTCCTTGAAAAAATCAAGTACAGTGTAATGCCAGAAAGTTTGAGGGGCTTTTGGTTAGGATTTGATAAACCGCATCATTATACATCAGCTTCCACTACTTACCAAGTGCGTTCGGTTAATTCCTCACATGTGCTGCTTTTGAAAACATGAAAAAGTTTCTTTCAAAATCATCAGTAAATGAAAACATGGTTACTTATTGATTTCTACATAATTTTTCAATATTTATATTGAGAAGCAGTTTATGATAAATTTCCAAAACTAGCTCACAACATAACCTCAGCAATACCAAACCATCCTTGAAACAGTTCTCAGGAGAATTGCACCAGCAGAAAGCTTGAATGTTGAACAAACAAACCGATTGTTCCATCTCAAATCATTATTACAGATCATACAAAACTATTTTTTGTTACATAAACCAGACTTCAATGGAAACATGTCATCAACAATCAGGAGATTCAGGACTAGTGCAAAATTCCGCATTCGTTCGATTCGACAAGATCCCGTCGACACGGTGCTCTGCTCCTGTCAACGGAGAGGGGTATTTTCAATCTGAGGTTGTGATCAAAGAGAGCCATAGATGATACTGGAGGGTGGAAGACCTAATCAAGACAACTGAACAAAACACTATTATCCAACAATCAAATAATGCATAAAGTGTTTGGCAAAAAAATAATAATAATAATGCATAAAGTGTGTAAATGTAGCATAAACAATCAGCACAAATTATTTTAAAAAAATGAGCAAACATCACAAATATATTGAGAATGAAAAATGATGGTGCTACATTTCAGTTTCATCTTTGTTTCTAATTTTGGATTGTCATAAAAGTGCCAAGTGGCACCTGGGATTGGTGCAGTGCACTAATGTCTTAACAGTGAACTGAGTTTTATGCACAGAAACACCAAGTCAAAATAGTGTTTCTTATACTACATTACTAATCTTATATACATGTACTACATTACTAATCTTATATATAAGGAAAACTTCTAGGCTTTCTAGGCTTCTCCAACCTTATATCAAAATATACTTTAATTAACTCGGGGTAAAACATATAAACTATACACCTCCCCACTAACATAATTACTAACCACTAATAATTACAAAATTCGGACTAATAAATGTTCACTATCTCAAATAAATTTACTTCATAATATTGTATACTATTTCAAAATGGGATGATATGCAAGTATACATTTAAATGTGAGAAAAACACTCAATGCACATAGACAACTTATAGTGTGTATTAAGAAGAAAAAGATTTACTCAAAGACATACCAAGTCCGCTTCCATCATTCAGCAAAGTATATACCAATGTGATAAAGATTCGCTCAAAAGTGATCGAAGTTTGCTTCCACCATGTAGCAAAGTATATACCAATGTGACAAAGAAGAAAGGATAAGCTCAAAAGCATTTGAAGTTTGCTTCCAACATGTAGCAAAGAATGTACTAATGAGATAAGAAAGGATTCTCTCAAGGCATATCAAGTTTGCTTCCACCATGTAGCAAAAAAATTGTTATGTGATAAGATGGAAAAAAAAAAAAACATCATGCATACCAAGTTATTGTAGTGCCCCGTCCCTACATCGTGTCCCGTACTTTTCCACGGGGTGCGCGAGAAAGGAACAATGTCGCTATCGATTCGGTCGGGACCTATAGGTCGGGATCGGCCGAGTCGATCGAACGGGAACGGTTGAATTAAGATCCATTCCTCGTTATGGAATGTCTTCTTCGGAACCAAGTCCCATATCCAGTGGGTTGCGCCTCGAGGATTGACTCTGCGGCTGAGTCGGGAGAGACCTCCCGTTGCTCTGCTTTTCACGCCGCTTGCGTTGGTTTTGACTTTGGTTTTCTGAATGCGTTTTCGTGAATGTTTTCGATGGTTTTCATGGCTTGCATTTCGAACTCGCATTTCCTATCGAACTCTTTGAATAATGCAGTGTTCTAATCAGTTGCTTGTGCGATTTCAGGTAATCGCGTAGGCGACGTCTAGCGCGGCCAACAAGTCCTCTCGCCGAAGTAAACTCAAGGTGAGTGGCTGACCCTTCTCTTCTCGACCCTCTTCTTAGGCAAAATCGATAGTGTTGTTGCGAATGAAAAGATAAATGCAAGGGCACGAACACGGAAAAAAGGATTGAGTTTTCAAAGAGAATGTAGGCTATGTCTTAATAACTAAAAAGAAAAATATGTCTTCACACGGTTATGGACAACTTGTCGACAGGGCGATAGTTTCCTCGAACGGCAACCCGAGGCCACGGGACCGTTTCGGCCTAGGAGAAAACAGGGTATAGTCGTGCATAAGGTTTCAGCACAGGTTAAGCGAGGACTTGCAACGGAGCTAGCTACTTGCGTTGAAAGGATCTCGATTAACAAAGCTATACGTCCAGGATGGCTTGTGATGCCAGTGACCAATTACACGTACATTTTGCACTTGATATGAAAAATGTTAACAATTGACAGGGAAGAACATGGTAAGTTTCATAAGGCGCGACGCGGTCCGCCGGAGGTAAGTTCCGATGTAAATTACATTATGCTTGTCATTGCTCGTTTGAAATTCATTAGGATGGTTAGAAACATTCATGAAATAAGTCATATAAACTCATTCAACCAAATGAGAGCTTGGAACTTAACTTGCCACGCACCAGTACAAAGTGTAATATACTGATCCTCGCTCTCCACGTAGGTACCCCGAACCACGAAGGACGTGCCACCTAAAATCTCAAGGCGGCGTGGACACTTTTGAAGTCTCGTCCGGTTGTGAAGGATTGTTTCTGGTTTCCTTTTGAAGAAGACCCCGCACTCAGTCCAAAAGAAGATGGCGGCTCGACTCGCCTCGATCGCAAGTGGAAATGTGTAATGGTTTTTGCTTGTATAAAGGGGTGTAATGTATGGAACGACTATCTCATCGGCGTTCATTTTGTAAGTCGAGTCATGTTGTAGCCCGCGCGGCAATGAATGTAATGAAATCAATGTAAATGAAGTTTTTATCAATGAAAAAGTCTACTTCTATTTCAAATGTGTCATTCAATTTCTCTGCGTACTCTAACTTGATGTTGTGTTTTGGATAACCTTATGACTATACCTTGTGCGATCGCAACTTAGGATCGCACGGCATCACGCCCGGGGGACGACTATCGATTCTACGGAATCGGAGCGTGACATAATGGTATCAGAGCACGGCTTTACATCCTTTGACCTCGCATCGATGAGATATGTTGTTCCATACAATGAGTCCGTAATATTTTGTGACTGATGCGTTTGCCTTCGTATCGCAGAAGTGACGGAACCCACGGCCGAGCAAGAACAGAGCGCTTCAAGCGGCTCTAGTAGTTCGCATCGTCCGCCGGCCGAACCTTCTAACGATACCATCGAAAGGATGCTGCGCATGATGGAGGCGCAGCGAAACCAGTCCGAGAACCGACATCAACAAGTAGAGGAACGACAGGCCCAGTTCGAAGCTCGCTTCGAAGCTCGCTTTGATGCACATGCCAAACTTCAACAAAAGCAGCTAGATACCCTGCAGCAGATCGTCCAGACAATGGCGGCCAACGAGAATTCTACGACTACGCCTACCGTCACCGTGCCGGCGATCCAACCCATTGATGCCGACACGGAGAATCCCGAGCGTCAACCAGTGGCACCGAAAAAGTACAACTTTGAAGTGACAGAATTCAAGAAGGCGTGCCGTACTTCCTTCAGCGGCACCGAGGGTCCCTCCATGGCAATCGACTGGTTAGAAGAGCTAGAAGATTACTTCGAGCTGCTCGACATTGAAGAATTCAAGCAAGTCGCATGTGCACAACTTCAACTACGGTTGAACGCGCACGACTGGTGGGCCGTGCGCAAGCGAGCGATCCGACTGGACAACACTACCGCGCCGATCTCTTGGGCCACGTTCCGCAAAGCTTTTGAAGTCCAGTACCTTCCGTCAGCCGTTCGTCAAGCGAAGGAGAATGAATTCATGCAGTTGAAGCAAGGGAGCCGGACAGTGGAACAGTATGCCACAGATTTCAACAAGTTGTCTAAGTTTGCTGGCCAGTTTCTGCCTACTGAAGAGTGCCGTGTGCGACGGTTCGAAGTGGGTTTGCGACACTCTATCGGTGCGCATGTCGGGGTCCCGGAGTACAAGACCGTAGGCGAGGCTTTGAATCACGCGCTCCGCCTTGAGAACCTGCATCCTTCCGGTGCTGACGACGTTGTGCGCCACTCTAATCACAAACGTCCTAGCTATACGGGAGGCAACAATCACGCATCAAAGCGTCCGAACAACGGCGGTTACCGGGGACATAACCCATCATCGCGATGTGCCAAGTGCGGTTCCTTTTGGCATGAGGCGAGCATGTGCTTTGTCTACGAAGGGGGATGCTTCATTTACGGACAGAAGGGTCACTACAAGAAAGATTGCACGGTCCGTAGACCAAATCATCCCAACGCACCACCACAACAACACCGCCAGGAGAATCGAGGACAGGCGCCCCGACCTCCTCAGCACACTCAATCCAACAACCAAGATCGACGCCCTAATGCTCAGGGGCGTGTCTTTGCCATGACTCGAGACGAGGCGTATACTTCCGACACTGTTGTGACAGGTACATTAAATTTCAATAATGTACCTGCTCGTGTGTTATTTGATTCAGGCGCCTCGCATACTTTCATATCGGCGGACTTCGCCGTCGAGCACAAATTTCCTGTAATATCATTAGATCTCAACCTTAGCGTAAGCACACCTTTGGGCGCACCAATTTTCATAAACTTAGCCTGCGCCGGCGGGATTATCTGTATCGGCGGTCAAAAGATCGGTCTTGATACGATAGTTCTAGATATGAAGGACTTTGACATCATACTGGGCATGGATTGGCTCGGTCCGTGCAACGCAACCAGACTGTGCTGAAAAGAAGGTCACATTCCGTATACCTGGAGTGCCTGAATTCTGCTACTCGTGTGGTGAGGCGTCGCCGACCTGCATGGTGATCTCCGCAATATCTGCTCGACGGATGCTGCATTCCGGGTGCGGAGGCTATCTAGCTTCCGTTCGAGACATGCGACAGGATGGTGCAAACGCGGGTCAGACCGACGTTGTGGCAGAATTCCCAGACGTGTTCCCGGACGAGCTATCCAGCATGCCGCCCGATCGAGAAATGGAGTTCACCATCGACACATTCCCCGACACCCGGCCGATCTCGAAAGCCCCATACAGAATGGCCCCTGCAGAATTGAAGGAATTGAAGACACAACTTCAGGAATTACTTGATAGAGGGTTTATCCGTCCGAGTGTCTCGCCGTGGGGTGCGCCCGTGCTATTCGTGAAGAAGAAGGATGGATCGATGCGGCTCTGCATCGACTATCGGGAATTGAACAAAGCCACCGTACGAAACAAATACCCCCTGCCCCGCATCGACGACTTGTTCGACCAGCTCCAAGGTGCAATAGTGTTTTCGAAGATTGATCTGCGATCGGGTTATCACCAACTCAAAGTCAAGCCAGATGACGTGCCGAAGTCTGCCTTCCGCACTCGTTATGGCCACTACGAGTTCTTGGTAATGCCGTTCGGTCTGACAAATGCCCCTGCCGTCTTCATGGATCTAATGAATTGGGTGTTCCGTCCGTTCGTTGACAAGTTCGTAGTAGTCTTCATCGACGACATCCTCGTCTACTCGAAGGATCGAGCGCAACATGCAGAGCATCTGCGGACGGTACTCCAAACTCTTCGAGAGAATCAGTTGTATGCGAAGATGAGCAAGTGCGAGTTCTGGCTGAACAGCGTCTCATTCCTTGGGCACATCATCTCCGCCGCGGGCATCGCAGTCGATCCGAAGAAAGTCGAGGCAGTTGCTGATTGGAAACGACCCGCATCAGTTAGCGAAATTCAAAGCTTCCTAGGCTTGGCGGGATACTACCGACGCTTCGTGAAGGACTTCGCGAAGATCGCATCGCCGTTGACTCGCCTCACCCAGAAAGGAGTCGCATTCAAGTGGTCTGACGACTGTGAAGCTTCCTTCCAGGAGCTCAAACAACGGCTCGTTTCGGCCCCGATACTTGCTCTTCCTAAAGGGACGGAAGGATTTTAAATCTTCAGCGATGCTTCTGGCCAGAGCTTGGGGTGTGTGCTCATGCAGCGGGATAAGGTGATATCTTTTGCTTCCCGGCAGTTGAAGCCGCACGAGAAGAACTACCCCACGCACGACCTAGAACTAGCGGCAATTGTGTTCGCGTTGAAGCTGTGGCGTCACTATCTCTATGGCGTGGCGTGCAGGATTTATACGGACCACAAAAGCCTCAAGTATCTCTTCACCCAGAAAGAATTGAATTTGCGGCAGAGGCGATGGCTCGAGCTGATCAAAGACTATGACTTATCAATCGACTACACGTCGGGCAAGGGAAATGTGGTAGCAGACGCGCTGAGCCGGAAGTACTTAGCTTCGTTATGCATCAACGATCGACTGCTGCGTGACTTGGAAGGAATGGGCATTGAACTCCGAGTTCGTTTCAGGGACGTGAAACTAGCGCAACTGCGGGTGGAACCGAGCCACTGGAGAGGATCAAGTCTGCACAGAAGGACGACCCATACCTGGAGAAGATGCGGAAGCTGATATCGACAGGAAAAGCGTCCGACTTTGCAGAGGACGAGTCGGGAGTGTTGCGCGTGAAGGGACGGCTATGCGTACCGGACGACGTAGAACTTAGAAAGGAGATAATGACGGAGGTGCACTATACAAAATATTCCTTGCATCCTGGCAGCACCAAGATGTATAAGGACCTCCGCGTTGTCTTTTGGTGGCACGGCATGAAGAGGGACGTAGCGCTCTTTGTGTCAAAATGTATGGCCTGTCAGCAAGTCAAAGCCGAGCACCAGCGACCGGGCGGGAAGATGCAGAACCTCGCCATTCCAGAGTGAAGTGGGATCACATCGCTATGGACTTCGTTGTTGGCTTGCCGAGGACGCCGCGGAGAAACGACGCCGTCTGGGTCATCGTCGATCGACTAACCAAGTCAGCGCACTTTATCGCCATCAAAGTTACTTGGAGCGTCGACCGCCTTGCTCAGATATACCTTGATGAAATAGTTCGGCTGCACGGGGTCCCAGTTTCTATCGTCTCTGATCGGGATGGACGGTTCGTAGCGTACTTCTGGAGTAGTCTACATTCAGCATTGGGAACTAAGTTAAAGATCAGCTCAGCTTATCATCCTCAGACTGACGGCCAAACAGAGCGGGTGAATGAAATTCTCGAAGACATGTTACGACTCTGTGCGATCGACTTGAAGTCAAGTTGGGACGTCCATCTACCGCTGGCCGAGTTTGCATACAACAGCAGCTATCAGTCCAGCATCCAAATGGCGCCGTATGAAGCTTTGTACGGCCGGAAGTGTAGATCGCCCATTTGCTGGGATGAAGTCGGGGAACGGCAGATACTTGGTCCGGAGCTGGTGGAGCAGACTGTGCAGAAGGTCAAGTTGATACGAGAAAGATTGAAGATAGCACAAAGTCGGCAGAAAAGCTATGCCGACACGCACCGACGCCCCCTCGAGTTCTCGGAAGGCGACCATGTATTCCTGAAGGTGATGCCTATGCGTGGAGTTTTCCGGTTCGGTGCGAAAGGAAAGTTGAGCCCAAGATTTGTTGGCCCGTTCGAAATATTGAAGCGAGTCGCCCTGGTAGCTTACCAAATTGCCTTGCCGCCTGCATTGTCAGAGGTACATGACGTCTTCCACGTCTCACAATTGCGGAAGTACGTGCACGATCTGGGGCATGTAGTAGATTTGGGTAAGCTGGACCTGAATGCGGACTTATCATATGTCGAAGAGCCGGTACAAATCTTGGAGCGCAAGGATAAACTTCTCCGCAATCGTGCTATTCCTCTAGTCCGCGTTCTCTGGAGAAACCATTCGGTCGAGGAGTCGACGTGGGAGCATGAGTCAGAAATGAAGAAGAAGTTCCCTTCATTGTTCTCGTAGAGGTAGGTTCTATTTTAAGTTTCGAGGACGAAACTTTTTCTTAGTTGGTTATGGTGTAGTGCCCCGTCCCTACATCGTGCCCCGTACTTGTCCACGGGGTGCGCGAGAAAGGAACAATGTCGCTATCGATTCGGTCGGGACCGATAGGTCGGGATCGGCCGAGTCGATCGAACGAGAACGGTTGAATTAAGATCCATTCCTCGTTATGGAATGTCTTCTTCGGAACCAAGTCCCATATCCAGCGGGTTGCGCCTCGAGGATTGACTCTGCGGCTGAGTCGGGAGAGACCTCCCGTTGCTCTGCTTTTTACGCCGCTTGCGTTGGTTTTGGCTTTGGTTTTCTGAATGCGTTTTCGTGAATATTTTCGATGGTTTTCATGGCTTGCATTTCGAACTCGCATTTCCTATCGAACTCTTTGAATAATGCAGTGTTCTAATCAGTTGCTTGTGCGATTTCAGGTAATCGCGTAGGCAACGTCTAGCGCGGCCAACAAGTCCTCTCGCCGAAGTAAACTCAAGGTGAGTGGCTGACCCTTCTCTTCTCGACCCTCTTCTTAGGCAAAATCGATAGTGTTGTTGCGAATGAAAAGATAAATGCAAGGGCACGAACACGGAAAAAAGGATTGAGTTTTCAAAGAGAATGTAGGCTATGTCTTAATAACTAAAAAGAAAAATATGTCTTCACACGGTTATGGACAACTTGTCGACAAGGCGATAGTTTCCTCGAGCGGCAACCCGAGGCCACGGGACCGTTTCGGCCTAGGAGGAAACAGGGTATAGTCGTGCATAAGGTTTCAGCACAGGTTAAGCGAGGACTTGCAACGGAGCTAGCTACTTGCGTTGAAAGGATCTCGATTAACAAAGCTATACGTCCAGGATGGCTTGTGATGCCAGTGACCAATCACACGTACATTTTGCACTTGATATGAAAAAGCTTAACAATTGACAGGGAAGAACATAGTAAGTTTCATAAGACACGGCGCGGTCCGCCGGGGGTAAGTTTCGATGTAAATTACATTATGCTTGTCATTGCTCGTTTGAAATTCATTAGGATGGTTAGAAACATTCATGAAATAAGTCATATAAACTCATTCAACCAAATGAGAGCTTGGAACTTAACTTGCCACGCACCAGTATAAAGTGTAATGTACTGATCCTCGCTCTCCACGCAGGTACCCCGAACCACGAAGGGCGTGCCACCTAAAATCTCAAGGCGGCGTGGACACTTTTGCAGCCTCGTCCGGTTGTGAAGGCTTGTTTCTGGTTTCCTTTTGAAGAAGACCCCGCACTCAGTCCAAAAGAAGATGGCGGCTCGACTCGCCTCGATCGCAGGTGGAAATGTGTAATGGTTTTTGCTTGTATAACGGGGTGTAATGTATGGAACGACTATCTCATCAGCGTTCATTTTGTAAGTCGAGTCATGTTGTAGCCCGCGCGGCAATGAATGTAATGAAATCAATGTAAATAAAGTTTTTATCAATGAAAAAGTCTACTTCTATTTCAAATATGTCATTCAATTTCTCTGCGTACTCTAACTTGATATTGTGTTTCGGATAACCTTATGACTATGCCTTGTGCGATCGCAACTTAGGATCGCACGACATCACGCCCTGTAATGCCTGTGGTTCGTATTACGTATTTCTGGAATACGTGTACGTATTTATTCTTGTATTGCATGATTTCCTTGCTTAATTTCCTCCCTGGGCTTGGTTTATTCTTAGTTTGGGTTGGCTTGGTTCGGTTTGGGATTGCTCTTGGTTCATCATGAACCAAGGGGTGAACCCCCTACCTACCACCACCACTCATATTTATTACCTATTCTTCTTCTCTCTCTCTTCATTAATCTCTTCTCCTTCTCCATTAAACCCACCACCAACCAAGAACACCCCTTAGGCAAGTGCAACTTGCTTCCACAAGAAGTCCATTTTATTGTTCCATTAGCTTCTCCTCATGCTTCTAAGACACATTAGAACTTGTCATTTTCCATTTTGAAGCTTTAATTTTTGTAGATCTAGAAATTAGTTATTTTCGGATTTTGGTAGTTTTGATCTATCAAACTTCTTTATTTTCAAGTTTTGATGGTTCCATGTTGTAGAGAATTTTATTCTACCCAATTTTGACCTTTGAAAAGTTGAATTTGGACTTATTTTGACCAAGTTATGGACTTTTGATGCTTTGGGTTCAACCATGGAGTTCTTGCTGTTTGGAGAAGACAGTGAGCAGTGCGCGAGCTTTTTAGCTTATGTCACTGAGCTGCGTGCGCTCGCAGCGCAGTCTGACTCATACGCTGCCTTTTGGAGGCGTATGTCTTGTATACGCTGCCTTTTGGAGGCGTATGTCTTGCATATGCTGCCTTGGCAAAGAGTCGTATGGACCTCATACGCTGCCTTGGCAAGGAGTCGTATGGACCTCATACGCTGCCTTGGCAAGGAGTCGTATGGACCTCATACGCTGCCTTGAAGAGGAGTCGTATGGAGTACATACGCTGCCTTTTTGGAAGCGTATGTCTTGCATACGCTGACCTGAGCGTAGCCTGACCTGAGCGTAGCCTTGTTTTCCATAAATAAATTCCTTTATTTATTGTGTATCTGGGAAAATTACAACTGTGGGAATCTGATCTAGAAGACGATCACTTTATCCCTTGGACTATGCGAAGAAGAAAAGCTCTCAAAATTTTGACAGTAGATAACTATGTATCTGTACAATGAATGAGAAAAGAACTCTATTTATAGAGTCAAAAAAAATAACTGTAAGGATAACTGACTTCACAGTCTATACCTAGTTAAAAATCACGCAGGATTTAACATACGCAAGACTGTGAGCAGTTACTGGACGTGGCCTGTAACTGTTGGACACATGGCGATCATGCATGAGTCGTATGCAAGTTACAGGACACGCAGGCGAGAGATCAGTGGCATGGCTGCCACGTACTCCAATTTGATGAAATCCACGCAGACTTGTTGAAGACGAAATCCACGCAAACGGTGTAGAAAGCTTCAAAATCCACGCAAACTTGGGGCAGGAAGCTTCAGAATCCACGCAGATTTGGTGAAAAAAACTTCAGAATCCACGCAGACTTGAGGAAAAAAACTTCAGAATCCACGCAAACTTGAGATGAAGATCTCACAATACACGCAGACTTGAGATAAGACTGCCAGCTGTCTTGATCCAACGTGCCTCGACTGACACAAAATCTCTGACAGTGATTGCTTTTGTCAGTCGCATAAAATGACAAGAAGCTCTTTTGGTACGCCAACTTGACGAAGGTTGAGTATTGCTGAAGAAGATTTCGAAAATCACGCAATAGACGGCTGTGATCTCTCGAATTCTGTGTATACGTGGCATACGAAGAGACATTCTTCGACTGTCGTGCTGTCAGTCATAATTACTCTCTGACAAATGATGAGCTGTTCTCCAGCGTGATTTGTAAATATTGTCCTGATCAACTGAGCGTGACTTTTGACTCTGTCCTGATCAACTCAGCGTGACTGTCATTTTTAAAGGCCTACAAGACCCCCTTCAAAGTTTTCGAAAATTGAAGAAAAGACTTCAAAATTTTCGAAATACTTTGAAAATAAGATGATAAAATGAAATCAGTCACGCTGTGATGACTTCAAATTTTTCGGAAGTCGGAAAGACTTCGAAGTTCTTTGAAAACATCCAAATGAACTTATTAAATGTCATGATGACTTTTCATTTTTCGAGACTGATTGCATCCAGTTTATGGTGGAATATGAACCGCCGGCGAGCTCTGTTATATAAACAGGGAGAGGATTCATTTTTAATCTTCATCTTACGTCAACATGACACCAAAGGAGAAAGCTGAGGAAGAAGCACGCAAGTTGGGCTTTTGTTCCCATGGTGATCCCACTTTTGAGGGTAAAGAACCGGAGCCTCTGGTTTTCGAGTTCAAAGACGATCCCATACAATTAGCCAAGAATTTCTTGAGCTATTTTGGTCTGGACGGATCGTCCTCTTCCAATGAACGCAGCCTTGCAGAGCAGCGTGAAATGTTGAAGGCTCTGTTACACCGTATGGGGGTCAAGAGCGTAGAAGAACTGGGCGCCAAGCTCAGTCGCTCTGCTAAATAGAGCGTGTCTTTTATACTTTTGTCTTCTTTTGAAAATGTTGCACTTTTTCTTTTGTCTTTTGTAAGGCCATCAGTGCCTGTCTTGAAGAATGTAGTACAACTTTTGTGTTTGAACAGCGTGCATTAATGAAGAATGTTAATTAGCACTCTTTGACTGTTTCCAATGCTGCGCTGTCTTCCAAAGTACACGTGACACTCATTCCATAATTTATGAGCGCTATTTACGTGGATCTTTTCCAAGAATAGGCTTGTACTTTGTCCTTTAAATAGATAGATGAGTTTCACAGATATTCATCTCCCATTCTTCTTCTTCTTCTCTGAGCATGAAATTTTTGGGAGATTTCATTCTCAAACAGGAAAGCAATGTTTTCTAATGTTCGATTTCTGCACACTGTATCAAACATGGGTTTGCCAATCCTTAGCACCAAACTTGAAGGTAAGTCCAGTATAGTACGCATACTATGTTGTCGCTGTTGAAAATGGGCTTTTTGTTTCTGACTGAATAATGCACGCTTGACTAGCCAGTGCGTGCCAAATGACATTTCTGTTGATTAATTCTCTTCTTCCTTGCTGTTCTCTGCAGAAGCTCGGTTGAAAATTTTCTTCAGAACTGGCATTGGTGATGTAGATGCTGTGGAGAATATCCTGCTGATACCTACATCAGGGAGCTCATACGCTTTTGACGCGTACATCAGACAACTCAGAACTCTTCGTGGGATAGAAGGGTCTTCCTCAGATGGTAGGAAGAGCCTTTATACACGAGAGTTGGATGGTGGAGTCGGCTCTACCCCGAGAAATCGGGTAGTAGAGTTCCTTTCAAGGCAGAACTAGAAATTGTATCCCAAGGTTTGGATACATTCATGTCTTCCTTGAGAGGTTACCCCCAATCCACCAGTTGTATTGGCAGCAACACGCCTTCGTGTTGCCCTACTCTGTGGTTCTCCTCTCGTCTGAGAGATAAGACCAGAGTTTGATTCCTGCTGATCTGGTCGTGACTGGGACCCAGACAGTCAGGAACTGCCACCAACAACGAACCTGACGGAGAAGGTCCGACGGAGAAGATCCAAAGAAGAAGATAGATCTCTATTAGGTTATTGTTGTGGTGTAGAATAAAAATCCAAGATTTGTAATAGATTTCCATTATGATTTGTAAGAAAGTCTAAGAAAATGTAATAGACTTTTTGTGGTGAAATGAGAATGGAAATGATAATTCTTCTATGCTCAAAGATTTGTATTTGTGGATGAATTGTGGACATGATAGATAATGAAATCTTCTTTTCTGTTTTAGAGTATATGATATTATCAGAGGTATTATGGACGTGATAATATGTAGGAACTCAAAAGAAAATAGATTGATTTCTATGCAGAGGTCAAAATGACAAATGAGCAAGTAGATTCGGAATTGATTCAGAGGTTATGAAAACGTGATCAATAACGAATCTCCACTTAATAAATTGATAGAAGATTATGAACGGACGAACCGTTTAGGAAATGATGAACGGATGAACGTAATAAATGAACGGATGAACCGTCAAATGAATGTAATAAATGAACGGATGAACCGTCAAGTATTAATGAACGTGTGAATCGTCGGATGAATGTGACGCTTCATTATTTGAGGAACTTCTGCCTATAAATATAGCAAAAATCTGACAAGAACGAACGCTTCTTCTTTCAAACATAAAAATGTCGTCTGAAGAAGCATCCAAAAAGGCTGAAATCGCCATGAAGGTTCAGAAAGACACTGAAGAACACCCTGTAGATCCAGTTCAATCCAAGAAGACGGAAGCAGGCGAAGGTTCATCTGCACCCAAGCCACCAAGGGACATTCTGGACTTCCTGCTCGAACCAGGAAAGACTGAAGAAGAAGAAGCCATGAGAATGGCCGCTTGTAAGTTCCTCGTGGGTTCCAGCAAGGAGGTCCTCGGTTCTTTTGCTGATCACGTCTTCGAGAAGGATGGCAGTGGCCCACGTCCAAATGTAGAAAAGGATGATAGTGATCTTCCTTAATATCATGTATCATCATTCATAATTAAAATAAAATAAAAATTTTATTTCTAAACATGAAACTGTCTGATGATTACAAGCATTTACATTTATACATGGTACTTTTTAAGGAATTTGCCATTAATAGGCATCAAAACTTTTCGACCATCCAATTCTGAGAGTTGATAAGCTCCATTTGAGAAAACTCTGCTCACAATATAGGGTCCTTCCCACTTTGCGTCAAATTTGCCCTTGCTCATATGAGTCATAGTCATAGGACGTCTGACTGTTAGAACAAGCTCTCCTTTTTGATACGATCGAACTCTGACTTTCTTATTAAAAGCTCTTGAGATTCTAGCTTGATAGAATTCAATATTCTGTTGAGCAGATAATCGCTTTTCATCCAGAGCTTCTAATTCTTGAAGTCGAAGACGATCATTATTTTCAGCAGTGAGTTCATTAGCGATTGATATCCTTAAAGAAGGAATTTGAATCTCTAATGGAAGAACAGCTTCGCAACCATACACCAGAGAGAATGGTGTACATTTAGTAGCATTACGAACTGTAGTGCGATAAGCCCACAAACATTCACCGAGCTTCTCACTCCAATTACGTTTGTTAGTAGAGACAAACTTCTTTAGGAGTTTGATGATGGTCTTGTTGAAAGCTTCTGCTAATCCGTTAGCTGCCGGATTATATGCGGTAGAAGCCACATTGTTGATCCGATGATCGTCACAGAATCGAGTAAACTTCTGACTAACGAACTGTGGTCCGTTATCATGAATAATGCGTCGAGGAACACCAAATCTGTAGATGACGTGGTGCTTAATAAAGCTGATGACATTGGACGTCTTAACTTCAGACAAAGGAATGGCTTCGGCCCATTTGGAGAAGTAATCGGTTATTGCGAGAATAAACCGATGACCCTTGGATGACGGCGGATTGATCGGGCCGATAATGTCCATGCACCAAGCTTCGAAGGGCCATGATGCTGTCGTCGGATGTAGAAATTCCGAAGGTTGATGAATAAAATCTGCATGGATTTGACAAGCTTTACACTTCTTTGCATATTCGATGGCGTCTGATACCATAGTGGGCCAATAATAACCCATACGTCGAATACGGTCTTGAAGTTTTGGTCCAGGCTGATGTGCTCCACAAATTCCATCATGTGCTTCGCGAATAATTTGTTGAGCCTCGTCACCGGCAACACATCGAAGAAGTAAACCATCATAAGCTCGACGATATAAGGTCTTTGTTGTATGATTGTAATAGAATCGGAGTGATCGTCGTCTGATAGATGCTGCCTCACTCGGATCATCCGGAAGAATATCATACAATACGAAATCTAAGAAAGGAAGTCTCCAATCCGTATCCGTATTTTGATTCTCGGCTGAGTTACTGAAGATGAATTCTATGCTGGAATCAGATGAAGATGATAAAGATTTACGACTAAATCCAAATCCTCTTGTTGTGTTGATGTCATGAGATGTTGATTCTTCAATGTCAACTGGAAGTCCTAGGGTCAGGTTATTTTCAAGATGAAATAATTCTCGATTGCGAACAATAATTATTTGTTGTCGTCTAATCGGGATAGCCAACACCGCTGCAAGATTAGCTAGAGCATCAGCTTCTGTGTTACATGCTCGCCTAACATGTTCAATGAAGAATTCTTCTAACGAAGAAGCCATAGATATAGCTGATCTATGATAAGGAACCAGATCTTGATGGCGAACTTCATAAGTACCCCTTATCTGATTAACAATGAGTTTAGAGTCTCCGTACGCCTCCAAATGTTGAATATTTAGATGTTTAGCGAGTTGAAGACCAATGAGTAATGCATTGTACTCAGCTACGTTGTTTGAACACGGCTGATCGAGAGAATAAGCTCTTTGGATAGCAAGACCTTCTGGCGATACAAGAACGATTCCAACTCCAGCGACAATATCACCATTAGGACCTATCCTTGAAGCTCCATCAAAGAATAGACGCCAAGTAGGATCTTCTTCAGCAATTTGGTTTGAATCTAGGACTTCTTCTGGAATTTCGTCATAGAGTTTTGAATCTTCTGGAATTGAATGAGCAGCTAGAAAATCAGCTAAAGCTTGTCCTTTGACTGACTTCTGAAGAATATAATGCATGTCATACTGAGCAAGTAGGATTCCCCAGTTAGCTAATCGAGAATTCAAAACACTGGGTTTCTTCATCATGATCCGTATAGGATTGATCCTGGAGATGACATGAATAGTCTGGCCAATGATATAATGTCGTGTCTTTTGAACAGCGAACATCAAGGCTAGACATTCTTTTTCGACCGGTGAATATCGAGGTTCAGCTCCGGTCATAGTACGACTGAGATAGTAGATGGCTTGTTCATGACCATTTTGATTCTTTTGAGCGAGTAATGCACCCAATGAATGACTCATTGCTCGAGTATATAGGAGAAATGGAATTCTTGAAACGGGAGGTACCAATACTGGAGGGCTCATCAGATATTGTTTTATATCATCGAATGCTTTCTGACATTCATCATTCCAGACAAAAGAAACACCTTTCTTCATAAGTTTGTTGAATGGTCTGCAGCGTCCTGATAAATTAGAGATGAATCTCCTGATATAAGCGATCCTTCCTTGAAATCCTCGTAGCTCTTTTAAGGTGCGTGGAGGACGCATCTCTTGGATGGCTTTGATCTTCTCGGGATCCACGTGTATACCTTTAGAGGTAATGACGAAGCCGAGAAATTTACCACTAGAGACGCCTAAGAAGGACTTAGTAGGGTTCATCTTTAATTGATGCTTACGCATTAGATCAAATATAGTCTTCAAATCTTGGATATGATCCTCCTTATGTCCACTTTTGACTGCAATATCATCAACATAGCATTCAACTGTTTTTCGTAAATGTTCACGGAATATAGTGCTCATAGCTCGTTGATAAGTTGCTCCTGCATTCCTGAGACCGAATGGCATAACTGTATAACAGTATGTACCGATCGGCGTTCTGAAAGAAGTGTTCTTCTCGTCGTCTGGAAACATTTTAATCTGATTGTACCCAGAATACCCGTCCATGAATGACATCCGTTCAAATCCACAGGTATTATCAATCATGACATCAGTGATTGGTAGAGGGAATTCGTCTTTAGGGCATGCCGCATTGAGATCGCGGAAGTCAATGTATACCTTGATCTTGCCAGTCTTTTTAAGGACAGGAACTATGTTAGCTACCCAATCGGGATGTTGTTCCTCTCTAATAAACCCGGAGGTTATGAGTTTATTGACTTCAGCTTCAATTGCATCCATAATGTCTGGACGAAATCGTCGCTGTTGTTGTTTGACCGGTTTAGCATTCGACAAGATATTGAGCTTGTGAGTTGCAATTTGTGGATCAAGTCCTGGCATATCTTCATAACTCCAAGCGAAGACATCGATGTAGTCACGAATGAGTTTGATCATGTCTTGCTTATCAGTTTTTGAAAGACTTTCACTGATGAATATTGGTTTGGGAGATCCCTCTTCACCAACATCTATTTGAACAAGTTTGTCTTCAGTCGGAGGTTCTTTTTGCTCGAAACGGAACTCCCATTGATTATCTAATCTTTGGGCCCATTGTTTTGATTCAGGTGAGATTTCAAACTCTTCTTCGTATTCATCACTTTCTTCAGAATGGTCAATGGAAACCATATTGGAAGACAGAAGGTTGCAGTAGAAGTCACCGATACTTGTATCGGAATCCCAAGAGGTAGTACTGGAAGAATCAGATCTCTTATCTTCGTCAGACTCGGGATCTTCATGAACAATATTGATAAAAGGAGTAGGAGCAATATAACCCAATCCGTATTTTGTCCTTCCATATTTCAGAGGAGGAATATGAACAGGCATTTTTCTTCCTTTTCCACTATTGAGGCCAGCCCTGAAGTCATAGCCCATATTTTTGATGATGTCTTTAGATTGCTGACTATAACGACGTAGTTGTAATCTTCCAGTATCATCATTTCTGTCATTATCTTCTAAATCAGAAGGACTTTGAGGCCCTTTGTAGAAGAGTATTGGAATGTCTCCTGGCTTTCTGCTGGAAACTAGAAAGTATGAAGATTGTATAGGTTCTAGGGATACATCTGTATGAACAGTCTGTACAACTCTAATGGTTATTATGTTCAAGTCATCTAACAAATGTAAATAACTATGAACATAATTGCATACATCAACGTACTGCAAAGGTGGAGACTTTTCATTAATTGTAAAAGCAGCAATATTTATATTGGGAGAAGGCTGAGTCTTAGAGATCTTAGCCAAGTCAATGACTAAAGGGGAAGAAGAAGAATGAGAAGAAGCTTTGTTTCGATTAAGATCGATAACAAATGGCTCAGAAGAGGTGAGCTCCCTTGAAGCTTGAGATGGAAGAGTAATCCGCCCTCCAACTGGAATTAGCAGAGTATCCTGTGAAGATACAGGAACTGTAGCACGCCCACTGACAGGAATGATCATTGTATCTTGAGCAGACGACTGAGGCAACGGAGAGATCCGTCCACTCACTGGAATGATGAAAGAACCTTCTCCAGAGGGTTTGGGAGATTGTTGCTGAGTAGTTCGACCTTTAACAGGGATTATTAAAGTCTCACTTTGTGCATCCTCTTTCTCCATAGCTTGTATGACCCTTGTATACTATTCTTTGTACATTCGGGAATCATTGAAATAAGCTTCAACCCCATGGAAGGGATTTATATCAGCAACTTCTTTTTGTACTCTTCCATTGCTATCAATGTACTTAAAACACTGATGAAGAGTAGAAGGCACCACATTATTTTCATGAAGAAAGGGCCTTCCAAGAAGAAGATTATAGGATCCCACGATCTCAATCACATAGAAAGTGACTTTGGATCTGAAATCGCCTATCTGAATCTTCAGATGAATCTTTCCCAAAGGCTCGCTTCGGCTTTGATTGAATCCTAGGATAGTAGTAACCGTCTTGGAGAGTTTGTGAAGAGGAATTTTTAGTTCATCCAATAGGCTCTTTGGCATGATGCTTATAGCAGACCCTGGATCAATAAGGATACGATCTATCTTCATCGTATCGATATAACCGGTGTAGTAGAGAGGCCGATCATGTCGATTATCCTCCAGTAGCATGTCATCTTGTGTAAAGGTAATATTTGGGATAATCTCCAATACACTGTTGCAATGTAAGCAAGTGGCAGGTTCTGCATCTGGCTTCTTTAACTGTGCAAGACAAGAGTCTGCCTGAAGAAGTGCTTCACTTAACGTCTCCCGAGTTTCTTTAGAAAGACGTAGAAGTTCAAAGAGGGACATTCTAGCTGGAGTATTAGCAAGTTGAGCTAGAATGTCGAAGTTATAAGACTTCTGAAGCCCAAGAGGAGGGGACTTCTTGATTGGTTTATCAAACCGAGCCTGTTGTTTGCCTTTCTCCAGAGCTGTGGGTTTAGGAGGAATAGGTTCAACTGGGGTAGTTGAAGGAACAGGTGCAGTAGATGATTCTTCTTCAGGAGGAACATTAGGAGCATCTTTATCAGCTGGAGGGATATCAGGAGTATCCTCAGGATTCTTGGAATAATCCTTTAGATAAGGTTTCCCTGTTCGAGTAGCAAGTACTTATTCCTTCTCTTTTGGCTCTGTGTCAGAGGTAGACCCAAGAGACGTCATATGACATGACTTAATTCTTCCAGCCTTCTTGGACTTTCAAGAAGTAGTATTTTGAGGAAAAGAAGATTCAAAATCTGTCACTAGATCAGGATGAATCCACATGATTTTTCCAGTTTCCAAAGTGATTGGCACTAATCCTTCGGATTGTGGAGGAGGAATATTCACTATCTCAAGAGTTGCCTTGGGAATAGGAATGATCCCACTTTCAAGGAGTTGAGGAGGGAAATCTCCGAATTGCATAGAGACGACGTTGGAGGTGACGGTCTTCTCTTTTGGAGTAAGGGAGATAGCTCCAGATTTAATCATTTCTTGGATCTTTCCTTTCAGTACATAACATGTACGAATTGTGTGACCCAACATTCTGTGATATGGGCAGTATTTGGGATGATATGTCTTACCAGCTTCATCAGGTTTCTTGATTTCAGGTAATTGTATTTTATTACCTTTCAGCAGACATTCAAAGATACCAAGGACATCGTCATCATCGAAAGAGTATTCTTCTTTGGGGCGAGGTGTTCTTTGAGTTGTAGAGGTAGGAGAAGTTTGAACAGTTGATACATCTTTGCTCTGAAGATTAACTTCAAGAGTTTCTTTTCCTTTGCGAACATTATTTTTATTGTTAGTACCTTGACCTGTTTCTTTGGGAGTCATCTGCACTCCTAAACCTTTGAAGGTTTCAGCACTAATTTCTGCAGCCTTGGCACTAACTATGAAAGAAGGCCAATCTTGGAATTGGATGGATCCTATCCACATGCTGATGATTGGCAACAAGTTTGATTTGCATGTGTCGATGGTGACAGCATCAGGAGTTCCAAGAGGCATCTTCAGAGCTTCTCTTCGAAACCGTTCAATGTACTCTTCTGTAGTTTTATTATTTTTCTGCTTGATTCTAATAAGAGCAGACATAGTCATGTCATTGAGCCCTTCATAGAACCGTTCAAGAAACATCTGTTTGAAACTGGCAAATGAGGTAATGCTCCCATCTGGGAGACTTCTATACCATTCATAAGCCGTTCCCTTGAGACATCCAACAAACACCCGAGTAAGGAGGGCGTCGCTTGGTTGCAATTGATCAGTCATCACTTCAAAGTGATTAATAAACTGACTTGGAGAAGTGGTTCCATCATAGAATGAGATAGTAGGAGGCTTGTATTTAGGAGGATACGATACTTGCTTCCATTCTATCGGATAAGGTTGCTTGATGCCTAACCTTTGTAAACTATCTTTCTGTTTGAATGCTTCGAATTGAGTTTTGAGATTCCCCAATTCTTCATTAACAACTCCGGAAGATTGTGGAGTTGTAGCTTGTAGAGAATAGTTGGGAGGAGGAACAGCATTATAAGCACTACCCCCAGCTCCAGAGAGACTAGGGTTTGGTTGAGCTGGTCCAGGAGTATTGGATTGTACTGTTGGAGGAACTTGTACTGGACTTATATCAGCGTCAGTTGGTATGGCATCTGGTACAGTCTGTTGATTTTGCAACTGAGCTGTCATGAGTTCATACATTGATTTCATAGTATCAGCCATAGACTTCATTTGCTGTTCCAAAGAAGCAATTCTTTGATCTTGAGGAGTCAAGGAAGAGGAAGGTTCATTGTTCAATTCATTATTCCCATCCACCATATATGTAGTGACTGTACGAGGGATTATTGATGAATTAGTGGATGTTGTATGCTCTGAATCACTGCTTCGTGCATCAAAGTCATTTATAGGAGAACTACCCCCAGTAGGAAGAGGTGGGAAGTTAGATTCTCCCAGAAATTCAGAATCATCTTCAGAGATCAAATTTCTTTGACTAGAAGCTAAGACTCTTGCTCTGGTGTTTCTAATACTCCATCTGGACTATCAGCTCTACCCCCAGTATCCCGAGAGGTCATGTTGACAGAAGCAAACAAAGGCTCATCTTCATCAGGCATAGGTTCACACTGAATCCGATTGAAGACAGATTATCGTTTTGTTTGACATCTGCATTGCATTATGACTCTTGGCTGGAAGTCACATTCATGATCAACATGGTCATAAGCCATTGATTGACATCTGCATTGAATTATGACTCTTGGATAGAAGTCACATTCAGCATGGTCCTTTGACACAGAATCACTTCTTCTCTTCTGTTGAAGATATTCTCGTAAATCTGTTTGTGAAGATTGAGGAGTATATTTCTTGTTCTTGGGTCTTGATGGCTCTTGATTATATAGAGAATGATTAATATGAGCCACATAGTTTCTTGCATACTCTGCATCTGGATCTCTTATCCTTGTTTCCAACTGGTATGGTTTCTTAACACCAGAAGTGTTAAGTTTTGTTCTTAGATCAGTTGGAGGTAACACATTGGTTTTGGAAACATGGAGTTTTCCTTCCATTGACCTAGATATTTGCAGAGAAGGAAAAGTTGAACCACCCCCTTGATTAGGAGTTGGTAACAAACCCTCTTTTATGGACAGATTCTGTGCCCAATTCGAAGAAGTCATAGAAGAAGACACTAAGGAATGTTTCTTCTTAGACTCATTCAAGTTTTGAGACATAGAATGTCCAGAAGGAAGAGTAGTCAAAAGACCATCTTCTTTTCTTTGACTAACAAAATTATCAGTCAAAGCTGTTCCTGAAGTAAAAACTACAGGAACAGAAGAAACAACTAAAGAGTTATTCCTTTTCGAAGGGACTTTGTGTGGAAGACCACCCCCAGTTCTAGTGGAACTTGGTAAAGAAGAAGAGATAGCTAAAGAGCTATTCTTCTTAGATGAAATACACGCTGAAACAGGCTTGGTTAAAGAACCAATGCTATTAGCGTGACTTTTGACTTTGGAAGTACACGCTGGAACAGACTTGGCTAAGGAGCCAGCACTGTTAGCGTGATTGTTGATTTTAGAATTACACACTGGAACAGACTTGGCTAAGGAACCAGTGATGTCAGCGTGACTTTTGGGTTTGAAATTGTACGCTGGAACAGATTTGGCTAAGGAGCCAGTACTGTCAGCGTGACTTTTAATTTTGGAAACACACACTGGAACAGATTTGGCTAAAGAGCCAGTACTGTCAGTGTGATTTTTGGATGTGAGATTGCACACTGGAACAGATTTGGCTAAAGAGCCAGTATTGTCAGCGTGACCTTTGATTACTGTCATCTTCGAGCGCACAAGAGTGTGCGTGCTTGCAGTAGAGTTCTTGCAAGTGTTAGGAGTAGACACTGTGGCAGAGACTTCACCATTGGCTGCCAACTGATTCTTAGGGACATAGACAGAGTGTCCCTTCGACTTGGCAGTGATGATGGAGGCTGTAGTGGGCTTACCACTCTTAGCCCGCTGCATTTCTTCATAGGCGAGTTGATCGAATTTGATCGTCATCACCTTCTTCGTCGAGCCGATTGACAAAGTGTCGCATTGAGTTGTTGCCATCTCAGAAGAGGAGATGGTTTTCCCCAGCAGAGTCGCCAATTTGTTTTCCATAAATAAATTCCTTTATTTATTGTGTATCTGGGAAAATTACAACTGTGAGAATCTGATCTAGAAGGCGATCACTTTATCCCTTGGACTATGCGAAGAAGAAAAGCTCTCAAAATTTTGACAGTAGATAACTATGTATCTGTACAATGAATGAGAAAAGAACTCTATTTATAGAGTCAAAAAAAATAACTGTAAGGATAACTGACTTCACAGTCTATACCTAGTTAAAAATCACGCAGGATTTAACATACGCAAGACTGTGAGCAGTTACTGGACGTGGCCTGTAACTGTTGGACACATGGCGAACATGCATGAGTCGTGTACAAGTTACAGGACACGCAGGCGAGAGATCAGTGGCATGGCTGCCACGTACTCCAATTTGATGAAATCCACGCAGACTTGTTGAAGACGAAATCCACGCAAACTCGGTGTAGAAAGCTTCAAAATCCACGCAAACTTGGGGCAGGAAGCTTCAGAATCCACGCAGATTTGGTGAAAAAAACTTCAGAATCCACGCAGACTTGAGGAAAAAAACTTCAGAATCCACGCAAACTTGAGATGAAGATCTCACAATACACGCAGATTTGAGATAAGACTGCCAGTTGTCTTGATCCAGCGTGCCTCGACTGACACAAAATCTCTGACAGTGATTGCTTTTGTCAGTCGCATTAAATGACAAGAAGCTCTTTTGGTACGCCAACTTGACGAAGGTTGAGTATTGCTGAAGAAGATTTCGAAAATCACGCAATAGACGGCTGTGATCTCTCGAATTCTGTGCATACGTGGCATACGAAGAGACATTCTTCGACTGTCGTGCTGTCAGTCATAATTACTCTCTGACAAATGATGAACTGTTCCCCAGCGTGATTTGTAAATATTATCCTAATCAACTGAGCGTGACTTTTGACTCTGTCCTGATCAACTCAGCGTGACTGTCATTTTTAAAGGCCTACAAGCCTGACCTGAGCGTAGCCTGACCTGAGCGTAGCCTGACTTGAGCGCAGTCTGACTCAGGCGCAACCTGATGTTTAGGTGCAACTGGACCTGGACCTGATATTTTATTAGATATTTAACGTCCATTTTATATCCTTACGCCTTTTGTCCTGAACTTGATAATCACGAACTTACTTGATATGTTTGGAATTGATAATTGAGCATGACGTGATAGTGACCCGTAGTGGTGCACTCCTGACATAATAACCTGACATGACCTGATAGTGGCCCGTCGTGGCGCACTCCTGACAAGTACACTTGGCATGATAACCTGACAGGATTATCTCGTATAGCTGTTGCGACGGCTACCTGACATGACATGACCTGTATAATTAATCTGGACACCGTGGGCGATTGTGTTTGTATAAATAAACCAGTCCTGTCTTGCATCATGTCTAGGATAGGGACTCCTGAGTACCACGGTCAGGAGTACCTACTAAAATGGACTAAGGCTAATAACTAGATTAATACATTAGTCATGACGAGATTTTTTAGCTACAAGCAATCCCGTTACCTGGGCACGCCTTGGGATCTGTAGCCTGCCGTCGAGTATGGCACATTTCCAGCACACTGTCATGTGTTGCACCCTTCAAGCTACCTAAGGGTACGTTCGTTTCCTGGACGATGTACCCACCTGGATTCAACTCTAATCTTTTAACCCGGGTAACCTGGATGGTCTGCAGGGCTTGTGGCTGTGGAATAATCTCACTGCATCTTGTTAGTAATTAGGCTTGTGACAACCCTAGTTAGTTAACGTATCAAACCGTAGTTCTTGCTTGGCCGTGAAATGATTGGATGGAGTCTAACCAGTCTAGTCTTGCCCTGATCCTGTTCCAGATTATTGAATGACCAGAATGCTTGTATTTATTTTACCGATAAATGGTAAGAATTCCAAGTTCTGTTCAGACGAAGGGTTACAACCCCGGTCCTTGTTTGGTTTACGGGTTGTAACCTGGTTATCTGAATAGTTCCATGGTTATCTCGTCGTATATTATCCTGGTGTATTTTCTTTATTTCTAGTTCTTATGTCACGCCCCAGAACCAGAATACTGGAGAGCGGGGGCGGACATAGCCAGCTACGTATGATGAAATAGAATCCATCTCACCATACGATCACGGCTGTCTAGATATGTGAGGGTTTCACTACGATCCATCGGTCTCTTAAGGTCATAAAATAGCCTATTGTCTCAATCTCAACCAACTAATAATAGTAACAAGATATCAGATCACTAAATATACAATTGTAAGGCGTCCCAAACATTACATATCCAGATGATCATGAAGCTAGTCGTACAAAATGTAAGGACTAGCAAGAGTTCAGTCATACATGATCAACCCCCGGGGCTTGTCAATCATGTTACAGCCCGTAGGCAGACGGTAAGTAAGTACAATCGAGCTAACACTTGCTCGTCGGCTAAACGCCTCAAAAGAATAATTTACAATATTACAGTGGGAGAACAAAAAGAAACCCACTCGATGCCCTGGTTACGCCTGGTGACCACCATCGGGCTGGAAAGCAGGGAGATCCTTTGGTGCTGCTCCGGTATCTGGCCATACAAAACCAGCTGGGTCAGACCCCAGAAAGAGCAAGTGCCACAAAGGATGCTTCACTTAAGGACTAAAACCAGCAAATCATTAGCATTCAATATGTAAGAAAACAATAAGTAACACAGATTGGGGTTCGCGCACTACCAATGCACTTGTCCCAATTAGAGAAAATAATTAAGAGAAACATCATGTTAAATAAAATATAGCTGGACAATATATGAAAAGAAGACAATGATGAGAGTGACAATGAAAGGTACAATCAAGATAGTACAATCTGGAGTGACAATAGTGTTCAAGCATTATAGTGACAATCTGGAGTGACAATCATTCAATTATGCTGGTACAATCTTGCAATCAATCACTTCTAGACAGTACTATACTGGACTAGACTCCATCCATTCAATCACGGCCAATCATTGCCTACGGCTTTCTACATTAACTAACTAGGGTTATCACAATCCTAGTTACTAGCAAGATGCAATGAGATGCTCCAAGTAGTCACAGGCCCTGCAGCTACCCAGGTTATCCAGGCAATCATTATAGTGACAATCCAGAGAGTTCAATCATTAAAGTGACAATCGAGGGAGGGTACAAGACAATAGAGTTTAATCATTAAAGTGACAATCGAGAGTGCCCCACATGACAGTGGGCTGGAAATGTGCCCTACTCGTCGGCAGGCTACAAGTCCAAACATTTGCGGCCGGAATAACGGGGTTGCCTGTAACTGGGGAACATCTCTTCATGACTAGTAGATTATTCTAGTTATTAACCTTAGTTTATTTCAATATGTACCCCTGACCGTGGTACTCAGGGGTCCATGCCCTAGGAATGATGCGAAACAAGACTGGTTCATTTATACAAGCACAATCGCCCACGGTGTCAAGTCATTATACAGGTCGTGTCATGTCAAGTAGCCGCCGCAACGGCTTATCGAGATATAACATGTTAGGTTATCCGGTCAAGTATACTAGCCAGGAGTGCGCTACGACGGGCCACTATCATGCCATGTCAGGTTACTGGTCGAGAGCGCACCACTACGGGTCATCATCAAGTCAGGTTGTCATATCAAGTCTATCATGTCAAGCCAATCATGTCAAGTTATCATCCCAAACATATTAAATAAATTCGTGATTATCAAGTTCATGACAAAAGGCGTAAGGATATAAAAGAGGCGTAAAATATCTAATAAAATATCAATATACAGGGCTATAGAAGAGCCAAGCTTAGAGAAATAAAACCAAATCTTCAAGAGCCAATAGATTGCGCAAGAGATCAGGGGGTTGGATTGCGCAGGAGTCAAGTGCACCAGGGCCAACTGCGCAGGAGTGAGCTGCGCAGGGGTCAGATTGCGCAGAGGATGGATTGCGCAGGATCGGGTTGCGCAGGATCGGGTTGCGCAGCAATGGGTTGCGCAGCAATGGATTGCGCAGAGGATGAACTGCGCAGCAATGGGTTGCGCAGAGGATGAACTGCGCAGCAATAGGTTGCGCAGAGGATGGATTGCGCAGCAATGTGTTGCGCCAGCACTGGACTGCGCCAGCACTGGATTGCGCAGCAATAGATTGCGCCAGCACTAAAGAGCACTGGACTAGCTAGATGGACTGCGCCAGCGCTAAAGAGCACTGGACAGGCTGGATTGCGCCCGGGACAGAAGATCATCTTCCCCAAAGCTGAGAGCAATGGCCATGGAATTTCGAAATTTTAAAAGACCATAACTAGGTCAAAACAAGTCCAAATCCAACTTTGCAAGGGTCTAAATTGTGTAAAATTCAATTCTCTTCCACATAGAACAATCAAAACATGAAAATAAACAAGTTTCATAGATCAAATCCACCAAAATCTGAAAATACTTCAAACCTAGATCTACAAAATTCCAAGCTCCAAATAGAGAAAATCCAAGTTCTAATGTTGCTCAAAATGAGCTAATAAAACTAATAGACAAATAAAATGTAGCCCTCAAGTGATAGCAAGATGCACTTGCCTAGGTTGGTGGTGGTGGTGGTGGTGGAGAGGAAGAAGCTTTAGGAAGAAGATGAAGAAAATAATGAGGAGAGAGAGAGAAAGTTGATATTTATAATAGGGTGGGGTTCTCCATGTCAAACCAAAATAAACCGAACCAAGCCAAGCCAAGTCATGTTGAACCAAGTCAAGGCCAATAACTCTCTCTAGCAATTTAAACCAAATGAATCATGAAATAAACCCAAGCTTCACTAATCCAAAATAATAAACCAATGAACCATTAAAACCAATTGAACTGTTAATGCCAACAAAATCAAGCCAATGCAAAATAAACCAAGGTAACTAATCATGACTAAAATATAATAAAATATGGGTCCAAAACACGTATACGTACACTAAATACGTATCACGAATTTGGGACATTACATCCTACCCACCTTAAAAGAATTCCGTCCTCGGAATTTAATCAAGAGGCTAGAGATGTAAGGGAAGGCTATTCTATCATAGGCAATCTACGCTACCAATCAATCATACAATCATTCATGCAAGCAAGGATTCGAAACGTAAGGCATAAGGAAGATATTACACCTTACGAGTCAAACCAGCCGGGATGACCTGATCAGATATCATCCTCATGCTCTCGAGTTTGACTCTCCCAAAGAGGGATGACTCTAAGCAACACGGACTGAACTGATAGTCTTGCGCTTGAGGTCTCTCTCTTTGGTCAAACATGGACACGGGCCTATCCTCATACGAAAAGGTTACGGTTATTGGTACCAACCCTTTCGAATGATCTAGGATATGGCTCGGGTCCGGGATGTTCCGTCACAATCAGGATACATGAAATATGTCATGCACCCCGCATAATGACGGTAGAAAAGCAAGATGAGAGGACACATATACCTCTCGGCCGATTCTGAACCTGAGCCTGGGCTAGAGCAAACTGCCTCGGGTTCTGTTGCTGGAAGGTCTGGGCCTGAGTCGGCAATGGCCCCGGGAACGGAAACTGCTGTTGCTGGTGAACTGGAGCTGGTGCTGGTGCTGGTCCCCTAACCGAGGGACTAGATACTGTCGATGCTGAATCAACTCTGAATGGGCAGGACCCCACCCTATGGTCCGGTGCTCCACACAATAAACACAATCCCAACGTCTTGCGACACTCTGCTACCACGTGTCCAGGCTTCCCACAATAAGAACAGCCCACGGCGGAAGACTGCGCTTGCTTCTGTTTCTGCGGAGAGTACGTCGGGATTGAGGGCTGGTCCGACGTAACTGAAGCTGCTCGCCTCGGAGCTCCAATAGTTAAAGTTCTAGCTGCTGGAGGTGGTGCCGAAGACTGGTTCATCTGACTATGGGACCGCTTCCGACCTCCGGTCCTGTCCACTATTCTCTGGGAGGTATACTCGTGCCTCCTTGCTGCTCGCAACACCGCATCATAGGTCTGATGACTAAAATATAATAAAATATGGGTCCAAAATACGTATACGTACACTAAATACGTATCACGAATTTGGGACATTACATCTTACTTTTATTTGTACCTTGTGCTGATTGCTGGTTTTAGCTCTTAAGTGAAGCCTCCTTTGTGGTACTTGCTCTTTCTGGGGTCTGACCCAGCTGGTTTTGTGTGGCCAGATTTCGGAGCAGCTCCAGAGGATCTACCAACCTTCCTGCCAGATGGTGAACACTAGAAGGAATCCTGGCAACGAGTGGGTTATTTTTGTCTTTCCCACTCCATTGTAAAAGTATTCTTTTGAGGCGTTTAGCCGACGAGCACTTGTTTAGCTCGATTGCACTTACTTACTGTCTGCCTACGGGCTGTAACATGATTAACAGATCCTAGGGTTGATCATGTATGACTAAACTCTTGCTAGTCCTGACATTTTGTAACGACTAGCTTCATGATCAACTGAATATGTAATATTTGAGACGCCTTACTATTGTATATTTAATGATCATACATCTTGTGACTTTTACTTACTTGCTTGTGATTGAGACACTAGGCTTGTTCATGACCTTAAGAGACTGTTGGCTTGTAGATAAACCCTCATGTATCTAGACAGCCGTGACCGTATAGCGAGATGGATTCCATTTCATATACGTAGCTGGCTATGTCTGCCCCCGCTCTCCAGTATTCTGGTTCTGGGGCGTGACATGGTTTAAGTGGTGGCCCATGCAGGTCTTGTAAATCAAGATATGTGAGGGTTTATCGAATAGATGTCTCAATCAGTATTCGTCCTTGATCTCTGCTCGTATCTTCTGAATCGCTGGATTCTTGTCCTGATCATATGCTTGTATCGTTGATCTATCCTGGTCCTTCCTTATTGTTCCCTATGTCGTCTTTTTCAGCGGCATTGTTCGTGGTCCTACCGACCAGCAAGGCGGAGCACCTCCCGCGGACCAGCAGCAACCCGGAGATCAAGCCCAGCACTCCGGAGTAGCCTCCAGAGTCGAGCCTATTGGAGAAGAGCCCCCAGTTCAGCCAGTTCAACCTGTAGAACCTGATGATGGCACATTAGTAGGACTCGTCAGGACCTTGATAGCTTCTCAAGATCGTCGTGGAGATGCCTTGGAACAGGCAGTGACGGATGCTTTGACCAGAGGAGGTCATCAGGGTAACAGCGCGGCCAACAGCTTCAAGCGCTTGAACCCTCCATTCTTTGACGGTAGTGAAGATGCTATCGTGGCAGATGCATAGCTTCAGGACACAGAGGTGATTCTAGAAGCAGCCAGGACCCCAGAGAACGAGAAGGTGGCCGTTGTGCGCCTGCAGTTGTTAGATCTTGCCCGCAGCTGGTGGGCAGCGCAGGCCGTTGGATTAGCAGCACCCATTGCTTGGGCAGTATTCAGAGAGAGATTCCAGACCAAGTATTTTGATATCGTGGCTCGGTATGATCTGCAGACGAGGTTTACTAATCTGAAGCAAGGAGGCAGGACGGTCGACGGATATGCGGCCGAGTTTTCCAGACTCAGTCGGTTTGCTCCCACTTTGGTGGCAACCGAGTATGATAGAGCCCAGCGGTTCCAGCAGGGACTTCACCTGGAGATCTTGTTGGCAGTTGAGCAGTTTGAGCATCAGACTTTTGATGCAGTCTCGAGAGCAGCCCGGAGGCATGAGTATACCTCCCAGAGGATTGTGGATAGGGCCGAAGGTCGGAAGAGATCTCACGGCCAGATGAATCAGTCTTCAGCACCGGCCCCGGCAGCCAGGGCTTTGACTATTGGAGCTCCGAGGCGAGCGACCTCAGTAACGTCGGTTCAGCATTCAACTCCGACGCACCCTCAGCAGCAGAAGCAGAAGCAACCTTCCGCAGTGGGTTGTTCTTATTGTGGGAAGCCAGGCCATGTGGTGGCAGAATGTCGCAGGGCACAAGGATTGTGTCTGGCTTGTGGAGCACCAGACCATAGGGTTGGATCCTGCCCGAATAGGGGTGGTTCATCATCGTCCAACCTTTCTAGCTCTTCGGTGAGAGAACCAGCTCCGGTCCAGCAGCAGCAGTATCCATTGCCGAGGCCCTTGCCGCCTCAGACCCAAGTGTTCCAGCAGCAAAACCCCCAGCAGTATGCACAAGTCCAAGCCCAGAGTCAGAGCAGGCAGCGAGGATTTCAGCAGAGGGGACCAGCACCCCGAGGGCACGGTCAGGCTATGGTGATGACCGTGGAGGAAGGATTGGCACCAGAAGAGGTAGTGGCAGGTACTATTCTCGTCAACTCCTTTCCAGTTTCAGCTTTATTTGATTCTGGTGCATCGCATTCATTTGTGTCTGCACGATTCGTGACACGGATAGGACTAGAGCCCGAGTCATTATCAGTAAGGCTCAATATACTTACTGGTAACGGACTTGTGGGTGTAGATAGAGTATTTTCCTCGTGTCGGATCGTAGTTAGCGGTAGAGAATTTCCCGCTAGATTGATAGAGTTTCCGATGGCCGATTATGATGTGGTCCTAGGGATGGATTGGTTGAGGAACCAGTATGCTAGGATAGACTGCCACATTGGCAGGGTTGTTTTTAGCATTCCAGGCGAGCCGGAGTTTTCTTTCTCCCGAGGCGAAGTTGAGTCATCTCCTCTAGTATTGCGGATGGCAGTAGCAGCAGTTCAGTTGCCTAGGATAGTCGAGGAGTTTCCAGATGTTTTCCCAGAAGAACTTCCAGGTATGCCTCCGGAGCGGGAGATCGAGTTCACTATAGACTTGATTCCCGGGACAGTCCCAGTGTCAGAGAGAGTCTACAGGATGGCGCCGTCAGAGTTGGAGATATTGTACAAGATGATTGAAGAACTCAGAACCAAGGGATTCATTCGTGCTAGTGGATCGCCTTGGGGAGCCCCGATGCTTCTTGTGAAAAAGAAGGATGGTACGTCCAGGTTATGTGTTGATTATCGTACCTTGAACTCAGTGACAATCAAGAACAGATACCCTCTTCCGAGGATAGATGACTTGTTTGATCAACTCAAGGGGGCTTCAGTATTCTCGAAGATTGATTTGCGCTCAGGTTATCATCAGATCAGAGTCAGAGAGCAGGACATCCCGAAGACAGCTTTTAGATCGAGATATGGACATTGGGAATTCCTTGTTATGCCTTTTGGAGCAACCAATGCGCCGACAGTATTCATGGACCTCATGAATCGCATCTTCATGCCTTACTTAGATCAGTTTATGATTGTGTTCTTGGATGACATTCTGGTCTACAGCAAGAGTGAGGCGGAGCATGAGCAGCATCTCCGTATAGTTCTTCAGATCCTCAGAGAGCACCAGTTATATGCCAAGTTCAGTAAATGCGAGTTCTGGCTCGATCGCATTTCGTACTTGGGTCATATCATCACTCGAGGAGGAGTAGAAGTGGATCTCCAGAAGATTGTGGCTATTGAGTCATGGCCAGTGTCCAGCACAGTTGCAGAGGTTCGTAGTTTTCTTGGATTGGCCGGCTACTACCGGCGGTTTGTTTCAGATTTTGCTCGAATTTCAGCGCCATTGACGCAGTTGACCCGCAAGGATGCGCAGTTTGCTTGGACAGCAGAGTGTCAGAGTTCTTTTGAGCAGTTGAAGCGAGGCCTGATAACAGCTCCTATTCTCACGCTTCCAGATGGGACCGGAGGATTCTCAGTGTACTGTGATGCTTCAGGTAGAGGTTTAGGATGTGTTCTGATGCAGCATGGGAAGGTAATGGCTTATGCGTCATGACAACTTCGTGATCATGAGAGGAATTACCCAACCCATGACTTGGAGCTGGCAGCAGTGGTGTTTGCACTTAAGTTGTGGAGGCACTACTGGTATGGAGACAGGGTAGAGATTTTTACCGACCACAAGAGCCTGAAATATGTTTTCACCCAGAAGGATCTTAACATGCGTCAGAGAAGGTGGCTGGAGCTTCTTGTGGATTATGATGTCAACCTGCAGTATCATCCTGGGAAGGCCAATATTGTTGCGGATGCATTGAGCAGGAGAGCGGGAGTTTATTTTCTAACAGCGCAACCAGAGCTGTTAGCAGATCTTCAGAAGATGGGTATTGAAGTTGTTCTCCCTTCCAGTATGGCCTTGATGGCCAGTATGCAAGTTCAGTCCACTATAGTCGAGAGGATCCGGATGGCGCAGTCGGCAGATTCCAAGCTTCAGCGACTCAGAGCAAAGTGTGAGGCAGGACGAAGACCAGAGTTATGCATTCATGAGGATGGTACACTTCGACATGGTAAGCGTCTTTGTGTACCCAGCGGAGATATCCGGCAGGAGATCATGTCAGAAGCGCACAGTTCGCAGTATTCCATCCATCCCAGCAGTACGAAGATGTACCATGATATCCGGCAGCATTTTTGGTGGAATAGCATGAAGCGGGAGATAGCTCGATTTGTCTCTCGGTATTTGGTTTGCCAACAAGTTAAAGCCGAACATCAGAGACCGGCTGGACTTCTTCAGCCCTTACCGATTCCAGAATGGAAGTGGGAGCATGTGACCATGGATTTTGTGACTGGACTACCTAGATCCCCAGCTGGTAGAGATGCTATCTGGGTTATAGTTGACAGGCTCACGAAAGTGGCTCACTTTCTTCCATTCAGAGTTGGTCAGTCGACGGCTCAGTTAGCAGAGATGTACCTCAGGCAGATTGTCAGATTGTACAGTGTGCCAGTCAGTATCACCTCGGACCGAGATTCAAGATTTATGTCGTACTTTTGGCGTAGCTTGCAAGATAGTTTGGGAACTCATCTCCAGTTCAGTTCAGCATATCACCCGCAGACAGATGGCCAGTCGGAGCGCACGATCCAGACTCTTGAAGACATGTTACGGTCTAGCACACTTGACTTCGGTGGTTCATGGGAAGATCACTTGCACCTGGTGGAATTCTCGTACAACAACAGTTTCCAGGCCAGTATCCAGATGGTACCGTTCGAGGCACTGTATGGTAGGAAGTGCAGATCCCCGCTAGCCTGGGATGATGTTGGAGAGAGACAGATGCTCGTTCCAGAAATGATTGCCCAGACAGTTGAAGTGGTCAGGCGAGTCAGAGATCATCTTAGAGTTGCCCAAGATCGCCAGCGCCATTGGGCCGATTCTCATCGGCGCCCTCTCGAGTTTTCGGTCGGCGATCATGTATTCCTGAGGATTTTGCCTAACCGTGACGTCATTCGTTTCGGCGTACGGGACAAGCTTAGTCCTAGGTATATAGGACCGTTTGACATTCTAGAGCGAGTAGGAGATGTATCCTATCGTCTCGCTCTTCCACCATCGCTAAGCGAGGTGCATGACGTGTTCCATGTATCCCAATTACGACGGTATATCCCGGACCTGAGCCACATCCTGGATCATTCGGAATTGGTTGTTGGTACCAACCTTTCGTATGAGGAGAGGCCCGTGTCTATATTGGACCGGAGAGAGAAAATCCTCAAGAACAAGACTATCAAGTTAGTCCGAGTTGCTTGGGGTCATCACTCTTTGGGGGAGTCAACGTGGGAGCGTGAGGATGATATCCGATCGCGATATTCCGACTTGTTTGTCTCGTGAGGTATAATATCTTTCTTATGCCTCTTGCCTTCGATTCCTTACTTGAATGAGTGATTGTCTGCCTAGTTATAGCTTGCATGTGATTAATGTAGCTTGTCATTGCTCCTCTAGCCTCTTGATTAAATTCCGAGGACAGAATTCTTTTAAGGTGGGTAGAGTTGTAATGTCTGTGGTTCGTATTACGTATTTTTGGAATACGTGTACGTATTTATTCTTGTATTGCATGATTTCTTTGCTTAATTTTCTCCCTGGGCTTGGTTTATTCTTGGTTTGGGTTGGCTTGGTTCGGTTTGGGATTGCTCTTGGTTCATCATGAACCAAGGGGTGAACCCCCTACCTACCACCACCACTCATATTTATTACATATTCTTCTTCTCTCTCTCTTCATTAATCTCTTCTCCTTCTCCATTAAACCCACCACCAACCAAGAACACCCCTTAGGCAAGTGCAACTTGCTTCCACAAGAGAGCCCATTTTATTGTTCTATTAGCTTCTCCTCATGCTTCTAAGACACATTAGAACTTGTCATTTTCCATTTTGAAGCTTTAATTTTTGTAGATCTAGAAATTAGTTATTTTTGGATTTTTGTGGTTTTGATCTATCAAACTTCTTTGTTTTCAAGTTTTGATGGTTCCATGTTGTAGAGAATTTTATTCTACCCAATTTTGACCTTTGAAAAGTTGGATTTGGACTTATTTTGACCAAGTTATGGACTTTTGAAGCTTTGGGTTCAACCATGGAGTTCTTGCTGTTTGGAGAAGACAGTGAGCAGTGCGCGAGCTTTTTAGCTTACGTCACTGAGCTGCGCGCGCTCTTTAGCGCAGCGCAGTCTGACTCATACGCTGCCTTTTGGAGGCGTATGTCTTGCATACGCTGCCTTTTGGAGGCGTATGTCTTGCATACGCTGCCTTGGCAAGGAGTCGTATGGACCTCATACGCTGCCTTGGCAAGGAGTCGTATGGACCTCATACGCTGCCTTGATGAGGAGTCGTATGGACCTCATACGCTGCCTTGAAGAGGAGTCGTATGGAGGACATACGCTGCCTTTTTGGAAGCGTATGTCTTGCATACGCTGACCTGAGCATAGCCTGACCTGAGCGTAGCCTGACCTGAGCGTAGCCTGACCTGAGCGTAGCTTGACCTGAGCGTAGCCTGACTTGAGCGCAGTCTGACTCAGGCGCAACCTGATGTTTAGGCGCAACTGGACCTGACCCTACTTACCCTGGATCTTCTATAGCCCTGTATATTGATATTTTATTAGATATTTAACGTCCATTTTATATCCTTACGTCTTTTGTCCTGAACTTGATAATCACGAACTTACTTGATATGTTTGGAATTGATAATTGAGCATGACGTGATAGTGACCCGTAGTGGTGCACTCCTGACATAATAACCTGACATGACCTGATAGTGGCCCGTCGTGGCGCACTCCTGACAAGTACACTTGGCATGATAACCTGATAGGATTATCTCGTATAGCTGTTGCGACGGCTACCTGACATGACATGACCTGTATAATTAATCTGGACACCATGGGCGATTGTGTTTGTATAAATAAACCAGTCCTGTCTTGCATCATGTCTAGGACAGGGACTCCTGAGTACCACGGTCAGGAGTACCTACTAAAATGGACTAAGGCTAATAACTAGATTAATACATTAGTCATGACGAGATTTTCCAGCTACAAGCAATTCCGTTACCTGGGCACGCCTTGGGATCTGTAGCCTGCCGTCGAGTAGGGCACATTTCCAGCACACTGTCATGTGTTGCACCCTTCAAGCTACCTAAGGGTACGTTCGTTTCCTGGACGATGTACCCACCTGAATTCAACTCTAATCTTTTAACCCGGGTAACCTGGATGGTCTGCAGGGCTTGTGGCTGTGGAATAATCTCACTGCATCTTGTTAGTAATTAGGCTTGTGACAACCCTAGTTAGTTAACGTATCAAGCCGTAGTTCTTGCTTGGCCGTGAAATGATTGGATGGAGTCTAACCAGTCTAGTCTTGCCCTGATCCTGTTCCAGATTATTGAATGACCAGAATGCTTGTATTTATTTTACCGATAAATGGTGAGAATTCCAAGTTCTGTTCAGACGAAGGGTTACAACCCCGGTCCTTGTTTGGTTTACGGGTTGTAACCTGGTTATCTGAATAGTTCCATGGTTATCTCGTCGTATATCATCCTGGTGTATTTTCTTTATTTCCAGTTCTTACTTTTATTTATACCTTGTACTGATTGCTGGTTTTAGCTCTTAAGTGAAGCCTCCTTTGTGGCACTTGCTCTTTCTGGGGTCTGACCCAGCTGGTTTTGTGTGGCCAGATTTCGGAGCAGCTCCAGAGGATCTACCAACCTTACTGCCAGATGGTGAACACTAGAAGAAATCCTGGCAACGAGTGGATTATTTTTGTCTCTCCCACTCCATTGTAAAAGTATTCTTTTGAGGCGTTTAGCCGACGAGCACATGTTTAGCTCGATTGCACTTACTTACTGTTTGCCTACGGGCTGTAACATGATTAACAGATCCTAGGGTTGATCATGTATGACTAAACTCTTGCTAGTCCTGACATTTTGTAACGACTAGCTTCATGATCAACTGAATATGTAATGTTTGGGGCGCCTTACTATTGTATATTTAATGATCATACATCTTGTGACTTTTACTTACTTGCTTGTGATTGAGACACTAGGCTTGTTCATGACCTTAAGAGACTGTTGGCTTGTAGATAAACCCTCATGTATTTAGACAGCCGTGACCGTATAGCGAGATGGATTCCATTTCATATACGTAGCTGGCTATGTCTGCCCCCGCTCTCCAGTATTCTGGTTCTGGGGCGTGACACGTCCGGGGGACGACTATCGATTCTACGGAATCGGGACGTGACAGTTATCATGCTAATAAGCATTTTAATTCGATTCACTAGGCATCAATGGCTTCAATCGAGGGGTCTGTGTCAATTGTGTATTGGACACTTGACTCCAATAAAGCAGGGTACATGTTGGTTTCGACAATCTAAGAAACTTTTCTGCATAGTAGAAAGTTCTCTTATTTGGATTACATTTTAGACCATTTAAGAGGCCATTTTGCGTGTGGGGGGGGGGGGGGGGGGGGGGGGGCGGGGTGTTGGGAAGGGGATTAGTTTGATTAACATAGGCAGAAGAAAATATTTACAAAAATACTAAAGATATCTAAGAACCTTATTTTATAGTTCTTGGGGTAAATAATTACCATACTATTCACATTACTTTCAATTACTAAACATGAACACATTTGGGTCCGCTTTTAAGTCTCTCTTTTTTTCTTTTTAAACGTATAAACAAAAAAAGCCTATCTAGTTTATTAGAATATATTTTCGCTGAATTATATACAATTGTAGGCAAAGTAGTCAAATGCGCACCTCGTAGGAAGGCGCAACAGATGTGCCTCGCACCTCACTAGGCAAGTCACTTTCCTCCGGACGCACCCATGACGCGCCTAAGGTGCGCCTTTCAGTAATGTGCAATCAAGGCACGCCTAGACGTGCATTATATATATATATATATATATATATATATATATATATATATATATATATATAATTTTAAGGCATGAAAGTAACCTTATCTCATACAAGTGGGAGAGAGAGAGCCATTTCCACTATTGCCAAAGCTTGTTATAGTTGAACTAGAAAAAGTAACATTTACTAAAAAAAATATTGTAGGGAGAATACAAACTCTTATTAGTTCTGTTGACTGCTACTACTATTACTGCTCTGCTAGTTCACTTGGTTATTTTATGTATATTTTTACTATTTATTATTTTTGCGACTCGTCTCGTTTGGACATGGACCTTAAATACGTCTTGCGTCTCAGACGATATGGACAATTTGCGTCTCGAGTACGCCTTGCGCCTTAGAATACCTTGATTGAAAGTAAAATTTTAATTACTTTTCCAGTCAACTTCTGGGCTTACTTCCCGTCGGAAATCAAGGGAAGTGAAAACTAAAATCAATCCTCTATATAGGAATCCTTCCCCTCCACTAAAATTCTTAAAACATAACCACACCATACTCAACAAGGAAAACCAAAGAAATGCTCAGCAACTTCATAAAAAATGATAAAACCTATGAAGCTATAGCAAAGAAAGCTGGATGATCTTACCTTTTCACTGGACACCAAAAGCATAAGTAGCATGCAACTAAGAAAGAAGGGCCGTAAATAAAGTGTGAATTTGGTCATATCATCAAAACCTACAAACAAAAGCAAATGAACAAATGTTTCAAACGCATATTTGTGAAGCACTAGGTGAACAGGGAAATCAATAATAATCAGGATAGGTATACAGGTTTCTTGGATAAAAGAAACAATGAATCATCTATTATATCCTCGTTGAGGCCTCTACGATTCATTTCGTGATTTTTGCTTCTTCATGCTACCAAAACTAGTTCCTTCAAACATCATAACAAATATGTACATCCTCACAATTGACACCATTTATTATTAGGTGAGTTAGGTTACTAAGACCATATACTTATAAATTCATCATATCTACTTGACAATATTCAATGGAAGTAGTTATGTGGAATTGTAGGGGAACTGCTAGTAAGAAATTCTTGCGAACCCTATTATTGAGAACTCATAAGCCGTGTATGTTGGTGTTAATGGAGACTAGATGTAATGGTCTTCATGATACTGAAAATTTACACCATACCTTGTTTTCTAATGTTGAAGGGTTTGCTTAGTAATTGTTGGGTAGTGAAGAGGTGTTTTTAAAGTACCGTTTATGAGGGTTCTTGTTTTGAATGATTTTAAGTTGCTACTTTTAAACAAGTGTAACTTCACAAATAATTCTGGAATTAAAAAAAAAAATAACTATATGACCATATATAAACAAAATCTCTCCCAAAATAACCAACCTAAACTTTTCTTATTTATCAAGACGAGCAACCCACCAACAACCCACTGATTTGTTTCTGAGGATTTTGAGCTCGGCTGAAAAATCCCTCAAAACCAGTGAAAACACCATTGCCAAGCAGACCCGAAGATAAAAGATATAAACTGTAAACAAAAGCAAACCAACCAATGTTTTAAAGAAACATATTTGTGAAGCCTAGAATGCGGCCATATCAGAACTACATCTTTTCAAGGTTCGAGACATGTAGAATGCAAAGCAACTACATATCTGTACGGTTGAAATTATCATATTGTCAAAAGTAAATTACACAGCATCTTACAGTGCTAATTTAAAAGCTCATATCAGATGTTCGAGAACATCTTATTGCAAAAACGGGTACTGAAAAAAACAGTGTTACTTACAGTACCACTACGCAACCACCATATTAATACCAATGGATGTACTGAACTAAATTAGTTTTCAACTGAAACTTGTGTGAACATTAAAAGTAGGCAAATTCTATTGGCATCTCAAGTGTTACTTGAGCGCAGCACAATTTTTTTAAAATTTATTTATAAATTTGTCACTCCAAATTTTTACTTGAGGGCAGTACATATATTTGGATTTGGCCTGCCAACTTCTGCCAACATTGTTGAGTCCTACTTTATATTAGGCAGTCCTAAAGGAATTGGACAGTCCAAAGTAAAATTGGGACTGTGCTGAGTAAAAATTATATCAAGTTGGACTGTCCTGAAGTAAAGGGTTGTCATGAAGTAAAATGTGGAGTGTCTATAGAATTTGCCTAAAAGTATTATAGTTTCTGCAACCAACGGTATCATTTATCATCTCATTGTACAAAACTCATAAGTGAATCTATGAATTATGCTAATATAAAGAGACATTTTTTCCTCCACCAAATAAAACATGATACCAAAAGAATTTCAAATAGGCTTCCTTATATATATATATATATATATATATATATATATATATATATATATATATGATCAATGAAGCTGATAAAGAACTAAACTAAACTAAAAAAACTTTAATAAGAAATTAGAATGATCATAAATACATCTGAAATTCCAAAACATGTTTCCCAAACAAATGTTGAAGAACAAAAAAATAGAGAGTAACAAGAAAGTAAAATGATAACAGAGTGATTTTTTTGGGTTGGGGGGGGGGGGGGGGGGGGGGGGGGAGGGAGCCCGCGCTGACGTCATGGCAAATGTTGCTCCGTCCGCAGGCAGTCGTCATCGCGGAGGCTGGAAGGGGCCGGGCCGCCACCAGGAACCCACGTCCGAGTCGGGAACGGCACGCGCGTACCGGCCGATACGCCACCGGCGACCCACGTGCTGCGGGGGGGCAGCGAGTCGGAGGTCACGCGTGCCGACGAGACGGATGGTGGCGGCGGCTTCGGCCGCACTCCCAGTGCCTCCGCTCAGATAAGATCAAGTAGTTGTTCGGGGAAAGGGACTCTAGGGTTTCTATTTGTAGGAAAGGCCCAGGTTCGATTTGTGGGCTATTTAATAAAAGGCCCACCAAGTGTAGATTTTCACCACGAAGGGGAAAGGAAAGAAAAATAAATTGATTTTTTTGTTATTTCCTTCACTTTGGGGAATTATAGTTTCCATTAATTTTTCTTTCCGTGAAAAAAAATCGGATTATAGCCAGAATATATTTTTACTTTCTATTATAGTGTTTGGTGTTTATAAGAAAATAAAATCAAATCAAATCAATTTTTCAATAATACTCTCGAACTTATTACTCATGAATATTTTAGTCTAAAGGTATTGTGGATAAAAATGATAAATAATATTTATGAGTATGAATATTTTAGTCAAAAAAATATAATAAATACAGGTAAGTTGGAGGAAAATTGATTCCATGGGAAAACCATATTTTTCTCTATTTTTTTAACCCTTGAAAATTATTTTTTTTTTTCAAATTTCTTTACTTTGGCTTCCAAACACGAAAAAGAGATCACTTCTGATCATTTACAAGGGGAGCAAAATTATAGCCTTATAGGAAATGTATATATATGTATTGAAGTTTAGTCAATTTTGGTGCATTTGAATGATAAACACCTATTCATTTTATAAGTTGTGTGCATTGCCAATAACCTCCATAATTGTTTATATTATGTGTCGAGTATTTTAGGTGTGGCTCGTTAAATCTTTTGGATAAATGTGATGCATGCATAATTTAATGTACATATCAATGTTTTAAAAATCAGACCGGACGTCGGTTGAACCGGTTCAACCGTGAACCGGTAATTTTTTCGATCCGGTTCAGTATTGATCCAGTGTTTTGTAAAAAAACTGATATTTTTATGAAAAATAGTGTCCGTAAGAGATTAAACTTAGACCATTTAGATTAACACACTGGTTGAACCAACTAGTTGAACCCGTTTGATCCGACCCAGTGTCTTTGTCGGGTCAAACTCCGGTCCGATTTTTAAAATATTGGTACATATTGTTTGTGTAAATTTCTGTCTTTTCTTTGTTACAATGAATCTTTTTTCTCCCACAATCCAATCTAGACTTAACTACCTACTTAGATTAACAAGTGCATGTATAACATTACAGAAATTTTTACACAGAGAAATATACTTATAGTAAACTATATGAGGAGAAAGAATTTTGACAAACTTCTAGAAAAAGAAACCAAATCCACAGTAAGGATGATCATTTTAGTTACCCTAAATTCCACTAAAATTCAATTAAACATAGACTAAAAACGAAAAAAACAAGAATAAAGTAAATTTCTAGTGGTCAATGCAAGAAAACGTCCTTACTAAGGACATTTTTACGTCATAATTGAGAAAAGGCCCTTAGTAAGGGTGTATTCTCAACGAAATTTATAAAAATGTTTGTTAAGGACTTTTCACAGCAACATGTGAAGAAAACACCCCTAATAAGTACAATTTTTTATTAAAAAAGTATTTACTAAGAGCGTTGGCCACAAGATGACAAAAAAATGCCATTAGCAAGGGTGTTTTATTATAATTTTTCGTTTTATACAAAAATAGAGAGCGGAAAAGAAAAAAAGAAAAAGCCGACCTTACCATGGACATTTCTATCACATTATATGCCATTGAAAAAGAAAATTGTCTTTTAGAATGTCTGTTAGAAGTTGTTTAGAAAGAATGTAAGCGAATCAGCAAAAATACTCTTATTAAGGCCATTTGTATTCGCTTTCGCTAATTTTTACAAACTATTTTATGCTTGTGCAATTTCTTACTGTTATTGTCGGGGCACAATTTTTTGATGGAAAACTGAAATTTCGTAACAATTGTACAAACAATTGTTATTACGTAACACTTCACGTAAGAGAATTCAACTCGTGCTACACTTCACAGAAGGTGCACAGAACGTAACACTTCACAGAAGGTACGTAAGAGAAATTCAATTAGTGCTACACTTCACAGAATGTGCGCTAATAGAATTCTGATAATATCAACGCAAACACTTCACCGAAGGTGCGCTAATAGAATCCTGATAAAACCAACAAAGAAGGTGACAGGCGAAAGGTGGAAAAACTCCTGTTGGGGTGAATGATCACCGTTGCTCAAAGCTTTATTCGTCCCACACGAATAGCTTCCAGGAACCAGCAAGTTCGTCGGAGAACTTGGAACACTCTGCTCATCTGACTCCTCGGATGAACTCAAACTCCTGTGCAAAATGCAACGCTGGTACAATACCACTCTTCTCTCTCACAGCTTCTAAGCACTTGCAAACTTTCTGTCTACTACTTGTGTATTAGTTCTAACCTGTGAGAGAGAAGGAGCAGGCCTTATATAGGTCCCTGCAACAACTGCCCGGTTAGCACAATGTTAGGGACATGGTAGTAACCACCCCGAACATGGAGCAACCGCTCAGAACAAGTAAAGACATGTTCTGCTGCAAGTTGTGCCACCATCGTAATTTGTACTTTACGCACACAGCCCCTTTACGCACCCTATGCACACTACGCACTCTACGCACACTGCGTACGCTGCGCGCACTTGGCTGCGTACTGGGCCAGCGTAACTGGGCTCGCGTAACGGGCAGCGCAACGTGGTCGCGCAAGTGGCTCGCACAACGAGCGCAACTTAAGCTCACTATGTGTCTAGCGACGATGCGCTATTTAAGTGCAACTTAAGTGCAAAGTGCAAAGTGCGCCAACAAAACGCCACATTACGCCTCATGAGCCCTTGAGCCCGAGCCCGAGCCCGAGCTCGAGTCCGAGTCCGAGTCGCTAAGCCCCTACGGGACTTAGCTCCTATGAAAATAAATTTTCCAAGAGCAAAAAGTATGAATGCTTTAATTGTTGATTTTAACATTTTTTTCCATTAGAAAAATAACCCTACATGGCAAATTCATGTGCACCTCCACACCACATGTGCATCTCCAATAATAGCAAAGCTAATATATAGAGATACAAACTCTTTGTTTTTTCCGATGTGGGACTAAAGCTTTCTATAGAAAAAACCAAAACTCCAATACTTACAACTTAAATACTTTAGATGAAAATTTTCGATAATATTATGTGTTTTTTTAATTATTTTAGTCATCTCCGTAATCACCCACCCGATCATCCACCCTTAACCTTTTTTGATTGCCCACCTACCTATTTAGCCAAGTTATTAGGTTCTGCTTGGATTGAGGATTAAAAGAGTTAAGTGAGGAAAAAAAAATCATGCTTGGTTTGAGGGTGAAGGTTTAGGAGGGAGGGTTATAGAGGGTTAAATGAGGGTTTATTTTAGGGATGGCAATGTCCCCCCGAATCCGACGGGGACCTGATTTTTTTATCCGATAGGGACGGGTTTGGGGATTTAAAAACGGAGACGGGGGCAGGGATGGGGATTAAAATAATTTCCTGGTCCGATTCGGGAACGAGTATGGGTATAGTACTCCCCGCCCCGGTAAATCTCCGACCCCGATTACTTATACCTATATCCATATGTGCAACCCATTGGAAATGGTATGATTCATGATCTATCTAGTATATATTTTATGAAAACCATGTTTTATTAACATATCTTGTATTTTTTTGGAACGAAAATAATTTTTTCATCTTATAATGTACATAAAAAATTATTAACGGGCGAGAGACGGAGACGAAAAAATTCGGCCCCAAAAGTGTTAATAGGGTTAGTAGAATGCATTGTTTAGCGGGGATGAGGGTAAAAAATTAAACCCGACGGGGAACGGAGATGGGGATGGGGATTTAAATACTACTCGGGAATGGGGATGGGGGATATGGTCCCCGGCCCCAACCTGTGTAGCGCCCCGCTTTCGATAGGCGACGGAACTTCATAATATGCTTGCGCCGAGTCAGATCGACCGGGAACTTAGATGGCCATCTGACTCGATCGCTAAGCTTGGTAAACGATAACGCCTTGCGGCATCGATTCAAATCGATTTAGACGAAAGTTACGAGAATCGATCCAACTAATGGAACGACTTTTGTTGGAATAAGTCCTAGATGCAGCGGGCTGCGTCTCGGCGAGTGAGCTCTCTATAAGAGTCCCTTCGACGGGACCGGACCGCTGTATGGTTTTCTTGGAGCTTTGCCGCTGGGCTTGATGAAGTGCTTTCGCGTCGTTTTCATGGATGCAATTACAATTTCGATGCAAGGAGAAAAGAAGAAATTCTAACAAAGTGTTGGTGCCATTGCAGGAGCTCGCGTAATTAAGGATTGACGTTGCGTGGCACTTGGACAATCGGCAGGAAGCAAAGTAATCGGTGGGTGATTCGACCTTTCTTTTCTACTCTGTCTCGCAAACTTATTCCTTGCTTCGAATTCATTCAAATCGAACGATGCCAAGTTAATTGCATGCCAATCCACTAAGGTCAAGAACTCGAAAAAAACGTATTGATTTTGAGTAATCTACTTTGAAAAATACAAGTTTCTCACATAAACAGAAAAGTTTAACGTTCTAGTAAAAAGATAGACTATTTCACGTGCTGCAAAATAATGTGAAACGTCGATCATGGGTTATGATGCCTCGGACAATTTGGTGTCCACGGGACGCTAAATCGGTGTACGGCTTTGGGGGAAATGAATCGTTGTATGAGTTGCGAGAAATGATAATGCCGTTCAATACTATCCGCGCTATACGAAACTGGTTGCATATATTAAACTGTTCGCACATAGTCATGGACAGCTTGTGCACAAGTTCGTTTTCCTCGAAACGGCATCCGGGGCATCGGAACCGATTCGTCCTAGGGAAATAATTTATCGTGCTTCGGCGCGAGGCATGCGGGACCTTCAGTAAGGCTTGCAACCTAGGCTGAAAGGGTAGCGTCGCATGCCAACTTCGATTAAGTCCCTAGTGGTGCGTAGCACCAATGACCGCATATAAGATAGTTGCATGCTCACCTATTGTCTTATGCAGGTGTAAATATTATCTCTGTTTTCATGCAGGGACGAGCACGGCCGTGGTAAGAAATATGATAAACTGCGATGTTATGTTGTATGCTTTAATACACAAAGATGGCTATCGAATATGAACTGAATTCATTTAGTTCTAATAGAAAGACAACTCTAAAGCATGCCTACCCTAACAATCAGAGTCGGTTTAGACGAGTTGGTTCGTCTCGTCCACTTAGCAAGTGTGCTAATCCCCTCCCCCAATTTCCCTAGGTGCGGCGGGCGCTCCAACCTAAAACGAAGCTGAAGTGCGGAGAGGCGTTTTGAAGCTCTTCCTATACTGAAGTATTTTGAAGCTAATTCAAGTCGACGGCTTATGTATAAAGGGGCGAATGTATGGGACGGCAAACGTAGTTCAGGCAACTTGTCGAATGTATTTTTTTATGTTTTCAATCAATGTAGTCGCAACGGCATCCAATGTAATTACGACTTGCACTTCGTTGCAAGCTATGAATGAAAAGCATTTCTATCTTCCTATACTGCGTTTTAAATTCTGATGTGATTTGTAAAGTTTCAACTTGGCGTATTTATATCAAATGTAACGTAACGTTCTGCCTTGTACGAGTGCAATTCCAGACTCGTACGGCATCACGCCTTAGCGAGGATGATCGAATCGGCAAAATTAACATCGGGGACGAACGTTGCCGACTCGGGGCGTGACAAATTGGTATCAGAGCTCAGTTATGTTTCCTCAGATTTTCGAAAGATGTTTCATTGTTGGAATGTCCGTTGCGATGGCTTGATTGAATGCTTGTCGGCATGCTGCATGAAATACAAGTTCCATACAGGTAAGCCCGTAGATATTTTTGAAAAATACTAACGGGTTTATACTGTTGTAGGAATGACTAAGCAAGATAAGAAAATCGTCGGCCCAACAACCCAAACCGTGGATAGTACGTCGAACACAAAAAGCACTGGCCCTAGCGAGACGACTATAGAGAAGATGCTACAGTTGATGGAACTGCAGCAGCAACAGCTTCAGACACAATTCAAAGCCCAATTTGAGGCGCAACAGAATCAGATGAATGCCCTGACTCAGATAGTGAGCAGAATGGCGGGCAATACCAAGACGACGGACGAAGCGCCCGAAAAAAAACAAGGTGATCAAGAAGAAGACGAGGAGGAAGAAGTCTCTCCGCAAATGATGAACTCTCTTTCCATGTTCAAAGTAAAGGAGTTTCGTAAAATGAACCCGCCAAATTTCAACGGCCGAGCAGAGCCCGACGTGATAGTAGGATGGCTCGCAGAGATGGAGGACTTGTTCGATCTCCTCTGCATCGAAGGGTCCCAGAGGGTGGCCTGTGCGGCGCTGCAGTTACAACTAAGAGCACATGACTGGTGGACGACGAAGAAACAAGAGATCTGTGAAACCGATTCCAACAAAAAGATTTCTTGGGAAATGTTCAAGACAGCCTTCCTTGAGCAGTACGTTCCTCGCGCCATCCGTCGACAGAAGGGGGATGAGTTCATGATGTTGAGGCAGAGGAATACGAGTGTTGAAGATTATGATGCAAGCTTCTCGAAACTTGCAAAATTTGCCGGTGCCTTCCTGCCCAACAAAGAAGAATGGTGCGAGCATTTTCAGCAAGGCCTCAACGACGAACTGCGTAGGGACGTCATGAACCAACGCTGCCAAACTTATCGTGAATCCTACGAAGCCGCACTTGATAGTGAGCGAATCTTTGGCCGTATGTCACAAAGGGCCGTGCCTGTTGTTCGCAACAACTTCAACAAGCGTCCTAATGACGCTGGAGGATCGGGAGTACAAAAGCGCCCAAACACGTCTGAGAATCGTGGTCACTTTGCCGCAGTAAATTGCAACAGATGCGGCAAGCGTGGGCACCGAGCACCCGATTGTAGACTGAGAACATGCTTCAAGTGTGGCGAGCTAGGCCACTTCAGTCAATATTGTCAGGCGGGAAAGCCGAATCAACACAACCCACCAAGGAACACTCTGAACCCATATAAAGCGCCTACACTACAAGGCGCAAATGCGGTGCCTGTGAACCCGCAGAATCAACGCCACGGAGCTCAAGGCCGAGTTTATGCCTTAACTTGGGACGAGGCGTACGCGTCCGATACGGTTGTAACAGGTATATTACTCTACAAAGATATACCTGCTCGAGTACTATTCGACTCGGGTGCAACGCATAGCTTTATATCTGCTGATTATGCGAAAAAAAAATAAAATAACCATGCAATCACTAGATATAAATATTAGCGTTAGCACTCCGTCGGGAGTCGATAAGCCTGCGAACTTTATTTATAGGGATGGCCACATTTGAGTCGGGGGAAGATATCTATCCTTGGATGCCGTCGTGCTAGACATCAAAGATTACGACATAATCTTGGGCATGGATTGGTTGGGCGCTTGTCGTGCAACAATCGAGTGCGCAAAGAAGAGAGTGGTGTTTCGTCTTCCTGGCGAGACAGAGTTCTTATATTCATGCGGTACGGCCTCGAAGACGGCGATGATGGTATCGACAATCTCGGCAAGGCGTATGCTGCGTTCCGGCTGCGCGGGATACTTGGCATCAGTTCGAGACACGCGAACGGATAATACAAATACAATGTCGACTGATGTTGTGGCAGATTTTCCGGACGTTTTTCCTGACGAGATGCCCGGGATGCCGCCGGATCGAGAAATTGAATTCAGCATCGACACCTTTCCGGATACACAGCTGATATCAAAGGTGCCTTACCGAATGGCTCCAGCAGAACTGAAGGAGCTGAAGGTTCAATTACAAGAGTTGCTAGACCGCGGATTTATTCGCCCTAGCATCTCTCCGCGGGGAGCTCCCATACTGTTCGTGAAGAAGAAGAAGGATGGGTCATTACGGCTATGCATCGACTATCGGAAACTCAACAAGGCGACCGTGAGAAACAAGTATCCTTTGTCGCGAATCGACGACTTGTTTGACCAACTGCAAGGCGCGGCAATATATTTAAAAATCGATCTTCGTTCAGGCTATCATCAATTGAAGATCAAGTCCGACGACATATCGAAGTCTGCCTTCCGTACTCGATATGGTCATTACGAATTCCTCGTCATGCCGTTCGGTTTGACGAACGCCCCAGCCGCGTTCATGGATCTGATGAACCGAGTCTTCCGGCCTCAAATAGATAAATTTGTAGTCGTATTCATCGACGATATCCTTGTCTACTCAAGGAATCGGGAGGAGCATACAGAACATTTGAAGACGGTACTGCAGATTCTGCGTGAAAACAAATTATACGCTAAGCAGAGCAAGTGCGAGTTCTAGATGAGTTGCGTGACATTCCTCGGGCACGTAATCTCTGCCGAAGGTGTCGCGGTAGACCCAAAGAAGATTGATGCGGTGGTAGATTGGAAACGACCTGCCTCGGCTAGCGATATTAGAAGTTTTCTGGGCTTAGCGGGCTACTATCGTAGATTCGTGCGAAGCTTCTCAAAACTAGTGTCGCCTCTGACTCGCCTCACCCAGAAGGGAGTAGTATTTGAATGGAGCGACGACTGTGAATCCAGCTTTCTAGAGTTGAAGCAACGGCTCGTCTCAGCTCCAATCCTTGTACTTCCAGTCGGTCCAGAAGGCTTTTAGATATTCAGCGACGCGTCGGGAACTGGCCTCGGGTGCGTACTCATGCAGAGAGATAAAGTCATCTTCTATGCTTCACGGCAGTTGAAGCAGCACGAGAAAAACTATCCGACGCACGACCTAGAATTGGCGGCGATCGTCTTTGCGTTGAAGTTATGGCGGCACTACCTCTATGGTGTGGCATGCAAAATCTACACAGATCACAAAAGCCTGAAGTACTTATTTACGTAACGGGAACTCAACCTACGACAGCGACGTTGGCTCGAACTCAAAAAAGATTACGAGCTAACGATCGAGTATGCAAGAGAAACGTGGTGGACGACGCACTCAGCAGAATATTTATGGAAACACTGGCTATAAACAAGGAGATACAGCGAGACCTTGAAGCGATGGGTATCGAACTTGGAATTGAGTATCGACACCTGCACCTAGCTCAGCTGAAGTTAGGATCGAGCCTGCTTAGCAAGATAAAGACCGCACAGGAGGACGACTCATTCCTGAAGAAAATACGCGAGCTGATTTCAACGGGAACGACCGACTTTGCGGAAGACAGAGACGGGACGATACGACTAAAGGGAAGGCTTTGCGTTCCTGAAACTGCCAAACTCAGAAAAGAAATTCTGACGGAGGCGCATTATGCGAAGTACTCGTTATATCCTGGAAGCGCCAAGATGTACAAGGACTTGCACACAAACTTTTGGTGGCACAGCATGAAGAAAGACGTGGCTACGTTCGTATCGCAATGTATGGCATGTCAGCAGGTGAAGGCGGAACACCAACGGCCAGGCGAAGAGCTGCAGAATATCGCCATTCCTGAGTGGAAGTGGGACAATATCTCGATAGATTTTATTATGGGATTTCCGAAGACGTCGCGAGGGAATGACGCGATTTGGGTCATTGTTGATAGATTGACCAAGTCGGCTCACTTTATCGCAATTAAAGTAGGATGGAGCGTCGATCGGTTAGCACAAATCTATGTCGATGAGATTGTTCGACTGCACGGGGTACCGGCCTCAATAATTTCGGACAGAGACGGGCGATTCCTATCGCGTTTCTGGACGAGCCTCCAAGCGGCGATGGGGACCAAACTGAACTTTAGTTCGACGTACCATCCCCAAACAGACGGTCAGACGGAGAGAGTCAATCAGATCTTAGAAGATATGTTGCGTCTGTGTGCGATCGACCTAAAGACTAGTTGGGATACGCATTTGCCGCTTGCGGAGTTTGCGTATAACAACAGTTATCAGTCGAGTATTCAGATGGCTCCATACGAAGCGCTCTACGGAAGGAAGTGTCGTTCGCCGAAATGCTGGGATGAAGTCGGAGAACGACAAGTACTGGGACCGGAACTGGTGGAGTAGGCCGTCGAAAAGGTCCACTTGATTCGAGATAGACTCCGCATCGCGCAAGTCGACAAAAGAGCTACGCAGATCTTCGTCGACGACCGCTAGAGTTCTTGGTCGGGGACCATGTGTTTATGAAAGTAACGCCCATGCATGGTATGATGCGGTTCGACGTCAAAGGCAAGTTGAGCCCGAGATTTGTAGGCCCCTTCGAGATCATTGAGCGAGTTGCGACGGTTGCTTATCGGATCGCACTACCTCCTGCCTTAGCTGATGTGCACGATGTTTTCCACGTTTTACAACTTCAAAAATACGTGCACGATCCGAGTCATATGGTTAGCTTCGATCGGTTGGAGCTACGTACTGACTTATCTTACTCGGAGGAGCCTATTCAAATTTTGGACCGCAAGGAGAATGTGCTACGCAATCGGTCGATGTCCTTGGTCCGCGTGCTTTGGCAGAACCATTCAGTCGAGGAGTCGACGTAGGAGATGGAGGCGGAGATGAAAGAGAAGTACCCCGCGTTGTTTGTCTAAATTAAGGTCAGACCCTTGTTCTTAAGTTTCGGGACGAAACTTTTTCTTAGTGGTATATTATGTAGCACCCCGCTTTCGATAGGCGATAGAACTTCATAATATGCTTGCACCGAGTCAGATCGACTGGGAACTTAGATGGCCATCTGACTCGATCTCTAAGCTTGGTAAACGATAACGCCTTGCGGCATCGATTCAAATCGATTTGGACGGAAGTTACAAGAATCGATCCAACTAATGGAACGACTTCTGTTGGAATAAGTCCTAAATGCAGCGGGCTGCGTCTCGGCGAGTGAGCTCTCTATAAGAGTCCCTTCGACGGGACCGGACCGCTGTATGGTTTTCTTGGAGCTTTGCCGCTGGACTTGATGAAGTGTTTTCGCGTCGTTTTCATGGATGCAATTACAATTTCGATGCAAGGGGAAAAGAAGGAATTCTAACAAAGCGTTGGTGCCATTGCAGGAGCTTCCGTAACTAAAGATTGACGTTGCGTAGCGCTTGGACGATCGGCACGAAGCAAAGTAGTCGGTTGGTGATTCGACCCTTCTTTTCTACTCTGTCCCGCAAACTTATTTCTTGCTTCCAATTCATTCAAATCGAACGATGCCAAGTTAATTGCATGCCAATCCACTAAGGTCAAGAAATCGGAAAAAACGTATTGATTTTGAGTAATCTACTTTGAAAAATACAAGTTTCTCACATAAACAGAAAAGTTTAAGGTTCTAGTAAAAAGATAGACTATTTCATGTGCTGCAAAATAATGTGAAACGTCGATCATGGGTTATGTCACCCTCATTTTCCGTATTTCTCATATTTCGTATTTATAGTCGTATCTGAATTTTGGCATGTATTTTTATTTTTCTCAACTTGCGAAATTTTAGTATTTCTCGTAGTTTGGGTTTTGACATGGCTCGGTTTTAATTGGATTGGGTTGGTTTGGTTTGGTTTATTGTGTATTGGAACACCTTAGCCTATACTCCACCCTCAACATACCACATCTCACCCCCTTTAAAACTCTACCAACTTTTTCTCTCTCCTCAAAAACCTCCATTAATTTCTTCTTCTCCTTCCTCTACACAACACTCTTCTCCTTCCTCTACACAACACCCACCCATAGGCAAGTGCACCTTGCCACCACATGAGAACCCCATTTTATTTGTCCAATTGCTAGTTTAGGACATGGTGATCAACATTAGAACTTGGTATTTTGTGATTTGGAGTCTCCATTGTTCTAGATCTAAGTTTTCTCTATTGTCGGTTTTGTATGGTTTTGATCTATTTAAGTTGGATTTTCATGGGTTTTGATGTTTCCATATGGAAGAGAGTTCAATTCCACCCTGGTTAGAACTTTGGAAATCTGGATTTGGAGTTCGGATGGCCAAGTTGTGATGCTTTGAAGTTTTGGGAGCCATTGGAGCTTCTTCTCAACCATGAAGAAGAAGGCCCTTTCCCTGCGTGCGTGCTTTTGCGTGTACGCAGCTCTCCTGCGAGCGTGCTTTTGCGCGTACACAGCTCTCCTGCGAGCGTGCTTTTGTGCGTACGCAGCTCTCCTGCGAGCGTACTTTTGCGCGTACGCAGCTCTCCTGCGAGCGTGCTTTTGCGCGTACGCAGCTCTCCTGCGTGCGTGCTTTTGTGCGTACGCAGCTCTCCTGCGTGCGTGACTTTTGTGCGTATGCAGTTCTCCTGCGTGCGTGACTTTTGTGCGTACGCAGCTCTCCTGCATGCGTGACTTTTGTGCGTACGCAGCTCTCCTGCGTGCGTGCTTTTGTGCGTATGCAGCTCTCCTGCGTGCGTGACTTTTGTGCGTACGCAGTTCTCCTACGTGCGTGACTTTTGTGCGTACGCAGCTCTCCTGCGTGCGTGACTTTTGTGCGTACGCAGCTCTCCTGCGTGCGTGACTTTTGTGCGTACGCAGCTCTCCTGCGTGCGTGACCTTGTGTGTACGCAGCTCCCCCGCGTGCGTGCCCTTGTGCGTACGCTGCTCCTCTGACCCCTTGCTTAAACCATTGGCTCTTGGAGTATTGGTTTTATTTCTCGACTTGGTTTCTCTTTTGTGGATTTGGTTTTCCTGAGATCTGTTCAACACAGCACTACTATCTTGACCCGACACGGCCTAACACGATTTTCAAGTAATTGTTTATGACTAGTACGATTCTCGGGATTTTTTGTGGATTATGATTTTGGTATTCTCTGATCTTCTTGCTAGTGACCCAGTGGGGTGCACACCTAACTTGTAACTTGTAATTAATCTTTATGACTTGATAACTTGATAGTGGCCGTGACGGCGCACCCCTGACTTGTAGCATGACTTGATAACTTAACGCTGTTGCGACGGCTAACTTAACTTGACCTGCTTTGACACCGTGGGTAGTTCTTTCTTGCTTGCTTGTTAAATCCACTTGTCTTGTCTTGCATCATGTCTAGGATGGAACTCCTGAGTACCACGGTCAGGAGTACCTACTAAAATGGATTAAGGTTAATAATAAGAATAACACAGTAGTCATGAAGAGATGACACAGCTACAGGCAATCCCGTTACCTGGGCGCTCTTGGGATCTGTAGCCTGCCGACGAGTAGGGTGCATTTCCAGCACACTATCATGTGTTGTACCTTCTAAGTCACCTAAGGGTACATACGTTCCTGGACGATGTACCCACCTGAATTCAACCCCTAATTTTCGACCTGGGTAACCTGGATGGTCTGCAGGGCTTGTGGCTGTAGAATAATCTCACTGTATCTTGTTAGTAATTAGGCCTGTGATAACCCTGGTTAGTTAAAGTAGTAAGCCGTAGTATCTGCTTGGCCGTGATTGATTGAATGAAGTATAACCAGTCTAGCCATGTCTTGACCCAATACAAGATTGCTTTCTGTCTTGATTTCTTACATTATTATCTTGTCGATAAATGGTAGGAAACCAAGTTCTGTTCAGGTGAAGGGTTACAACCCCGGTCCTTGTTTGGTTTACGGGTTGTAACCTGGTTATCGGAATAGTTCCATGGTTATCTCGTCGTATATCATCCTGACATATTTTCGTAAATTTTAGTTTTACTATCAGACTTTTGTGCTGATTGCTGGCTTTTGTTCTTATTTTGTGGCCCCCTTGTGGCACTTGCTCTTTCTGGGGTTGACCCAGCTGGTTTTGTGTGGCCAGATTTCGGAGCAGCTCCCGAGGATCTCCCAAGCTTACAGCCCAATGGTGACAACTAGACAAAACCCGGGCCAAGAGTGGGTTTTCCTTTTTGTCTTGCCCACTTCATTGTAAAACTATTCTTTTGAGGCGTTTAGCCGACGAGCACCTGTTAGCTCGATGCACTTTACTTACTGTCTGCCTACGGGCTGTGAACATGATTAACAAATCCTATGGTTGATCATGTACGACTAAACTCTTGCTAGTCCTAGCATTTTGTAATGACTAGCTTCATGATCAGCTGAATATGTAATATTTGGGACGCCTTATTATTGTATATTTAATGATCATACATCTTGCGACCTTACTTACTTGCTTGTGATTGAGACATTAGGCTTGTTCATGACCATAAGAGACTGTTGGCTTGTAGTAAACCCTCATATATCTAGACAGCCGTGACCGTATATCGAGGTGGTTTTCATTTCAATATACGTAGCTGGCTATGTCTGCCCCCGCTCTCCAGTATTCTGGTTCTGGGGCGTGACATGGTTTAAGTGGTGGCCCATGCAAGTCTTGTAAATCAAGATATGTGGGAGTTTACCAGATAGATGTCTCAATCAGTACTCGTCCTTGATCTCTGTTCGTATCCTCTGAATCCCTGGATTCTTGCCCTGATCATGTGCTTATATCATTGATCTGTCCTGGTCCTTTCCTTATTGTTCCCTGTGTCATCTTCTTCAGCGATACTGTACCTGGTCCTACCGATCAATGAGGTGGAGCACTTCCCGTGGGTCAGCAGCAACCCGGAGATCAAGCCCAGTATTTCGGGGTAGCCTCCAGAGTTGTGCCTACTGGAGGAGAGTCACCAGTTCGGCCCGTCCAGCCCACAGAGCCAGATGATGGTACCTTAGTAGGCCTCATCAGAACCTTGATAGCTTCCCAGGATCGTCGAAGCGACGCCCTGCACCAGACAGTTCAAGATGCTTTGACCCGAGGCGGACATCCAGGGAACCAGGCGGCAAACAGCTTCAAGCGATTGAACCCTCCTTTCTTCGACGGCAGCGAGGATGCGATTGCCGCGGATGCATGGCTTCAGGATACCGCGGTGATTCTGGAAGCAGCTAGGACACCCGAGAATGAGAAAGTAGCGGTGGTATGCCTGCAGTTGTTGGACTTGGCTTGCAGTTGGTGGGCGGCGCATGTAGTGCCCCGCTCCGCGAAGGCACTAGATAAACAGAAAGATCGGATTGCTGGCTCTGCAACAGAAGACGATTAATCTGGGTGAGTGGACGAAGTCTCATTTGCTGATTCGCTTACGCCTTAAGAATCTGAATTTTTGATTGAATGCTTTTGTTAATAATAAGATGGTAAATCCTTGAGTATGCTTTAAGAGAATTCACATGTTGCCTCGCTAAGATTTGAATGTTGCCTTGATAAAGAGAACCATGCCATGCTAAGAACAAGAAAAGAAATAATCAGCATGCTAATAAGAAGACTCGTTGCCTGCTAATAAGAACTGAAATGATGCTTGTCATGCTTGATAGGATAAGAGAAAACAAATGAATCAAATTGAATGCTTGATCATTGCTTGCTGCTTGTATGCTTGAGAATTATAGACATGTACAGACGGACTTGTACATGTTGACCTGAATAAAAGAAAGGCACGAATTGAACGTGTCGTATATCTGCAAAAGGCATAAAAAGAACATGTCGTACATCTGATCTAAAATCTGTTTCATCTGACAGAATCCTGCTAGAGCATGCATATGGTCTCGGACAACTCGTGCACGAGTAAAATTTGTCTCTCGGGTGGTATCTGGGGGCGCCTGGAACCGCTCGACCTAGGAGAGATTATGAGCACACTGGGTGCAAGGACCCATGTTAAAAGTGTAGCCGTTATCTGTGTCCTTAGCGACGAGCTGAACCCAAGAGCGTCACAGTGGCTAATCATGGGTTTTCCATGGACCATCATATAGATAGGTGTGGATTGGTGCAAAGCTGAACCGGAGAGTCACAGCTGTCAATCGGTCTGTATGTGTCTATCATATGTTTTGCTAAGAGCTAACGATGCAGAGACGAACAGGGAATGACAATATTGGTTTTATAATGTTATGCTAATCCTTGTCTTGTGCAGGGATGGACGGTCGGCTATGGTAAGAATCACAAAAAAGTGATAAAACTGTATTGCTTGAGTTTGATATATAAATGCTTGCAGAGATTAATCTGTTACCAAGAAATGCTATGTTCCACTAAGAGAAAGGATGTAATATCATGCTTGTAATCTGACCCTAAGTTTGTCTTGAACAAGAGAAAAGAATGCTAAAGTTGTTGTCCCTAATGAAATGAATATGCTCATGAAACACGCTGCGTACTGCACATGAAAGGAATAGTCATCGTGCTAGAATTGAATAGTCCCTTGTATGCTTGAAATAATATGAACTGTGGCTTTTCAAAGATGTGCTTTCAAAAGATATGTAAACTGACTCTGTATGCATGGAATGAATCTAGGTAAAACTAGCAAGATCACATCACAAGAAATGTTTTCTCACTAAATGAACAATGATCGTTTCAGACAAATGTAGCTCTTTGTTCACACATTCACTAGTATGCTGATATACTGACCCATCATCAGTCTGCATGCAGGTGCACCATGTATCGAGAAGGATAGCCCGAAGCGATAGCCCGTGCCTCATCCTCAGGAGCCAGAAATCAGAAGAGATGCCAAGAGATGACATCTGTGCAAGAGTTTGGTTTTGTATATAAAAGGATGTAATGTATGGGAACGGGATAATTGTAATCTGTAAAGTTCTGAGAGAATGTAATATTGTATCAGAGAGAATCAAGAGCTTGTAATCTGTTCAAATAAAATCAATAAAGAGAAATGTTCTTGTTACCATTGTGTTCAATACTTGTATTCTGAAATATGTCCGCTGCTGCTTCAATTATCTGCGATACGTTCCGCTGCGTATTGTCAAACTTGTCTATCTTGTCTTGTTTCAGGTCTTGGCCTTGTGCAAGCGCAACTTAGGCTTGCACGGCATCACGCCTTAGCGAGGACGAACGGTCCCAAAGAGCCCGAAGCGAGGACGAAAAGGACTCTGCGGGATCGGGGCGTGACAGAATGGTATCAGAGCAACACGATCCTCTGGCCAATTTTAATTCAATTGAATTTGTACATGTCTTCTGATCGAAATTCCGTTGCCTACTCGATATCAATAATGAGATGAACGTTCCATACAATAAGTCCGTAAATATTTTTATGATGCCGGCAATATTTTACCGATTTGATTGATTGAGATTGAAATGCTTGATTGAACAAGAGTTTTGATATGATCTGAATTATGATTTCATGGATTGATGATGGCGAAGGATGAGGACTATCGCTGCTAAGGATATCGTAAGTTTCTCCTTAAGTTTCGAGGACGAAACTTCTTTTCGGTGGGTAATTATGTAGTGTCCCGCTCCGCAAAGGCACTAGATAAACAGAAAGATCGGATTGCTGGTTCTGTAACAGAAGACGATTAATCTGGGTGAGTGGACGAAGTCTCATTTGCTGATTCGCTTACGCCTTAAGAATCTGAATTTTTGATTGAATGCTTTTGTTAATAATAAGATGGTAAATCCTTGAGTATGCTTTAAGAGAATTCACATGTTGCCTCGCTAAGATTTGAATGTTGCCTTGATAAAGAGAACCATGCCATGCTAAGAACAAGAAAAGAAATAATCAGCATGCTAATAAGAAGACTCGTTGCCTGCTAATAAGAACTGAAATGATGCTTGTCATGCTTGATAGGATAAGAGAAAACAAATGAATCAAATTGAATGCTTGATCATTGCTTACTGCTTGTATGCTTGAGAATTATAGACATGTACAGACGGACTTGTACATGTTGACCTGAATAAAAGAAAGGCACGAATTGAACGTGTCGTATATCTGCAAAAGGCATGAAAAGAACATGTCGTACATCTGATCTGAAATCTGTTTCATCTGATAGAATCCTGCTAGAGCATGCATATGGTCTCGGACAACTCGTGCACGAGTAAAATTTGTCTCTCGGGTGGTATCTGGGGGCGCCTGGAACCGCTCGGCCTAGGAGAGATTATGAGCACACTGGGTGCAAGGACCCATGTTAAAAGTGTAGCCGTTATCTGTGTCCTTAGCGACGAGCTAAACCCAAGAGCGTCACAGCGGCTAATCATGGGTTTCCCATGGACCATCATATAGATAGGTGTGGATTGGTGCAAAGCTGAACCGGAGAGTCACAGCTGCCAATCGGTCTGCATGTGTCTATCATATGTTTTGCTAAGAGCTAACGATGCAGAGACGAACAGGGAATGACAATATTGGTTTTATAATGTTATGCTAATCCTTGTCTTGTGCAGGGATGGACGGTCGGCTATGGTAAGAATCACAAAAAAAGTGTTAAAACTGTATTGCTTGAGTTTGATATATAAATGCTTGCAGAGATTAATCTGTTACCAAGAAATGCTATGTTCCACTAAGAGAAAGGATGTAATATCATGCTTGTAATCTGACCCTAAGTTTGTCTTGAACAAGAGAAAAGAATGCTAAAGTTGTTGTCCCTAATGAAATGAATATGCTCATGAAACACGCTGCGTACTGCACATGAAAGGAATAGTCATCGTGCTAGAATTGAATAGTCCCTTGTATGCTTGAAATAATATGAACTGTGGCTTTTCAAAGATGTGTTTTCAAAAGATATGTAAACTGACTCTGTATGCATGGAATGAATCTAGGTAAAACTAGCAAGATCACATCACAAGAAATGTTTTCTCACTAAATGAACAATGATCGTTTCAGACAAATGTAGCTCTTTGTTCACACATTCACCAGTATGCTGATATACTGACCCATCATCAGTCTGCATGCAGGTGCACCATGTATCGAGAAGGATAGCCCGAAGCGATAGCCCGTGCCTCATTCTCAGGAGCCAGAAATCAGAAGAGATGCCAAGAGATGACATCTGTGCAAGAGTTTGGTTTTGTATATAAAAGGATGTAATGTATGGGAACGGGATCATTGTAATCTGTAAAGTTCTGAGAGAATGTAATATTGTATCAGAGAGAATCAAGAGCTTGTAATCTGTTCAAATAAAATCAATAAAGAGAAATGTTCTTGTTACCATTGTGTTCAATACTTGTATTCTGAAATATGTCCGCTGCTGCTTCAATTATCTGCGATACGTTCCGCTGCGTATTGTCAAACGTGTCTATCTTGTCTTATTTCAGGTCTTGGCCTTGTGCAAGCGCAACTTAGGCTTGCACGGTATCACGCCTTAGCGAGGACGAACGGTCCCAAAGAGCCCGAAGCGAGGACGAAAAGGACTCTGCAGGATCGGGGCGTGACAGCGCAAGCCATGGGATTAGTGGCACCCATTGCTTGGGCAGTGTTTAGAGAGAGATTTCAGACGAAGTATTTTGATGCTGTGGCTCGGTACGACCTGCAGACCAGATTTACCAACTTGAAGCAAGGAGGCAGAACAGTCGACAGTTATGCATCGAAGTTTTCTAGACTCAGTAGGTTTGCCTCCACCTTGGTGGCGACCGAGTTTGATATGGCCCAGCGGTTCCAGCAGGGACTGTATTTGGAGATCTTGTTGGCGGTTGAGCAGTTCGAGCACTAGACGTTCGATACAGTCTTGAGAGCAGCTAGGAGGCATGAGTACACCTCCCTAAGGATCGTGGATAGGACCGGAGGTAGGAAGCGGTCCCATAGTCAGATGCACCAATCATCAGCTCCAGCCCCGGCAGCTAGGGGATTGACCATTGGAACTCCGAGGCGGGCGACCTCAGTAACGTCGGTTCAGCATTCGACCCCGACGTACCCGCAGCAGCAGAAGCAGAAGCAGACTTCCGCGATGGGATGTTCTCATTGTGGGAAGCCAAGGCATGTGGTGGCAGACTGTCGCAGGGCGCAGGGATTGTGCCTGGCTTGTGGAGCAGCAGATCATAGGATATGAGCTTGTCCGAATAGGGGTGGTTCATCAGCATCCAACCCTTCTAGCTCTTAGGTGAGAGGACCGGCCCCAGCACCAGTTCAGCAGCAGCAGTATCAGTCTTCGAGACCCTTGCCGCCTCAGTCTCAGGCATTCCAGCAACAACACCCCCAGCAGTATGCACAAGCCCAAGCTCAGACCCAGAATAGGCAGAGAGGTTTCCAGCAGAGGGGACCAGCAGCCAGAGGACAAGGTCAGGCCATGATGATGGCTATGGAAGAAGAAGTTGCACCAGGTGAGATTGTGGCAGGTACTATTCTCGTCAACTCCTCTCCAGCGTCTGTATTATTTGATTCTGGTACATCGCATTCATTTATGTCTGCACGATTCGCGACACGGATAGGATTGGAGCCCGAGTCATTATCAGTGAGACTCAATATACTTACTGGTAATGGCCTTGTGGGAGTAGATCGAGTGTTTTCCTCGTGTCGGATCGTAGTTAGCTGTAGGGAGTTCCTCGCTAGATTTATAATGTTTCCTATGGCAGACTATGATGTAGTCCTAGGCATGGATTGGTTGAGGAACCAGTATGCTAGGATAGACTGCCATATTGGCAGAGTTGTCTTTAGTATCCCCGACAAGCCAGAGTTTTCGTTTTCAGAGGCACAGTGGAGCCATCTTCCCCAGTATTGCGGATGGCAGTAGCAGCAGTGCAGTTATCCCGGATAGTTGAAGAGTTTCCAGATGTCTTTTCAGAGGAGCTTCCAGGGATGCCGTCGGAACGGGAGATTGAGTTCACTATAGACTTGATTCCCGGGACAGCACCAGTATCAGAGCAAGTCTACAGGATGGCACCTTCAGAGTTGGAATTTTGTACAAGATGATTGAAGAACTGAGGACCAAGGGATTCATCCATGCTAGTGGATCACCTTGGGGAGCCCCGATGCTTCTTGTAAAAAAGAAGGATGGTACGTCCAGGCTATGTGTTGATTATCGTACCTTGAATTCGGTGACAATCAAGAACAGATACCCTCTTCCGAGGATAGATGACTTGTTTAATTAGCTCAGAGGGGCTTCAGTGTTCTCGAAGATCGACTTGCGGTCGGGATACCACCAGATCAGAGTCAGAGAGCAGGACATCCCGAAGACAGCGTTTAGATCGAGGTATGGACATTGGGAGTTCCTTGTTATGCCCTTTGGAGCAACCAATGCGCCAGCAATATTCATGGACCTCATGAATCGCATTTTTATGCCTTACCTGGATCAGTTCGTGATCGTGTTCCTAGATGACATTCTGGTCTACAGCAAGAGTGAAGCAGAGCATGAGCAGCACCTCAGGGTCGTCCTCCAGACGCTTAGGAAGCATCAGTTGTACGCCAAGTTCAGTAAATGCGAGTTCTGGCTCGATCGCATTTCATACTTGGGTCACATCATTACCCGAGGAGGAGTGGAAGTGGATCCCCAGAAGATTGTGGCTATCGAGTCATAGCCGGTACCCAGCTCAGTGGCAGAGGTTCGCAGCTTCCTTGGATTGGCCGGCTACTACCGGCGGTTCGTTTCAGATTTCGCTAGGATTTCAGCGTCGATGACCCAGTTGACCCGCAAGGATGTGCCGTTTGTTTGGACAGCAGAGTGTCAGGAATCATTTGAGAAGTTGAAGCAAGGTTTGATAACGGCTCCTATTCTCACACTTCCAAATGGGACCGGAGGATTCACAGTTTATTGCGACGCTTCAGGCAGAGGATTGGGGTATGTCTTGATGCAGCATGGGAAGGTAATATCTTATGCGTCACGTCAACTACGTGATCATGAGAAGAATTACCCGGCACACGACTTGGAATTGGCGGTGGTAGTGTTTGCTTTGAAGTTGTGGAGACACTACCTGTACGAAGATAGAGTGGAGATCGTTACTGATCATAAGAGCCTGAAGTATGTTTTCACCCAGAAGGACCTTAATATGCGGCAGAGAAGATGGCTCGAGCTACTGGTGGACTATGATGTAGATTTGCAGTATCATCCCGGGAAGGCCAACGTTGTAGCAGATGCATTGAGCAGGAGAGACGAAGTTTATTTCCTGACGGCGCAACCAGAATTATTGGCATATCTTCAGAAGATGGAAATTGAAGTGGTTCTTCCAACCAACGTGGCATTGATGGCCAGCCTACAGGTTCAGTCCAGCATAGTTGAGAGAATCCGGGTGGCGCAGTCAACAGATTCCAAGATCCAGCGACTCAGAGCAGAGTGTGAAGCAGGAAGAAGGCCAAAGTTATGTATCCATGAAGACGGTACACTTCGGTACGGCACTCGTCTTTGTGTACCCAGTGGAGATATCAGACAGGAAGTCATGGCAGAAGTCCACAGTTCGCAATATTCTATTCATCCGGGTGGTACGAAGATGTACCGTAATATTCGTCAGCATTTCTGGTGAAATGGCATGAAGAGGGAGATAGTCCGTTTGTCTCTCGGTGTTTGGTTTGCCAACAGGTTAAAGCTGAACATCAGAGGCCCGCTGGACTTCTTCAACCCTTACCGATCCCGAAATGGAAATGAGAGCATATAACCATGGATTTCGTGACCGGATTGCCCAGATCTCCAGCCGGCAGAGATATTATTTGGGTAATTGTGGACAGGCTTACCAAGGTGGCATACTTTCTCCCATTCAGAGTTGGACAGTCGACGGCGCAGTTAGCAGAGATGTATCTCAGGCAGATCGTCAGGCTTCACGGTGTGCCAGTCAGCATCACCTCGGACAGGGATTCAAGATTCACATCACACTTTTGGCACAGCTTGCAGAAGAGTTTGGGGACTCGCCTTCAATTCAGCTCAGCTTATCACCCGCAGATGGATGGTCAATCAGAGCGCGCAATCCAGACCCTTGAAGATATGTTGAGATCCTGTACCCTTGACTTCGGTGGTTCATGGGAGAATCATCTGCACCTGGTGGAATTCTCGTACAACAACAGTTATCAGGCCAGTATCCAGATGGCACCTTTCGAGGCTCTTTATGGCAGGAAGTACAGATCCCCGCTAGCATGGGACGATGTCGGGGAGAGGCAGATGCTCGAACCTGAATTGATTTCCCAGACGGTTGAAGTGGTCAGGAAGGTCAGAGATCACCTCCGAGTTGCCCAGGACCGCCAGCGCCATTGGGCCGATGCTCATCGGCGTCCCTTAGAATTTGCTGTCGGCGACCATGTATTCCTTAGGATCTCGCCTAACCGCGACGTCATTCGCTTTGGCGTGCGGGGAAAGCTTAGTCCTAGGTATATAGGGCCGTTCGATATTCTAGAGCGAGTAGGAGATGTATCCTATCGTCTCGCTCTTCCGCCGTCGCTAAGTGAGGTGCATGATGTATTCCATGTGTCCCAATTACGACGGTATATTTCGGACCCGAGGCACATCCTAGACCATTCGAAATTGGTTGTTGGTACCAACCTTTCGTATGAGGAGAGGCCCGTGTCTATATTGGACCGGAGGGAGAAGATACTCAAGAACAAGACTATTAAATTAGTCCGTGTTGCTTGGGGTCATCACTCTCTAGGTGAGTCAACGTGGGAGCGTGAGGACGACATCCGATCGCGATATCCCTACCCGTTTGACTCGTGAGGTATAATATCTTCCTTATGCCTTACGTTTCCCTTCCTTGCTTGCATTGTATGATTGTATGATTGAACTGCTTAGTGTAACTTGCCCGTGCTTAATGTAGCTTGTCGTGACAATCTCTAGCTCCTTGATTAAATTTCGAGGACGGAATTCTTTTAAGGTGGGTAGAGTTGTCACCCTCATTTCCCGTATTTTTCGTATTTCGTATTTATACTCGTATCTGGATTTTGGTATGTATTTTTATTTTTCTCAACTTGTGAAATTTTGGTATTTCTCGTAGTTTGGGTTTTGACATGGCTCGGTTTTAATTGGATTGGGTTGGTTTGGTTTGGTTTATTGTGTATTGGAACACCTTAGCCTATACTCCACCCTCAACACACCACATCCCACCCCCTTTAAAACTCCACCAACTTTTTCTCTCTCCTCAAAAACCTCCATTAATTTCTTCTTCTCCTTCCTCTACACAACACTCTTCTCCTTCCTCTACACAACACCCACCCATAGGCAAGTGCACCTTGCCACCACATGAGAACCCCATTTTATTTGTCCAATTGCTAGTTTAGGACATGGTAATCAACATTAGAACTTGGTATTTTGTGATTTGGAGTCTCCATTGTTCTAGATTAAAGTTTTTCCTATTGTCGATTTTGCATAGTTTTGATATATTTAAGTTGGATTTTCATGGGTTTTGATGTTTCCATGTGGAAGAGAGTTCAATTCCACCTTGGTTGAAACTTTGGAAATCCGGATTTGGAGTTCGGATGGCCAAGTTGTGATGCTTTGAAGTTTTGGGAGCCATTAGAGCTTCTTCTCATCCATGGAGAAGAAGGCCCTTTCCCTGCGTGCGTGCTTTTGCGCGTACGTAGCTCTCCTGCGAGCGTGCTTTTGCGCGTACGCAGCTCTCCTGCGAGCGTGCTTTTGCACGTACGCAGCTCTCCTGCGAGCGTGCTTTTGCACGTACGCAGCTCTCCTGCGTGCGTGCTTTTGTTCGTACGCAGCTCTCCTGCGTGCGTGACTTTTGTGCGAACGCAGTTCTCCTGCGTGCGTGACTTTTGTGCGTACGCAGCTCTCCTGCGTGCGTGACTTTTGTGCGTACGCAGCTCTCCTGCGTGCGTGCTTTTTTGCGTACGCAGCTCTCTTGCATGCGTGACTTTTGTGCGTACGCAGTTCTTCTGCGTGCGTGACTTTTGTGCGTACGCAGCTCTCCTGCGAGCGTGACTTTTGTGCGTACGCAGCTCTCCTGCGTGCGTGACTTTTGTGCGTACGCAGCTCTCCTGCGTGCGTGACCTTGTGTGTACGCAGCTCCCCCGCGTGCGTGCCCTTGTGCGTACGCTGCTTCCCTGACCCATTGCTTAAACCATTGACTCTTGGAGTATTGGTTTTATTTCTCGACTTGGTTTCTCTTTTGTGGATTTGGTTTTCCTGAGATCTGTTCAACACAGCACTACTATCTTGACCCGACACGGCCTAACACGGTTTTCAAGTAATTGTTTATGACTAGTACGATTCTCAAGATTTTCTGTGGATTATGATTTTGGTATTCTCTGATCTTCTTGCTAGTGACCCAGTGGGGTGCACACCTAACTTGTAACTTGTAATTAATCCTTGTTACTTGATAACTTGATAGTGGCCGTGACGGCGCACTCCTGACTTGTAGCATGACTTGATAACTTAACGCTGTTGCGACGACTAACTTAACTTGACCTGCTTTGACACCGTGGGTAGTTCTTTCTTGCTTGCTTGTTAAATCCACTTGTCTTGTCTTGCATCATGTCTAGGATGGAACTCCTGAGTACCACGGTCATGAGTACCTACTAAAATGGATTAAGGTTAATAACTAGAATAACACAGTAGTCATGAAGAGATGACACAACTACAGGCAATCCCGTTACCTGGGCGCTCTTGGGATCTGTAGCCTGCCGACGAGTAGGGCGCATTTCCAGTACACTGTCATGTGTTGCACCTTCTAAGTCACCTAAGGATACATGCGTTCCTGGACGATGTACCCACCTGAATTCAACCCCTAATTTTCGACCTGGGTAACTTGGATGGTCTGCAGGGCTTGTGGCTGTGGAATAATCTCACTGCATCTTGTTAGTAATTAGGCCTGTGATAACTCTAGTTAGTTAAAGTAGTAAGACGTAGCATCTACTTGGCCGTGATTGATTGAATGAAGTATAACCAGTCTAGCCATGTCTTGACCCAATACAAGATTGCTTCCTGTCTTGATTTCTTACATTATTATCTTGCCGATAAACGGTGGAAAACCAAGTTCTGTTCAGGTGAAGGGTTACAACCCCGGTCCTTGTTTGGTTTACGGGTTGTAACCTGGTTATCGGAATAGTTCCATGGTTATCTCGTCGTATATCATCCTGACATGTTTTCGTAAATTTTAGTTTTACTATCAGACTTTTGTGCTGATTGCTGGCTTTTGTTCTTATTTCGTGGCCCCCTTGTGGCACTTGCTCTTTCTGGGGTTGATTCAGCTGGTTTTGTGTGGCCAAATTTTGGAGCAGCTCCAGAGGATCTACCAAGCTTCCAGCCCAATGGTGACAACTAGACGAAACCTGGGCCAAGAGTGGGTTTTCCTTTTTGTCTTGCCCACTTCATTGTAAAACTATTCTTTTGAGGCGTTTAGCCGACGAGCACCTGTTAGCTCGATGCACTTTACTTACTGTCTACCTACGGGCTGTGAACATGATTAACAAATCCTAGGGTTGATCATGTACGACTAAACTCTTGCTAGTCCTAACATTTTGTAACGACTAGCTTCATGATCAGCTGAATATATAATATTTGGGATGCCTTATTATTGTATATTTAATGATCATACATCTTGCGACCCTACTTACTTGCTTGTGATTGAGACATTAGGCTTGTTCATGACCATAAGAGACTGTTGGCTTGTAGTAAACTCTCATATATCTAGATAGCCGTGACCGTATATCGAGGTGGTTTCCATTTCAATATACGTAGCTGGCTATGTCTGCCCCCGCTCTCCAGTATTCTGGTTCTGGGACATGACAGGTTATGATGTCTCGGACAATTTGGTGCCCACGGGACGCTAAATCGGTGTACGGCTTTGGGGAAAATGAATCGTTGCATGAGTTGCGAGAAATGATAATGCCGTTCGATACTATCCGCGCTATACGAAACTTGTCACTCTCCGTTCCCGGAATGCGTATTTTTATACATGTACAGCTCATGTGTATTTATTTAGTATTTATCATGTATTATTCTGTAGTTAAATTCCTTTAAATTTTCATGTTAATTAATTATCTGCTCTTTAAATTCCATGTTAATTAATTATCTGCTCTTTAAATTCCATGTTAATTAATTATCTGCTCTTTAAATTCCATGTTAATCTATTTCCTGTAATTTTATTTCTGTATTTTATTTACTGCATTTTATTTCCTGCTTTAGTCTTAGTGGGTTTCGGCTTGGATGGATTTATGCAACCCGGCCCAACACCCCACCTACCACCATCTTCCTATTTAAAGCTTCCATCTCTTTCTCTCTCCTCATTACTTCATTCTTACCATTACTTCTTCTTCTTCCTCTCATTACTTCTCCACCTAACCGGCAGCAGCAGTAGGCAAGTGCAAACTTGCTTCTCAATCACCCATTTTTATGGTTCATTTTCCTTCCTCTCATGATCCTGAGAGAGATTAGTTCTTAGCATTTTTGATTTCTACGGCTGGTTTTCTCTAGATCTAAGTTATAGTATTTCGGCTGTTCATGGGTTCTTGGTCCACCAATATTAGCGTGTATTTCTGGCACTGGAACAAGGCTCCATAGGACTTGGAGTTTGGGAGATGTTTCACGCACACGTTCTTACGTGCTCGCGTAAACATCAGCCCAGTCATACACACGTTCTTACGTGTCTGCGTGTATTTTCAGTCACGCACACGTTCTTACGTCTCTGCGTGTATTTTCAGTCACGCACACGTCTTTACGTGTCTGCGTGTATTTTTAGTCACGCTCGTGTTCTTACATGTTAGCGTGTATTTTTAGTCACGCTCGCATTTGCGTGCGTGAATTATTTGTCACGCTCGCGTTGTCTGCGTGTATTTGAGTCACGCTCCTGTCTTTGTACTGCGTGCGTGACTTTTCACGCTCATGTCCCTGAGCTTGCGTGCGTGACTTTTCACGATCACATTGTGCGTGACTTTTGGCGTGCGTGACTTTTCACCCTCACGCTGCGCGTGCGTGCGTGAATTATTTGTCACGCTCATACGCTCACGCTTGCCAGCGTGTATCACTTTTCACGCTCACTATTCACGCCCATTTTCCACGCTCACCCCAGCTAGACTTAGCGTGACTTGTTGGTCTTAAGCACAGACTTCTTGCGTGACTTTTGGCCTTAGCATAGATTTGTTGGCGTGACTTCTTGACCTGGGTGTTTTAATTGTCTTATAATTATTCATTTAATGATGGCATGATAATTCTTCTATTATATCCTTACGCCTTTTTGCATTAACTTGATAAAATCATGATATGTTAATATTGTCAAATAACGATTGTTATGAGGAACGTGCTTTGTGTCATGATTGATCCACGGATACCCAGTATGACTGGAACTTGACCTTGAGAGTTGTAGACTCGACCCATGTAATCTTAAATGACTTTCATGCCTTGTCACCATTGATAATGATTGTGACATGGACTAAATATTGATCATGCGTTCCTAGTTGGAACTAAGAGACTGGCTAGTCGTCTTATTGAATGAAATAAATGAGACACGTTCATGTTATGAACTATTGCAATCGACTGGCTGATCCCGAAATATTGACATACATGCACATGCAGGCTTCAATCTATTTATTTATTTATTTATTTATTTTCTACAAAAGAAGCATGTGTACTTTATGGTCAAGGCATGATTACCGTGGTTAGATTTGATTGTTGCATTACGCTATGTAAGACCTGCAACCTAACCGCACTGGTATCGTTGTAGAGTTGTGCATATCGTACCCCGTACGAAAGTACTCATTTGAATGACCATGATCCACGGCATGGGACTTCACTCAACGTAGAGACTATTAAGTTAGATAAAATAATGATGGCATGGAGAGAATGGATTCCCGAGTTCTTATATGGCAGCCCCCTTGGGACTATTAAGTGCCCGACGGGCCGGCTGGTTCCCACAGATACTGTAGATCTGTCACACGGGCCGGGAACGATATCTGCTTATATTATTGTACATGCTATAACGGCGGGCGTCCCACTGGGACTCGTCTAACTACATGATTGGCGCAATTGATTGATTGGATAGACTAGCCTTGCTTGCACATAGTAAGAACTGAGGAATCCCTATATTGCATAATTCCAGGATAACTTGGGACTCATAATAGCAAGCCGTAGAATTTGATTGGCCGTTCAAGATGATTTGTTTGTGTACTGTACTACTCTGTTACCTAACTGGGATGATCAGAATGTCAGGACATGACGGGCCAACTTCTGTCCTTGTTTGGTTGGGAGGTTGGTTCGAAGTGTCGTGATGTAATGTGAATCCTAGTAGCAAGCAGAGATCTATTATTATATTCTTTTACTTACTGGTTTATGTCCTTCATATCGTCCTTCCTTGTGGTACTTGCTATTAGAGGTCTAACCTCTCTGGTTTTGCATGGCCAGATTTAGAGCCAGTTCCCGAGGACTCAGCGTACTTCCACCTCCAAGATGGTCAATACTAGAGGCATGATTGCAGGAGGACTCGAGTGGGTTCCTTACTTCACCGCTCATTTTGTTATTTACCTTCATACTTAGCCGTTTGGCACCGACATGTTAGTCGGATTGCCTTGTACTTACTTTTACATGATTGTAATTAAGTCAGACTGCAGCTGATAACAATTGTGTATACTTGCTATATCATCTGGCTATATTTTGTAAAGCCAGATCTCAAGAACATTTTGACTGAGCGTTTGGGACGCCTTACTGCTTTATCTTACATGTTCTCTATTACTGTTTCCTTGTTTGAATGATTGAGACAATAGATGTGAAATGACCATAGTAAGACCTTTATGTAGTATGCACCCCCTCGTCTGGTTAGACAGCATTGATCGTATTATACGGTATTCATCTACCCGTAATACGTAGCTGGCTGAGTCATTCCCCCGCTCTTCAGTATTCTGGTTCTGGGGCGTGACAAAACTGGTTGCATATATTAAACTGTTCGCATATAGGCATGATCATGGACAGCTTGTGCACAAGTTCGTTTTCCTCGAAACGGTATTCGGGGCATCGGAACCGATTCGTCCTAGGGGAATAATTTATCGTGCTTCGGCACGAGGCATGCGGGACCTTCAGTAAGGCTTGCAACCTAGGCTGAAAGGGTAGCGTCGCATGCCAACTTTGATTAAGTCTCTAGTGGTGCGTAGCACCAATGACCGCATATAAGATAGTTGCATGTCTACCTATTGTCTTATGCAGGTGTAAATATTATCTCTGTTTTCATGCAGGGACGAGCAGGGCCGTGGTAAGAAATATGATAACTGCGATGTAATGTTGTATGCTTTAATACTCAAAGACTGCTATCGAATATGAACTGAATTCATTTAGTTCTAATAGAAAGACAACTCTAAAGCATGCCTACCCTAACAATCAGAGTCGGTTTAGACGAGTTGGTTTGTCTCGTCCACTTAGCAAGTGTGCTAATCCCCTCCCCCAATTTCCCTAGGTGCGGCGGGCGCTCCAACCTAAAACGAAGCTGAAGTGCGGAGAGGCGTTTTGAAGCTCTTCCTATACTGAAGTATTTTGAAGCCAATTCAAGTCGACGGCTTATGTATAAAGGGGCGAATGTATGGGACGACAAGCGTAGTTCAGGCAACTTGTCGAATATATTTTCTTTATGTTTTCAATCAATGTAGCCGCAACGGCATCCAATGTAATTATGACTTGCACTTCGTTGCAAGCTATGAATGAAAAGCATTTCTATCTTCCTATACTGCGTTTTAAATTCTGATGTGATTTTTGAAGTTTCAACTTGGCGTATTTATATCAAATGCAACGTAACGTTCTGCCTTGTACAGGTCCAATTCCAGACTCGTACGGCATCACGCCTTAGCGAGGACGATCGAATCGGCAAAATTAACATCGGGGACGAACGTTGCCGACTCGGGACGTGACAACCTGTCCTATTGCCATCCCTAGTTTATTTTACCCTATTTTGTCCATTTTTTAACCCCCCAAATCGGAGGGTTAACAAGGAAGATTTGGGGATTATGTTTAAAAAGTTGTAAATACCCTTATTTGTTCTATAAAATATCATAGATACCTTAACAACGACAACGTAGCGGCACTCCATTCAAGATAAGGTAATTATTTCTAAGGAACAAACTCAACAACCTCAAGAACAGGTAATATTAAGATGGCCCACCAGGGAAAGGAGAAATATAATTTCGGATAATATTGTCATATTTCTCTAAGAACGTGAGGAAGACTGTGGATACTGGAAGATGATCTAATCAACTTCCGTCATGTCATGGAAAGTTTCAGTTCTCAAAGTGGATTGATACAATAAATAAGGAGTATAAGTTCATGCAGGACAATAAAGTTTAAGAACTTGTCCCATTACCAAAAGGTATGAAATTTATCGGTTGCAAATGGACATTTAGAACCAAGAAAGATTCAAAGGGTCATGTGGAGAGGTATAAAGTATGTCTTGTAACTAGTGACTTTACTCAAAATTTTGAGATTGATTTTAAAAAGTTTTTCTCTTCGTTATCTTTGAATAACTCCTTTAAAACAATCATAACACATGTTGCACATTTTGATCTTGAGTTACATCAAATGGATGTCAAAATGGCGTTTCTCAATAGTAACATTGACAAAACTATTTATATGGTGCAGCCATAAAATTTTGTGTTGAAAGATCCAAATAATATTGTTTGTAAATTGACAAAATTCATTTATGGACTCAAGCAAGCTTCTCGTCAGTGGTATTATAAATTTCACCAAGTTACCTCGTTTGGTTTTGAGATTAACTTTGTTGAAGATTGTGTGTATCACAAATTCAGTGGGAGTAAAATTATTTTTTTGGTTTTGTATGTTGATGACATACTGCTTGCCACAAATGATATAGGCATATTGTATGACACTAAGAAATTTTTATCAAATAACTTTGAGATGAAAGATCTTGGTGACTTCTCTTTTGTATTAGGAATTCATATACACCGAGATTGTTCTCGAGATATTCTTGGATTATCACAAAAGAGCTATATCGATAAAGTGCTTAAAAGAATTGGCATGCAGGAATGCAAACCAGGTGACACCCCATTCGCTAAAGGAGACAAGTCCAGTCTCAATCAGTGCCTAAGAATAGCCTTGAAATTAAGAAAATACAATAGATTTTTCCTTCATGATCAGTTATAGGGAGTCTAATGTATGATCAAGTATGTACGCGTCAGGATATTGCATACATATTAGGATGTTAGGCATATATTTAAGCAAATATGGATGGATCATCGGGTAGCAGCCAAACTACTTAAGTAATTAATAGAGAACAAGAAATTATATGCTCTTTGTAGGAGATCGAATAATTTTGGAGATCATAAGGTATTCCGACTCCGATTTTGTTGGATGCCAACACAGTAGGAGATCCACATCGGGTTATGCTGACTAATAGAGATATATTTTGGATGAGTGTCAAACATGCACTCATAATTTTTTTCACCATGGCAGCAAGATTTATAACATGTTGTGGGACATCTATTCAGGGAATATGGTTGCAAAATTTTGTCACAAGGCTGCGCCTACAGTACAGTATTGAAAGACCACTTAAATTATGGTATGACAATAAATCAACAGTAATGTATTCCAATAACAACAGAAACTTGTATAAGTCAAGGATATTGACATAAAATTTCTAGTTGTGAAGGAAAGAATTCAGAATGGTTAAAGTGTCCATATAGCACATTATGACAAACTCTATTTTAGCGGATCCGCTCACAAAAGCATTATCACCCATGGTCTTTCATGAGCATACAGCTCATATGGGTGTTATCTCAATCAAGTATATGGCAATACAGTGGGAGTTTGTATTTTATGTATTTGGGTGCTATTTGGTTTTGGACACATTTATGTATTAAAGTATTTTGGATATTTATCTGATCAGATATATAAAAATTCAGTTCATTATGTTTTCATTATGTTAAAGTATTGATCTCATTAAAGTTAAGGAGGACCAGTTGGAAATAGAATGTATTGATCACATTGCGTGTAATTTTCATTCTACGCATTCATGGTTGATCTATGTCGTTTAGCTATATTGGTATATGTGACCATTGATAGTTTAGTTACGCTATATGTGACGAAGGCCGCTTTGATCCTATGTTGATATGGTTAATGGACGAGATTGTCCGGATATACCCTAAGGATTAAGATAGCAATTTATGAGCTCACTAAGGTTAACACAATTATAAGGTTACATATGTGACCCATTGAGAGATTGTTGGAATTATTCAATAATTAAGGGGCCACACATGTAAAATTAATTGTGTTTAGGCTATCTAAATAATTAAGCCAAATTAAAGTGATCTATTTGAAAATTGGCTTAAGGGTATAATTGTCATGGAATTAATGTATAGATACAGGAGATAATTCTAATTTGATGAGGGGCCAAATTAGAAATGTCAAAACATATAAATATATGTATTCATTAGGATTATGGTCCCCAACTCTCTATTCTCTTCTGTATCCCCATCAACAAAGAGAGGAACAAAGATTTTATATTTGTTACTAAGGGCCGTAGCGGGTTGAAAGATCAAATCCCCCAAAGAGAAACGTTTGCTTCAAGATCCGTCAAGCAAAGACAATTGATTCAGATACGCTTCCGCAGTTTATTTTTGGTGTTATATGTTATTAAGGGCCGTAGCGGGTTGGAAGATCAAATCCCCCAAAAGAAAACGTCTGCTTCAAAATCCGTCAAGCAAAGACAATGGATTCAGATACGCTTCCGCAGTTTATTTTTGGTGTTTATCTCATGAATCAACAGGCTTTAATTTCTAACAGAGGGAAAATGGATTTATCCCGTCTTCTTTGATCTAACTTGTACAATTTTTTTTTTTTTTTTTGTACTTTCTCTCTTATTGGGAATTGCAAAGTTGTATCAATATTCAATACTGAAATTTAAGTAGTAATATCGCTCTCGACTTTTATTAGCTATAATTTTTAGATACTTTTGTGTCTTTGTAATTGTATTTTTTTTTATCTTATTTTATAAATAAGTCGACCACTAGGTTCTAGTGTTAGGATCTGATGAGTTGTTGCTTTGGATTTGTTTTTAATTTTTTTTAAATCTTAAGTTGTCGTTGTTGTTCTACTCCTTCGCAAAATTAGTTTTTTTTTTTTTTTTTTTCTCTGTCTCTTCCTTGTCCTCATCTTCATTCCCACTCCATCCTATTTATAAGTCTCCAATATAGACGACTCGATCCTATGTATAAGTCTATCAAAATCTGTCTTAGAAACAAATGACCCACTAGTCGGTCCGTACTCGTAACTGGGTCCAGACTGGATTCAGTTTTTCAAGCCCGCATTCCAGCCAGGTTCGATCTAAAACATATTTTGTAAAAATTTAAGATCAATATAGGAGTGAGGGCTCATGAAGCCAGGAACCTCCAAAGTAAATTCTCATCAACCTTTCTACTTACAAATAGTTTCAAATTGGATTGTGTTAAAAGTAGAAATAAGTATAGTATAAATTTAAAACTGACTCATTTTTTAAAGTTGGTTAGCCTGCAGGCTAACCTGGGCCCGGTCCGAACACGACTTGGTCCGAACTTATCCGAATCTGGGTCCGGACTGGTTCAAAGTTTTTAACTCCGGCCCGGTCCGCTCCTCCATCCGGACCAAGCCCGGTCAAATTCGGTCAACAATGGGCCCAGGCCGACCCAGTCCCACCCACCTCACACCTTGATGTCATAGATGTCGAATAGAGGTTTATTCATCATCGTACTAGCTAGACACTAAGATCCCGTTTGGTACACTGTAATGTAATCATAATCGCAATGTAATCAAATATTTTTTTATTTGATTACATTACGATTACGATTACATTATCTATTACATTACATATTACCAAACGAACCCAATGCAGCCAAATTATAAATGGGAAATGCTATGCTTACAACCAATTTTAGTTGTAGGCTTTACAACCGCCTACGTGGCATCCATTGATTGGAAGAGAAGAGAAACCGAGTGGGACCATGTTAGAGCATCTCCAACCCTATTGTCTTGTTAAGTGTTGTGAGTCTTAGGTGGCTCCTATGTGGCATGAGCCACAAGACAATGTCTTGTTTATGTGGCAAAACTATATCTCTAAAGACAATGAGATAGAAAAACTCTCTCCAATACAAAAGTATTGTGGAGACAATAAAAAGTATTTTTTTCAACTTCCAAGGCAACTCCTCCACTTCTTCAACTTTTTAATAAATATTTCTATTCATAATTGATGATGTGCAGACAAAGTCATTGTGAAGTGCATTGTCTAGATCTAGACAACCAACTTCACATTGTCTTTGCCATTTCATTGTCATGTCAACTTCATGTTTTATTCTACATTTGCATTGGAAAAAAAAAATTGGAATGAAAGTTTATCATTCCTATGTGGCAACCATTTTTTCTAAACTCACAATAGGGCGATGCTCTTAGCAAGGGGGTGAGTGTGGAATGCAATAAAGTTGTAAATATTTGATTGTAAATTTAGCATTTTCTATTATAAATAAATTTTAATATCACCTGCGTCATCAATCATCATGCTATCCTACGGTCTTAAATATTATTTAATTTTCTATTATAAATAAATTTTAATATCACCTGCGTCATCAATCATCATGCTATCCTTCGGTCTTAAATATTATTTAATTTTCTATTAATAAGACTAAATAATCGATATAGAAGAGGACCCCAGCAATTGATTGTGGTATTGGAATTTTGGGGCCGATAAGTAACTGTTGTCCAAGTATACAAACCGAAAAAAAGAAAAAGAAAAAAGAAGAAGAGTATACAAACCGACGCTAAAAATTGTCAGCACAAATATAAGTTTATTTTTTACAAAAAAAAATGCTCGTCCATTATCTCGATAATCTATGTTGAATTTTTTTTTTAATAGTGGTTAACATATGTACCCATAATACAATTGTATAGCAATATTGGAATCCTATGTGATCCTAAAAATGGAAGCTCTAATATGAATTTTTTGGACCTCTATAAAATTTAGGAAGTCTCGTATATTTTATAAAGACCTCCTAAATTTTACAAAGATCCTAACAGATTGACTAAAACTCAGTATCTTGTAAATTGAACTATGTCCCAATTTTTTTTGAATATTTAATATTATGGTCTCACATAATAGTGAATATTCGGATTTGGTTTTCGAAATTGTCCAATGTTAGGATTTGGGTCTCGAAATTACTGCTCATTTAGGCTAGTGAACAGTGATTTCGAGACCCAAACTCTAATATTGGACAATTTGGAGACCCAAATTCTAATATCCATTTTTATGTGAGAGTCCACTTTTGTTCACCCACGAAAAATAGAATGTTTGTTCAATTTCCAAAAAAAAATTGACACGTGTCAAATCATTTAGTCATAAACCACTTTGGAAGTGGTTTTATAGACATTCAAAATGGTTTTGACTAAATGATTTGACACGTGTCAATCTTTTTTGAAAGGGTGAACAAACATCCTAGTTTTTGTGGATGAACAAAAATTGACTCTGTTTGAGGCCCTAATACTAAATAATCCAAAGAAATTCAGTGTCTTTTTTATACAATTTTTTTTTGAGAAATTTTGAGTGGCACCCCACTTTTTTTAGCCTTATTTAAGATGCACCCCACAACTTTACACTATTGTAATTTACCCCCACATTTGACAGTTTCCGTCCAAGATGGACGGTCAACTGGGTTGACCCAAATATTTTGACAAAAATACCCCCCGATCAGTTGTCTTCTTCCCCATCTCTCGCCACCCCCTCGCCGACCTCGCCTGCCCCCTCCCCCCCGACCTCACCACCACCACCTCCACCACCATCATCTTCACCAACACCACCATCACCACCGCCGCCGCACCGCCGCTCCACCGTGCCCTAGCTCCGCCCCCTCTCTCCATCACCAGCACCCCTCCGCCGCACCCCAGCTTCGCCGCGCCCTAGCTCCGCCCCCCTCCCTCTCCATCACCAGCACCCCCTCCGCCGCACCCCCGCTTCGCCGCGCCCCCGCTCTGCCACGCCCTAGCTCCGCCCCCTCCCTCTCCATCACCGCCCTAGCTCCGCCACGCCCTAACTCCGCGCCCCCGTCTCTCGCCACCCCCCTCGCCGACCTCGCCTGCCCCCTCCCCCCCGACGAATGCCCCTCCGCCGCACCCCCGCTCTGCCACGCCCTAGCTCCGCCCCCTCCCTCTCCATCACCGCCCTAGCTCCGCCACGCCCTAGCTCCGCGCCCCCGTCTCTCGCCACCCCCCTCGCCGACCTCGCCTGCCCCCTCCCCCCCGGCGAATGTTGTTGCTGTTGCGGTTCGCGGGGTCGGAGATCGAGTCGGGGAGGGGGGCATCAGCTAGGTCGGGGAGGGGGCGGAGCCGCGGTTAGGTCGGAGAGGGGAGGTGGCAGCGGCGAGATCGGGGAGGGGGTGGCAGCGGCGAGGTCGGGGAGGGGGTGGGAAGCGACGGCGAGGTCGGGAGGAGCAGCGACGAGAGACACAGGGAAGAAGACAATTGGTCGGAGGGTATTTTTGTCAAAAAATTTGGGTCAACCCAGTTGACCGTCCATTTTGGACGAAAACCGTCAAAAGTGGGGGGTGAATTACAATAGTATAAAGTTGTGGGGTGCACCTTAAATAAGGCTAAAAAAAAGTGGGGTGCCACTCAAAATTTCTCTTTTTTTTAATGTCTTGGTATATTTAATCAAATTGGACCCCAAAAAATTCAACAGAAAGATGTCATCTTACTAAAAAAATCTAAAAAAATTATTACACTTTTGATACTAAATTTTTCAATGCTATTTTGATAGTAAATTTAATTGGACTAAAAAAAAGTAATACCATTTTTTTTTTAACCTTCTTACTTATTATTTTATACTTGTACAAGGGAGACAAGGGCGGAGCAAGCGTAGGCCCAGCAGGGCCATATGACCCCACTCAATATATATATATATATATATATATATATATATATATATATATATATATATATATATATATATATATATATATATATATATATATATATATATAGCTGTAAGTAGCTGAATCATGCCATAAATTTTGTCTTTAATTGTTTTTAAATGGCAAGATTTAATTTGTTCTTAGATATAATGCAATTGTTTTCTAGTATAACATTCTTCGATTAAAAAAACATAAAAAATATGAAGTCAAAGTATATTAGTGGTTGGAAATAAAATATTTTTAATTTTTTTTCCTTGGGGAAGAAAATAATATTTAATTTTAATAAGACCCTATGATATCAAGGTTCATGATTAAAATGGTAGGATCCAAGTATGATTTTAAAATACACTGAATCTTCTCGATCAAATTGTCAAAATTGATCAAAAATGTCTTGTGTGACCTGACTGGAATGACACTGAAGTTTAAGGTTATGATTATATTGGGTTAGAATTAATGTACATTTTAATACCAATCATATTTTGAAATGAATAGAAAAATGAGCAGTACATTTGGAAAACTATAATAGACGACCAATGTTAGCTGTAGAAATTATGATTTGTGACTAATTTATGCAATTTTTTTCTCTACTTTTTTTAATAATTTTTTGAATTAAAATTTTTTTAGTCAATTTTTAACTCCACTGTATTTAAATCCTGGCTACGCCACTGCAGGAAGACGAATGCGGAGCATGGGAGGATGGACTGGGCCACCGCACGCATACACAGATAAGTGCCAAAATGCTTTTTTTTGTTTCTATTTTTGGAAATTTCTAGAATTTTAGGATCCTAGCTATATATATATATATATATATATATATATATATATATATATATATATATATATATATATATATATATATTTGGGAGCGGATCAAAAGTCCCCCTTAGAAAACCCCTAAAAACCCCCTCACTCAAATTCGTAATATTAATATTAATATTAATGTTAATATTAATATTAATGTTAATATCAATGTTAATATTAATGATAATATTAATTTTTTTAATATTTTTTATATTAATGTTAATGTTAATATTAATGTTAATGTTAATATTAATTTTAATGTTAAGTTTAATGTTAATTTTAGTATTTAATGTTAATATTAATATTAATATTAACATGAACATTAATATTAATATTAATATTAACATTAACATTAAATTACGGATTAGAGTGAAGTATTTTTTAGGGGGTTTTCTAAGGGAGCTTTTGATCCGCTTCCTATATATATATATATATATATATATATATATATATATATATATATATATATTGGAAAATTTTATGAAATGTAAATTTTTTTTAAAAGTTTTATGAAAAATCCACCGCAAAATAACATTTCATCGCATGTCCAGAATTAGCGAAAACTATATAAAGGGGATTCTGAATGACCTTTTTGCCCTTCTAATTTATTGAAAACACCCCCGAATCCTACTCTTCAAAAAAACTATTTCGATACTTCCGCTTCTTTCATACGCCGCTCAGTTTTGAATCTAGGTTTTCTCCTCCAAAATCTTCAAACCTTACTTCAAAAACTCGTCGAAAAATTTCGGAAAGATGGACAAACGGTAAAATTGTTAAAACGGAGGTCCAAACATCATTTTTTTTGCGATTCTAAAATTTCGAAAGGCCGACTAACGAAAAAGTTGTTAATCTCCGGCTCCTCGAAAATACGCTCCTTTTGCGACAAACCGGATCTCGTTTCGACCTCCCAGTCAAAAGATATGGCCCTTCAAAGTTTCAACTGGACATAAACTACAGGAGAATGATCATTCTTTGTTGTAATATCACGGAGAATGTCCATTCTCCGTGCTAAAACCACGAATAATGACAATTCTCTGTGCTAAAACTACGATGTTAAATTGACAAATAATAGCCATTCTTCGTGTTAGAATGACGGAGAATGGTCATTCTCCGTCAATTTAACAAGAAGAATGACCATTCTCTGCGGTTTCATTCTCTGTGCTAAAACCATAGAGAATGGCCATTCTCCTTGTTAAATTGTCATACTCTTATTATTATTATTATTATTATTATTATTATTATTATTATTATTAATTGTTTTCAAAAAAAAGGAAAAGAGAATTTTTCATGGCATGACACATGTCATGCCATATAAGTGTCCCTAAAACCTAACCCTAATGGACCAAGGGTCCCTAAACTCTAACCCTAGGAGGGGGTTATGTGTCCCATGAATTTATGGAGGGGGGACACCTCACCACCTCTTCCCCTCTATATAAATCCCCCCCCCCCACACACACAAAACACCTCACCTCATGTAATGCCTATAGTTCGTATTACGTATCTTGGTATACGTGTACGTATTCTTGACTCGTATTGCGTATTTTCCTGCATGGTTATTTTGGCATATCATTTGTTATGTCTTAGCTTGGTTCGGCTTAGCTTGGTTTGGTTTACTTGTGGGTTCATCATGAACCAAAAGAAAACCCCCACCTACCACCACCACCCTCATTTATATTTCCACCTAACTCTCTCTCTCTTCATTTTATTCTTCTCCTTCACTTCTTCTTCTCCACCATTTACTCTTCCACCTACCAGGAAAGAGAGCTAGGCAAGTGCAAACTTGCTTCATGATGGATCTCAAGTTTTATTGTTCCATTCTCTTCCTTACTTGATTCTAAGCCTCTTTAGAACTTGACATTTTTGGATTTGATGGATGGATTCTTGTAGATCTAAGTTTGTAAACTTTTCGGTTTTTCTTGGTTTTGATCTCTAAAACTTGGTTATTTTCGAAAACTAGTGTTTCTATGTTGTAGAGAATTCAATTTCATGCAGTTTTGGCTTTTGTTTCGCTTGATTTCGACTTCGGATGAGGAAGTTATGGCCAAAACAATTTTTGGTTATTTCTATGTTCATCTGCAGCATGAACAGCATGTCGCAGAAGACGCATGTCGCAGTAGGCGCATGTTGCAATGAAGCGCATGTCGCAGTAGCCGCATATCATGTCGCAGAAGGCGCATGTCGCAGTAGGCGCATGTTGCAATGAAGCGCATGTCGCAGTAGCCGCATATCATGTCGCAGAAGGCGCATATCGCAGTAGGCGCATGTTGCAATGAAGCGTATGTCGCGGTAGCCGCATATCATGTCGCAGAAGGCGTATGTCACAGTAGGCGCATGTTACAATGAGGCGCATGTCGCGGTAGGCGCATATCATGTCGCAGTTGAGCCACATGAGGCGCATGTCGCGATAGGCACATATCATGTCGCACATGAGCCGCATTAAGGCGCATGTCGCAGTAGGCGCATATGGTGTCGCAGTTGCATGCATGTCGCAGAATAGGTCGCATAATGCATATTTTGACTATTACTAACTGTTATATGTCCTAATTGACTGAATTATTGCTCGAATTTCTCCCAACTCCCAACGTGGAAGTTGTAGATCTTTTCCTTAGCAGCAAGAATATGTCTCTAGTTATTTTATGCAAGTTTCTCTCATTCATAATATTGTAAGAATAAAACACGATAGTGGCCCGCTGTGGCGCACTCTTGACAAGTAAACTGACATGATATATCTCGACATGCTGTTACGACAGCTAGCCTGACGTGACAAGTATGAAATACCTGGACACCGTGGGCGATTGTGTTTGTAATAAACTGGTACTGTCTTGCATCATGTCTAGGATGGGGATCCCTGAGTACCACGGTCAGGGGTACCTACTGAAATTGATTAAGGCTAATTAACTAGAATAATTCAGTAGTCATGAAGAGATTTCCAGCTACAGGTAATCCCGTTATCTGGGCGCACTAACGGATTTGTAGCCTACCGACGAGTAGGGCACATTTCCAGCACACAGTTACGTGTTGCATTCTTCATAACGGACATTCGACCCGGATTACCTGGATGGTCTGCAGGGCTTGTGGCTGTTGGGATAATCTCATTGCATCTTGCTAGTAACTAGGCCTGTGATAACCCTAGTTAGTTAAAAGTATCAAGCCGTACTCTTGATTGGCCGTGATTGATTGGATGGAGTTTATTCCAGCTTAGTCTTATCCTGATCCTGTACAAGATTGTATCAGGACATGATTTCTTGTATCGATAAATGATGGGATACCAAGTTTTGTTCAGATGAAGGGTTACAACCCCGGTCCTTGTTTGGTTTAAGGGTTATAACTTGGCTATCTGAATAGTTCCATGGTTATCTTATCATATATCGTCCTGCTTATTGTGCCCGCCTTAACAATAAAGATCAGGGGTCCAGTTCTGTTCAGGCGAAGGGTTACAACACCGGTCCTTGTTTGGTTTAAGGGTTGTAACCTGGCTCCCGGAGCAGTTCTGTGTCCTCTCTTCGTTTATTGTCTTGTTACCTTATCAATAGTAATTGAGGCGGGTTTCTATTCAGGCGAAGGATTGCAACCCCGGTCCTTGTTTGGTTTAAGGGTTGCAGTCTGGCTACTTGAATGGTTTCTTCGTGTTCAATATATTATTGTTATCTCAGCTATTATCACTATCTTTTAATTACCTTACTATTTATTTGTGATATGCTGGTTTTAGTTCCTAAGTGAAGCCTCCTTTGTGGTACTTGCTCTTTCTGGGGTCTGACCCAGCTGGTTTTGTGTGGCCAGATATCGGAGCAGCACCAGAGGATCCACCTGTCTTCCAGCCCGATGGTGACCACCAGGCGTAACCAGGGCAACGAGTGGGTTTCTTTTGTCCTCCCACTCTATTTGTAAAATTATTCTTTTGAGGCATTTAGCCGGCGAGCACGTGTTAGCTCGTATTGCACCTTTATTTACTATCTGCCTACGGGCTGTAACATGATTGACAAATCCTAGGGTTGATCATGTATTGACTAAAACTCTTGCTAGTCCTGACATTTTGTACGACTAGCTTCATGATCATCCAATATGTAATGTATGGGACGCCTTACTATTGTATATTGATGCTCTAATATCTTGTGACTGTTACTACTTGCTTGTGATTGAGACAATAGGCTTGTTCTTGACCATAGGAGACTGATGGATTGTAGTTAAACCCTCATATATCTAGACAGCCGTGACCGTATAGTGACGTGGATTCCATTTCATTATACGTAGCTGGCTATGTCTGCCCCCGCTCTCCAGTATTCTGGTTCTGGGGCGTGACACCTCCTCTTTCCCTCTATATAAATCCCCCCCCCACACACACAAACACTTACCACCACCACCCTCACTACTACTACTGCTGCTGTTAGTCGCCGCCGCCGCCAGCCGCCCGCCGCCGCCGCCGGCCGCCCCTCCTCGGCCACCTCCACCACTCCATCTTCTTCATTTCCTTCCTTTTCCTCCTCCTTCCATTCTACTTCCAAACCCAAGGTAAAAGTTTTCATTCCCTTCTCTCAATTCCTTCAAATTTCCAAATTCTAGGTTAGGTTTTACTAATAACATCCAATTGTGAACTTTGATTGGGTTCAATTTAGGAATTGTGAAGGAAAGTCTAGGTCATCTCAAACCCAAGGCAAGTCATCTTTCCTTCTTCCTCTTCCTTTAGGAATACTCCATTTTGATTCTTAGATTAATTTTGAACATGTATAGGTTTATTTAAAAATCTGAAATTACATTATTAGATGTCAATTTCTTTATTCATAAGAGCATAATATGGAATAAAAGTTAAGATAATTCCTCTAATTATTGTTTAACTTCAAATTCTGAAATTTTGGTGTTATTTAACCAATTTGAGATCTCTAAAAATTTGAAATTTCTGATTTCTAGTAAAATTTCAAATTGTAATAAACATAGATAAAGGAATTAAAATTTATTATACTTTGACACTGAAATTATTATTATATGTGACATAACACGGATAAGTGTATATGCAATTGGACACAAATAAATACTTGAAGGAATGAACCGATTGTGGACATGAATTATCTGGACTTGAAATTTTCATGAACAAAATGAACACATGTGGACATATGGGACTCTCCAAAGGTAAGTCTGAACTGAACAACTGGACCGCACACCGGGAAGGTAAAAAGTACAAGGACCTTGTATTTCAAGGACGAATACTGATTGAGACATCTATTCGGTAAACCCTCACATATCTTGATTTACAAGACCTGCATGGGCCACCACTTAAACCATGTCACGCCCCAGAACCAGAATACTGGAGAGCGGGGGCAGACATAGCCAGCTACGTATAATGAAATGGAATCCATCTCACCATATGGTCACGGCTGTCTAGATATATGAGGGTTTATCTACAAGCCATCAGTCTCTTAAGGTCAAGAACAAGCCTAGTGTCTCAATCACAAGAAAGCAAATAAATATTACAAGATGTAAGATCACCAAATATACAATAGTAAGACGTCCCAAACATTACATATTCGGCTGATCATGAAGCTAGTCGTTACAAAATGTGAGGACTAGCAAGAGTTTCAGTCATACATGATCAACCCTAGGATATGTTAATCATGTTACAGCCCGTAGGCAGACAGTAAGTAAGTGCAATCGAGCTAAACAGGTGCTCGTCGGCTAAACGCCTCAAAAGAATATTTTTACAAGGGAGTAGGAGAGCAAAATAAAACCCACTCGTTGTCGGGATTCCTTCTAGTGTTCACCATCTGGCAGGAAGGTCGGTAGATCCTCTGGAGCTGCTCCGAAATCTGGCCACACAAAACCAGCTGGGTCAGACCCCAGAAAGAGCAAGTGCCACAAAGGAAGCTTCACTTAAGAACTAAAACCAGCAATCAGCACAAGATATAAATAAAAGTAAGAACTGGAAATAAAAAAAATACACCAGGATGATATACGACGAGATAACCAAGGAACTATTCAGATAACCAGGTTACAACCCGTAGACCAAACAAGGACCGGGGTTGTAATCCTTCGTCTGAACAGAACTTGGAATTCTCACCATTTATCGGTAAAATAAATACAAGCATTCTGGTCATTCAATAATATGGAACGGGATCAGGGCAAGACTAGACTGGTTAGACTCCATCCAATCACTTCACGGCCAAGCAAGAATTACGGCTTGATACTTTAACTAACTAGGGTTGTCACAAGCCTAATTACTAACAAGATACAGTAAGATTATTCCACAGCCACAATCCCTGCAGACCATCCAGGTTACCCGGGTTAAAAGATTAGTGTTGAATTCAGGTGGGTACATCGTCCAGGAAACGAATGTACCCTTAGGTAGCTTGAAGGGTACAACACATGACAGTGTGCTGGAAATGTGCCCTACTCGACGGCAGGCTACAGATCCCAAGGCGTGCCCAGGTAACGGGATTTCCTGTAGCTGGAAAATCTCTTCATGACTAATGTATTAATCTAGTTATTAGTCCTTAGTTCATTTCAATAGGTACTCCTGACCGTGGTACTCAAGAGTCCCATCCTAGACATGATGCAAGACAGGACTGGTTTATTTATACAAGCACAATCGCCCACGGTGTCCAGGTTATTATACAGGTCATGTCATGTCAAGTAGCCGTCGCAACAGCTTATCAAGATATAATATGTCAGGTTATCAGGTCAAGTGTACTAGTCAGGAGTGCGCCACGACGGCCACTATCAGGTCATGTCAGGTTACTCATGTCAGGAGTGTAACACTACGGGTCACTATCGTGTCAGGCTCAGTTATCCTTTCCCAAACATATTACATAAATTCGTGATTATCAAGTTCAGGACAAAAGGCGTAAGGATATAAAATGGACGTAAAATATCTAATAAAATATCAATATACAGGGCTATAGAAGAGCCAAGCTTAAGGAAAATAAAACCAAATCTGACACGCTGACATAAGACCAAGTCAGCCAAAGGCCATACGCTCAGTGCAAAAGTCATATGCTCAGTGCAAGTACTCCATACGCCTCAAAAGGCAGCGTCTGAGGTCCATACGACTCCTTGTCACCCAAGTGAGCGTATGCAAGACATACGCTCCCGAAAGGCAGCGTATGGACTCCATACGACTCCTTGTCACCCAAGTGAGTGTATGCAAGACATACGCTCCCAAAAGGCAGCGTATGGATCGGACTGCGCTGCGCTAAAGAGCACACGCAGCTCAGTGGCGCAAGCTAAAAAGCTCGCGTACACTGTTCACTGTCTTCTCCAAATCAGCAAGAACTCCATGGGTTGAACCCAAAGCTGCAAAAGTCCATAACTTGGTCAAAATAAGTCCAAATCCAACTTTTCAAAGGTCAAAATTGGGTAGAATAAAATTCTCTACAATATGGAACCATCAAAACTTGAAAACAAAGAAGTTTGATAGATCAAAACTACCAAAATCCGAAAATAACTAATTTCTAGATCTACAAAAATTAAAGCCTCAAAATGGAAAATGACAAGTTCTAATGTATCTTAGAAATATGAGGAGAAGCTAATGGAACAATAAAATAAGCTCTCTTGTGGAAGCAAGTTGCACTTGCCTAGACCTCTCTCTCCCTCTCTTGGTAGGTAAGGAAGTAATGGGGAAGAAGAAGATGAGTAATGAAGAGAGAGAAAGAGGAAATGGCAATAAATATCAAAGGTGGTAGTAGGTAGGGGGTTGATCCATGGTTCATGATGAACCAAAATAATCCCAACCGAACCAAGCCAACCCGGGCCAAGAATAAACCAAGCCAAGCCATGAAGAAAACTAAACAAGGAATCATGCAATACAAGAATAAATACGTACAGTATTCCAGAAATACGTAATACGAACCACAGGCATTACAAGTTTCCTTTGTTCATTTCATATAACTGCGTGGTCCGGTGTTGAGGTTTGCTCCACCGAAGGGGTCGGCGAGCCCATTTTATTTACTGCGTGGTCCGGTGTTGAGGTTTGCTCCACCGAAGGGGTTGGCGAACCCAGATTTTTTTTTCATATATATATATATATATATATATATATATATATATATATATATATATCTTTGTTAAATTTTTTGGGGCTCCTAAATACAAAGGAGACTCTGCCAAAAATTTTGGAAAATTTAGAATATAGACAAATTTTTTTGACTTTCGGAAATTTTAGGAAGTTTCTTATATAGGAAGCATTTGGGAGGGGAGAACAACTGAATATCCCTAGATATCCCGTAACATAATAACAAAAGCTGATCAGTATTTCGGAAATCTCGTAAATCAGTACATCTATTTTCAACTAGAGTGTACTAGCCCAAGGGAGGCTCGGAAATCTCGGAAATCAATGCATCTATTTTGACAGTAACATCAAATAGATGGTTTTAGCCCAAGGGAAGCTCGGAATTCACAGCCTGATCCCAGGTTAACGGGATTGTTTACGAAAAATATTTAGAGGATTATTCAGAGTATTGTTCTTAAATTGCATTGCATTAAATTTCATTTTACTCCAGAAACCACTCTGCCTATTATAAGTAGGCGGCTTTCCTGTTCGCACAAGGGAAGCAAATCCTACTAAAAGCTCAAAGGAAGCTCGGAAATCTTTCTATTTATGGAGTAGGATGATGTTTACATTCTTTGATTTACTAAAGCAAAGATATATATATATATATATATATATATATATATATATATATATATATATATATATATAGTAGTGCAAATTGGCATATCCCTGGTTTTTTTTCAAAAGAAAAACTACATATTTTATTATTTTGCTTAACTTTCACCGTTATTGGCCGAGGACTTGCTTGTCGTTTTCTAAACGACTTAGTATTTGTTCACTAGGTGAAGAAGAAGAAGACGCCTCCGTCGAAGTATCGCCGCACTACAACGAGGAGTGAATTTTCTGGATTACCTACAGTTATGACCAGCACTATCGTAGTTATCTTGCAAATTACTTTTGTAATAAACTTGTAAAAGCATTGTTGGAAAAGTTCCCTGTATAATAGCTACACTATATTTAATACCATAAAAACTCCTTGTATTTTTCATTTTGCTGACGATTACGGGCGACAATCGCAATTTTGGCGCGTAGCCTGAGAATGTGTTTATGACGTCACCATTCCATCCGGAAAGCGGAACGTTACATAAATTGACAAAGAATAGTCATTCCCCGTGTTAAAATAACGGAGAATGGCCATTCTCCTTGTTAAATTGACAAAGAATAGTCATTTTTCGTGTTAAAATGACGGAGAATGGCCATTCTTGTAAGCCCCTGATTTTCAAAAAATTTTAAACTAGTGTTAATTAATTATTAAATGTCATTATTGGTTTTAAAATAATTTAATATGATTTTAGGAATTTTCTAGAATTTTTAAATGAATTTTAAATGAGTTTTAAATACAAAAATATCATTTTGTAATTTGTTTAAATGTTTTAATATCATTTTGTAATTTTTTGAATTGTTTTAATAGTGTTTTGCAATTATTAGAATTGTTAGTATATTAGTTTGTAAATAGGGAATTGTTTTTAATTAGGAAATGCAATTATTATTTTGTATTTTCTTTATGTTAATTCATTTGTGTAATTTCCTAAATTCTAAGGACCCTAGTGCAATTTACCAAACCCCCCCCCGACCAACTCTCTCTCTCCTCCAGCTCACTCACCTGCCCCCGACGACCAGCCACGTCGTCGACGGGCAGCCCCCGCCTTATCCGGCTGCCCGACCGCCTCAAAAAGCCCTATAAAACTCCTCCTCACTCCCCTGACTAAACCCTAACCCTAAATCTCCCCCACGACCAACCGCTGCCCCGTTCTCCCCAGACGAACTCCCAAACCCTAGCCCTACTCCGGCGAACTCCGCCCAGCTCCACCGTCGACCATCACCGTCCCCAACCACCCTCATCCGACGCGCCTTGACGAGTCCACCGCAGCGCCACCACTCCGCCACCGCCCCGACGTCTCCTCCGTCCGTCAGCACCTTCGAATCACCCTCCAACCGCCGGACACGTAGGTAACACGACTTAAATCGTGTCGTGCGTGTCTCGCCTTCACGCACGAGACTCGCCAGGACACGACGAGCTCAGTGCTGTGCTCGGACACACGAGACTGTGCTCGTACGTGTCGTGCTAAGCAAGGACACGAGAAATCCTGTGTCCTTAACTGTCTGGACACAGGACAGTTTATATTTTTTTTTATATATAAACTACCCTAACCTAAATAAAATAAACCCAAACCTATTCCTAACAATCGGGCCAACTGGCCCACTGGCCAGCGCGCAGTAACTAAAACCCTTCTCCCCCCCCCCGCTCGGTTAGCCCGAGTTCGAGCCCCCCCCCTGCTGCTGTTTCTTTTCTTTTTCTTTTCCTTTTCTTTTTTCTTTTTCTTTTTGTTTTTATATATAATTATATATATATATATGTATACATATATTTGTATATATGTATATATGTATTATTATACATACTATATTTAGGTATATATAGTTGCTGTTTTTATATATATATATGAATATACTTCATTATTTTATGTATGTATATATATATATATATGTGTATTATGTATACATATATATTTATGTATATATTTCCTTATGTATATATATTATTATATATATACTATTATATATATATATGTATACATTAATTTTGTATATATATATATATATATATGTTATATAGATAAGTATTTTCTTATATGTATGTATATATACATATATTGTATATATATATATATATATATATATAATATAATATATAGTTGAGCATTTTCCTATATATATAATATCCCTATATATATATATATATATATATATATATATATATATATATATATATATATATATATATATATATATATATATATATATATATATATATATATATTATTTCCTATATGTATTTTACTTAGCTTAGTGTAAATTATTTATATAAAATAATGTTCATACTTTATAGTTACTATGTAAAACTTTACCTTATTAAAGTATTAGTATTTATTTTGCACTATCACCAAATTATATTTTTATTGTATTTAAATTACTGCAACCATTTGGTGTCCAAGCCTAGCATGGGTATTTGGGCTCAAATGTGTTTTCACACATTCAAGACCTGTACAAGTCATATTGGACTTGATTCATGGCCTTGGGTCCTGTATTTGAACTTTGGTTCAAATTATATACATGGACAAAATACGCAGATAATTAATTATTGTGTGCAATGCTGTTTTTGATTTTTCTAAAAATACTTAAAGTATTGTTAAAATTATGGAAAAATAGTTTTTAGATACTATGTTAAGTTAGCTAATTTAGTATAATTTTTGTAGTATTTAATTTACTGTTTTGCCACTAGTTTGGCATATGAAACCAAAACTCATTTTCTGTGTACTTAGGAAAACTGATTTTTATAAAATATTTGTACTGGTTAATAAATTCCAGAAAAATTATAATAAATTTCTATAGTTAGCAAGGATCGTTTTGGTACTTTGTTTTATGCAAAACTAGACTTTTTGCCTATCTCTAAAATTGTTAGAACATAATAATCTTTTGATTTATTTATTGATTAATTACGACTTGTAGCTTTTGTGTTATTTGGAGTTTTTAGTCGTGTTGAACCCCATCCCTCACTAGTGTAAAGACCCTAGAAAGTTAGTTAACATAGTGTGTCACCCCACATTGGTCTCCTATGCCAAGTCATCATTTTGGCTAGGTGCCCAGTCACAAGTCGTGTTTCACCAATTAGTGTCCTAGTGTCTTAGCTTAGTGTAAAACTAAGTTGTTGTATTTACTTCTACAGTGACGAGCTACCAGACATCCATAGCATTGTTATCGCAGCTTATTTTGTTTTGCTTTGCTAGAGGCAAGTACTTTCTACGAACTTTACATATTGTCACATAAAATGAACTGCAAACCCCACCATATTAAATACTGATCCTTGGGGTAGCAAGTTAGATCTCTACATGTTGTACTTTCAGTTACTACCATGCTTAGAACAGTCTTGATGTATCTCTCACATGATTAGAATATGGGTTATGGGGAAACTGATAGTAGAGTACGTGATCATACCCCCTCTTCAGTACCGAGCAAAGTTACATTTTATATGATACTGCGCCGTAGGCCTTACTCTCTAAGCTGTATTTGTACGTGTGTACATATATCGCCTTTACACTTGTACGGAAGTACATTTTATTTACATGTGCCTCAGTACATTGTACTCCTATTGACCGATCACGTACCTGCTACAGTTTTAAATATTACATATACATCTATCTCTATGACATATGTGTCCTTGCCATGATAGACTGTGTGATGCCATGCTTTCCAGTTATTCCTCTCATGTTCATTTTCATGTTTCATATGCTAGTTTGCTAGATTTAGTACTTGCTCCCGTCCTGACAGGATAACGTTGTAGGTATACTTACTGAGGAGGAGTTGCTCTGTGATTCGTATTATGGAGTCACTGCCGAGGACCCGGTTTTGCCATACGAGGATGTTCCTGCGGGGAGACTCGTCTAGTTTGCTTAGCTGCTTGGGATACTTAGTGTAGTCATGTATTAGACTATATCATTTTGTAACTGGACATGTATCCAGTTTTACATTTCAGTTTACTTGTACTTGGATATTTTACTATATACGACGACTTTTGTGTTTGGAGCATTTATGATTCTTCTTCACTTATAGAACTGTTAGCACATTTAGTCTTATCTTGTTATCTCTAGAACAGCTTACTGCGTTTTATCTTAAGCGTAGGCTGGACATGGCTCGGCCTGGCCCAACAATTTGGGTAACGGGTCGTGACATATTTTTTTGGCGGCCCATGCAGGTCCTGACTAAACTGTTTGGTTACGTTATTGTACCAAGCATGCCTGCAATTAGGAACTTAAGGTAATTAGACAACATTAGGAAAGACGCTTAGAACACCTAGAGGAATGCTAGGATTGCAACATAGAAAATACATCACATGTTTGCTATTATAATTAGATTTTCTTGCATATGATTGCTTACTTTAAATAAGTCCTTATAAGTCTTTTATGTGTAATTTAGATGGTGCTTACCTCGTTCGTCCCAGTATGTTACCCCCGAGAATGGGGTCCTCCTTATCCAGTCAGCTGACCAGTCGACTGATACACCTCCACCTACTACTTTTCCCCACTCCATAGATCCACAGACCCAGATACCACCTTCCACATCCCAGTCCCAGCAGGCCCCGATACTTCCACCACCCCCTATCACTATACCCACCCAGGCTTCCGTCACACTCGACGGGACCCAGCTGCTCACACTGATCCAGGGGTTCCTAACAACCCATCAGGAGCAGACTACCCTACTCCGCCAGAGCATGGAGCGTTCTGAGGGACGTCCCGTGGTCCCACCACATATAGAGCCACGGCAGAGAGCGGGGACGATCAAGGACTTCATGGGTCTGAATCCCAAGGAGTTCTCAGGGACTGAGGGCATAGTAGTAGCTGATGACTGGCTAGATTCTGTAGAGAGGAAGCTTCTGGGAGTTAGGATGCCGGATGACCTTCAGGTCGAGGCAGCAGGATTTCTGCTGATAGACTTAGCAGGAGTCTGGTTCAGGAATGAGCCGTTGTTCGCGAGAGGTAGAGCCACCTGGGACCAGTTCAAGACCCAGTTCAAGAAGAAATTCTTCTCGACCACTGCTAGAGTAGCCATGGGGCTACGATTCCAGAACATCCAGCAGGGGAACCGTTCTGTTGATGACTATGCGAGAGAGTTTAGTCGCCTGAGCCGTTTTGCTCCTAGTCTGGTTGCTGATCCAGAGGAGATGACCCGTAGGTTTTGCCATGGTCTAGTTCCAGACATTGGCATTCTTATAGTGGCGAACGGTACGACTGACTACTACCAGAGCCTAGAGTTAGCCCGGAGCATTGAGGAGCGTCTTCTGTCTAGCAAGAGGCCGGCTTCTATACACCATGAGGGACCGTCCAAGCGTCAGGCTTTCCAGCAGAGAGCGCCGACGCCACCCCCGCAGACTTACCATCCCCCTACACCACATCGTCAGACCCCGCCAGTTAGAGCCCCGGGACCCCGACATCAGTAGCAGCAGCAGAAGGAAGCTATATGTTCTTTCTGCGGAAGACCAGGGCATGAATTCGTCGTCTGCAGGAAGAGGTTAGGGCAGTGTTTAGCTTGTGGGTCTGCCATCCATCAGATTCGGGACTGCCCAGTAGCCAAGGGACCCCATGGGAAGACTTATAGCCTAGTCCTTGAGCCGGAGCCGGAACAGGTTTCGGGAGGTTAGTTTTGATCGTAGCCTTAGTCATTTGTTGCATTGCTTGCTATGTTAGAATATTATAGGGTCTTCAATCCTTGTAAATTTCGAGGACAAAATTTTCAAGGAGGGAAGACTTGTAAGCCCCTGATTTTCAAATTTTTTTAAACAAGTGTTAATTAATTATTAAATGTCATTAATGGTTTTAAAATAATTTAATATGATTTTAGGAATTTTCTAGAATTTTTAAATGAATTTTAAATGAGTTTTAAATACAAAAATATCATTTTGTAATTTGTTTAAATGTATTAATAGCATTTTGTAATTTTCCGAATTGTTTTAATAGTGTTTTGCAATTATTAGAATTGTTAGTATATCAGTTTGTAAATAGGGAATTGTTTTTAATTAGGAAATGCAATTATTATTTTGTATTTTCTTTATGTTAATTCATTTGTGTAATTTCCTAAATTCTAAGGACCCTAGTAAAATTTACCAACCCCCCCCCCCGACCAACTCTCTCTCTCCTCCAGCTCACTCACCTGCCCCCGACGACGAGCCACGTCGCCGACGGGCAGCCCCCGCCTTATCCGGCTGCCCGACCGCCTCAAAAAGCCCTATAAAACTCCCCCTCACTCCCCTGACTAAACCCTAACCCTAAATCTCCCCCACGACCAACCGCTGCCCCGTTCTCCCCCGACGAACTCCCAAACCCTAGCCCTACTCCGGCGAACTCCGCCCAGCTCCACCGTCGACCATCACCGCCCCCAACCACCCTCATCTGACGCGCCTTGACGAGTCCACCGCAGCGCCACCACTCCGCCACCGCCCCGACGTCTCCTCCGCCCGTCAGCACCTTCGAATCACCCTCCAACCGCCGGACACGTAGGTAACACGACTTAAATCGTGTCGTGCGTGTCTCGCCTTCACGCACGAGACTCGCCAGGACACGACGAGCTCAGTGCTGTGCTCGGACACACGAGACTGTGCTCGTACGTGTCGTGCTAAGCAAGGACACGAGAAATCCTGTGTCCTTAACTGTCTGGACACAGGACAGTTTTATATTTTTTTTATATATAAACTACCCTAACCTAAATAAAATAAACCCAAACCTATTCCTAACAATCGGGCCAACTGGCCCACTGGCCAGCGCGCAGTAACTAAAACCCTTCTCCCCCCCCCGCTCGGTTAGCCCGAGTTCGAGCCCCCCCCCTGCTGCTGTTTCTTTTCTTTTTCTTTTTCTTTTCCTTTTCTTTTTTCTTTTTCTTTTTGTTTTTATATATAATTATATATATATATGTATACATATATTTGTATATATGTATATATGTATTATTATACATACTATATTTAGGTATATATAGTTGCTGTTTTTATATATATATGAATATACTTCATTATTTTATGTATGTATATATATATATGTGTATTATGTATACATATATATTTATGTATATATTTCCTTATGTATATATATTATTATATATATACTATTATATATATATGTATACATTAATTTTGTATATATATATATATGTTATATAGATAAGTATTTTCTTATATGTATGTATATATACATATATTTGTATATATATATATAATATAATATATAGTTGAGCATTTTCCTATATATATAAATATTCCTATATATATATATATATATATATATATATATATATATATATATATATATATATATATATATAAATATTTATATATATATATATATATATATATATATTATTTCCTATATGTATTTTACTTAGCTTAGTGTAAATTATTTATATAAAATAATGTTCATACTTTTATAGTTACTATGTAAAACTTTACCTTATTAAAGTATTAGTATTTATTTTGCACTATCACCAAATTATATTTTTATTGTATTTAAATTACTGCAACCATTTGGTGTCCAAGCCTAGCATGGATATTTGGGCTCAAATATGTTTTCACACATTCAAGACCTGTACAAGTCATATTGGACTTGATTCATGGCCTTGGGTCCTGTATTTGAACTTTGGTTCAAATTATATACATGGACAAAATACGCAGATAATTAATTATTGTGTGCAATGCTGTTTTTGATTTTTCTAAAAATACTTAAAGTATTGTTAAAATTATGGAAAAATAGTTTTAGATACTATGTTAAGTTAGCTAATTTAGTATAATTTTTGTAGTATTTAATTTACTGTTTTGCCACTAGTTTGGCATATGAAACCAAAACTCATTTTCTGTGTACTTAGGAAAACTGATTTTTATAAAATATTTGTACTGGTTAATAAATTTCAGAAAAATTATAATAAATTTCTATAGTTAGTAAGGATCGTTTGGTACTTTGTTTTATGCAAAACTAGGCTTTTTGCCTATCTCTAAAATTGTTAGAACATAATGATCTTTTAATTTATTTATTGATTAATTACGACTTGTAGCTTTTTGTGTTATTTGGAGTTTTTAGTCGTGTTGAACCCCATCCCTCACTAGTGTAAAGACCCTAGAAAGTTAGTTAACATAGTGTGTCACCCCACATTGGTCTCCTATGCCAAGTCATCATTTTGGCTAGGTACCCAGTCACAAGTCGTGTTTCACCAATTAGTGTCCTAGTATCTTAGTTTAGTGTAAAACTAAGTTGTTGTATTTACTTCTACAGTGACGAGCTACCAGACATCCATAGCATTGTTATCGCAGCTTGTTTTGTTTTGCTTTGCTAGAGGCAAGTACTTTCTACGAACTTTACATATTGTCACATAAAATGAACTGCAAACCCCACCATGTTAAATGCTGATCCTTGGGGTAGCAAGTTAGATCTCTACATGTTGTACTTTCAGTTACTACCATGCTTAGAACAGTCTTGATGTATCTCTCACATGATTAGAATATGGGTTATGGGAAAACTGATAGTAGAGTACGTGATCATACCCCCTCTTCAGTACCAAGCAAAGTTATATTTTATATGATACTGCGCCGTAGGCCTTACTCTCCAAGCTGTATTTGTACGTGTGTACATATATCGCCTTTACACTTGTACGGAAGTACATTTTATTTACATGTGCCTCAGTACATTGTACACCTATTGACCGATCATGTACCTGCTACAGTTTTAAACATTACATATACATTTGTCTCTATGACATATGTGTCCTTGCCATGATAGACTGTGTGATGCCATGCTTTCCAGTTATTCCTCTCATGTTCATTTCCATGTTTCATATGCTAGTTTGCTAGATTTAGTACTTGCTCCCGTCCTGACAGGATAACGTTGTAGGTATACTTACTGAGGAGGAGTTGCTCTGTGATTCGTATTATGGAGTCACTGCCGAGGACCCGGTTTTGCCATACGAGGATGTTCCTGCGGGGAGACTCGTCTAGTTTGCTTAGCTGCTTGGGATACTTAGTGTAGTCATGTATTAGACTATATCATTTTGTAACTGGACATGTATCCAGTTTTACATTTCAGTTTACTTGTACTTGGATATTTTACTATATACGACGACTTTTGTGTTTGGAGCATTTATGATTCTTCTTCACTTATAGAACTGTTAGCACATTTAGTCTTATCTTGTTATCTCTAGAACAGCTTACTGCGCTTTATCTTAAGCGTAGGCTGGACATGGCTCGGCCCGGCCCAACAATTTGGGTAACGGGTCGTGACAATTCTCCGTCAATTTAACAAGGAGAATGGTCATTCTCCGTCATTTTAACACGGATAATGGCCATTCTCCGTATTAGAATGACGGAGAATGGCCATTCTTCGTCAATTTAACAAGGAAAATGGTTATTCTCCTTGTTAAATTGATAAAGAACAGTCATTCTCCGTATCAAAATTGACAAAGAATGGTCATTTTCCGTCAATTTAACAAGAAGAATGGCCATTCTCCGTCATTTTAACACGAAGAATGGCTATTCTCCGTGTTAAAATGACGGAGAATGGCTATTCTCAATCATTTTATCACGCATCCATTCTCCGTCATTTTAACACGGAGAATGGCCATTCTCCGTCATTTTGACACGGAGAATGCCCATTCTCTATCATTTTGACATGGATAAGGCCATTCTCCATGGTTTTAGCACGGAGAATGGTCATTCTCCGTGATTTTAACACGAAGAATGATGGAGAACAGTCGACAGAAACCTAAAACCTATTTTTTTGTTTTGGAAAAAATTTGTCAGGAACAAAAATTCAAGAGTTTTCGTTCTTCTTTCAAAACGATGCTAACCCTTATGGAAAAGAAGAAGAAGATCTCTCCACAATTGACATAATCGTCGAAAAACTTCAAATCTCTCCACGATGATGATGATGATGATGAGCGATGATCGGAGTTCGACTGAACAGTGAACTATGAACGATCTTTGCGATCTCTGCTGAAGATGACAATAATGAAATTCAGATCTCTCGTGAAGAAGAAGAAGACGAAAATCGCAATCCAAATCTAAGTTTGTGCGAAGGATAGTTATGGTATTATAAAGATATCAGATCATCTAAAGGGAATCTTAGAATATTTAACGTGGAAATATATAATTCTGTGCATTTCATAAAATCCATCTTGCAGGTGAATTTTTTTTATATAAACTAACCCCGAAATTGAATTTCTCAACAATTTTCAGTATATATAATCTTGTGCAAGAGCGAAGGAATCTTGCAACTCTTTAACCGTAGCGGTAGTTTTGAACCAAAAACAATTTTGGAGAAAGGAAAAAAAAAGAAAGGAAGAAGAAAACATAGTTATTGCGAGTCAAATAACAAATTATTTTTATAATAAATAAAGGCTAAATTGTACTTTGATACCTTCAACTATTCCGGTTTTTCAACTTGATACCCTAAACTTTTTTACTCAACAACTTAATACCTCAACTATTATTTTTTTTCAACTTCATACCTAAAATTCTAAAAATTTCGAAAATGTCCTTATTCCTTCCCTCTCCCCTTCTCCCCTCCCCCTCCGGCCACCCCCTTCTCCCGCACAGCCGTAGCCCCCCTCTCTCCCGCCCCGCCCCCTCTCCGGCCACCCCCTCTCCCGCTTCCGGCCGCCTCCCCTCCCCCCTCCCGCTTCCGTCCACCCTCCCTCCTCCCACACTGCCGTGCCCTAGGGGGAGAGGCGGGGGCGGGTGGCCGGAGTGGGAGGGGAGAGGGGGAGGCGGCCGGAAGCGAGAGGGGGGATGGAGGGGGTGGCCGGAAGCGGGAAGGGGGGGTGGGGGGTGGGGGAGGTAATTTTAAAGTTTGACCATGGGTATTTCCATCCCAAAATTTTTTTGCGTATCAACTTGTTACAAAAAAAAGTTTAGGGTATCAAGTTGAAAAACCGGAATAGTTTTTATTTAGTTTTAAAATAATAAATATTGATTAGTCTTGCTATGATTTGGGGTGCAACTTGGGCGAGCTAAACCCGAGCCCGATCGGATAAACCCGCTAATGGGTTGGGTTCGGGTTGAAGATATTCGGGCTCGGGCTTGGGTTTGGGTCGAAATATTTGAACCCGATCAAAAATCTGGTTGGGCTCGGGTTCATGTGTCGGGATACCCGAAGAACCCGAAACCCGACTTATATATATATATATATATATATATATATATATATATATATATATATATATATATATATATATATATATTAAAATATAAATTTTTTCACCCAAAATTTTTAACTCTTTATCCTAAATCTTATTTCAGTTTGTACTTTGAAATTATCGAGACTTGATTGCTATTTAATTATGTGTTTAATATTACATATGTTTAAAATTATTTTAAATATTATATTAGAGTCCGATAAACCCGATGAATTCGATCCAACCCGATCCTCCGGGCTTGGTCTTGGGCTTCATCTATTGAACCCGAGGTCGGGTTGGAATTGGACTCGGATTAGACTTATGATTCATCGGGTTGGGCTCGGGTTGACCTCAAGCCCGACCCAACCTGCCCAAGTTGCACCCCAAGCTATGATAGCTATGTTCCAGCAACTACACACCTCAAGAAGTCAACAAGAAGATAATTTAAAATATTATGTTAATTACTGTGATTAAAATAATAAATAAGTATAGTAGAAACAAAAATATAGACAAATAGCAAAGTTTTTGTTGGAGTAGAGTGCATAAAAGAGGGTAGCTTGTCCTTTCTTTGCAAACTTTTCTTCCACCCTTGCCAGTCTCCTCCTCCACCAAACCCAAAATCCAATCCAAAGCAAAACGAGATTCCCGCAAGGAAGCTTCCTTCTCATTCTCTCCTCTCTAGATTCTAGATTTCTGGTACAAACCTCTTCTTTTCTTATCAAGTTCTCTAGAATCTTCTTATGTTGGTGGTATGCTTCTACTTTGTAATCTCAATTTAAGTTCCCAGGTTTTTTTTTTCCCCATTTAGAGCTATTTTGAACTGTTTTTGGTGATTTGATTCATCTGGGTGTTCTTATTTTTGGATTTGATGAAGGTTTGTATATGAAAGAAGAGATCTTTGTTTTTTTCGTTTTTTTTGGGAAAGCTCTTTTTTTTGGTGATTTTATTTTTGGATTTGATGAGTTATTTTTGACGGAAAAGGGTGTTTTTTCTTGAATGTGGATGATTTTTTAAAGCTTTTGGTACTTTTTCTATATGGGCATAATTTTTTTTTTGGTCCTTTGATTTGCTGTTGATTGAAGAAGTGGATCTCCTTTTTTGGCTTTAATTGGAAGATCTTCGTTATATGTTGGATCTACTCTTCGTAATTGAGTAGATCTACTGATATTAGGGCTTCAGATCTCTAGAACAGGAAAATTGGATTGGGAAATTTCTTATAATTGGTGGTGTTCATGTCTAATTTTAAGCAGAGCTGAGCTGAGCTTGAGCTGTTGAAGAGAGAGAGATGGGTGAAGCCTTGGTCGGCAGATATTACTGTCACATGTGCTCGCAAGTGGTGAGCCTGGTCATGGAGGCGGAGATCAAGTGCCCCTACTGTGACAGTGGTTTCGTCGAGGAGATGGCGGAGGACGGCGCTAGAGAAGGCCTCGACGCCGACGACGAGGGCGACGGAGTCGGCTCCGACCGCTCCCTCTCCCTGTGGACGCCGGTCCTGCTCGGAATGATGGGCGGCCGCCCCCGGCACCACCGGAGGTCGAGGCTGACCAGGATCGACGACGGGTCGGACTCCGACCACGACCGGGAGCTGGAAGCCCTCCGGAGGAGGAGGCGCCGGAGCAGCGCCATCCTCCAGCTGCTTCAGGGCCTCAACGACGATCTCGGTCTGGAGCCGGAAGCTCCCGAGAGGGAGAGGTCGAGGGGGAGGGAGGGCGTGATCTTGATCAGCCCTTTCAACCGGGCGGTGATCCTCCATGGCACCTTCGGTTCGGAGGGTCGAGAATCGGACAACGGCGGTGCCGGCGCTTCCCTGGGGGACTACTTCATCGGTCCGGGCTTGGACATGCTGTTGCAGCATCTGGCGGAGAACGACCCGAACCGGTACGGCACGCCACCGGCCAAGCAGGAGGCGGTGGACGCGATGCCCGCCGTGGAAGTTCACGAGAGCTTGAGCTGCTCGGTGTGCTTAGAGGACTTCGAGATCGGGACGGAGGCTAGGGAGATGCCCTGCAAGCATAAGTTCCACGGTGGGTGCATACTGCCATGGCTGGAGCTCCATAGCTCGTGCCCCGTGTGTAGGTTCCAGATTCCTGCCGATGAGTCCAAGGTTTCGAACGCTTCCGGTGCCAGCGGCGGAAGGGTGGAGGGAGACGGGGACGGTGGCGGTGACGGAGGGAATGCGAGTAGGCCGCTTCCTCCGGTTCCTTGGTCTTTGAGGGGGTTGTTCTCGTCGTCAAGGTCTCGCTCCGGCGGGAATTCTTCGACTAACCCGTCATCGTCGTCCACCGCTTCCGAAAGTAATTCTCATGAGGATGAGAACTGAAGCCTCGAGGTGTTCATTTTCTTTCCCCTGTTCTTATGCAGCCAACTTATGTACATATATCCTTTTCTTTCGGCAAATGTTAAGCGCACTACAACCATTACTAAGGGATAATACACTTTTGATATTCCTGAATATCTACAGAACTGCCAGAATTTTGGCAGTCGTCTTAGGACTATCCAAGGTTGGCCCATAGGTTTGGGTTTGTCCTATCCATAGCCAGTTTTGGTCGACTCTCGACCTTTATTGTAGATCGATCCTGGAGGATCACCTGCGATCCCGACCTCTTGTGGGGTCACGTTTAGCCCGAGGATTGTCCTAGCAGAGGGGGTTGGCCAAACCTGATGGCATATCTCTGGGCCGGTCCTGGGACATCCAAAAGTTTGTTGTTCTCTAGTAATTTTTGTAGTGCGCTTAACGTTTGCGGTTCTTTCTTGTTCCGATGCGGAAGTACAAACTTAGAGTTCCCTTTCCTGTATGGGTCACTTTTTATGTGTTTGAAGTATAATGCTGTAACTTGAATAAATAGAGTCCCCAATGTGTAATATTTGCTCATCCTACAATAGATGTTTGCTTTGAAGAAACTATTGTAGGAATAGAAGCTTGGTTTCTGATATGGATTTTTTCTTACGAAATCTTTAATGTCTTGTTGAATGTGTCCTACGGCATGTTGCTTACGATTTGGGGGAGTCTGTCCTTTGAGCTCTATGGTTTGTGTCAGAGATGAGTCCATTTGGATTGTGAATTGTGTCAACTTGCATCTTCATCTAGACCCTTTATTAGTGTATGGGAACTTTTACTCTGCATGAACTTAAAAAGTACATTATAAAATGTCTACGAGGGCCGGTCCGGGAGGTTGGATTGCCCGAGTTAGAGATCTTGATTCTTGTTCTGGACTAGTCTTGTGGGATCACGTGCGATCCCGACCACTTGCAGGTCAGGTTGGATCTGGAGGATTGTCCTAAACGAAGGGGTAGTCCAACTCCGAAGTCTTGTAGGCTTATCCCTGGGCCGGCCCTAATGTCTACCTTGTTAGTTGTAGCTTTCATTTTCAAAAGCTCAATAGTCCCACGTCGGCTGATTGCATAGCATTCACTGTGTATATATTCTTTTCTTCCACTTTGTTTCTTTGAAGATTAGTGTGGAAGTTGTTGGGAAAGAAACGCGGAAACCTTTCCCCAAACCGGAGAGTACCTGCGAGAGGACCGAGCAATACAACGCACGAACCCAAAAATAGCCACACAAAAACAATCACGCAGACACAGAGAATTTTTGACGTGGAAACCCTTGCGGGAAAAACCACGGGACGATCGGAGTCCAACCCTGAGAAGCCTCCACTAATGGAATAGAAGAATTACACCCTCTACAAACTCCTCCCGATCCAAATCGGATTCCCACAACACTCAGAGATAAGAACAATGATTACAAGGCTACGAAGAGCGAGAACGACGAGTAGAGATTACCCGAAACACGATCTCCTTCGAACAGCGACCTTCAATCCTCCGTCTTCTTCTCCGAAGTTGTAATGGCACTCTTGCCTCCTTCTCTCTCAAACTTGTGTTGTCCAATGCGATAATGTTGCACACTTGAATTAGGGTTGAGAAAACTCAATATATCTCCCTAATCCCGCAACCAACCTGGACCGTTGGATTAGATCCAATGATGAAAACTCATCCAGAAATCCGCTTCAGCCCCCGACGACACAGAGTTCGGCCAGAACTCTGTGTGGGGCAACCAGCACCTACTGGCCAAACCCTGGAACGGCCAGACCGAGTTCGGCCAGAACTCGGCCTGGGACCGAGTTCGGGCCGAACTCGGATCCCCTGCTTCCAGCAGCTCCAGCAGCAACAGCAGCAACTTCGTCGCCTACTTTCCGAGCTTCTTCGACACACGAACGGCGCTCGTCGCACTCCGGGGTCTTCTCCACATAGGTTGGGAATCCCACCCACTCCAACAAATCTCCCTCTTCACAACTATGGGGAGGACGTCGTCATCCCGACGACCTGCCTGCAGTACTCAAACTTCCCTCTTGGTAGAATCTTCGTGAACATATCAGCTCCGTTGTCGTCTGTATGCACCTTCTCAAGCTCCGCGTCCTTCTTCTCAACCACATCCCGTATCCAATGATACCGGGTCTCGATGTGCTTGGACCGGCTATGAAACGTCTGATCTTCACAAGGTGGATCGCACTCTGACTGTCGCAAAGCAAAGTATACTGCTCTTGCTTCAGTCCCATTTCCTGCAGCAGCTTCTTCATCCACAACAGCTCCTTGCAAGCCTCCGTCGCCGCAATGTACTCTGCCTCTGTCGTCGACAAGGCAACACACTTCTGCAACCGCGACTGCCACGATACTGCTCCTCCCGCAAACATCATCACGTAGCCCGAAGTCGATCGCCTCGTGTCTACATCTCCAGCCATATCAGCGTCGGTATACCCAACCAGCTTCGGCTCGTCACCACCAAAGGAAAGTCTCCAACCAGCAGTGCCCTGAAGATAACGTAGAATCCACTTGACCGCACTCCAATGTACCCTTCCAGGATTTGAAAGATACCTGCTAACCGTACCAACTGCATGAGCAATATCTGGCCTCGTACACACCATAGCATACATCAGGCTTCCCACAGCTGAGGCATATGGAACCCGCTCCATATCTTCCTTTTCGTCCTCGGTAGATGGACACTGTTCCTCAGTGAGCTTAAAGTGAGCCGCGAGGGGGGAACTCACTTTCTTCGACCCGTCCATCCCGAAACGCTGAAGTACCCGGTGAATGTACTTCGTTTGGGACAAGTGTAGCAGCTTGGACTCCCTCTCTCGGCTGATCTCCATCCCAAGAATAGTCTTCGCTGCGCCCAAATCCTTCATAGAGAAGGCCGCGCCCAGTTGACGCTTCAACTCCGCTATCCTAGTGGCATTCCGACCCACTAATAGCATATCATCAACATAGAGCAATAAGATGATAAAATCATCATCGGCAAAATACCTCACAAATGCACAATGATCCGACGTCGTCCGTGCATAACCATGCTCCCCCATAAACGACTCGAACTTCCTGTACCACTGCCTCAGAGCCTGCTTCAGACCATACAAGCTCTTCCTCAACCGGCAGACCAAATGTGACTTGCCCTTTTTGCAGAATTCCTCTGGCTGCTCCATGTACAACTCCTCCTCAAGATCACCGTGGAGGAATGCCGTCTTCACGTCCATCTGCTCGACCTCCAAGTCGAAACTGGCTGCTAATGCTAGCACCACCCGGATAGACGAATGCTTGACGACAGGCGAAAAGATCTCATCATAATCCACGCCTTTCCGCTGACCGTAGCCCTTACCTACCAGCCTCGCTTTGTATCGAGGGCGAGTAGCATCTTCCGTCTGCTTCACTCTGAACACTCATCGATTCTTCAAAGCCTTCTTGCCCTTTGGCAACCGCACCAGATCATAAGTGGAATTGGTGTGCAAGGAACTCATCTCCTCCTGCATAGCCACCATCCACTCCTGCCTGTGTTCGTCTTCCATAGCCTCTGCGAAACTTTCGGGCTCCCCCCCGTCAGTCAATAGCACATACTCATCCGGTGAGTATCTCGTAGATGGTCGACGATCCCTGTCACTCCTTCTCAGTGGAGCCACTGGTGCTGGCTGTATACCGACAGCCTCCGCCCCTTCAGGAACTACCTCTCCGGCATGCTCATCCTCCTGAGGGACACCCTGACCACCATCAGCAGGCTGATGATCAAGGTTGGGAGCAACTCCATGTACCGGCTCCCCCATAACTGGATCCTCTGCGATGTCCTCTGGAAACTGCTCGAAGCGAAATGACTCTAACTCAGGCAATTCCTCAGCCTCAGAAGGCGTCTCGGATTTCTGAGTGTTGGTCATGGTCTGATCCTCGACGAACACCACGTCCCTGCTTCTGTAGAGCTTTCCTTCCACTGGGTCGTAGAGTCTATAGCCAAACTCATCCCGACCATAGCCGACAAAGACGCATCGCCTCGTCTTCGGCTCAAGTTTGGTCCTCTCGTCCTTCGGTACATGCACGAAGGCTTTACAACCAAACGCCCGCAGGTGATTGTATGACGGCTCTTTGTCGTACCATACTTTATCAGGCACATCACCCTGCAAAGGAGCACTAGGAGACAAATTAATAATATAAGCAGCTGTGAGAAGAGCCTCACCCCAATAACTGCCCGGCAAGTTTGCTTCTGACAGCAAACACCGCACCCTCTCCATCAGTGTCCTGTTCATGCGCTCCGCTACACCATTGAGCTGAGGTGTCTTTGGCGGAGTCTTCTGGTGTCGTATCCCTTGCTCTCTGCAATACGCATCAAAGGGACCGATGTATTCGCTGCCATTGTCGGACCGAACACACAACAACTTCTTGCCCGTCTCCCTTTCAACAGAGGCCTGAAACTCCTTGAAAGTAGGCAGCACCTGATCCTTGGTCTTTAAGGCATAGACCCAAACCTTCCTGGAACAATCATCAATAAAAGTCACAAAGTAAGAAGCACCACCAAGAGATTTTACCTTCATAGGACCGCAGACATCCGAGTGAATCAACTCGAGCAACGCCGGCTTCCTCGAACTTGGGTGACTTTGGAAAGACACCCTATTTTGCTTCCCAGCTAAACAGTGCGTGCATTTCTCCAACTTTGTAGACTTGAGCCCTGGAATCACCTTCCTGTTCACCAAGTAGCTCATCCCCTTCTCGCTGATATGGCCGAGCCGCCTGTGCCACAACTCGGTAGACGCATCACTGACTGCGTTCACCTCCTGTGCCCCCTCTGCGCTCCCCTCCATATAGTAGAGACCGGACTTCTTGCTTCCTCTGGCAATCACCATCGAACCTCTGGAAAGCTTCCACTGACTGTTCCCGAAGAGACTGAAGAATCCCTCGTCATCCAACCTTCCAACCGACACCAGGTTGAAACGGATATCAGGGACATGACGAACATCCTTGAGAACAAGAACCGCACCCGTCTTCGTTCTCAAATGCACATCTCCAACGGCAACCGCCTTCAACACATCTCCATTGCCCATCTTCAACACGCCGCAGTCGCCTGTCGTGTAAGTGGCAAACAGTGCCCTATTGTGAGATACATGTGCTGAAGCCCCTGAGTCCACCAGCCAAGAATTGTCATCGCAGGCGAGGTTAGTAATGACCTCATCACCTACGACGATCACATCGCCTCCATGCATCGAGGCCGCCGCTGTAGTGTTCTCTTCTTGCTTCCCCTTGTCGCCCTTCTTCTCTCTCTTCCAAGCGAAACAATTCCGCTTGATATGGCCCTTCTTACCGCAATGGTAACACTCTGAGTCCTCGTAACGACCCTTGGACTTCCCCCTGCTCTTGTCTCTGCCACCACCTGGACCCCTGCTTTTGCCCCTTCCGCGGCTCTCTGAAACAAGTGCCTCTGAGTGGTGGGATGTGGATGAAGTGCCCTGAGAACGTCTCCGCATCTCTTCATTCAACACCCCGCTCTTGGCAAACTCCAGACTGACCACGCCCTCTGGAGCAGAAGCGATCATAGATACTCGTACGGTCTCCCACGAGTCTGGCAATGTACACAGCAGCCACAGTTCCTGAACTTCGTCGTCGAACTTGACTCCCATAGAAGATAGCTGGTCAACCACGCCCTGGAAATCACTCAAGTGATCCGTAATAGACGCCCCATCCTTGTACCGCAGACCCATCATCGTTCGGATCAGGAACAACTTGTTTACCCCGGTCTTCTTCGCATACAAGGATTCCAGCTTATCCCACAACGTCTTCGCGTGCTCAATATTGGCAACGTGGTTGTACACGTTCTCATCAACAAACTGCCGTATGTACCCACACACCTGTATGTGCTCGAACTTCCAGTCCTCCTCGGATTTATCACTGGGCTTCTCGGTTGCAAACACAGGTAGATGCAGCTTCTTGACAAATAGCAAATCCTTCATCTTGCTCCGCCAATAATGATAGTTTGTGCCATTAAGGTTCACCATGCGCACCGGCTTCGCGTCCATCTCTCCTCTCTGGTTCCTCTGTCAACTCCTGACACCCTTTGAACCCAAAGCTCTGATACCACTCTGTTGGAAAAGAAACGCGGAAACCTTTCCCCAAACCGGAGAGTACCTGCGAGAGGACCGAGCAATACAACGCACGAACCCAAAAATAGCCACACAAAAACAATCACGCAGACACAGAGAATTTTTGACGTAAAAACCCTTGCGGAAAAAACCACGGGACGATCGGAGTCCAACCCTGAGAAGCCTCCACTAATGGAATAGAAGAATTACACCCTCTACAAACTCCTCCCGATCCAAATCGGATCCCCACAACACTCAGAGATAAGAACAATGATTACAAGGCTACGAAGAGCGAGAACGACGAGTAGAGATTACCCGAAACACGATCTCCTTCGAACAGCGACCTTCAATCCTCCGTCTTCTTCTCCGAAGTTGTAATGGCACTCTTGCCTCCTTCTCTCTCAAACTTGTGTTGTCCAATGCGATAATGTTGCACACTTGAATTAGGGTTGAGAAAACTCAATATATCTCCCTAATTCCGCAACCAACCTGGACCGTTGGATTAGATCCAATGATGAAAACTCATCCAGAAATCCGCTTCAGCCCCCGACGACACAGAGTTCGGCCAGAACTCTGTGTGGGGCAACCAGCACCTACTGGCCAAACCCTGGAACGGCCAGACCGAGTTCGGCCAGAACTCGGCCTGGGACCGAGTTCGGGCCGAACTCGGATCCCCTGCTTCCAGCAGCAACAGCAGCAACTTCGTCGCCTACTTCCCGAGCTTCTTCGACACACGAACGGCGCTCGTCGCACTCCGGGGTCTTCTCCACATAGGTTGGGAACCCCACCCACTCCAACAGAAGTCCCATGGGCCACACGCGTGCGCCGCCGCCGCCGTCCGGCCCGGCTCGGCTCTAGAAGGTTAATAAAATCACGCTAATCAACCGACCAAACGTCGCAAAACAGTGTGACCAACTGATGCATTTGCTTGATGGAATTAGTCTTATTTCCAATATGTCGGGGATCCACCGAGATTAGTGTCTTGAATCTCGATGCCAGAGTCCCAAGCCAAATGGAGGAGTTTACTGTGTGTGTCTGACCTTCCTAAGGCCATCTCCAACCCATGTCCTCAAAAACCTAATTTAGGATTTCTCCTAAAAAATTTGCTCCAACCCATCCTCAAATTGAGGATGAATCCTCAAAATTTTTGAGGATAGCAGTCTCTCTCCTCAAATTTGAGGAGAGAGAATGGAAATCCTCAAATTTGAGGATCCACTATTCATGACAATTTTGCCCTCCAAGATGTACCTAATTACTAGTATATCCTAAATATGTTAAACACTAAACTTAATTAACTTAACATATTTAATTATAAATAATATAATAATAATACTATTAAAATATTCTTGTTGTGATCTTCAAATAGAATCTAATATTGAATATATTTATTAGATTATTTGATTAATAAAATAATATTTGAACAATTTGGCAAAAGTTAATAGAATAACATCAAACTTCTTAAATTAAAATATATTGACTTAAAAAAAACATAAATAAGTACATCAAAATTTAAAATATCGAAACCGACAACAACATTGAAATTAAAAGTCTACACGTTACAACAACATTGAAATTAAAAATGCTTAAAGAAATACAACAACATTGAAATTAAAAGCTAATCTCGGTAATAATATTAATAATATAACGTTAATGTATTTGATTATATTAAATGGCTGTGAAGAAATAAATTTATGTAGAAATAAATAATAGTTGTTTATTATTTGAGGATTGATGGGTTGGAGATGAATTTTTTTTGAGGATAGCATCATAGAGGAATATTCCTTGTTGAGTCCTCTCGAACACATTGCTTTTAGAATGTGGGTTTACTACTTTTCATTTGGACTTGCAAATAAAGATTGGGTGACAATGTCGAGCTATGATTTTTCAGTTATTTGGAAGGGATTCATTTATGTTTACAACAACTACTAGAAACATAATTTTTGCGGACTGCTATTTGAATGCTTTTCTTTTATTCCCGTTTGGTTCGCCAAGAGGAATGAAAAGTAAATCAATTCATTGGCATTTTCTTTCCTATAAAAAAAATTATAATTTTCATTGATTTTTTTCCTATGTTTGGAAATGCCAAGGAACTTACAAGAAAGAAAAAGAAATACTTTAAGGTGGGAAAGTACTTCCTTGCTTGGATGGATGAAATTATTTTTTCCTTAAATTTCCTTTCATTATGAATCACTTACATTTTCTCATCAATTCTTTTGGCATCCAAACATATAAAATTAATCACCTTCCTTTTCCAATTCCATGATTCCGCGAACAAAACGAGATTTATGTATATACTTTGATAAGATAAAATATGACAGTTTGAACCAGTTAGTCGAAACAAATATATTAGGTGGGTTCAATGCAAATTTTGTGCGGGAAGACGAAATAACATGACCCCAAAATGAGGACTCTTAACTTATAGAGTTGATTGTTCCAACATAACTATGAATTATACAATTCGACTACTTTGAAGCCGTCGTCAGGACTTTTGTTCAACAACTTCCGTTTGCAATCTGATCTTTGTCATGGATATGACTGCAGCAAAGACCAATTCAAAAAAAATTTACACGAAAAGAATGTTGCGCGAAGCTTCATCATACATTCTTCTTTCGATCCGTACAGCGGACTCTTAGAATCAAATACATTCAATGTCTCTGTATTGATTTACAATAACTCAAAACTTATTCCTCTCTCCTGCAAAAACATTTCAACCTGTAAGGTGCCATATGCATCACCGAGCCGCCATCCACACACGAATACCTTCGTTTAAGAAGAGAGAAAAAAATTGTGTAGGAAATCTCAAACTCAAGAGTCTTCTGCTGTGTGGATTTCTTGGAAAACAAAGTCATGAACGCTTAGGTTCAACAAGAGCACTCATCCATAAACCGGTTACTAGTACAAAAAACATAAAGAAATGTAACCGAAGACCAATGATCGCCATAGGAAAGGCCCATGCTTCTTCCGAATAAAGCCCCCACACTCTATATTCCATGCGTGTGACCTGTTGGATTCCCACCTTTTCTTTAACCATCAAAACGAAGACTCCCAGCTGTTGCGCCGTCACGTCCAATCTCCTTTCTCCAGATAGATCCTACAGGCTACAGGCTTAAGGGCTGCATCGAGGCCGACCACCTGTTCCCAGGGACAATGATTGGCACCACAACAGGTCAATATCCGCATCCAAAACTAATCACGCAATTCTTGACATTCAAAGTAAGTACTATAAAACAGTAGACAAGATGATTTGAACAATGAAAGGAGGCTTAGAATCAGATGCTCAGCCTTCTTTTGTTGGTAAAGCTAAATGTGTTGAGATGTGTAAGAATTGGAAGAACTGGAACTGGGCAAACTAGGCTGTTACACTAAAGACATGATTCTGTGACACCTTTTGTGTCTGTTACACTAAAGACGTGCCAGTTTGAACATGTAGCATGGAGTGCAGTTAGTTTCAACAAGTTCAATCAAATATGCCTGGACACAACAAAAGAGATCTCATGATACCTACCATCTTTGACGCATGAAAAGTAAATTTCATGAGTAACTACAGAAAAAATAAATAAACAAAAAAAATGCTTACCTTCTTGAACTCAGCGCGTTCAATGATATGTATGGGTGAAACTTGACCAAGGGTTTTTGCTTCCTTCATGCCTGTAACATCCAGAATCTCCATGTCAAGTTCAAAATAAGAAACAAAAAAGAGGTGATATTTTCTTGCTTCATCTGTTGAAATTATGCTCTCCTTTGTTCTTTTTATACTTGAACACAATCCAAGAAAATGAATGAATTTTACATATGCTATAGAAGCAATGGGGTGTCGACAAGTGCCATCATGACCCAATGTTCAGAATTCAGCATTCTAGTGACTCTAATCACTTGTATGTAACCCATTATATCGATGTTATAAAGATATTCCCAGAATGTTGCAGTACTAAGACGATAAGCTATCTTAACACAACCTTGTTCCCTTGGCAAACGAATAATATCCAACAAAAGAAGCTTATGATATGCAGGTGGCCCAACTGGTGTTCCTAGGACTGGTGGAGCAGGGCAGCTAGCTAGCACCTCACAATTCTTCCTTATTTTAATTGAAGATCAAGAAGGCGAAGAATATACTTCATACCAGTTACAATATACTTCATACCAGTTACACTTATCAAACTGATGAGCATCCCTACATAAACATGGAAGCTCGTATAACATGATTTGCAATTACTCAACTCATAATATGGATAGCTAAAGTTCTACCCTAATAATAAAAAGAGCCAATTAATTCATACAAGAAGTACAAACCTGGTAATCATGTGAGCGTGCCCACGTACAAGTGTGCCTACACATAATTTACATTCATATGAGGGTTCATACTTCACCTTTAACTAGAGGGCTTAGCACACCTTCAACCTGGCAGGCTTTCTAGATCCTGACCTTCATGAGCCAAAACATGGACCCTAAAAAAACACAAAAAATAAAATAAAAGAAAAGAAAAAAGAAAGACAATTACATATATCTTACAGAAAGAAAATTCCTAAAAAGTCGAGTGATCAGAAGTATAAATAATACTTCGATGAGCAAGCAAGAATTTAAATATATTCATGCTCTATGCAAGTGTAAAAATTAAAGATAACTGGTTTCACCATACCTGGCAGGTGAACATTTGTCTTCTTACTGTCCTATATTTAACACAAAATCTATTGGAGGTAGGGACGGACCAAGAACACAAGCACATATTCTCATAAAAGTTTAGGGGGGAATCTATGCCACCATATTATTTTATATCACTTGTGGCATTTAGAAGAATCCAGAAGCATCAAGACAAACCACCAAACATGTCCCTTCAGAGCCCCATAAAACCAAGGTCCCCACATGCCAATGGACCCTGAAGAATTAAGTTCCAGAGAAAAATGAGTTTGAACTCCCTTCTAGGGGACGGACATAAGGTTCCCCTACCTTTACTGTTAAGAACAATAAATATATGAAATGGATTATTATGGATCTATTCCTCTACATATATCACAAGCAAAGGAAAGTTGTTGTACATGAAGTCATTAGTGTAGAATATGATGAAGCTTTGGCATAAGAATTGACAGAAAAGATTAAGGGACTGGGTCCACAGCTTACTAAAGGAGGACAATATCTTGCGAGTTGCAATATAGATCTGGATTGAGGCACAATGTTCCTTTGGTTCCATATTCTGTTTCACCTTATAAGGAGAGCCATAGGGGCACATCTCTTCATTGTGAGAGGGGGAAGACTGAAGCTGAGGTCCATTTCCAGAAGAGCTGGAGCATTTAGGATAATAACACATTCAGGTCCTAGTTTTCCGGAAGAAATTTGCTGACAACCACGAAAAAAAAAATCAGTGTCAGAGATTGCAACTTCTACAAGGAATAAGCAGATAAAGGAGGAAGGAAAAGAGAGGAGGTAAGAGGCCGCTTATAAATCATACTTCTACTTAGATCTGTCTGATTCACAAATACTTCCTCTTAAGTAACTAATTTTAACCCTATGGTACTTTAACTATGCAGCAGATGTATCACCCTCATCGAGGGAAGAATGACCTCCTTTCTTCCAGAACAGAACATTCTCCAGAAAGGCAACTGAGCCTGCAAGGAAATGCTGAGCGAGATTCAGGTCTTGTTCTCTCAACTGATGCCAAGCCTAGACTGAAGTGGACCCCAGAGCTCCACGAGCGCTTCATTGAAGCAGTGGATCAACTTGGTGGATCAGATAGTGAGTCTAACAAACAAAATGACACAAGAGTATTGGTGAACATTTCTGTCTGAGAAGCAAATGCATGCTTCTAAGTGAGCTGATTTAACTTATTTATTGTGCAGGGGCCACACCAAAAACAGTCATGAGGCTAATGGGCATTCCAGGACTGACCCTATATCACCTTAAGAGCCATCTTCAGGTAGCTAACTATCAGTAGGATTTATAGTAATCTCTCACTCACTTGCTCCTTTTTTACCATTTTTTGCAACCTTACAATGTTCTCTTGGCTTTCAGAAGTACAGACTTAGTAAAAATCTCCAAGTTCAATCCACTTCCAGGACGACAAAGAATGGTAAGATCACCTCCAAAAGTTAACCTGGATTTATCCAGCTTGTTAAGAATCTCAAGATGATGACAACATAAGTTCAATGTGCATCAGTTATGGGCCGCACACTATCAGTAGATCAGACATCTGAAGTAGATGGGTCACCTAAAGCCAGTGCGAACACTGGACCTGAGACCAGAAAGTAAGGGGCTATAGAATCAATTTTCCCAACTTCAACTCTCAATAGACAATTTTTGACCATTTACAATTGTTTCTTGGAATATTAGAGCTGTGCAGATTAGTGAGGCGATTCTGATGCAAATTGAAGTGCAGAGACAACTCAATGAACAACTAGAGGTAAGGGCTATAAAATATGAAGCTCATACTATACAAATACCTATCTTAGATGATGCATTCAGGATAGAATAATTTTAAACTTCCAAATATACACTTAGGGTCTGCTAGGCAATGGTATTTTCACCGGTTTTTTGAGGTTTTTGAGCTGTCGTTTATGAAGTGTTTAAAAAAAAAAATCTTGATAAATGTTTTGAGTTACTGGTTTTGGTCGGCTCTAAAATCTCCCAAAACCAGTGTAATGTAATTTTATAAAAATCCCAAATCGGGATGTTTGAGGGTTTATGTTTTTTTTCCTTCCATTTATATCCTTATCAAAAATCATAACTACAACTACTAATACCCTACCATATTTCTTCTTTCTCATCTTTGTTTCTCTTGAGGTCCCATGATGCTTCCTCTAAATGTGGGTTTTTTTTTTTAATTTTTGCAGTCCATTTGATGTGGTAGTGAATGATTGTCATAAAATTTTGCGGTTCATTTGATGTGGTAGTAAATGCTTTTCTCTCAACACTTATTATTTACTAATTGCCAATCCATTTTATGTTTGCAAGTTATATTAGTGTATAAGCTATTGTTTAGGAGGACAATCCTATAATCTTTATTTGGAGAGCTTTTGTTTATATGTGGGCATATAAGTAATTTTATTGCTTTAAAAAACTTTCGGAACTGCTTGTTAATGAATTACAAAGCATGAGTTAGATTTGTTTAAAAGTTGCTATTTAAAACGTCCAAAAATGGACTCGTCATAATCAGTACTTTAAAAATACCTCGTAACTGCTACCCAACAATTGTCAAACAGACCCTTAAGAATCAAGAAAGAAAAAATTGAAATCAAGCACCAAAACAACTGAACATATGGGAAACAGCTAAGGTAGACAAGACAACCAATGAAAGGAAAAAGTACCAGACCTCGTTCCTTTTAAGAATAGATAGTGGTCATCCCTCAGAAAGAGTTTTCAGAGTTTAAATTGTAAAGCAAAATGAACATTGCACTAACCTGCAACAATTAAATATTTCAAACAAAAGTTGATACTTGGAATCCCTGGAGAACTTATCAGATGTAATTTTGTCCCAGCAAGGTTATCTAGTAAGACAAACTCCTTATCATCTTTTCCCTGATAGGTCATAAATTAGTCCAAACTAACTCAAATGTCTACCCAAATGAATAATTTTTCTAGTTATTCAGGATGGCACAAAATTTGGTTTGACTGTAACTCCACTATAGTTATAGACAATTATGAAATAAATAAAAAAATTTCGGTGCCTTTTCTGACAATAAACAAGTAGTATTTCATGCTTTATCTATGTCAGGTGTGATATAGATAGGGTAAACTTATCTCAGATAACTATATAGAGGGTACATTAAGATCCTGACAGCAACATTCTAATTCAAAACATCAAGCAACCTAAGACCTCAAAAGGTGAGAGATGAATGTTATCTTTGTGCTAAGAAGTTGAAAGGATGGTACATTTTCATTCAATGACAGGCAAATGTAGAAAGAGCCACGATGAAGCTATCTTGTTCACATCGTGAGAAGATAAGCTTATAATTAATTAAAAAAATCTATTACCACATCTAAAAACTTAGCATTATGATCCTGGTTCCAGCTGAATAGTCTTATCTCGTGTCTGTAGCAACATAATACAGGATAAAAGGTTCTAAAGTGGGAGCTATTCTCGATTGAACAGGTGCAAAGACACTTGCAGCTCCGGATAGAAGCCCAGGGAAAATATTTACAATCTGTGCTGGAGAAGGCCCAAGAGACGCTTGGACAACAGAACTTGAGTTCTTTGGGGCTGGATGCTGCTGAAGTGCAACTCTCAGAACTAGTATCTAAAGTATCAAATGAGTGCCTGATTACTGCAATTCCCAATTCAAGAGGAATTCCAAGTTCACAAACGCTTCATGCACAACCGTTGCAGTTTGCTGATTGTTCAATAGAGAGCTACTTGACTCCATGCAAAGAACCTCAGAAGAATCAAGAAATGCACAATTTGGGCATGAGATTTATGACCTACCAAGGAAATCCGTTAATATCCGCAGAGCAAACAGGTGAAGATATGAAACAAGAAATGATTCCAGTTGCCATGCATAATTGCAGGATGCAGATAGAGAGAGATTGTAAAGAAGACCCGGTTAATGGCAGAAATCAAAGACAAAGAGAAGACAATGTCATTACCTCAGAAAGCAAGCAAGATGATAGAGAGAGAGGGTATCCTTATCATGAACAACCCAACACCAAGAGACTTGCAACTAAACAAGAGAAAGGGAAGCAATCGAGTGGGTATGAACAGCCATGTTTTAAGGCACAGTTGGATCTAAACACCAAGAGTGACACTGATGCAGGCCAAGGACGCAAAGTATTTGACTTGAATGGTTTTAGCTGGAGCTGAGAGATAAGTGAGGCTGAAGCCATCAGGAGAAGGCGATGCTTGCAAAGATAACAGCAGGTTTTCCATAAAAATGCTGGCATGTGTTTGATTTTGTATTTTGCAACAACAACTGGAAACTCACAAGAACTGAAACTACTAAGTAATGATCAGTAAAGTAATTTTCACCAAAAGAGATGTGTATAAACGTAAGTTGACTAAAGCAACCTTGTGATGCATATATTACTGGGCGTCAACTCAAAAGACATCACTATATATGACTGAATGTTCATTATCATGTAATGGGGAAAGTTTAATTGGCATACCATTGCAGTTCCAGTCAACTATGACATGTTCAAACTGAGTGAGGAGAACAGAATGAGGTCATTCACATGCTTGCAGCAATGAGATGATTCACATGTTTCCTTTATAGTTTTTAGGATCTCAAGCTTGAGAATAATCCAAATTTAACATCACAGAATAATACGAAAACTAAGATGAAAATTTCCACCAAAAATTCAACTCATGTCAACCTTGAGGATAATCAAAATTCAACACCAGAGACGAATACTAAAAACTAATATTAAGAACCCCACCAAATTTAAAATCTTCCCGAGTGTTCCTCAATAAAGGAACTCATGCAGTGGTAGCATGCCAAGCAATGTAAAGACATCATCATCATCCAAGCAATGTAAGACATGGAAATAATATGATCAAACCAACGCCACAATGACATGAAACGTCAAATTGTAAGGATTCACTACAAAAAAAAACAAAAAAACAAGGGTATTGACGATGGAGGAACCGAAGAAATTTTAGGGAGAAAATCAGTAACTTGACATTGCATTGGCATAATAAGGAGTAGAAATGAAATCAGAAAACTTAAAGAGTGGATAAATATGGAGAGGGTGTGGGAGGAACCGAAAGCCTGCAACAAAGAACACAGATTTACCAACATACAGAAGAGCCTTTCCAGACATAAGCAACCTTATGCAAAAAAAGTTGTACTACTGAATGCATGAAAAAATAACCAGATCCCAAATGGTGTATTAACATTTTCATGTCAATATCAGAAAGTACATGCTCATGTGTCTTCTCTTTTCCTTTTTCCTTTTTTTCTCTGTTTTTAATTTGAGATAAATGCATTTCTGCCTCCTTTTATGAACTCAGAGAATTTTGTGTATGACAACATAATATGGCCCAAATAAGTCACTCTAAAACGGAGCTAGGTTTCTGTACCAAATATATACAACAAATAGTTCTGTACATCCCCTAGGTCAAACTGTGAATCAAATGCAATGCCCTTTTCAATTTAGTAAGCCAGTGACACTACTTAAGCAACACATGCGGTGGAAAGTTTACCAAGTGAAACTTATTGACGGCCACTTGTATGTGAAACCTACAACTATGCCAACATGCTAAACATGCATGCCTAATGTTGCTATATGAATACATGCATATAGCCAAAGAACCTCGCATATCTCCCTAGTTTTTTATTTCTACATGATCCAAATAATGGACTCTAGAGACAGTAGACGTACAACTAAACCATGGGGGATAAAATGCTTATATCACAATTCACCAACTTATACAATTTTACTGCAGGAAAATTCAAATAAATTAAAATGAAAAAAATGGTAGTCTGAACTGGTGAACTCAGGTATCACATATACCTTGCAAGCAAAAACTATGTTAGTTTGCTCCAATTCAGTGACCAACGCAGATAGATCACTGGCAGGTGGAACTAGCAGAGTAGGATAAATGAAAATTCTAAAGTATGAATTCAGACATCATATTTGCCTTTGCAGAATACAATGTTAATTTTCTCTACAGTAAGCATAAAGTGCAAGATTAATGGCACCAGCTCCACAGCATGTTGCAAATGAATGGGAACTCATCACTTTCTACTAAAACAGTTTTACTTGCCACCAACCTTAAAAGAATTAAGAAGGGATAAAGGGGAATGTACACTTTCTTTGTTTAGTTGTCATCAACGCCTAAGGGGAACTATACACTCATTCAATGTTCATTCCTTGAAAGTTGAAACAGTACAAAAGGAGGATCAAACTTATAAACATATACATCTTTTAGAAATAATAAAACAGATAAAGCTTCTAAATTAGTAAATTTGCTATCAACAGAATCGCTGAATGATCCTAGTTCCTATTCATTGAATGCTCATTCCTTAAATGTTGAAACAATACAGAAGGAGAGTTAAACTTAGAAACATATACATCTTCTAGAAGCAATATAACAGATAAAGCTTCTAAACTAGTAAATTCACTAATAACAGAATCATTGAACGTTCATAGTTCCTACCATTAACCAATCAATATTTTATCATGCTACATCTCATGTTCGACAATAGTATATTTTCCATGAATGAATCAGGGAATCTAAGAGAACCTCAGAGCCACATGAGAGACCAACAAACATGTCGCTCCAAGTTCTCAAATAAACAAGATCCCCACATGCATTGGACCCAAGAATTGAGCCGTGGCAGACAATTTAACTTCACCCCTTTCAGCGGCACAAAGTTCCTACCATTTTAATCTGTAGAATCAACTAAGTATGAAACAGAATATATTGAATATATTCACTTATACGTCAATATTGTACAAGGCACCATTCATGCACAATATACACATAATGTTCTTGAAGATTAACAGGAAATGTTGAAGAGTTGGTCCACAGCTTAAAGGACAACATCTGTTGTTGAGGAACATGAATATGAGATGTTTATGTTATGTTTCTTTCATTACAACTTCTCTTTTTTATTTTTAAGGTTTTCTTTCAAGCATAAAATACATTATGTTTGTGAACATTGCATGAAACCCCTCATTTTTCCATGTCTACTAACAAACTTATCAAGGAACTTTTTTGCATAGTTTCTTAGTGATAGTTTTTCCAAGAAAAAAAAAACCCAATACTAGCTTTTGCATTGTTCCTAAAAAAAATGTACATATGGAACTAAAAGACAGAATCAATGAAATTATTTGCAATTTTCCAGAAACAGAAAAGAAAATTATAAGTTTAAAAAAAAGTTCCATAAAACGGGGAAGTCTTAGGTTACCAACACGTCAATAGTAGTGGATGGTTGCTTCCAAGTACCAGCAACCTTTACTATAAAAATGTCTAGGTTATAGGTTTCTTCTTTACAAACAGAAATGTAATTCAGTGTCAGAAACTAAAATTTTACATTGATAACAACATATTAGGATGAAGGATATTGGAATAGTAGGAAGCAACAGAAAAGAAAAAAAAGCATTGTTAGAATTAGGAAGAAATGTTCAGAAGAATAAGTACATACTGCTTTAAATGCGCCTCAGCCGCAGAAAAAGATGCTTCAGAAGATAATGATTAAAGCTCCATCTCAAAAGTCCATATTCCGCTCATGTAGATTGTTCCCTCCTTGCTTTACCCTTGTAATCATAATACAGATAGTTTGCCGTCACCTCTGCTCTTCTCAACATGACAAGTCAATATCGCATTATAGCCAACCAGCAAATGGCACTCGGTCCCACAATGAGAAAAATGATTCGCAAGACACTTCTCCATTCAAAGCAATAAAAAAGCACAGAATCAGTAACATAAGGACACAAGAGTACATCTGCTAAGAAGAGAAAAATATCAGAGAACAGAACAAACCAGATGCTGCACTTATTAGTCATTTAGACCCTAACTTAGGCTAATTATCTGAACCTACTACCTAGAAAGTGTCTGGTGGTGAGGATTTCACTTTTTACCTCCCAATTTTATCGTTAATGGTTTTAGGAAAATGATCTTTAGCTTACTAGATTGACAGGGATAAGATTGGGGTAAACAAAATAGAGCCGACTTTGTATGGTCAACTCACAATGAGGACGATATCAAATCTGACAAAGCTGGATCAATATTGGTGTTTTGGTTAGGCTTTGGTACCATTTTGTTAGATAGCATCAAAGAATGGAAAATTGGTAGGAACCAGTATCACATTTAGGAAAATTTTCTACGGCCTAAACTTGACTCAAGGTCTTCTTGCAGTAATATTGAAAGAGCCCCTACAGACATCTTTAATCACAATCTATCGCTATGATGCTCAAGGTAATCACATCTTATCATCAATGGTGAATACAAAAATCAATGTTTGATTGAGATTTAGGAACCAAGACATCAAAGTCCACTGAATATTTTATTAATGCATGTCCTATAGATGGGATAACAAGTGCGGATTTACAATCGGTTTATCCTACCATCATTACGGCACAGCCAGATTAAAAGCCATTGTAACTTGAATACTTGTATCACAGTTATCACTACAAATCTAGAAATTTTAAATTGTATTTAGTAGAACAAAGCATACTAGGGCAAATGAAGTCATTGTAAATGAATAAGGTGGCCTATCTAAATTCTAAAGAATCTAAGCATTAACATTAGTACTAAATATTATGTGCATATTTCTTACACTAACATAAAGTATGCTATTATATATTAATCCAAGTGGTCCCTAATATGTAACATACACACACACACACCTCCCATGTAAAGGTAGACTAAACTTAGGAATTGGACCATGCACAAATCTGAATTATTTTAGTTTAGACTGGAATCTTTCTAAAACCATGTACAACATACAATAATGTGCTCAGAAATGAAGCATTAGCTGTAATAGAACCCTCAAGTGACCCAAGAACAAAGGCTTTGCCCTACCTGACTTCAAATTCCTTCATGGTCTGACAAAGGATCTTCTGTATAAAGAAGTAAACATATTAAAGACATTAAGGTTCACATATTACCTCTGTATACTTTTTGCAGCCGAAGAAGGCAACTCTGAAGTTCAAAGAAAGCATACCAGTTAATTCATGAGCTTTTGTTATGTTTGCGCTGAAGTAAGCGCAAACACTTGAGGACTAGCAGGTCAAAAAAATGGCAGGTAAAATTTTGTTATCGAATTTAACTCAATTCTTTTCCTTCCCAGTAAAAAAAGGAACTAGTACAAAACTTACTAGAGGAGACAAGATGGAACATGGTAAAATTGCATTCCTCAAATCAGTGCATTGAGCATGGGTAGAGCACACTAGCACAGTATTCTTCTTCGTTTTCTTGTGATAAAGAACACACGATCAGGATCATTGGTAAACAGAATCTATGAAGCTTGTTATAACAATTAACAACCGACTTAATACTACAACTGAGATCCACAAATTACATGTCATTGAAATGTGTAAATCCTTTCGGACATCTTCATGAAATTATCATAAATGAACCAGCAGAGATGTTTCTTCAAAGTTCCTACCTTTACAGATAGGAGCACTAAGTAGAGAAAATTGATTATTCTGCCAATTCCCCAACACATCGCATGAGAAAGAAAGCAGCTCTACAAAAAATGCCGATAGAACAAAATAGAGAGAGTAATGTCAGAAAATTGGGAGTATTGAATGATAGGCCCCACATACTCGAAAGAACAATCTCTCTTGTGGCTTAAGAAGGTTGGATTGGTCTGTAAGTTCATTTGACTTCAAATTACTTTGCCTACAAAGAGGCTTGGAGACACTTTGCTTTCATAGATGGGGAATGAAAGGAAGTTTCGTTTAGTAAACAGCATTGGCGTTCAAGAAATAAGCTGCTTAAGCCTACCTATTTACATGTAGGTAGCTGTCGTACAATAGTAGATCAGTGTCACTGCACTTCTTGCGTGGAACATATACACATGATGAAACACTGTCAGAAACAATACACGTTTCACAGTTGTATCATCTGATATCAATATTTTAGAAACCTGCATCCGTTTTCATCTACACAAGAATTCTACCATCATCGTCAAGGCAAGAATGACCTTCCTTCTACAAACGGAGTTCCCTCCAAATTAGCATTTCTTCTTGCATCAATTAAATGCTCAAGGAGATTTACAGCTGGATTTCTCAACCAATGTTGCAGAGTTACATCAAATCTTTAAAGAAAGCAGTTAACAAGAATTTGGAGCAATTGTATTGTATAAAAAGAAGAAAAACAGATAAAAGCGGCATAAAATCTTGTTGACAATCAAACCTAATATGATAATCATTCGATGACTCCTTTCTGCATGAGTTTAATATGGTCTCATGTGGCTGAGAAACACAGGCTTAATATCTCCAATATCAATCACTTGTAAGATTGCAGATGATTATAATTATAACAGATCATCAACATTTCACTATTTCAGTTGATGGTGAACATGTTGAGATGAAGTTCTACCATCACCAGATAGAATATCTTAGTCAGATTGCTTACAAGAATGCACACAAATGAGCAAATTACAGACTGTTTTATTTTCAAAATAATAAATAAATAATTATCCTATTATAACTGCGTTGTTCTTCAGTAACATGCACATATGTGAAGGACTTCCTGTTTGAACTTGTAAACTGAAACACAGAGACAGCAGACAGAAATAAAGAACTGTAGGAGGGCCAGATAAATATATACCTCACTGAGAATATATTGTAAATGTCTGCAATTGTTATTTTTGTCCAATTGAAACAATTAAATTTCAAAATCTATAAACTTAAGTTGAAGTACAAATCATATGGTACAGAAACGGCTGAGGTAACCAAAACACTATCTTATGAGAGGATCCTTCTATCTGACAGTAGACTCAAGATGCAAGCCAAGTTACTGCATAAGCTACGGTTGCTTAAAAATGTCTAACAAACCAACACTATGATCATAAAAGAATGCAACACTATGACAAAAAAACAGGAGAGAAAAATAGTGATTTCTTTTATTGTGCGTGCAAGCACGTGTGTTTAAACATGTGCATGTGTGCATGCACATGCATGTATACATATGCAGGTGTGTGTATGATGTGAAAAGAGATACAGAGTACAGTAGTTGTTTCACATTGAGATATCAGAAGATACATAAAACAACAAATTGTACATAACACTATTAAATAACTGAAGTTTGTCTGTTAATTAATGGAGACTATTCTGAAACGATGTTATAATCATCAAGTGATCCCATCAAACTTTAAGCAGTAAAGCACAAAGATCACTAATTCTTCAACTTTGTAGCTACTTCATATTTGCTGCGTATTTTGTGAGTAAAGACTTCAAGTTCTCTTTGATGCAGCACAACATGATGTATCTACGGATAGTGCCTTAAAAGCTTGGCAATTTTCTTTTTGGCTCCCATGAGCCTCATAGATGACACAATTTGCCTTAGCTCGATACGTAGATTCTGAACTCTTTTTAGTCTCGAAAAAGTTTGGAGGTATTCTGAAATGATGTTATAATCATCAAGTGATCCCATCAAATTTTAAGCACCAGAGCATCAAGGTCACTAATTCTTCAACCTTGTAGCTACTTCATATTTGCTGCATATTTTACGATAAAGACTTTGTTCTCTTCGATGCAGCACAAATAACATGATGCATCTACGGATGCCTTAAAAGCTTGGCAATTTTCTTTTTGGCTTCCGTGATCCGCACAATTTGCCTTAGCTCGATACCAAGATTCTGAACTCTTTTTAAGTCTTGAAAAAGTTTGGAGGGTAGCTGCAAGATCACATGAAGACAATTTCCCTACCAAGCGAATGAGCTCCAACATTTCAAGGATAACTCCTCCCTTGCCCATGATCATCTTGGCCAGGAGCACTGATAGCTAATATCATGTTAACGTTATAGAATCTTGCCAAATTATAGAGCCTTCTAAATTTAGAACTGTGCTTAGAAACCAACTGCATTTTGATGCTTAGATGTTGCCGCTTAAAGCGTGATTGCAGATGTAAGGGCGGCAAATGGCAGTAAATAAAGTTAATTTTATAGTATACAAGCAATTCAATTTTGCCTTCTTTCTGCTATATTCAGACATAGAGTTTATTTTATATTATAGGAGTATCCTTAAAATACTAGACAGAATTCCACATAATCATAAATGATGAGAACACTATGCTTTATAAAAAAAGATGTAACAAGCAAACAGTAAACCACAAGATTTTTCCTTGTCTTGGATCCTTAACACAAGACACATAATAACCCAGTGTTCTAAAAATCGGGATTAGGCAGTGCCTAGGCGCCCGGTGCCCGCCTAGGAGTCCGCTTAATGCCCTTAGCATGTCCATGTGCCTGATGACTATGCAGATTATTTGGGGTTTATGGACAATTTTTAGCAGTTTTTTTCTTTACCGATTTTTTGTGCACTGCCTGGAACTAGGCGGCACCTAGGCGGCAGGTGCCCGCCCGACTACCGCCTAGCGACTTTTACAACCTTGCAATAACCTTACACCTAAATATTTGCAATTTGCTATAATTACCTTTGCCTGTCATTAGGCCGAAGGTTGAAAATGCTGAACAAAGCAAAGCAGCTACCGATATGTCAAGGGTGTGTGAAACTAATCATTAACTAACAGAACATAGTTAAAAGTTATATGACCTATCAAAATATCAATGTAACACAAGATGCTCAGTTCCAGATAATTTATTATCTCAAAAAGTGAGGAAAAAGAGCACGGCATGTTCAGATGGTGGTGGTGATTCACACACTGCCTATCAGGAAAGGTACTAATACGGGGTTTCTCTCTTTTTAATGGACAGTTGATTAACTTTCTGTGATATAAATCACATAATAACCAATATCAGCATGATATTAACATTTTGTCATAAAATTTTGACCCGCAGAGCAAACAGGCAGGTGGTTAGCAGACTTGAAAGATTAAACTTGCCTCTTCTCCTTTTCAATTCAAAGTTGCTTAACTTCGTGCAACAGATCACTTAAGAACCAAGAAATGCTTAATATCAGCATAACATTGACTTTTCCTCGTTAAGTTTTGAGCCGCAGAGCAAACAGGTAATGTATTAGTCTTAATTAGCAGCTTATTTTCTTGGCGGAAGAATACAAATTCTCTCTTCGTCTATATTAGGGGGAATACAAACAGAAAGTTCCCCGGTAGTTAAATATCAGACATAGGAAGATGAATGGTTGAATCGACATGCAATCCTTATCTAAAATAACTAAACAACAAAAGCTTCACAGTCCAACAAGACGAAAGAAAGCATCCATTTGACGGTGAAACCTGAACTTAACAGCAATCGGATCCAAACAACTATCTTGATGCCGATTCTGCCTCGGGTAGTAAATAGTTTGAGTTAGTTAATTTACCTGGCACTAAAAGATGTGAAATAGGAGAATTCCAGCTTTCACAGTTAATGCTATGTACATAAATAGTCTAAAAGCAAATTACATAAGAAAACATAAGGAAAATGTTCATTACATGGAGACACAAATAAGATACAGATTTAGATGGATGCATGAAATATTTTACAAAGACAAACTTTGAGAACATCAGTAGACAACTATATCAGACGAGAAAATTTCAGTCAGTAAATTTTGAATCCCTACCTATTATTTATTTTAGTTACGATCAAATGTATACTTGATTAGTTACACAAAAAGCACAAGTCTTAAATAAGTTGTAGATCAAACTGCCCAATCGGAAATTGTGGGCTAGTATTAGCTAAGTTCACAGGCTGGCGATGAGCAGAAAGGTCAAAGATGTACTCGAAATAAGAAGAACCAACAGCAGTAAATGATGACTTACTAGGTTGAGTCAAGTCCGAATACTAAGTAGATTTGGACCTGCAGTTGGAATTCCTAATGATCCAAGTATTGACTAGGTCCTAGACCATACACATCTAAGTATTTCCCAATGCTTTCCAAGTAAATAAGTCACTAACGCGAAACACACACAAACACACACACAAAGTGTTTTCAAGCGAACAAAAAGAATCACAATTTGCTCCAGTTCTTCCATCAACTGCAAAATAACTCAAAAGTGATATCAAAATATGTCTGATATATAAAAGTAAAGCTGTTCTTACTCCAGGAACAAAGAAACCAGCACATACACTATCACTTATGGATCAACCCACAGTTGTCATATTTATTCATCATTGTTTTTTATTATTATTGCTGTAAGTAGTAGTAGTAGTAAGCACGGAGAGGAGGAAGAAGAAGAAGAAGAAATGAAAACTTTACTTCTTGATCCTCCTCACTTTCTTGGCCCCCCACACCTCCATCCTCCCCGCGGGGCACCCGCACGGGGCGCGGAACACGAGCACGGTCCGGCCGTTGAGCGGCGCCATCTTCCTCAGCTCCACCTCCAGCTCCTCCTTGTGGTCCCCGCCCAGCCGCGCCGCGGCCCCCGCCCCGAAGGCGGCGAACGCGTCCATCGGCACGGGCGGGCGGTACCGGACACACTCCTCCGACTCGAGCTGGATGTCGAACTCCACCGCCTTCTTCAATCCTTTGCAGTAGGGGTTCCCGCACTTGCGGAGCTGGTGGCCGACGACCTCCCAGGCGGCGACGGCGGTGACGGCGGCGAGGGCGAGGGCGAAGGCGGCGGCGAAGTAGGCGACGGGGGCGTGGTAGAGGACGTCGGAGAGGAAGTCGAGGAGGAAGGAGAGGTGGTGGAGGAGGAGGCGGAGGTAGGGGAGGGAGAGGACGGAGAGGGCGACGAGGACGAGGAGGAGGAGGAGGGCGTCGACGGCGGCGGAGGGGGAGTGCTCGCAGAAGGGGTGGGAGAGGGGGTTGAGCGAGCTCGATCTCGACCGAGGCCGATCCGGCGCCGGCGCCGGCTGCGGAGGCGGGGACTTGGTGCGGCGGTTGCGGTGCTGCTCGAACGCGCGGCAGAACTCGATGAGGCTACGACAGTCGACCATCGCCGCCATCGTTCGCGGAACCGGGAGCTGGATCTGGTGGATCCGGGGATCGGATCGGAGAATTCGGATCCGGAAGCTAAGGATCCGATGGAGAAGATTCTAGAGAGAGGAGAATCACATCGAGAAGAAAGAAGATGACGTAGGAGAGAGAGAGAGAGAGAGGGCGTGGGATTCAGAGAAGAGGAGAGAGAGAGAGAGAGAGAGAGAGAGGGAGAGTATTTGTAAGCAGATCTGTGGAGGGGTCAGGGAGGAGGAGGAGAGTGTTAAATAAATAATACAGTTTGGGTTATTTAGGTTTAAGTCCCTATAATCTTTGTTATTTCAACGTAAGACCTCATGGATCTTTGTCTTCAACATAAACCCTCTATTAGCTTATGTCCGAGTTAAAAAGTAGGATTATTTACACCAATCATTTCTATATATTTTTATTTATAACACGGGGTATTTTTACTTTTAAACTATTTACACTGATTATTTCTACTTTTTTGGGTTTAATATACGGGGTACCCCTACTTTAATATAAAAATAAAAATTTATAACACTAAATACCATTTTTTTCCCCTAAAGGGAGGGACAATTAGTGTAATTTTTTTAAATAAGAGGTATCCCTTATTATAAACTAAAAATATAGGGATGGTTGGTGTAAATAACCCTAAAAAGTACAGAAATTTTCATATAAAGTAAAGAAATTTACCGAAATTTCGAAAAAAGTAATAAGTTTATGTAAATTACGTATAACGTAACGAAGCGACATCTCCGATGGCGCGCTGGCGAACCGCCCACTATCTTTCCTAGGGAGAGCCATGGGCCATGGCGCGTTCCAGGGGGAGCCATGGCCCTTGGCGCGCTGCCATTGGTTCAGGACCACGTGAGGGGTTCAGGGTTGGGCCACGTGAAGTGGGTGGGGGGAGCCAGCGGAGCGCCATGGACCATGGCGCGCTCCAGGGTGAGCCATGGGCCATGGCGCGTTATCCACGTGCCAGGTGAGCCAATGGTAGGAATGGGAGGAAAAAAGTCGTAGAGCTCCATTAATGATGGCGCGCTCCCACACATCCATGTCCCGCTCTCCCAACGGCTACATCCAACGGCTACATGTCCTTCTCCCCTGCACTTCCAACGGCTATATGTAAAGTAGAGTGCGCCAAAATTTCTGGCGCGCTTTTCCCAACGTCTACATTTTAACGTCTCTATTCTCATCGTCTATATATTACAATGTTAACTCTCTCTCTACGCAAACACATCTCCTATCTCTTACAGAAGCACACAACTCTTTCTCCTATCTCTCACAGAAGCACTCCTCTGAAGCTTGGAAGCGCAAGTCTTCAGAAGCTAGTATCTCCCTCTTACAAGCTTCCAACTCCTCACGGAAGCCAGTATCTCCCTCTGAAGCTTCTCTCCCTCTTACAAGTTTTCCTTCTCTATTAGCTAAACATTGTCAACCAACTTATTTTTTCCATGGATCATAATATTAAAATAGTCTGCTCACATGGTGGTAGAGTAAATGGGTTAACTTACGAAGGAGGTGACACCCAATTTTTTACAACTTATCGCCATATTACCTTAGAAAATTTACGCAATTTAATTTCAACGCATTTTTCTATTAATTATCAATTTATTTTAAAGTCTGTTTTTGGTCCACATGTTTATTGATAGATGGTGAAGAAGCATGGAATTTTATTCTTGAGATTAATTCACAATCACCTTATATTAGTTTATATGTTACTCAAGTTTCATCATTTGCTAATAGAACTAATGATGAATTTGTTTCTAATTATCCACATGTTAACACAGGTGCTAGTTCTTCTCAAACAATTGCTCCCTTACAAGATGAACATAATGATGATGATGATGATTATGCTGATGATGATGATGATGATAATGATGATAATGATGATGACAATGAAAATAGTGATGATTTAATTGAAAATACTGGTTATGAGATAGATGATGATAGTACTGATAATTCTAGCACTCCTGAATTATTTGTATGACAAACATTCGACACTCGTGCGAAATTTAGAAGTTTTATAAGTAATTTAGCAATTCAGCATAATTTTAGTTGTTCAGCCAGTGCTATGAATAATTCCCATGGAATTATATATAATTGTGATAAACAGAATTGTCATTGGAGAGTATATGCCAAATCTATAGGAAAAGGACAAATAGTTAAAGTTAGTACACTAGAAAGTCATCATTCTTGTTTAAGTGGACTTACGACAGGACGTCATCGACTAGCTACCGGTGCATGGGTTAAGACACAAATAGTTAATTTAATTAGAGATAATCCGTCATATAGTGCATCACAAATTGTGAAGGATATATTTAGAGAACATCGTATACATATTACATACTCTAAAGCATGGCGAGCCCGAGAAATGGCATTACGTGAAATAAATGGTAGTTATGTTGAGGCATATGCTGGCCTTGAGGAGTATGGTTTTAGAATTATGGAGTCGAATCCAGGTAGTAGATGTTTTATTAAGACTTCCGAAAGCAACAAGTTTGAGAGAATATTTATTTGCTTTAAGGCGTGTATTGATGGATTTTTAAGGGGTTGTTTACCTGTTATTAGCACTGATGCCACTTTTCTTTCATCTAAATATCAAGGTATTTTATTTATTGCTTGTGCTCATGATCCTAATTATCAATTGTATCATATTGCTTATGCTGTTGTCGAAGGTGAGAATACTGATTCTTGGTCTTGGTTTTTAAATGGTCTTAGACTATCATTTGAAAGTTATTTTAATGATTGGAGTAGTATCTCATTTATTTCTGACAAGCAAAAAGGATTAATACATGCTATGCGAAATATATTTTCAGAATCGTCTTATTTTTTTTGCATTCAGCATTTTAAGCAGAATATGAAGTCTATTGTGAGAAAGAAAAAATTTTATCGGTTGTTAGACTCGCTTGCTAGATCGTATAATGAAACAGATGCACGGTACTTGTTCGAGATAATTAAAGCAGAGAACATGACGATGTACAATTGGCTTATTGGTACAAATGATAAAAATCGTCATTTTGCACATTGGATTACAGCATATGCTCCTTGTCCTAGATTAGATATTAACACTTCTAATCTTGCTGAATGTTTTAACAATTGGATTAAGAGTTTGCGTGATAAACCAATAACGACACTTCTTGATGGTATTAGAGCAAAGATTATAACACTTCATGACAAAAACAGGAATCATGCTCAAAATTTAGACACAAGTTATTGTCCTAAGATGTTAAAGACTATGACATCTATTACCAATGAGAGACATCAACTTCAAATATTACGAATTGATAGTTATTTGTTTGAAATATTAGACCGTGCATCGAGTAGAACATATGTTGTACGGTTAGATGAAAGATCTTGTACATGTTTAAAGTGGTATCATACTTACATGCCATGTATACATGCATGTTTTGCTTGTCAATATTGCAGTGATGAGGTTGAACATTACTATCCTATAATATTTTCTACTGACAGGTTGAGAAGTGTGTACGAGCCACAGATGGAACCAATTCCAGTTCCTTACAACATTCAAGCGGCTTTGGTAAGGGGCGAAATTGGAGTTCCAGATGTCAGACGCAAAGCTGGAAGGCCGAAGAAAAATCGCATCAAACCACGAGAATTATCGACAAGAGAACTTCGTTGCGGCAACTGTGGTTTGATGGGACACAACAGAAGAAAATGTACAAGTCAACCAAGAGAATGACGACAATAGAACTTGTAATTTTCATTGTAGTACCAACATTCATGTCAACTTTTAAACATTACATAATAAAATTTTATTTCAATCTCTTCTGCGGGCCATGCATTTGTAACGCCTTCAAAGGAATACGCTGCGGTAGTGTTGATTTCCTCAGTCGTGATGCGTTGATTATAGGGCTGAAAGGCTGAGGAAGAGCCCATGCCCACATACTGTTGACTGAGCCCTTCTCCAGCGTAGTGTGGGGTAGTGTACTCTGCAGCGTAAGGCTGGCTAGGGTACTCCGGAGCGTACTGCTGGCTGCTGCCCTCTCCATGGTACTGCTGACTTGTGTACGCTGGAGGGTACTGCTGGCTGCTGCCCTCTCCATGGTACTGCTGGCTAGGGTACTCCGGAGCGTACTGTCACGCCCCGCTCCCGTAGGAGCGATCGTCCTCGCTAAGGCGTGATGCCGCACGGGCCTAGGTTGCGCCCGTGCAAGGCCAAGTCCAGAAACGGCCGATTTGAGTTCTAGGCCACAGAGTCGCACAGAGTGTCCCCATTTGCAGCGGAATATAAATGAACACAATTGAAGCGAAACCAAATTCTTTATTGATATTCAACAAGTTTACACGCGGCGCTAGGCCGATATTACAATTCGCTCAAGCTCTCTCTCTCTCTCTCTCTCTGGAACATAAAAGGCGTGCCAAGTGGCTTACAAGATGGAATGATTCATGGCGATGTTCCGATACATTATGTCCCGTATATGGTGCTCCAGCTCCTTGCAACGCTCCAAGGCCCAGAGATAGCTCCGCGCCTTAGCACGTTCGATTGAAGCTCCGCACCCGCCGGCGTCTCCTGCATCCTGCAAGTAGACTGTGGGGTTATCAGTACATTGTTATGCACTGGTGGGGAGGCTAGCTCGCCCATAATCACTATCATTACCGAACACGTTCCATTTACTTGTGTGCATCTCTATCATTCATTGTCTTTCTAATCTTGCCTTAGGGTCATTTACATGGCATATAATATAACCTATCCCGTGTTACCGATTTCAAGTGTCGCATGGAAATACATGCACAACTTACCCATACTTACCGTCCGGCCTTCCCTGTTCAGAGCAAACCAAGTTAGACAACAGTTCATGTGTAATAACATAACGTAGACGCATTCTTTAACTCATTTGTACTCATTATCATTTTGGAGTGGCACATTTCAAGTCATTCAGTAGGCACTTGTTCATTGAACTTTTAACTTAGACTACTCTGATTTCAATGCAAGGACTTGCACGTGGATTGCCACCAGCAAAGCCCACTTAATCTATATGCATCGGTCGCTGGCACCACAAGCCATCCTGGACTTTCTCCTTGGCATTTTCGCACCTATCATGGCGTGCGGCTGGTACACCCTGATAGTCTCTTGAAAAATACCCCGCACTTACGTCTCCTGGGGCCAAGCCTCCCCCAGTTAAGCCCGTAAGCCCCTTTTGGATCCGCCTAGGCCGGCATATCCCCCCTTTGATCATGCCGCGGAATCCCCTTTCACGGTCACAGCATACGCCACCCCTCGCTCGTGCCGTTGTCCACGACCATTTCGTATTTTATTATCATTTTAACTTAATGGCTGTCTTTGAGCCTTAGGCTAACCCTTAGCCTTCTTACGTTATCGACCAGGTTGGCGTCCGTGCAGCGCGGGTAGCGAGCCCCGATGCACGTGCCCGTCACACCTGTCGCAAATCCTTCTTTCTTTTCTTATCTTTTCAAGTTTCCTTTCCTTTTCTTTCTTTCTTTCACTTGTTCATTAGTTCATCGATTCATTCACGTATTCATTCGTTGATTCACTTATTCGTTTGCTCTTTCATTTGTACATTACACGACTCCTCGTATAGGAGTCGCCTTGGCGACCCATCGGTCCCATAGCCTTTCAATGTTGCTATAATCTACACGGTGCGACTATATTGATAGTCTTTCCGTTTCATTGTTGTAACCCATTCATTGTTTGATTGTTTGGACGTATAGGGAGCATCAACATAGGCTTGTGCCGTAGCACGAGCATGGAGCGCGGGCGAGAGTTCTCGTATTTTCCATGTTACTTTCCATATTCTATACAAGCATACAAGTTGGGATTATTCCCTTAGCTAGGTGCGTTGGGTCATTTATTAGCATGCAAGATGTTATCGCCTAGCGATTCTCGTGTTTGTGTCCGTATTATTATGTGCATAGGCTAAGCAAAGACGGGTTCATCGGAGCCACCCACCTTAGCGATGTTCGCATCGGCCGAGCGATATTCCGAGCGCGCCTTTGAAAGTCTAAGTCTGGATTCATCCTGTCGGGCCAATGTAAGCCTTGCATCGATTCGCATCGATACTTCATCGGGGCGAAGCAACTCTTCGGGTCGACGGCTCGTTTGAGTCGTTGCACTTGCCGTTTGGAATCGGCGTTCCGCTAGGGCGGAGCGGGTCACTACATAATACACCACTCAAAACAAGTCTCGTCCTCGAGACTTCCTGAGTGCAGGTCATCCTACCATTCCTTAACTCGGACCGTGTACATACCTTAGACAATTTCCTATGCATCGTCGTTCGATGGCATCGAACGACACTCGGTTTCTTTCTAAGTTCCGTGTCGTATACGTTTTGGTCGATTTTTATTGAATAGCTTCTCGTTTATTTTAGACTTGATGTTATCTTTCCAATTCAAGCGTTTCTTCGTATTGGTTTCTATTTCTTCGTGTCATGGAACTGGAGTGGTTGCACAAGGCACGCTGGATTTTGCCAAATGTGTGGGTCGTAATTGAGGCAACTCACTTTCGTTTACCTCAATTATCGGGATCACTCGATTCGCTTCTCAAGCGTTTTCGTCTATGAAATCATTATGACTTCTTCTTAGCGGAGTCGACCAAGTCTACGAAATTTCCGTCCGGTTCAAGACCAAGAACGACACCATCGTCGAGCATAACTTCCTATCGATGGTTCAATTCGTTGCACCAACTTTTAACTAGCACGATTTTATGTTCACGACACTCGTTCACTCCCCAAGTCGTGCTAGAACTCAGCGTATCACTTGGTTGGATCGTGCACGCATTTCAGGCGTCCCTAAAATACATGCATTCAGCCAAGCCGCAGGATAGTGAGTTTGTCATTCTCACTCGAGTCGCATCGTGCACATATTCAAGCGTTCCTGAGATATATGCATATCAGCCGAGTCTCGTGAGCAGGGTTTCCTACTCTTGATCCACTCTTTCAATCCATGTCAATCCTCAAGCTCAATCCTTTATTTGCAACTCTTGCAACAGGGGCGTCTCGCCTATCCGCTAGGCCAATTCTCAAGGCTAAGTCAATGTCAGGATTGGAATCATAGTTCCCCAACAATAATGCCAACACTGACCCCAATCCTAGGGTCAAACCAAAGTCGGTGGTGCAGGATTTTTCTACCCAAGCTCGTGTCACTCCGATTCCTAAACATCGAGCACGATCACTTAGTTCGCATAGATACATTCGTTTTGCAACATCCAAATCTTGTTCAATCACCAATTCTAAACCAATTCATGTATTCGATCACGAGGTCATCCAGCTCGACAATACGTTCTGCCCCAATCTCACGCGAGTTCGATTATCCACGGCGGTTCATGAATCACCATGCAACGCTCCCGCGGAATAATCATTCTCATCGGGGCGTAACTCTTGTTTGAGTTTAGACTAACTCATTCTCGATACGCAGATTGGACCTACTCAATCCTCAAGTTCAACTCTTCAAACACACAATTCATCCTCAAGTCTCCTTCGTGTCAAACCACAAGTCGAAGCATACGAGTTGCCACGCCAGGCGAGTACTGATCACTCCCGCTGTATGAATCACCATACCAGCGCTCACGCGGAGTGATAGTCCTAGTCGGCGCGACTCATGTGCGAGGCTGGGGTTGCGCTCGCATAAGGCAAGAATGTCTACGTTGTGGTTGACAACGAAGTAAATCCAAGCACTTCGTTTTCATCCAAGCCAAGTCTATATTTGATAGTCCGACCGTCATTCATCCTCGAGCCAAGTTTATCTTTTTCTCGACACATCCTTAACGACCCAAGTATAGCATCCAACGGAACAATGACATTTGCATGATCGTCATTCGCCGAGTTGGAGTGCCCCCGAGTTATCGCATATCGATCTTTGATACGCCTCAATACCATCGACGATATACGTAACCTGACGATCTTCCTTTGCAACCGATTTTCGAGTCATGCATTGATGCTATTGTCCGAGTTGGATATTCCACAATTTCCTCGATATTCAAGATCAAGTTCGACCGCTATCTCTCCAGCTAGGGTCAAGATCGTTGTTCAAACTCAAGTCGCGATTCATTTGAATCAATTCGAGATCGTACGCTCAATCCTCTAAGTTTCCTCGATCAAGACCATTCATTTACCTCTGTCGTTCCGAGTCGTTTTCTAACTCACGTTGTCTAACGACAAGTTATCCGAGCGACATCTCGCTCGGGACAATCGAAGTCACAACCAACTAAGTGTGACGCGTTCTAAGGCTTTGCGTGACCGCATCGCCTCGCCGACATACTCGTAATCCTCGATTTCGCTCGAACTATTTCCAAGACGTCCATACACCACTCGGATTCGAGCCATCTGATCTAGTCCTCAATCACATTCTTTTTCTTCTCCGAACCTATCACATACACCACTCGGGTTCAAGCCATACGGTCTAATCCTCAATCACGTTTGCGCCACGCGCTAAGACGTCTTATCGATTCGTTCAACGAATCGCTAGCGTAGTCGTTCGCGCCGTTGCGACGCATTAAGTCGTTCGCAATAATCCTCAAGGTCCAAATCGATCCTTCGAGCGCGCCTAAGCGTTAACTCGATAACGTTCCTATCGATACACACTCAAAGTGTATCTCCGTTCTCGATCGAGCGATACGTTGATATCGCTCGCAACCCGATGGCACCCAAGAGTCGAGGTGCGCGACACGCGGACTAAGTTGTACCGCTTAACCATCCCGTTCGGACCACATTCAAGTTTGCACGCTCACTTATTCTCGTTCGCAACTCGTTTGCACCAAAGGGTCTAGGTGCGCGATACTCCGCACAACTTAGCCAAAAGGCCGCGTGCAAAACCATCCTGTTCGAATAATACTCTGGTCTCGTGTACCCGTTTGCTATCGTCAACGTAAGCCTATTGAAGCATGCCTTCCGTTTGCTAACTCTTAGCATTTAGTTTTCGTCCGACTCGAGTCCGTCGTGGTTCGGCACAAAGGCCATCACCTATCAAGTCCGTCGTAGTGGCACAAAGGCCATCGCCTATCGGTCCGTCGTAGTGGCACAAAGGCCATCGTCTATCGGTTCCGTGCAACCGAGTACTCGTACGAGCTTTCGCAATATTAGACTTATTGTATGGAACATCCCAATGCACAACGAGAGAGAGCATACACTTCTTTTGTTTCCAACGCGAGCTTTCAAAACTGAGAGAATCGAAATGATGTCCAAGGACGTAAAGCCGTGCTCTGATACCAATCTGTCACGCCCCGCTCCCGTAGGAGCGATCGTCCTCGCTAAGGCGTGATGCCGCACGGGCCTAGGTTGCGCCCGTGCAAGGCCAAGTCCAGAAACGGCCGATTTGAGTTCTAGGCCACAGAGTCGCACAGAGTGTCCCCATTTGCAGCGGAATATAAATGAACACAATTGAAGCGAAACCAAATTCTTTATTGATATTCAACAAGTTTACACGCGGCGCTAGGCCGATATTACAATTCGCTCAAGCTCTCTCTCTCTCTCTCTCTCTGGAACATAAAAGGCGTGCCAAGTGGCTTACAAGATGGAATGATTCATGGCGATGTTCCGATACATTATGTCCCGTATATGGTGCTCCAGCTCCTTGCAACGCTCCAAGGCCCAGAGATAGCTCCGCGCCTTAGCACGTTCGATTGAAGCTCCGCACCCGCCGGCGTCTCCTGCATCCTGCAAGTAGACTGTGGGGTTATCAGTACATTGTTATGCACTGGTGGGGAGGCTAGCTCGCCCATAATCACTATCATTACCGAACACGTTCCATTTACTTGTGTGCATCTCTATCATTCATTGTCTTTCTAATCTTGCCTTAGGGTCATTTACATGGCATATAATATAACCTATCCCGTGTTACCGATTTCAAGTGTCGCATGGAAATACATGCACAACTTACCCATACTTACCGTCCGGCCTTCCCTGTTCAGAGCAAACCAAGTTAGACAACAGTTCATGTGTAATAACATAACGTAGACGCATTCTTTAACTCATTTGTACTCATTATCATTTTGGAGTGGCACATTTCAAGTCATTCAGTAGGCACTTGTTCATTGAACTTTTAACTTAGACTACTCTGATTTCAATGCAAGGACTTGCACGTGGATTGCCACCAGCAAAGCCCACTTAATCTATATGCATCGGTCGCTGGCACCACAAGCCATCCTGGACTTTCTCCTTGGCATTTTCGCACCTATCATGGCGTGCGGCTGGTACACCCTGATAGTCTCTTGAAAAATACCCCGCACTTACGTCTCCTGGGGCCAAGCCTCCCCCAGTTAAGCCCGTAAGCCCCTTTTGGATCCGCCTAGGCCGGCATATCCCCCCTTTGATCATGCCGCGGAATCCCCTTTCACGGTCACAGCATACGCCACCCCTCGCTCGTGCCGTTGTCCACGACCATTTCGTATTTTATTATCATTTTAACTTAATGGCTGTCTTTGAGCCTTAGGCTAACCCTTAGCCTTCTTACGTTATCGACCAGGTTGGCGTCCGTGCAGCGCGGGTAGCGAGCCCCGATGCACGTGCCCGTCACACCTGTCGCAAATCCTTCTTTCTTTTCTTATCTTTTCAAGTTTCCTTTCCTTTTCTTTCTTTCTTTCACTTGTTCATTAGTTCATCGATTCATTCACGTATTCATTCGTTGATTCACTTATTCGTTTGCTCTTTCATTTGTACATTACACGACTCCTCGTATAGGAGTCGCCTTGGCGACCCATCGGTCCCATAGCCTTTCAATGTTGCTATAATCTACACGGTGCGACTATATTGATAGTCTTTCCGTTTCATTGTTGTAACCCATTCATTGTTTGATTGTTTGGACGTATAGGGAGCATCAACATAGGCTTGTGCCGTAGCACGAGCATGGAGCGCGGGCGAGAGTTCTCGTATTTTCCATGTTACTTTCCATATTCTATACAAGCATACAAGTTGGGATTATTCCCTTAGCTAGGTGCGTTGGGTCATTTATTAGCATGCAAGATGTTATCGCCTAGCGATTCTCGTGTTTGTGTCCGTATTATTATGTGCATAGGCTAAGCAAAGACGGGTTCATCGGAGCCACCCACCTTAGCGATGTTCGCATCGGCCGAGCGATATTCCGAGCGCGCCTTTGAAAGTCTAAGTCTGGATTCATCCTGTCGGGCCAATGTAAGCCTTGCATCGATTCGCATCGATACTTCATCGGGGCGAAGCAACTCTTCGGGTCGACGGCTCGTTTGAGTCGTTGCACTTGCCGTTTGGAATCGGCGTTCCGCTAGGGCGGAGCGGGTCACTACACGTACTGCTGGCTGCTGCCCTCTCAGCAGCGCCCTCTCCAGCAGCGCCCTCTTCAGTAGCTTCCTCATCCGCCTCGTCCTCTGGCTCAACCGCCCTGCGACGTCATGAATGTCTCAGGGGCACATTGGCACTCGGATAATCGACCGGGATACGGGTATGCAATGGAGGCATATCAGGATCCCGACCAAGACTAAGTGAATCGACACGAGTTAAAATATCGTGCATCCACTCCCGCCCATGCGGCCACAACTGGCTCTCTGGTTCTTGGTAATATTGTCGTCCCGTAATTGCCTGAAATTTGAAATCTGAAAATGAAAATTGTGATTATATAGTTCTTATTTTGGATTAGTGGTAAAGGCGTACCGCTTCAGATATGCCTTCAGCAAAAGCTCGTAGAGTAGGTTCATCTACGGCTTTAGGCTTGAACCGTGGCTCCTCGAATATGTACGCTCTGTTAGTTATACGAGGCGCTCCCCACCAGTGCCTATAAGCAATGTTGCCTTCATCTGCATTACGTTGGAACAATAGTAAGACAAATATATTTGTGTACGCTATCTGTCCAAGTATACTACTAAGTTGGAACTTACATTCATCTGCGTGCGTTATCCGGGGAAGATTTGCCACACTATAATCCTGGAACCGCCTAAACCAGGAAGCTCTAGCAGAATCAATTCTGTTTCTTGCATTAGCTATATCATAACTCATGCATGGAGGGTCAGGCGGGATTATCTGACAATGACCGAATTGTCGTAGAACGCGGTCTGCTGGATGATACATAGTATAGCGATCATATATAATAAAAGATTTGTGTAGGCTTAGCTGGAACGCTGTCCTTCTTATTTCTGGACCGTTTTCATCATCCGAGTAGGGTATCCATATAACCTATTGAAAGACAATTATTCATGATAAATTTGTACCAAATTATTAACTGGAATGACTATACTAAATTTATTAGTTACCTCATTCCACTGCAACGTATCAAATTCTCCCCGATACAGTGAAACATCTCTGTGTAAATTATGATGTGGGTCCACTACATTTGTGGCCCATCGCGTAGCAAGCGAAAAAATTCCAATATCACTTGGAATGCTGGTTACAGGTCGACCAATAAAAAAATGTTCGTAACACCATACCTATGACAGAAATAATTCAATATTCAAGAAAATTTATATAATTGAAATCAATTTAGATATTGATTTTCCATTACCTGAACCAGCGTCGCGCACCCACACAAATTTTTGGAACCATTCGATCTTGCAAATTCCGTCAAGCTGGCATATAGATACGCTAATGTAGCAGCTCCCCATGCATGACGAGTAGGGACTTTAAGATCATCTAAGAATGGTAGCAGTCGTACGTTTATTCTATTTTTCTGTCCGTCGGAAAATAACATTGCCCAGGACAAACAGAGCAAATATGCTCTAGTACATCAAAGTATCTGCAAATTATGAAACTAACATATTAAATTTAACTCGCTATTAAAATTAATAAATATTAGCCAAAAATACCAAAGAGGGACATACCCTGTAATCATCGACCGCGACTGGACCGTCGATAGTCCTATCTAAATCCATAAAATTACCCCGAAGCCAAGTTATCGTGACAAAACTCCTTGCTCCTAGGTCCGCAGGGGGCGTAATGCCTAGATATCTCCTGACTATTTCACACGGATTTAAATGTGTATCAAAATATATTGGTTCACCTGTAATAGGTAATCCAAGAATATTTGCGACATCCCAGAGTGTGATTGTCATTTCACCAACAGGCAACTGAAATGCGTTGCGTTGAGGCCACCAACGCTCAGCAAGACTAAATATGAGGTGAACATCGTGTACTAAAATTTGAATTTTATCCAGATAATGAAATCCAAATGAACGCACCAACTGCTTTTGATCATCAATTAACTCCCATGTCTGATACCTTCTCTGATTCCTCCAACTTCCATGCTCCCGTGTTCGAGCCTCGGGAGGATAATCATATAACTACAAGCGAATTTTGTTTGTTACATTTATGTAAAATAAATAAATAATACAGAATAACGAGAGTTACCATTTTAAAATTTACCTTCCCCTCAAAAACTAACTTAGATATATGAGTTTCTCTTTCCTGTTTCACGACTTCTGTAGTCGGTCCCCCGGGAATAAATCCGTCGTTAACTGGATTCATCTGTTACGTTTTTTTCGAAAATACAATTAGTAATACAAATATTGAAATAAATTTAAAATTTAATCTTGTTCAAGAGTTACTTACATTCGAAAAAGAGGATGAAGATGAAGATGAAGATGAAGATGAAGATGAAGAACAAGAAAAATAGGTGCTGTGGTGCTGTCTAAATTATGTGAGGAAGAAGAAAGAAGAAGAAATTTATAGAGAGAACGAGAGAAAGAGGTCCTGCCAACAAGAAGAGGAAAACCACATCCGGCCAAAACATATTTCCTTCCCAACGTGACTCCCCAAAAAATTTTCCCGCGCCATCTCAAACCCCAACGCCTGACCAGCCCTTTCCCAAACCCCAACGCACTGAACGCACTTTCACAAACCCCAATGCTGACAGCCCTTTCCCAAACCCAAACCCCAACGCTGACAGCCCTTTCCCAAACCCCAACGCAACGCAGTGAGCGTCAGTCCTGCAGCAGCGCGCGCCATCAATGATGGCGCGTCTTTCCTGTCTCCTTGCAGCGCGCGCCATCAATGATGGCGTGTCTTTCCCCGCGCTTTCACGTGGTCCTGCAGCAGCGCTTTGCTTTCACGTGGTCTGGTCCTGCAGCAGCGCGCGATGTGACGTGAGGAGGAGCACGCGCCATCAATGATGGCGCGTCCGTGAGAACTATGTTCCCATCCAACAGAGCGCCATGGAAGTTGTCGCTCCATTACTCGCTTTGCAATTCTCTCAAACTTCTCCCTTTTTCTATAATTTTGACAAAATTCTTTACCCCCCATGAAATTTTCTGTAAAAAGTAATATAACCTATGATTAACCTTTGTTATAAAGAAAGTTGGAGTATTGTTCATAGATATAAATAAAAAAGATGAGGGAAAGGAGGTTGAGGAGGGGACCGATCGTTGGGTGGAGGACAATAAAAAAAAGGTATGGATTTAGATACGTTGGGAAATAATTTGATTATACAAAAAGGACATTTTTTGAAGAGTAATATGTTAATTTAACAATATATGCTAATCTCAATTATGTATGTTTATGATAAATAATTTTAAGTAATAAAATATGGGAGTCTTACCAACGGAATGAAGAATATTAAATGAGCTCGTATGTAAAACCCAAAAAAAATTTGGGGATTTGTATAGCGTGTACTTTTTAAACGTAACATATGCGAGGATTGGATAGAGCAAGACTTTCCAAACGGACGACATATATAAACTCTAAGGCCTCTTTTGCTTCACGGAATTAAGGAATCGGGAAAGAAATTTTATTTTTTTCTTTTGTTTGGTAGCCACATACTTGAGAAGCATTTTTCTGCCATGGGATAACATAGAAGAAAAAATGGTTCCTCTCAGAACCTATGAGATTCATTTTCCCTCATCATTTTTCAACATTTATTACCAAAAATAGCCATGTATTATTGCCTATTTTACTAACTAACATTTTGTATTTTGTTAACTATTATTATGTTGACATCGGATATTATTAATATATTGATATTTTTTTTTTCTTTCCTTTCTTGCACTAACAAATACCGGAAGGAAAATCAAATAATTTTTCTTAAATATATATATATTTTTTTTTTTGAAATCACACTCACACACACAATTGGGGGGCTCGAACCTTGCCTGCCCCTCCGGGTGTCCGCTCTAATACCACTAGGCTAGAGAGCTCGGACTTAAATATATTTTTTGTTTTACTAAGCACATGAAAGAAAATATGACACGAATCATACTTTTTCGTCCACATGGAAAATACAAAAAAAAAAAAAAAAAATCCTCCCGTGAACCAAACGAGGCCTAAATGTATTTTTGCGATTGGACTTTTTTGTTAGAAATTTTATTGTGCCCTGTCGATTCATGAGATGAAGAACATAAATTAAATTGATTGCGGAAGCGTACATGAATCCATTGCTTGGCTTGATGGATGTTGAAGCGATCGTCTCTTTATTGGGTTCGATCTTCCAACTTGCTACGACCCTTAATGACAAAGGTGAATCCGAATCCTTTGTCCCTCTCTTTCTGTTGATGGGGATGCAGAAGAGAAAAAGAGAGAACATTCTCTTTGGTGGCCGTATAAGTTGGGGACCATAACCCTAATGAATACACGTATATATATACATGTGTTTTGATATTTCTAATTTGGCCCCTCATCAAATTAGAATTATTTTCGGTATCTACACATTAATTCCATGACAATTATACCCTTAAGCCAATTTTTAAATAGACCACTTTAATTTGGCTTAATTATTTAGATAGTCCAACACAATTAATTTTACATGTGTGGTCACATATTATTGAATAATCCAACATTTTTATGTGCGTGTGATAATTAACTTTTGTCATAAAGTTTGATTAAAAATGTCTAAATAATAAATGTATGGTAATAAAGTTTGAGCCATATCATGTGAAGTAAACTTAGAAGTTAGAGAAAACATTCATACTTTAAGAGAAAATATCTACATTAGGAGGATGTGTAAGGAAGAAGAGAGTTGAGACCGGACGAAAGAGGACTATAGTGGAAGAAAGGATCGGTTGGAGTGAGAGAGGGGTAAAATATTAAAAAAGAAAGTAACATTGTTACCACCTTGACTAACTATATGTGCTTATGACCAATAATTTAAATAAATATATGGGTTTTCTTTTAACCAATGAAATCCATAAACTTTAAGATGAAATGAAAAAGATTAAAGGGGCTTATATCTTTAAAAAACAAGTGTACAGTTTTGTCACACTAAACATTATCTCAATTAAGTTAAGTCATGTCATCCTTGCTGTGAACATTGACTGTATAGAGATCCAAATTACTCATGAAATGACATGTTACTACAACATATACTTACATAATTAGAAGAAGAAGCTGAAGAAGAAGAAGAAAAACATATCAGGAATTCTAATTTGTACAAGAATAATTTTCGTACGAGTGGCTTGTGCTTGGATATATCAATACTTTCCAATCAATTAATAATAGCAATTATTTGATTTGTAGTTTTGTTAACATTTTGTTATGTTTGTGACGATTAGCTTCCATGACAATTTTGATGAAGCAACCAAACTCGAATGACTCTTGTGGTTACCAAGAAGAGTTATAAGACCCCGGCTGAATGACGGAAGATCATGGTTGATCGGACCACGGAGGTGTATTATTTTTTTATTTTTTTTATGAGACTTGGGATAGTGGATCCAACATGTATGCAATACAGCATGCACAAAATTTCGTATGTATTGCTGAACATCTTAAAAAAAAGGAAAAAAAAGAAGCATGCAAGTGTCGCACGCTCAAAATACATTTTTTTGGACTGGTAGGCCTGACAACTTTTGATGGGTTCGTTGCAATTAAGTTAATTTTCTTTGAAAAGTTTTGATAGAAAATGCCTAAACTACCGTGTCTAGCTTTTGTGCTTAGAGTAATGAAACTAGAGTAACTAACATCAGTCCTACTTTATAACAAAAAAAAAAAAAACGAATTATACACCTAAAATTTGGATAATTAAGTAGTTGAGGTCTTTGGTATCCCAACATAAAAATATATTTATATATATATATATATATATATATATATATATATATATATATATATATATATATATATAGTCATTTCCATCACCATTTAAACATTCTTTAAATTGGGAGACGTAGTCAACAATTTAGGATAGCAAAGTGAATTAATTTTGCGGGTACTTGTCAAAATGACATAATACAATAAGTATGAAAAGTACGAAATTTCAAAACCATACCAACCAAAGGTGCTAAAATAAGAAATACCCTAGTCGCAAATCACAAAACTTTAATCAATATAGTTTATTGGAAAATTGATGTTACATGATCTTGAGATTAAAAAAAAATAGTAATATTAAGAAAAAGTCTCTCTTGACGGCAATAAATATATTGTACATGTAAACGTAAATCCTAGATGTGAAAATTGGACTAATTCATCCATCAAAGGAGAGTAATATAAAACAATAAAATTTAGATGCATAAAAAAAGGACAAATAATCATAAATGTGAAGGTAGGATTTGTTACATAAAATTGTATTTATCTACATAATATTCAAATAACATAAGAATAAGCTGCAAAAGAGTTTGTAAAAATTCAAGTTTATAAGAAGGTCTATTTGCAACCACAATCACAATTTTTTTAGCAAAATGCTTATGAAGGAAATTTGATACTACCTCCGGTTGTTGCGTGTATAACTATTTAAGGTTGTTGAACCCTTTATCTTAATAGGTTCAACCCCTTCACCACTCTCAAGAAGATTACAATTGAGATCACTCACTAACCCGTAACAATCTCCCTTAAATTTTCTTGTGAACGAGCACCCAGAATCTCCATAATTGGTGTTGTACTATTTTAGATAAAATAGAATTGTAGATTTGAATTCCACAAATATGTTGTTATCAAATTCAGACTGGACTCCAAAAAAAATTTGGTGCGATACACGAAGGCTTTGGGTACTTGTACATCTTCATTGAAGAAATCCCCCATTTTTCTACAAACTTGAGGAAATTTCAAGCTCCAAGACAAATTGACACTAGACCTTTCATTTGGTCCCATATGGGAGAATTTAATTTGGTCATAATCTGTTGCTTTCATTCTTTATTTAAGGACAATGACAAACGCGTGTGGCTTGACGGCAACCAGTCTTTTTCTTCGGCTGATGAGAAAATATTTCTCAAAAAAGAAAAAGAAAAAAGAAAAAAGAAAAGGAAATGCTTGGTTCTTCATATTCTTGCTTGCTCACTCGCTCACTCAAGTCAAAGATAAGGTATATGCATCTATTATCTTCTTATAGTTTCCAAGCTAATATTATTCACAAGATTGCTTGTTAGATGTTGGCGTCTAAGTTGCACTGAGATAGGTACGACACGACATTTTTCCGCATACGCAACACCTTTGATATCTATTTTAGTATGTTCTATTGTATTCTGGAGTGTCCGTAAATATTGAATCATTACCAACCGGATAATGGTGAAATCAATTATCCGGAACCTTTTCCAATTTACATGTTACTATTCTAAACTAAATATTATTTGCAACATGCTACCCTACACTTAATGGTGTAAGATAGCAAGTTAAAATTCCGTTAATGATAAACTAACATAGCATACCCATTAATGATAAAAAATAAAATCGGAATTGAGGTACTTCTAATGCATTTAAAGAAACATCTCAAAAAGAAAAGAAAAAAGAAAAAATCCAATTGAATTGGGGAGTTTTATTATTATTATTTAAACAAATTAGTCAAATTATAGTGCCTCTTGATTATCCCTTTATTTATATTTCATACCATCAGCATCGGCTGTTGCGAATAGCTGTCACGTCTCCCAACGACAAACCACGAATAAGTTGTAACTGTCCATGGAGTAGTCTTAGTACGGAATAAAAATTAAGACCCCGTTTGGTTGACAGTTAATCAAATGGATTTTTTTTTATTTAATTATATTACAATTATGGTTACATTACAGTGTACCAAACGAGGCCTAAGTACCCTACCCTTCCCAACTTTGCAAGAAGTCAGTTATCTAGATGTTGAAATCATTAACTAGGAGTGATACCCTTCATTCATGTGCTCATAATGACCCCTCTTCATACTTCATACTTATTCTTCTCTCCTCCCCTTTCGCCTTCTCTAAATTGTCAAATGTATTGATTGCATTATGAATGAGAGTGTAATGATTTTTGACTACTTCCAGCATAAAGTTTGATTTATTCCCAGCCTCAAGATACACACATAAATGCTCAATGAGTGCAACAAGCAGTGGGCCTTGACTCAGAATAATTAAGCAAGTTGTGGGGGTTTGTCTTAAAAAGTACAAGAATTAATTAGGTAGATAACATATTCGCGACTACCTACACCAAAACTCTAGAATTCTGGTGAAGGATGAGAGTCGTGTTTTTTATACTATTCCAACACGAAATGTCTATTTCATCGGTAGAAGTGCACGACTTCCACGTTTGTCAAGATTTGAACCTGGACGGCTCTGATACCATTTTATCACCACAACAATTTTAAGTATGCTCAAGTTTTGTTTGCCTTTTTTTTCTTTTCTTTTCTTTCTTTCTTTTCAATCACTTTCATTGCAACCTATATAGAATGGTCAGAATATTACCAAACAAAAGCATCCAAAACATTTGGTTTTCATGAGAACGTGCCAAGAAAATCCCGAGATCTTTTCAACCAGAGATTATTTCTTACAAACCTGCCAATTGGTCTTCTATGTTCTATGAGAGGTGACGTCGACGCGGTCATAAAAACTTCTTCGATTATTATAAATATATGAAGCTTTCTTATGCTATATAGTACTCCGACCTCATTGAGTTATGGGCTTGTGCTATAGATATTTAGACAGAATCATGAAAATGGATCCGAGCATGGGTTATATACTTTGGGCCTGCCCTGAAGAAGTCGAACGAGAAAGGAGAATCCAAAACGAAAGTTTGACAACTAATAGTGTAAAAATAGTTTGTAGTATTGTCCGATACCAATCGGTTTGGCATTTCCCATTGGCATTTCCCAATCTGCATATCGATACGTACCGATACCAATATCGGAGATTTCTTTTTTAGTAAACTCGACAAAGAAAATTGAACGAAAAGACCAATCGGCAAGGATGTAAAGGTATAATAAGGATGTAAAAGCCTATAAAACAAGAAAACTTTTCAATCATAAGTAAACTAATTGGCATGGATGATTACTATTCCATTTAATTCCAAAACTACTAAGCAACAATACATAAAATTATGCATAAATATATTTAAAAAATTACTTTTTTTAACAATTATTTATTTTTCGATTCCGAAAAACTGGATACTCCGGTCCGAACCACCGATACTACCGATACCGTGGATCCCGATACTCATAGGAAGGATACAATACCGATTCCGATGCTGATAATGTGAACCATGAGTGTAAATTGAACCAAATCCCACTGAAACTTAATGAATTAGTTGGATCTTGGTCTGGTTTATAGAGGTACAAAATCGATTCTACACAGTTTTACACTGTACTATTGGATGCATTAATGCCTAACCAGTTTAAAGTTATTAGGATATTCCTAGTAAGTAGTAAACCTTTTCCTTGATAATGATCTTATATTTTGCTGCATCTTGAATTATTTGTGTTGATCAGAAACCAATGTGAAAAACCTTGTGTCAGATATCTTGTGATTCTCTTCATATACGCACATTTTCTCGTTTGGATTAGTATGTAACTATTGACTGGTTTTCTTTGGAATCAAACCAGAAGAATGATCGGAACACTGCTCTATTTCTTCTACCCTTCTCTACAGATTGGAGGAAACTATCAAACAAACGAATCGCGAGAGAAATTTGCAACCGATAAGTTGAATTTAGATAGACTGACACATGGATGAAAGATCAGAGAAGATTAATGCTCTAAATAATAGGTTTGTGGTATCAGTATCGGAATCAGACCCTTCCTATGAGAGTATCGGGATCGATGGTATCTGCAATATCGACGGTTTTGGATCGGAATATAAGATTTTTTGGTATCAAAAAACAAATAATTATTAAAATTTTAGATTTTTTTATACATATTTAGTCATAATTTTAAATATTTTATGTGTTGTTTGTTAACAATTTTGGGATTAAATAAAATAGTAGTCACCTTGACGATTGGTTTACCGCGATACATAAGCTTTCTTCTTTTACGCTACACGCGTTTACAAACTTGCTATACTTTTACAATCCTAGTATGCTTGCACCCTTGCTGATTGGTTTTTTTATATTTGATTTTTTTTGTTGAATTGATTGAAAAAAGACACCCGATGTGCGTATCGGTCAGTATCAGTATCGGTTGGTATCGGATCAGGACATGCCAAATTGTATCGAATACTGCAAACTGTATCGATATCGGCCGATACTGCAAACTATATGCTAAAATATGTGTCGCAAATTGTAATGACTCCTCTGTGCTACTCAGCTTGCTAGAACCATTAGTTTCTTACACAAGTTAGCTGCAGTTTTATTGGTAATGCCCAGAGTTCAGCTAGCACCTAATAAGAACATAGAACTTCCCAACTATAATTTATGTAGAATCACTTGTGTGTGTATTATTTAGCACAACTCTTTCTCTACACATGCACTCACAGCAGGAGAACAAAGTAGTGTATGGTTGAGCCTCAGGCTCTAGTCCCAGGAGCCTTGGGATCGTGTCGGCCGTTTGCTCCTGATCCTGGATAGTCGTCCTTATCGATGTCCATCTCTGCAATCTGTTCCTCCATCATGCGCATTTCTCCAGTCACCATCTGCATGTTTCAACAAGTCAAAGAAGGAGAGCGTTAGGGTTCTCCAATCCAATCAAAATCTTAACTACTTTATTACGGAGAAAGTGATGCACGAGCACAATCTGTCAACTTGACCAATTGGTTGACCAATCCAAATTGTTTCAAACTCGCATATTGATATTGTCAAATCTTGATACCTATTTTACAAATCTTTTTCACATATAATGTCCATTTCAGTTGCGTTGGTTATCTTCGTTTTGCTTCAGCATCGTACCACCCTCCATCGACACATGCCGGAGAGTCTACTGCAAACTATAGGAAAATACATATACTAATTTTCCTATATGTGATACATTGGTCAATCATCTAGATATGGACTCATTCTTATTGTTCTCGTAATCTCAGTGAAGCTTTCATACTTTTCCATTTGTGTTGAATGCTTACCTTATGCATTAGTTACTTTTAGTTTAATTTATCTTAATAAAATTTGGCTAGATGTCCTTAATCACATCCTTCATCTAGCCCAAATCTTATATATAATAGAAAAACTTGTAGACTTTACCAAATAATTTTGCTAAGTGTCATTTTCTAACCTTATATATATATATATATATATATATATATATATATATATATATATATATATATATATATATATATATATTTGAAAGAAGGTAATTGTGGCGAACGCTCCCACCGGGAATCGATCTCCTGACCACTCGGACCGCTAATAAATAAACTAGAAATAAAATATATAAATTACACGTATTTCTGCTAACATAATTACTAACCACTAATAAATACACACTTGAAATTGCAAAAAAAAATTCACCATTTCAAAAATAAATTTACTTTAAAATATTTTATATTATTTTAAATGAGTTTGTCATGCAAGTATACATTTAAAAAGTAAAACAAAAACACTTTTGCACGACTAAACATTTCCAAGTACAAAGTGTTCATCATCTCAAAATGAACAAACATGACTTATAATAATAATAATAATAATAATAATAATAATAATAATAAATAAATAAATAAATAAATAAATAAATAAATCAATAAAGTGAACTATGTCTTTAACATGTACCCAAAACACTTATATGTATTAGTCACATGTACTTGAGCTGGGACAGCGCGCGCACGTGTGCACACACATATATATAATGCGAGCATTCAACATATGCTTATATAGAAAACATTAGGAATAACAAATAAAAAAGAAAGGAAGTTAAATACCACATTTTATTGTGAATCTATGTTGATCATAAAGTTAGGGAGGGTTCTTGCTTAGCTCAGAAGAAAGATGAATTTTTCAAGAATCACTTAAAAACTAGTTAGCGGCAGCGAACATGGGCAAGTGAAGCGTGCTTATCCCCAGTCGAACACTTGTCTAACTAATGTTCATTTGGATAACAACAAGAGCTTGGTTGACCTTTAATCTTCATATTTTATGTGACTCATCCAAAAAAAAAAAAAAACACTTTTTGTAGTTCAGTACAATTACAGCTAATCTCCTTTTGACTTTAATAAGTCTTGGTTAGGCCTTACTCTGCATCTGTCAATTATGGTCCACTAGTTATTTACACCAGGACAAATGTCCGTGACACTGCACAAGAATCTCTTCCTCTCTCTCTTTGCACGGACACAGATACGGATACGACACAGATCATGTCGTTGCCAACATGCATGGCTGTACAACATGACTGATTTTGGAGAGTAGCGGCAATATGATGAGCTGGTACGTACCAGCAAGTTACTTTTATGATAGTCCTAAATCACATTTCTAGTACAAGTGCAAAAGGATTTGCTCACAAAATATAACGAAAATAACAAGGTTTTTTTTCCTCTCCCCAAAATAAAACAAGTTGAGGAAGAATATAGCTTAACATTGTTAAGAAGAGAATAGTAAGCTCAAGAAACATTAAAGGACTCTTAATGTAAGAACGGGGTTCTAATTGCAGCAAACTTTGAATTAGCGATATGAACATAAACGTTCGGAACTTGTACTTTATTTTTATTTTCTTTTGTTAACTGTTGTTAATAGAAGAGAAGTGTGTGTGTGTGTGTGTGTGTGTGTGATTAAGTAAGAACCTGGTTTGCCCCCATGAGAACCGTTGGTTCTTGATTTTCTAATAACTGAAGGCTCCCTGCAGAGTAGAACCAAACTTCTAAAATTAGTCCATTACATAGCAAAACCGGGAGAGAAAAAAAAAACATTGCATGGTTAAGAAGTAAGGATATATTACTGGAAAGAGGCACCGCTGCAGCGAGATTTCCGAGGCACGACAAGAAGAACAGCAGCAACAAGAGACGCAACAGGAAACTAGTCTTCTTCTTCTTCCTGTTGTTCTTCATGTTCATCATCTCTGAAATTGAAACGTCCCTCCAAGAAGAATCTTCTCCCTATGACAATGGTCGGTGGGTGGGTGGTGGGGTTTATATAGAGCAAGATATGTGACAGTGCATATATATGCGTACACATCTTGCAGTCAACTTCCTTGTGTTGTATTTTTGGAAGGGTGTGCTCCTCTCGCTCTCATCTCATCAGTCATCACCAGACCCACCCCCATCTTAATTCCTAATGGACCTCTCCTCAGTGTCTCGATCGAGACTCATTGACATGGACTGCTGCCTACAGCATATCAACCAATGAATGTGATGCAACACCTAACGCGCATGTGGTTAAGTACTATTAAGCTCACTATATAGAATTAATTATGATGCTAGTTATGGAACTCTCATTGTGACTGAGTTGGACGTTTACCTATCAATATTAAAGTCTGTTAGTTAATCAATGTGCGCAAAAGTCCTTGCGTCTGGAGAGGGCTGAAAATCGAACAAACTGTGTTCAAATTCGGTTCGACTAAAATATCGAACGAGCTGTATTCGAGCCGAGTTCAAGATTGAGCTTAAAAATGATGTTTAAACTCGGTTTGATTATAGGTTCGAAATGATCGAGCTCGACTCGATTTAGTTCTCGAGCTCGGACGAGCCCGAGCCAGGACCGAACAAAAGCCACATTAAACTTGTTGTACGGTTACTCTCAAGTTTTAAAGATTTTTTTTTTGAATTAATTATGCTTTTTACATCACAAATTTACCATCATATAAATAACAAAAAAGAGAGTAAATTTTCTAAGACAAAATTTATCAACATCCATAAAAATATATAGCATATATTAGAAAAAGCCATAATATTAGAAACCGAGCCGAGTTCAAGCCAGTTCGCGAACGAGACCGAGTCGAACAACCTATGGTCGAACTCGGTTCGAACACCACTTCGAAAAAAAAAAAAAAAAGACCGAGCTCGGTATCGACCTGCCTACGAACGAGCTTCGAACCGAACTTGACCCGAGCCGAACGCGAGCCGAACACAAACTGTTTGAATCATTTTACAGCTCTATGCGTATGTAGACCAAGGCCTCCTTTGGTTCACGCCGTGAAGGAAAGGAAATCAATTCCTTGCTCTTTTCTTTTCCTTTGGAAAAGTAACAATTTCCATCAATTTTTCTCTTTGCTGTTTGGAAAAGCCAAAAAAATTATAAGAAAATGGTAAAGTGAATCACTGGGTAGGGTGGGTGGGTGGGTGGGTGTGTGTGTGGGTGGGTGGGTGTGTGTGTGTGTGTGGGGGGGGGGGGGGGGGGGGGGGGGGGGGAACCATTTTTCTTTCCTTCCGAAATTAACATCCAAATACCATGTTTCTACTGTTGGGAATACGATCCGAACCGGAGTTGGTCTATGAGGTGCGATATTGAATTGGGCTCATATGTCTTAAAAGAGATTTCTCCTATAAGACATGAACCAATTCCAATTATCTACACCACATGATCCCACCTCCTAAATTTTCACTCTATTGTCACCCCTCATTTGAACGCTCGACAGGAAACGAGATACAACCCCACATCCACGAATCAATCGAGCCTGAACTGGGAGTTCGGGAGGCTTGAGTCGAGTTATGACTATGTTAGTTGACCAATCTGTCCAAAAGAACAAACTGCTAGGTCATGAACCTTCAGGAACTATGAGTCTGATTTTCTTTTTCTTTTTTCTTATTGCACGGACACATGAAATGGTATTTGCATCATTATTGTGTCTATATTCGTATCCATGTATGTATTTATGTAACAGAGAGATTAATATTGTACCTATCCGAAATTGTTCATATACTGTATTTGTATCCATATCCGTGTCCGTGCAAGCAACATAGTTGATATCTCAAATCATGGCAATTTGACAAGTGAGATGATCATAACTTGTCTGATATCCACATTAGATAGATATTTGAAGTCAAATCCTTCTAATAGGAGTTTACTTCATGAAAATCTGGTGAATATACACCTTTTAAATAAATAGTCTCCGAGGAGTTTGAAAGACAACTGAAGTGGATATCAAGTTCGGTACTGACCAGACTGAAAGATCAGTTAAAAGCCTCTTTAACTTGCCTACTTTCATGAACTTTCCATTTACATAGCATATTTGAAATCCTTGATAATGAAAGTGAACCGTGCTTGCCAAACTCAACTTATAATTGCACACCATGTGATGAAGATATTTTCTGTGGGGGCAAGGTTACTTACCGAGTGTCATCGTGAGTGCCAAACGTTTGGTATCCCTGTGGATACATACCTGCAACTGATGGCAGCCCACTCACATAGCGGAAGGAAAAAAGCAATATTAGGGGTGAGCATTCCGTTAATTCGGTTCAAATTAAACCGAATAACCGAAAACTGAATTGGACCAAAAACCGAATAAACAAAAACGAAACTGAACCGAATTGGTCCATAACCGAATAACACCGAACCGAGATTTTCGGTTTATTTGGTTTATTCAATTTTTCGGTTTGCTAGTGCTTTTTAATATATATATATATATATATATATATATATATATATATATATATATATATATATATATTAACTAAAAAAAATTATTCGGTAACCGAAATCTAAAACCAAAACCGAATAAAATTTTATGTATTTTCAAAATGGAGATTGAACCGAATTTTTTTTAACCAGAACCGAATCTCTTATTCAGTTAGGTTCGGTACGATTTTCGGTTGACAGGTGTCCCAAATCTCGGATTGTAAGCGTCGAATCTCTGCTGACGCGAAGACTTGGTGGTGTCCCGATCGCTCTTACTGTACAATCATTTTGTTTACTTGGAGAGTTTGGAATGATTTGATACACTGATGGTGTCATGGTGGTGGTGGTGGTACAGTCAGAGTTTAAAACCGTAGATTATACGAAAACCTTTAAGACTCTGGATTTGATTCATGGGGTCGAGTAGTTTGTAGTTTATAGGCAATTATTAGCCAATTAAGTACTATTTACATACACTGATCATGTTTTGCTTGCTTGCTTGCTTGGTCCAGTAGGGAACTGAAGAAGAACTTGTGATGTGCGCTTGTTGCTCCCATAGGTGCAGCATCATCTGTCTCCCTTTATCGATCGATCGATCCCTTCTTTCTAATGAGTGCGATGAGCCGGAGGAGCGTATCTTGACACGATCGTCCGTGTCCGGAGCCGGCCTTAGGGTAAGTCAGACAAGACTCGAGACTTGGACAATCCTTTTAGATTCAGCATAATCCCACCAAAGGTCATGGTCACAAATGACCACCAGACAATGAGAGCCAAGGGGCAACCAAAATTAGTTCAATATAGGACAATCCAACCCTCCGGACCGGACACGGACCCATGTCCGTGTCGATAGTTTACTCGAGAGACGAGGAAGGCTACTTTACGGATGTCATGCATTAGTTAGTACTCCAATTTCAAAGCTTAATATTGGAAGTGCTCATACTTTTTGTTTCTGCACGCTCTAGTGGTCGACAATGGCTCAAAGAATTATTTTCGATCAGCCTTGTGGATTCTTAGTCAGATGCAGGAAATTAAACTTATCGAGCTGCAGACCTAATTAGTTGACAAAGGCTCGACTGAAAGAAAGTCCCCATCTTCATTGTTGTTTTCTTTTGGGATGAACATTAGGCGGAACTATACTATCAATGAATTTAATTTGACAAGAAAGAGAAAGTGAAGGGGCTTCTAATCAATGTTGTAAAAACCGGACCGGACCGGCGGTTGGACCGGGTCCAACCGGTTTAAGCCAAAAAATCGGTCCGGTTCGACTAAAATCGGATCTTTTAAAGAACCGTCGATTTTTTTGTCAAAATCGAGTTCAACCGGTGAACCGGCCGAACCGCTTCACAATTGAACCGGCCAATTTTGGTTATTTTTTCATTGTAAAAAAATTTAAAATAAATTATCATGTAAAATTTGGACCATTTGATTCTTTATTTGGTTTTAATCGACCTTATAGTTGTAAAATTAAACCGAACTAACATACTTATGACCAAACCAAACTAAACCAAGAAGTAAATATTGATATTTTACCTATTTGAACCAAACCAAACCAAACCAAGTCTATTGAACTCCAATTGAATCCTGGTTGAACCCAATTGAACCCCGATCCGACCTATACCAAAAAATTTCGGTTCAATCATCGGTTCGATTTTTAAAACATTGCTTCTAATTTGCTCAGAAATGAACCACATAGGTAAATATCCACATTAAAGTTGTGCGAATTGCACCACCTATTATGCAAAAATACCAGCACACCTGCAGGAAGAGAAAAAGGAAGAAGAAGAAGCTTCGAGTCCATAGTTTGCAGTATAGGTCAAATACTATATGATAAAGTTGATATCGATACGGTTTGACATATCCTGCCGATACCGACAGATATCAACATTTGATATCTCTTTTCTAATCAATTAGACAAAATAAAAAAAATAAAAAATCAATAATTTAATTTCTCTCATTTTATATTAATGAAGAAGTAGTTTTAGGTCGACTAAAGATTGGGATATTGGATTATTCAACGGATTTGATTCCCACCTAAGCCATTTATTTTTTGGGTCCGGCTAAACACAACCCACCACTTACTTTACACACCCCATTTAAAAAAAAAAAAATCCTATTCTACCCTCCCCCTCCCCCTCCCCTCTGCTCCGCCGACCCCGACCCCGACCCCGACGCCTCCTCCGCCTCCCGCCCCTCCTCCTCCTCCCGCCCCCTCCTCCTCCCTCCTGATCCTCCTCCTCCAACTCCACCTCCTCCCTCATGAGGGGGCGGGAGGAGGAGGAGGAGGAGGAGGATGTGGAGGAGGAGGGGAGCGGGTGGGGGGGGAGGGGGGGGGGGGGAGTGGGAGGGTTAGAGTAGGAATTTTTTTTTCTTTTTAAAAATTTGGGGTGTGTAAAGTAAGTGGTGGGGTGTGTTTAGTCGGACCCTTATTTTTTTTAATATGTATATAGGTTTCGGGTAGATCCCGGACCGGGTCGAGCTTGTGGATCTGAGAGAAAAATCTGACTCGATCCATTAGATCGAGCGGACTAGGCCGGGCCGGGGCGGGGCTTCCCCTCAAGTGTGGAACCAAAAGTCTGGCCTGAATCATTATAGCGCCTGGGCCAGGCTGCAGCGAACAGCGATGACGGGACCTGGACCAGTACTGTGTGGGTTTGACCGAGCCGATCGCAGGACACCGGCCCACGACACACACACATGAATTTCACTGCTCTTCTCGGCCTATGGTGGATTTGGGGCTATCTAGTATTGTTATTTGGACCTATCAACCCAGACGCAGGTTTGGACTCCACCAACTCTTGTTCGAAAAGTAGACATGGTTCATAGGTTAGTAGTTTAGTAAATAATAATATATTTTTTTATTTCCGGTGTATAAATTTAATTGGAATATCAATCTAACGATTGATTGAGCTTTAGGGGTTATTTGGAACTTAAAAAATCTAATGAACTAAGGGTGCATTTGATTACAAGGTAAAAAAATATGTAAAAACTAAATTAATTTTATGGAATTATTTTACTAGTACAAAGATTCATGGAAAAAATTTCACGAAATTAATTTAGGTGTTTGATTGTCGTTATTTTCTATGAAAAATAATTATTTTTATGAAAATTGATTTTATTTCCTATAGGCTGGATTAGTTTTATTTTCCACCATTTTGGAGAAAAATATTAAAAATGATAGATTTTGGAAAATAATTCCACGAAAAATATACGCTACCAAACACTACAATTGGTGAAAATTTGTGATGATTTTTTTGACTTTCATGCCACTTGTTAATATGAATTTGTACTTACATCCCACTTTTTAATTTTTTTTATACTTATATCCCACTTTTCGTCACGAAAAACATTCATTTTGTCACAAAAAATATTTGTTTTGTCACGAAAAATATTTTTAGTGACGAAAAGTAGAATGTGAGTCTAAAAAAATAAAAAAGTGGGATGTAAATATAAATTCATATTAATAAGTGGGATGAAAGTCAAAATATTTTTCATGGAAAAAATGTTCAATAACACAACCAAGTGATCAATCCTACCATAAAGTTTCTTCAAGGTTTTGTTCAAGGAGGAGAAACTTCAGGTAAGGACGTCAGGAAAAACGTTTACCAAAGCCACCACGGCGGGAGAAGCTTTTCGCAACCGTCCAAGAAGAAACTTCATTGATTTGAAATTTGGAAAAATAAAAGTGAAGAGAGAAATAAGACTTTTAAAGTATATATAATATTTAAGTTAAATAAAATAATTAGCTAATAAAAAGTGATTATGAATTCTTAAGCTAAATAATTAGTTAATAATTTTTTGTGATATTGATTGTTAGTATAGAAACTAAAAGAAGTTAAATAACAGTATGAATAAATATTTTTAATTTTTTCTTTGTTATTGTTATAATGTACTTTTTATTTTACCACTACTTTCATAGCCATCCAAACGCAAAAATGTGAATTTGATCACATTCTAAGTTACATAATATTACATATATCCAAATATTGAAAATTATTTTTAGCAGACAAAAATTAACATGAAATTTAAAAGGATACGTATTTCACTTTTACTATACAAAAATTCACTTTCATATACTTTCAAATAACCAAACAGTCCTTAAGTTCTATTAGTTTTGGTTTGAAATTTAGCTAAAGAACTTGAAAAATATGAACCTATGTTGCACGTGTACAAGTCCACGTGGGCTAAAAGTTCTCCAAACAAAACAAAAGAACTTGGAAAAGTCATTACAAATCCTCCAACTTCTAAAAAAAAAAAAAAGTACAACTATATACTCCTAGCACTTTAAAGTGATGATCACTATATTGCTAGCACTTTAAAGTGCAACTATTTATTTTTTATAACTACATGATGTACTTTAAAGTGCCCTTTTTTTTATCACTTTGAAGTATATTATAAATATAAATTGATTATTTTGTCCTTAAATACTATGACATCGATTATTTAAATATAAATTCACTAGTATAAATAAAAAAATGTAAGTCCACTCTCAAATATTTTTATATTTTTATCAATACAAAATAAAACTATTTCATCTTCAAGACTACATTCAAATAACAAAAAAAATCATAATTTGTTACACCGAAAATCTTTGATAATTTGAAAAGTTTGGAGATATTTTTTTGTTTTGTTTCTAGAAATAAAAAAATGGGAAAAAAAAGAGACTGATGATTGTTTGGACATGTTTGTAATAGTTACATTTGTTAAATATTACGATAATATTTTTTGTACTTGCAAGCTAAGTGAAAATTATAAACTCAAGTTTAAGCTAACAATTTATCATTTAGAAGGAACATATTACTCTCTCTTAACTCCCGACCACTTGGGCCGCATGCATCTCTCTTAACCACTAGGTTAGAGATCATTTGATATATATATATATATATATATATATCAACACTTTAAAGTATAAAATTAAACATCTTTAAGTTAGTGGATCCATACATATTAAAGTACTTTAAAGTGCTGAAATTATATACAGCAAAAAATAAACACTAAACACTAGCACAACCTCTACACCTTCTATCTAAACTAGTAACATACACATGCATTGTACAGAAATACTGTAGTAGTTGAAATAATTATTTACTCTCAACGACCCTTCTTCCACATCCTCTTCTCTACCATAGTCATGTATTTTAAGCCTTATATTTGGCATTCTCCATCCTTATTCTGCATAGGGATTCAGGGAAGGTTGATCATTGATGCTCGATATTGTGGGTTCTGATGCATTAATTGGTGTAGTACACTATAGCCTATAGGTGATGAATACGAGCCTCCAATCACAGCAGCATGTCTAGATAAAGATCTACTAAAACTATAACTCCCACGAATAGTATGTGAAACTTAGGTTGGAGCATGTGAATGATTGGTGGGGCGTCCATATTGGTTAGGGGAATTTGGAATTCCCTGTCAATTGTGTTGGGAACACGATATGACCCGAACCATCTTTTAAGCATGAGTCCTAATATATATTCGTGTATACGCATGAACGTTCAATATTATCTGTCTCGAACCAATCAGATCCGTCCAAATCCGTTTCACAACCATAGGCTTTGATACAACTCTTGTTGAGAATACGGTGTGACCTGAACCAGAGTTGGTCCATGAGGTGCGATATTGAATTGGGCTCATATTCTTTAAAAGAGAATTCTCATGTAAGGCCTGAATCAATCACAATTATTTATATCTCATGATCCCACCTCCCAACTGATGTGGAACTAAATTACCAACTCCATTGTTACTGAGTAGATGAATTTTACCTTCGATTGTCTGGATCACATGATCAGAGGCCAGATCGAACCGAGCACTGGGTGAACCCCTTTGAGACTCATGGCCGCTATAGCTCTAACCCTCGCTTCCTTCGAGCACAGTGATCGTATGAAATGGATGAAACTGATTTTCTACTTTTGCAATTTTCATTCAAATACAAATGTTCTTCTCTTTCCTTTTCTTTCTGATGCATTGTTAGAATTAGGGGTGAGCATTAATAGATTTTGGAATGAAAATTTAAGTGAATAGTACCGAATAAGAGATTCGGTTCGGTTAAAAAATTGGATCGATTTCGATTTTGAAAATACTATGTTTTTTTGGTTTCGGTTCGTTCCAAAACCAAAAATCGTATAATTTTTTTGTTTATATATATATATATATATATATATATATATATATATATATATATATATATATATAAACACTAAATAAATTTAGGTATATTTAGTTACTATATATGTTAACAAAAAAAATACAAATAAACCGAAAACCAAACCGATTTAATTAGATTCATTTTGATTCGGTTATGGGTCATTTCAGTTCAGTTTTGGTTTTTATTAGATTTTCGTTCCGATTTCCGTTTTGGTTTGAATACAAATTATGGCGGGAAGCTCTCGGCCAGCTGCAAATCCAATCCAGCTAGAAAGGAACTCCACCAATTTGCACGTAACAGATTATTGATTTTTTTAATATGAATTTATTATAAATATTATCGTCCCTAAGAATTGAACTGAGACAATAAAAAAAATCCTCCACCTTAACTACTTAAATTAAAGTTGTTTAGTTATAAGTAAATCATATTAGATAATACATAGTTAACTTTTAGAAAAATAATTAATGAGTATTTACAAATAGATTAGACGACTCAACTTTGAGAGGTTTTCTGGCTATTTTATATTATTGGGTTATTTACACTGACTCCTCATATGTTTTGTGTTTACTAAGCAGAGCTCCCATAGTTTAAAAATAAATACACAGACACCCATGTCCTTTATATTATTCTAAAAATTAGGGATGGTCAGTTTAATTTTTTTTTACATAAATTGTAAAACTTAGGAATGATCCGTGTATTTAACACAAAATATAGAGATGCTAGTATATTTATTTTTAAACTAGAAAAAATTTGCATAATAAACAAAAAATATAGGGATATTAGTGTAAATAATCCTATATTATTAGTAGAGTGAAGGCAATGTCAAAAAAATCCAAGATATTAACTTGACTAAAAATGGAAAAAGAGAATGGTCCAAAAAGTGCCGTGTTCTCTTTTTTTCCCCCTTTTGTTTCCTTTCCCACGACTTGATGCCGCAGGCTCGCAGCCGTTCATTCCTGTGCCGACGTCAACCTCCCGAATCCATCGCACCGGAACTAGTGGCTGAGAAGCCTCCCAGGTGCTGACTAGGACGCTGAGCTGTCACTCGCTTTCACCGGCTACTTCCGGTTACTGCCCTCTTCGTTTCTTGGTCTCCTTTCTCCTCAAATTTTCACTCAATTTTTTTTTCTTCTTTCTCAGTACTACTAATCGTGGGGAAAAAAATCGGACGGCTGAGAATGGCTGATTTTAGGGATCCGGCGATCAAGCTCTTCGGGAGGACGATCCCGACGGTGGAAGAGGATGCGGATCCGAGTCCGGATCAGGATCCGATAACGGATAAGGTCGATGATGAGGAGGTGAAGAATAGAAACCCTAAATTCCATTTTGTTTTTATTTTGAAGGGTTTTTGAGTTAGGAAGGAAGTAATGGTGAATTCTTGATCTGTTTCTTTATTGGATTTATTGAAATTTGGCGTTTTTTCTTTCTTTCTTCCTGTTTAGATAAGTTCACACTTCGGTAAATATTGGTTCTTTCTTTACGATATTGTTTAATTTGGGGAAATAAAACCCTAAACCCTAGGTTATTTTGGGTCTGGTTATTAGCGTTTGTGTAAATTGATTCGAATATGTGGAAACAAAGCAAAAAAAAAAAAACTGATGTTTTTATAATTGTTTTTCTTAAAATTTGATTTTGTGTGATGGACTTTGTAGATCTAAAATGAGACTGAATAAATGGGGATTTTATGATGTATCGCATCATGGGAAATTGTTCATTTTAGGATTAATTTGGTGATTTTGTGTTCTTTATTTTAATTAAAGCTTTCATTTTATATTTTCTAAGTACTTTTAGGTGGTTTGGACACGTTCAACACAGACCAATAGATGCTCTCACAAAGAGGAACGATAATATAGTAGTTAATAGAGCCGCTAAGACTAAAGGTAGTTCTAGACGGACATGGTTTGAAGTGGTAGAAAAGGATATGGTTTTTGTTAGTGTTACAAACATGTCCCTTAAGAAAGCCGAATGGAAGAAGAGGGTTCAAACATATGACCCCAAACATTTGGATAAAGGCTTTGTTGTTTACAAAAAATTTACATTTTGTAGCTATTGATAGCATTCTAATAAGTAGGAGAATTTAAAGCTCCATTTGGTGGAAATTTGGTAAACTTTTCGATTCAATATATTTGTACTCTGTCAAAGATTTGGTCTTTTTTACGGATGCCATTCAATTTGTGGCAGTAAAACCCTAAACCCTTATTATATTAGTCTAAGAGCATCTATCTATTGGACTGAAAAATGCATCTTGGGGCACAAATTTATAATAATAAATAAATAAATAAATCTAGAATGGGTTAGGGCCATATGGGAATAATAGAAAATGGATTGGGGCACATTTGAACTATTTTTCCGCCCTCATTTCTCACTCATGTTTAAATTGAAAATGGGTTGGGATCATCACGGGGCTCCAATCGAGCCTTACTATTCTACAAAATGAGCTCATACATTCTGAATGAAGAAATTATCTGGACTAGACTATAGAGCTCATGTGACTGTGGCGGGGGCGGGACCATCATGGGGCTCCGATTGAGCCTTACTATTCTACAAATTGAGCTCCTTCATTCTGAATCTATAATCTAGAAACTGGGACGAGCCTTACTATTGATGCTCTAATGAGTAGTTTTTGTGTAAATTTATTCAATCTGTGGAAATCAAGGGAAAAGTTGATGGTTTCATACTTTATTTTTGCTTTGATGTTGCCTAATACTGTAATTATATTTTATGTTAAATGAGACGGAGTCAATGCTATGATGTGATTGCATAGCTTAAATTGAATGGGGATTCAGTGATTGAATCAGGCAAAATTATTAAGTACAAAGTACAAACTTAGAAAATCAAATTGATAAGAAGAAAAAGATGATAACATAATGTAAAGTAACAGCATACATTTTATTATTATTATTATTATTATTATTATTATTATTATTATTATTATTATTATTTCTTCTTCTTTTTACATTTTGACAAATGGCTTTCACCTTTTTTAAATGAAAAGATGGTGGGCTTGGGACTTGGGAGATAAAGCCCCTATACACATCATAAAAGAGAGTACACAGGGAGTTGGAAGAACCAAGTTCCTAACACTAAAAAAATTGGGAGTTGGAAGAACCAAGCTCCTAACACTAAAAAAATTGATTTTTGAAATAATCTTTTCTTAAAATTGTATTCAATAAAACAGTACCTACAGTTCCTTTTCAAAATAGTGTTTCTGAATGTGATTTCACTAATCAAATCGTGTTTTGGAAAAGATGATTTCAAGTCCACCCTCTAATATTCATGTTTGAAGTTGTGTATCCATAAAGAACGACAAATTTGTAACAAGTTTCAAAAGGAGCATTATTATCAAAAAACAATTATAAACGCTTTTTTATTATCAAAATCTCAAAACAAATAATAATTTTGGGTTGCCAGTATGGAAATTTGAAACAGCCATGGACAAGGGAGTGAGAAATTTAGAATCAAGTATTTTGTAAAGGAAGTGAGAAATTTATATTTTTGAACTTGGTTTGTTTAATGTTGCCTAATGCCCTTTGTGGATGTTGAAGGAGGTTGAGTAAATGATGATATGGATATGCGGTAGTATTATTTCTGTAAACAGTTAATGGGTAGTTATGATACAACCTATGCCAGGGGCTCCATATAATGGCTTATTAATCACTAAATATGATACTGAAAGGTAAAGAATAAAATAATGGCACTAAAGTTAACATTTTTAACAAGTTTGACGATGGACATGATAATATTATATTGAGATGAAATGTTCCGAGGTAATTTTAAGTTTGCATTACTGTTGCTTTACGATATCTAGCTAGGTAATTTTAACTTTGCATCAATTACAGGTTAGGAAAATTTGTTGGACAGTGGAATAGTATGTCTATCTGATTATTTGATAAATACTTTAGCTAATGCATGCTCACACATACATCTGTAAGATACTGAGATATCCACATTCTACGGTATTTGGTTGGTTACCATGTCAGATTCGTCTGAAGACCTAGAGAATAGATATCCTTGGCATGTGCCCAGGTATTTACTCTTGAAGCTCAGGGCAGCTATGAAAGTATAAACAACGATTATGCACCAAACTACTTCCCGAGGATTTCTCCAGTACTCGGATTTAATGGAACTGTCTATAACAAATAACCCTGCCTAATATAGTATTGTTACTGGAGAGAAGTAAACTATGGTGATGATAGATTATTTATGCCCTTGTTTCCGTTATTCGCTTTTAATGAACAATGGCCTTTATGCAGTTTGCTATAATTCAATCTTGCGAAGTGAGTAATTTTGATTGCAATTTCAGGAGATATGCAGGGGAATCACAAATGCAGAAGAAGCTAAAGGCCCAAAGTCGGATGTCATAGAGGAAAGGGATCAGGATGAGCCAGTTGTCTCTTCTATTTTAAAAAATAGTAATGAAGACGGCAACCAAACTTCCTCTCAAGATGGCAAGTTGGCAACAAAATCTAAGCCTGACCAAGATCAAGCTGAGGCTGATACCTCAGGCCAAGAAAAGGTCCTAAAAAAGCCCGCTAAAATTCTTCCTTGTCCGCGCTGCAACAGCTTGGACACTAAGTTCTGTTATTACAACAACTACAATGTTAACCAGCCAAGGCACTTCTGTAAGAATTGTCAGAGGTATTGGACTGCAGGGGGGACAATGAGGAATGTTCCTGTGGGTGCTGGAAGGAGGAAGAGTAAGCACTCTGGTCATCATCAGTCCCAATCCGGTGGTCCTTCTGTCCCCATGAGATCTCTGAATGAAAATAGTGCTGTCCTAAATTTCGGCCCAGAAGCACCACAGTGCGAGTCCATCTCCTCTGTGCTTAATGTTGGAGAGCAGAAAAGAAATGCCGAAATGGGCTCTCTGGCTGGTGGAGAGAATGGTGAAGAACCCTCTTGTGCATCTTCGGCAACTCCTTCAAACTATGTGAAAAATGATGTCCCGGAAAAGGCAGTTACCAAGGAACAAGATCCTTCAAACTATGTGAAAAATGATGTCCCGGAAAAGGCAGTTACCAAGGAACAAGATCCTTCAAACTATGCGAAAAATGATCTCCCGGAAAAGGCAGTCACCAAGGAACAAGATGGCTTTAATGGGTGTTATAGTGGGCTCACTCCTATGCATCCTCTGCAGTATTTTCCGGGGCCTCCATGGCCTTATTGGGGGCCGGGATGGAGTGATGTTGCAGCCATGGCAGCAAACCACTGCTGCTCTGAAAATGGCATTCCAAATCCAGCACCATGGATCCAACCAACTATGTTGGTTCCGCCTGCTTTCTGCCCACCTGCTGTTCCTTTCCCTTTCGTTCCAGCTTCGTACTGGGCTTGCATGCCAAGCTGGCCTAATGGAGCATGGAATGTGCCATGGTTAGGACCAAATAGTAACATAGTGTACTCAGGAAACGAGTCTCCAACCTTGGGTAAGCATTCTAGAGAAGGTAGCTTACGCGGAGAAGAAAAATCAGAAAAGTCTTTGTGGGTTCCTAAAACTCTGAGAATCGACGACCCAGATGAGGCTGCAAAGAGCTCTATATGGTCGACATTGGGTATTAAGCCCGAAGACTCCACAAAAAGAGGTGATTTGTTTAAAGATTTCCAATCAAATGGCGAAAGAAGAGATCATACATCTGCTCCTGTTCAAATTCTACATGCTAATCCAGCAGCGTTGTCTCGCTCTCAAACGTTTCAGGAGAGCAGGTAAGAGGAGTCTATCTCATGGTGTTGGTTTTGCGAAAGGGCCGAGTAATATACATCCGGCTTTTATGTGTATCCATGTAGGTTAAATGGATAAAAGCTGGTTGTATATTTTGCTTGTGCTTTCTCAGAAGCTGAATTGGCCAGGTTGGTCAAAATTTTCGTAGATTTGTAGGAGATGTCCTGTGTTGTAAATAGGCGGATGACAAATATTGTCTGTAGAAATGTTTCTTTTGTGTGTTTCCTTCCTGCATTTTGGTTAGGTTTGGGTACCTTAGTATCAAGTCAAGAGATGGCGAGCGACCCACTATCATCTCGATGGTTGGGCGCCAACATGGAAGTTGAAGGTCTTAATTCTGTACTATACGTTCTGGACGAGAACTTACTACATATATGTTTAGTGAACTACTGATGAAAAATATTGAATTTTCATGTGAATATGTGTTACACATCCAGTTACTGAAATTCCGAGAGAACTTTTAGTTTATTGATGTAATTGGTACATGTATAAGCACCCTTTCAATGCCCCTGTCGACATGCATAGGTTGATGATTCTCGCTTGACGCGTCGATCGCGGCAGGTTCCCCGGAGTCAATGGCTCGACAAGGTTTTTGTTTCCCTCAAGTTTGACATCATTATTATTATTATTATTATTATTATTATTATTATTATTATTATGACACGTACGTCTTTCTAGTTTTATTACAACTGATTGCTGATGCACGTTGATATAAACAATGACAAATTGGTTGTATTGTCATTCTCGTCGCAACTGCCGAAGGAGAGAGTTGTCGACATGGTCTGAACTATGTATTTGTCTCCTCCTCCATGCCTGCGGCCGCCCCACCAGCAGTTGTTGCTGCGTAGGAATTTGCTTGAAATTAATGACAAATGGCACACTTCTTACGTAGCAACAGGAGGAACACAACAAAGTGACTTCTTCTTCTTCTAGGCACCTTCCATGAATTTTCCTCCTCTCCTTCTCTATAGCCAGCTAGTATAAGTAGCCAATGAGGACATGTATGAACTTTCAGAAGAGAGAGAGAGAGAGATGGAAGGGACTAATGCTGCTATATATGTTCTCAAGTCCTTCCTCTTGGGTGATTTTCTAGAGTGTTACTGCCCGAAAATCTCCCGTCTTCTATCATCGTCGTCATCAGTCGACGAAGAAGAAGTCGTCGTCGCGGAGCTAATAAGGGAAGGGGAAGTGCTTACTCGTGACGATGTCAGAGCGGTCGAGGAGAGGATCGGGATGGTTGGGTGGGGCGGCGGCGGCGGCGAGGACTGCAGCCGGAGGGAGGATGTGCGGTGGATGGAAGGGTTGAACGAGCTGTTGGAGGAGAAGGAGGCGAGCGCCAAGGAGCTGAGGGAGGCGTTCTACGTGTTCGACAGGGACGAGGACGGCTACATAAGCCCCGTGGAGCTCTGGAGCGTGATGAGAAGGCTCGGGCTGGAGGAGGGGGCGAAGATGGAGGACTGCGAGAGGATGATACGCACCTTCGATGAGGATGGTGATGGGAGGATTAGTTTCTTGGAGTTCAAGAAATTGCTAGAGAATGCCTCCTAGTAATGTTTTTATTTTTATTTTTTAGATATCCAATCTAGTACTTCTCAACTAGTTTGCATTGTACTTCAACTAACTAAAACTAAACGAAAATTTTGGAGTTGTGTGACTTGAGTTATTTAGTTTTGCATGATAACGATTGTATCACTTGTGTGATTTGAGTTACTTAATTTTTTATGACCAATTGAGAATGAGACTTGTGACTGCGGCTCGTATTGTTCGTTGACCATAATTTATGAAACCGGTCACCACAGAGAATGCCTCCTAGTAATGCCTTTTTTGTATAAAAGATATTGGTTCTAATGGATAGCTAACCGTCAAAAATGAACACCTAAATGTAAAATTTAAATACTATACGAGAACATAAGTAAAACTAAACGAAAATGTATGAAATGTGTGACTTGAGTTATTTAGTTTTATAACGGTTGTGTCCCTTATATGACTTGATTTACTTAGTTTTTCATGACCAATTGAGAATAAGACTTGTGACGCCGTTATTTATTTCTAGTATGATCTTAATGGTAAGTGGAGAGTGGAAGTGAAAAATTCATGAAAGGGGGAAAAGAATTTGAGAGGTCCATTGTTTGGTTGAAGGAAAATGTAGGAGTTGAATTTTGGATAACAATAATGAAACGAAAATCTTGAAGGATAGAAGGATGTGAATGGATCTATATTTTTTATTTTGAAGCTTGTTTAAACTTTGGATTCCAGAAATATTCGACAATTAGCGTTTGGGTCATGAAAATGTTCATGTAGATTTTAGAATTTTGGTTCTAAGATGACGGTGACTCATGTTGACCATCTAAAATATATTAATAAATAAATAAAGTTGGAACTCAAGAAGGATAAGAATGTTTCTACATTCTAAGTCTAATTTATCATAAAATATTTATTAACATATTTTGAATGATCAATAGTCATCTCAGAAAACAAATTCTAAGTTGGAAATTTTCAGAACCCAAATGCTAGTTTCTTTTTTTTTTTTGGAATCCAAAATCTAATTAACCCCTTCTTTTTTCTTTTAGAATTTAGTCTAGTAAAGACGACCTTAGTTGTTATTCCAGTAAATTGTTCAGCAGTAATAAGAAAAAACTGAAAGAAGTTAAAAAAACATTCCTTCCGTTTCCGGGACTTGAACCCGGGTCTCTCGGGTGAGAGCCGAGTATCCTAACCAACTAGACTACAACGGTGTTGCTTGCTTATGACTTTAGATTTTGATATCTAAATGGTATGTTGTCATTTTGATAATTTTCTTATAAAAATAAGCCAGTGCTTCTATTACATATACATTAGTCATGTTCACGTGTTGCAGTTATCAAGCTTTTTTTTAATGACATTATTAAAAAATTAGATTATAATTAATTATATTAAAATAGTTTTAATGTAAATTTAATAAAAATTTGTTATAGATATGTATCTAGAACTTTGAATATATATATATATATATATATATATATATATATATATATATATATATATATATATATATATATATATATATATATATTGTCATTTTGTTAGTTTAAATATGGTTTGAATATATTTTAATTTGAATTTGTTATAGATATGTTTATAGGAATTTAGATATAATTTTAGGTAGGTAGAAGGATTTTAGATTTTATTTTAATTACGTGAATATATACATACGACTTAGACGTCTCATTTTGAGCTATTTTGAAGTTTCTTTATAATAGTAAAGATGTGTTATAGGGCTTTAGACATGTAATTTGATGGAATTTAGATTTTTTTTTATTACATGATAATATACATACAACTTTGGATTCAAATATTCAAAAATTAGTGTTTGGGTATGTCCAATTTAGAATTTGGGTTATGAGATGACGATTCATCCATGTTGACGATCAAAAATTTGTTAATAAATAAATTGAATCGAAATTCAAGAAGAACAATAATGTTTCTGTATCCTAAGTTTAATTAATCATAAAATATTTATTAACGAAATTCGAATTGTCAACATAAGTCAACCGTCATCTCAGGATCCAAATTTCAAGCAGGACATTTTCAGAACTCAAATGCTAATTTTCGAATATTTCTGGAATCCAAAATCTAAATACCCTTTTTTTTATTTTTTTTTTTTACAATTATTAGCTAGTTATAATTTGATAAAGGATTAGAGAATTCTAAGAAGATTTCTAAGAGAGAAGAGAGAAACCTCTGATATTTTCTCCCAGCAATACTTGTGCTAACAAGTACATGTTCTGCTAGAATTGATGTGATCACACGGTTGACAATATCAAAGCTGGTCGAAGCATGCATGCGAAGTCAAACATTCAGTGTCCGTGGACTGTGGTCTAGTGGTAGCAATAAAAATCCAACGCGAAAGGTGCATGTTCAAATTCTCCTTTAATATTTGCCAAGTAGAAGAAAAGAACACCTCAAAAAAGAGAGTCAAACATTCAGTGACACCATCTATTGCCACAAAAAATTTTCTCGTCTTTTCATATATTCTTTTGATTTTGTTGTATGAGACAAAAAATTCCAAATGGCAAATGTACATACGGTTCTTGTAGCTTGGACTCTCCATTTACTCTGAGATAATATCCAATAAACAAACTAGTGTGTACATGATGGGTGCAGAAAGTTAGGCCACATTTAGTTCGGAATTCTGAGTTTGGATGAAAAAAAAAAAAAAAAAAACATAAAAAAGAATTTAATTCCTAAGAAAAGAAAAAATTGGTGAAAAATGATTCCCTGTTCATCTCATGAATTCACTTTTTCATTTTCACTTATTCACTTTTTTTTTAATAATTCTATATAATTTTCCAAATACCGAAAAAATAATAAAAATTTATTTTTCCAAAAAAAAAAAAAAACTAATTTTATTTCCTTTCTTTTTCGCGAACCAAAGGAGGCCAAGGTCGAGGGAACTTGTAAAATAAGAGAGACGCCATAACAAATGTCTGGACGGTGACTTGTCATGCACGATCTCGAGATTTTGTTCCCTCCTAATGGTAACCCTATGTTAGTCTTGGAATCACATGCCGTGGTCACATGATCATCTTTCTAGATGTTGTACCTCAGTATATCTACCCTAAGTATGAATCCAAATCAGCTCAAAAAGTGCTAAATCTGGATCAATCCTTAGTGTAATGCAGCAATCAACACATATCTAGACCGTGCTATACTGACTAACTATAATTTGAGAAGAAAAAAAATAATTCAAATATATGTACAAGCTAATTCGAAGATGGATAAAATATAGTGCTAACTACTTTACGTAAATAGCTGATGTAGCCTTTAACAATCATAATAAGTAGGTGTCCTGTACATATAACATCTTGAAAAAAAATTTCTTTCTAAAACATCTATACTTCTTTTTTCTTCCGCAAAATTTTAGGGGTTGTTTTTGCATGTGCTCCTGTTTATACCATTATCCTTCTTATTTTTTGTGAACTTAGTTGATTTATGAGACATACTACTTGGTTTGTACCCCAACCTTTCATATAAACCCAATAGTGTACACGATGGTACGAAGAGCTTCGAGAAGTTCGTAAAACAAATATTTTCAAGTAATTCACATTGGAACTTTTGTACATGTAGTTAAGATCACAATGTGTATAGTTTCTTAACAATAAGTTAACTGATAAATTACTCAAGTACTGCGAAAGATAGAAAGTAGTAACCTTAGATTCCAGTTAATAAAGTAATAAATTTTAGGTTTTTTTTTTTTTAGTAATAAGACCTCACGTAATAGTTAATATTAGGGTGTAGGTCTCCAAATTGTCCAACGTTAGTTTTTTTTATCTCCAAATTACTGTTTTCTAATATCAACTATTATGTGACAGCCTATTACTAATATCCGTAAATTTTAATTTAGTAAAGACGAGCTTACATCCTATTTCAGTAATTTATTAAGCAGTAAAGAGAAAAAAAATTCTGTTGTCGGAATAGTGAAGAGTGATTTGGTGACCCAAATATTAACGCTGGACAACAATTTGGACACCCAAATTATAATATCAACTATTATGTGAAACTTATTACTAAATATTCAAAAATTTTAATTTAGTAAAGACGAGCTTAAATGCTATTCAAGTAATTTATTAAGCAGTAAAGAGAAAAAATCCAGACGTACAAAAGAAAAAAAAAATCAGACTTAAAAAAGAAAAGAAAATTTTCCGTTGCCGGGACTTGAACCCGGGTCTCTCGGGTGAGAGCCAAGTATCCTAACCAACTAGACTACAACGGAACTGCTTTCTTTATGGACTTTCTTCCTTAGATTCAGAATGAAGATGTTGTCATTTTCAACATTTCCATATAGTGATAGATTGAAGCCTTTTGAGTTAATTTATTCCTGCTCCTGTCAGTACACAAAAACATTAGATATTGGGAAAAAAAAGGTCATTGTTGTGTAAACCTTATTATTCACCATTATGTCATGAGTTACACATGACCCTTGGGATCATGTAACTCATGACCCTTGGGTTGCCCCTTATCCCTATATATATGGCCCTTGCCATATGATGAATGAGAGGAATAAAATACTCTTCTACGATATATCGTCTCCCTTCAAACACGTTATCAGCACGATTGCTGAAGCAAGGAGAATCGACGTTATCCTTCCTCCTTCCCTAGCCGATCCGACGTACCGTTAATTTTTTTTTACCTTCTTCCACCGTACGATAAGAAAGGTAAATTTATTTTTGAAAAATTCATCTTATTCATGAGATGTACTACTTTCTGAATCATGTAAGTACTTGCTCATGATATAATATTCAATTGGATAGTTTTCTAGATGATATCTAAAATTTCATTCGAGAGTACGATACTCTAGAGAAATGATAAAACCCATTTCCATATGCTATAATTCATAGAGCTCCTAAATCGGCATATTCATGTGGTGTGTCTGGATATGTTTAGATTTTCAACAAATGGTTTGCAGTTTATAGCTTTATATTCGAAGTTGGGATCTTATATTTTCAACAAATCGTATTATCTCTTGAGAACCGTCAAATCACTTAATTCTGATCAAGTGGTTTAATCCAAATGTATGTCCAATTTAGAAGGACTCCACTTGACTGCATTATTGCTATTAATCATCTTTGTGATTCGAACTATCGGTATATGGTCCGAGGGCATAAATAAATTGCCTAATATAACGGAGTAATCTTGCAATATGTTACAGTAATCATTTTGAAATATTGTATTTCAGTTTATGTGGTTTTGTGTAACATATATAATAGACAAAGGACCAACAAATTCGTTTGAAGCCATCCACCTTTAATGAAGGGTGGACCACACAACTAGCAACAGTAGTGCTTTATGTTGGGTAGGCATTTTTTTTTTTACACCAAAAAAAGATGGATCAATTCATGGGAAAGATTGGATGTTATTTCCAATTTACAATCTAATTCTGAGACTTTCAAGCATGCATATATGCATGTTGGTACTAAATAGTAGATATCTGTCAAGGATACTAAATAGTAATGCTCTTAGCTTCTTCTTCTTTCCAACTTTCATAGTGTTCAATACAGTAGCATTTTGAGTCCAGCAGGGTCGGCTATCTCATGGAATGGATGAGAACATAATTGCATAAATGAGACTAAACTTTAAATATCTTGCTACAAGTATATCTTGTTTTAAACTTTAAAGTTCCATTGATTAATGGAAAGGAAAAGTTTAAGGAAATTAACTCAATATTTTTTTTTTGGCATGATTGATCTAAAGATAAAATGGCCGAAAAAAAAAATAGCGAGTGTCGATTTCGTAGTACTAGACGCTGCTGAAAAAAAATTATTTGAGCTGGCACGTGGACCTGAAGTTCCATTTACGTGCCTAGGGCTTATTAGCCACCATTTCAACTCCTCTCCCATCGGCTCCGGCCACTGGTAGTGTCAATTTCTTGATAAATGTGAATTTCTTGAAAAATGATATTTATTCTTACATTTGACAAAGAAAATTTTACGAAGTCTCTCCGAATAGGCTCACCTATTTGGGTATGATGTCAGAAAGAACTTGAGCCTTGGTATTTAATTGGTCCCCGGTGACCTCCCTCATTTTCCCGCCTGGTCATATTCACGTAGAGCTACCGAAAGGAGTTGACCGAATATTTTTTTTCCTTAAATTGTATTTATAAATTATGCATTTTTGCAAGCAACTTATTGACCTCTCTATATCGGCCCATCGATCGATATAAGAGAATTTTTTTTAAAACAAAAATTGTATTTCAAAACTGTTGTTTTAATTACGATTGTTTGTTGTTATTTTTTCATAGATCTATAGATGAAGTGTGAATGCCTTGTGGACAGCGCCTCGACGCACACAATCCTTCGAGAAAAAAGCTATTTTTATAGCTTATATGATTATGACGGTCCCGTTATTACGATATCAGGACTATCAAACATAATAGAAGGATCTGGTGAAGCAATTATATTGCTCCCAAATAAAACAAGACTAATAATAAAAGATGCACTATTCTCTCCTAAATCAAATAGGAACCTCATAAGTTTCAAGGACATTCGTTTAAACGGATATCACTTAGAAACAAATGAAATAAATGAGGCAGAATATCTGTATGTTACTCGTCTAAAAGATGGTTCAAAAACTATCTTAGAACGATTCAAGGGACTCCCGTCGGGTCTCTAGCATACTCATATTCAATCAACAGAAGCTAACATGATTGTGCACCAGAAGTGTCATTCATAGCCAAAATTTAAACTTTGGCATAATAGACTGGGTCACCCAGGATCAGCTATGATGAAACGAATCATGAGCCAATCCAGTGGACACAACTTGCAGAACCTGAAGATTCTTCAGAAGTATGATTACTCGTGTCTACCTTGTTTTCAAGGCAAACTTATAACGAGACCATCCCTTTTGAAAGTGGGACTAGAGTCTCCTAACTTCTTAGAGAGAATTCATGGAGACATTTGCGGACCTATTCACCCCGCAAGTGGTCCATTTAGGTACTTTATGGTACTTATAGATGCATCTACTAAATGGTCTTATGTGTGCCTTTTGTCCACCCGCAACTTAGCTTTTTCTAAGCTATTGGCACAAATAATTAAGTTGCGGGCTCATGATTTCCCCGATAACCATATCAAAAAATTAAGACTTGATAATGCGGGTGAATTTACTTCACAGGTTTTTCAAGACTATTGCCAAGCAACTGGCATCGAAGTTGAACATCCTGTAGCTCATGTTCACACCCAGAACGGGTTAGCAGAATCTCTTATTAAGAGATTACAATGGATTGCTCGTCCATTGTTGATGCAGTCACAGTTGACTGTGGAAGCTTGGGGTCATGCTATATTGCATGCCGCCTCACTTAGTAGAATACGACTTTCTGGGGGTCATATTCTATCTCCGATGCAGCTCGCTTATGGTTCACCTCCAAATATCTCTCATTTGAGAGTTTTTGGTTGTGCTGTTTACGTCCCCATTGCCCCCCCACAAAGGACCAAAATGGGTCCACAACGTCGATTAGGTATCTATGTTGGGTTTGACTCACCCTCTATAATTAGATACCTAGAACCCCTGACGGGTGACGTATTTAAGGCACGTCTTGATGACTGTGAGTTTGATGAAAGATTATTTCCTAAATTGGGCACACAGTCTAAGAAGCTAGAAGCTTCTAAGACAATTTCTTGGGACACAAAAACTTTGTCTCATTTTGATCCGCGTACAAGTCAATGTGAAGATGAGATCCTGAAGATATTACATCTTCAGAACAATGTACATCTACTTCCGGATACATTTACTGACAACCAGAAGATTGTCAGATCACACGTCCCTGCTGCCAACACGCCAGCTAGGATTGACATCCCCAAAGATGGATGAAATCCACCGGCAACAGAAATGGCAATACCTCAATTAAAAAGAGGACGCCTACCAGGTTCGAGAGACAAAGTCCCTCGTAAAAGAAAAAATCCTGGAGAAATTAAGAAGATCCCAACACAGGATTCTGAGCTCAGATCAGCTACCTCTCCCCTCCTAGTTTTCCCTGAAGAGGAACAAACAGAAGAAATATCATTAAATTATGTACGTACTGGAGAGGTACTGAACAGAAAAAGCACAGTCGTCGACGACGATTTTACGTTCAATATTGCCGTTCACGTCACTGAAAATGACGATGACATCGATCCACGGTCTCTAGCGGAATGTAAACGCAGAGGCGATTGGCCAAAGTGGAACGAGGCAATAGGAGTAGAGCTGGACTCACTCTTGAAACGCAAAGTCTTTGGACCAGTAGTCCAAATACCTGAAGGTGTAAAACCTGTGGGATATAAATGGATCTTCACAAGAAAAAGAAATGAACACAACATAGTTGTGCGCTACAAAGCACTCCAGCACAAGGTTTCTCCCAGAAACCGGGAATAGATTATGAAGAAACATATTCTCCGGTCATGGATTGGAATACCTTCAGATTCCTGATCAGCCTATCTTCTCTGAAAAGCCTAGAAATGCAGCTTATGGACGTTGTAACTGCATATCTTTATGGCAATATAGATAAAGATATCTATATGAAACTCCCTGAAGGATATAAAATTTCACCAGAGAAAACAGATAGACCTCGGGACACCTATTCTGTAAGGTTACAAAGATCATTGTACGGTCTTAAACAATCAGGAAAAATGTGGTATAACAGACTAAGTGAGTTTCTTGCTACGCAAGGATTTACTAATGATAAAGTTGTAGAACCCTAGAGGGGGGGGTGAATAGGGAAATAAAATATAAACTACAACAATTGATGCAATAAAGACAATTGAAAGTAAAGAGTAGAAAGATCAAACGCAAACGCAAGGATGTATCCTGGTATCCTCTTTTGAGGCAATCCAGTCCCGGAACTCTCTCCGGCTTTAATCCACTATTATCCAAATAGTACATACGAGTTTGGATCCGAAGAACTCGCCAACTTCAACACGAGTTTGGATCCGAAGACTCGCCAACTTCTACACACGAGTTTTCTTACGAAGGCTCGCCAACTTCAAACAAAAGAGAATGAGAACTTGTTGATCTTCTAACACGTGAAGATCGAAATGTACAACTCTTTAATACTCTAGCACTTTGGGAGAGGATGACAATGAAAAGCTTTGAAGAGTATTAATGGTGGAGCTCTTGGTTGTTGGAAAATTTATGGAAGAGTTGGTGAGGAAGCTCAAGAGAGAGAGAGCTTCCTTTTATAAGAAAACCAAGAGTAGGTGGCATTTAATGCTCTGAAATACAGGCAGACCGGCATGCCGTCGGTATGCCGCGGCATACCGCCGGTATGCCGGCCAAATAGTAACGGTCATAATTATGACCGTTCAAGAGCATTAAATGCGGCCATTAATGCGTGTCAGACCAAATCGAAAACTAAGTATTCGAAATTCGGTATACCGCCGGTATGCCGGAGCATACCGTCGGTATGCCGATAGAATGTCACAGAAAGTTTAGAGCTGCTAGAAACGGCATGCCGCCGGTATGCCGCAGCATACCGTCGGTATGCCGACAGTTGATCACAGCAACTTTTGTGTTGCTAAAAACGGCATGCCGCCGGTATGCCGCAGCATGCCGTCGGTATGCCGACATTTCGAGACAGCAACTTTCTAGAGTCCAAAAACGGTATACCGCCGGTATGCCGAAGCATACCGTCGGTATGCCGCTTTTTGTCACAGAACCTTTTCTGGACACGAAAACGGTATACCGCCGGTATGCCGAAGTATACCGCCGGTATGCCGCTCTGAATGACATGTTTTTCGATTTGTGCTTTTAGTTATCATCCATCCTTTAGTGTTTACAGATATACCTAGACCAGTACAGACACGAAGACTCTAAGCAGGGAACGCCGGTAACTGCTACAGTCTTCAAGGAAGAAGGAGGAAGCTCTTGAAGTGAAGAACTCCATGTAGTACATCTTCTGAGAATATTTGAATCTGAAGAACAGAAGACTAAACTACGAAGATGCTGTTAATTACTCAAAATAAAATGTGCCAACAAACTCCCCCATTTTGATAATTGACAAAATAGAGAGAGATAACATCTTCAGGGAGTAGCTCCCCCGTAGGTAGACAGCTCCCCCTCAATACGATTTCTCCCCCTTTGTCACTTAGTCAAAGATGGGGATAATCAATAGAAATATTACATAAGAGAAAAGACATGAGTATATAAAGAAAAAGCATGCATGAATATATTAAAGAGAAAGTGAATACATGCTGGACCCATACATTTCATAGTAAGAAGATAAAAGACTCTCCACAACGAGAGCCAGACACAAAAGACAACCATAGATAATGTCCCCGAAGGACAGCAAAGAACTAAAACAACCATAAACCGGTCCCCGAAGGACCACTAAAGACAACAAACAGAAAACACACATAAAAACTAAAACCACTCAAGAACCGAAACCACCATCAAAAGGAAGACCATCCCTAATCCTCAGCCGGATCATCATCATCATCACCCTGAGCCTGCTGGAAGGCGCCAAAAGGATCAATGCCGTCAGGGTACATAAACCCATAGGCATTGGGGTCAGAGAAGCGCGGGCCCGTGTACATGGGATCCTGAAGATTAAGATCCAGAAAAGCATCACGGTCTTGAAGAGTGCGCTGAATGAAGTACCCCTGATCGTGGAAACGAGTCTGGATCAGGGCGCCAAGTCCACGAGTGTGGGCCCGCATCTGCTCCTCCGCCTGGGCCATCCGCATATCAAAATGCTGCTGAGTGAGCGGCATATAACGGCCCGAAGGAGGAGGGGTAGATATGGGAGCACCAGGCGTGGATGCCGGTTGCTCTTGGGAAGATGAGGCACGGGAAGTAGAGGCGCCAGCAAGGGTACGGGAGATAGCAAGATATGAGGGGACGTCATCCGTGGTACAGAGAGACAGGTCAACATGCTTGGCCTCCATAAGCAGAGTGATGAAAGAGCCATAGTAGAGATTCTGCTTTCCCGAAGGCATGGTACGTCGGAATTGCAGAAGAAGAGTCTTTGGAAAGGAGAATCGCTTCCGGGCATAGAGATGGTACATGCAGACGAGGGCATCACCAGTGATTGCGTCATAGTTTTCGCCCTTCGGAAAGAGAGTGTGGCACACGATCCGATGGAGCTCGTAATAAAACGGCTCCAGCTGGACAGAGAGGGCCGGGATGGCAGGAGGGTTGGGACCCTTGCAGATGATTCGGCAGAATTCGTCGAAAGGGGACGCCGCCGAGGAGTTGAGAGCACCCAAAAGAGGTAACGCATCCCCTTTGTCTGGGATGCCTAAGATGGCCCCCACTTCCCGAGATGTGAGACGGAAGTGGCGGTCATTGACCATAGATTGGATGGCGGAAGGGTCGTCGTCATCCCCTCTCATGTTGCAATAGAAAAGGCGGACAGCAGCAGGGTAGACAGGGATTTGGCACCTTAGAAGAGAGGAGAGACCGGCATCGTCAAACAAAGGGACGTGACCGGGGAAGAGGTTCCAGTTGATCGCCCGTCCTTTGAATACGTTGTGATTGGCGAAGTGCTGGAACCAAAGCTCGGCGGCCAGAGAGTTGGAGAAGACGCGTTGGTCATAGCCGGTAGGTAGCGCCACCGGGACGAAGGGGTTGAACCCGGAGGAATAGGAGGATCGGGGCCGCTTAGGGTTGGCCATGCAGAGGGATTGGTGCTATGGTGTGGAGGAAGAAGGAGTAGAGAGGAGAGGGAGGAAGGAAGGATTTTAAAGAGAGGAGGAAGATGAAGAGATGATTTTGAAAATAGGTAGGAACGATTGTAGAGGAAGTTTGAAAGAGAAGGAGTTGAAAAGGTGGAGGGAAGTTATGATGGTGGAGTAAAAAGAGGAGAGAAAAAGGGGGGAAGTGATGGGTAGTTAATGTGAAGAGATAGAGGATAGTAAATGAGAAGGGAGGTGATGGGATGGGAGTTGAAGATTGATGGGATGGATGAGAGAGAATAGAAGAGGGTAAAAAGGAATAAATGAAGGAGTGAAAGAATGTGGGCCCGAATCCAGAAACGAAAGCCTGTCCGCCGCTGCCCGGCATACCGGCGGTATGCCGACGTGTACCGACGGTATGCCGTCTTTCGAAGCAGAACCTAATTCTGCCTTGAAAAACGGCATGCCGCCGGTATACCGTAGTATACCGTCGGTGTGCCGGTCGACTGGGACTAAGGATCAAAAGATAAAATGCCTAATTCACGGCAAAGGAAAGAGAAGCGATCTTCCGGGAGAGGCTGTCACGCCCCAGAACCAGAATACTGGAGAGCGGGGGCAGACATAGCCAGCTACGTATATGAAATGGAATCCATCTCGCTATACGGTCACGGCTGTCTAGATACATGAGGGTTTATCTACAAGCCAACAGTCTCTTAAGGTCATGAACAAGCCTAGTGTCTCAATCACAAGCAAGTAAGTAAATGTTACAAGATGTATGATCATTAAATATACAATAATAAGGCGTCCCAAATATTACATATTCAGCTGATCATGAAGCTAGTCGTTACAAAATATTAGGACTAGCAAGAATTTAGTCATACATGATCAACCCTAGGATCTGTTAATCATGTTACAGCCCGTAGGCAGACAATAAGTAAGTGCAATCGAGCTAAACAGGTGCTCGTCGGCTAAACGCCTCAAAAGAATATTTTTACAATAGAGCGGGAGAGCCAAAAATAACCCACTCGTTGCCAGGGTTCCGTCTAGTGGCCACCATCTGGCTGGAAGGTCGGTAGATCCTCTGGAGCTGCTCCGAAATCTGGTCATACAAAACCAGCTGGATCAGACCCCAGAAAGAGCAAGTGCCACAAAGGAAGCTTCACTTAAGAACTAAAACCAGCAATCAGTACAGGAATATAAATATAAATAAAATAAGGACTGGAATAAAAGGAAACATATCAGGATGATATACGACGAGATAACCATGGAACTATTCAGATAACCAGGTTACAATCCGTAAACCAAACAAGGACCGGGGTTGTAACCCTTCGTCTGAACAGAGCTTGGAATTCTCACTATTTATCGGTAAAATAAATACAAGCATTCTGGTCATTCAATAATCTGGAACAGGATTCAGGTCAAGACTAGACTGGTTAGACTCCGTCCAATCACTTCACGGCCAAGCAAGAATTACGGCTGGATACATTAACTAACTAGGGTTGTCACAAGCCTAATTACTAACAAGATGCAGTGAGATTATTCCACAGCCACAAGCCCTGCAGACCATCCAGGTTACCCGGGTTAAAAGATTAGAGTTGAATTCAGGTGGGTACATCGTCCAGAAAACGAATGTACCCTTAGGTAGCTTGAAGGGTGCAACACATGACAGTGTGCTGGAAATGTGCCCTACTCGACGGCAGGCTACAGATCCCAAGGCGTGCCCAGGTAACGGAATTGCCTGTAGCTGGGAAATCTCTTCATGACTAATGTATTAATCTAGTTATTAGTCCTTAGTTCATTTCAATAGGTACTCCTGACCGTGGTACTCAGGAGTCCCATCCTAGACATGATGCAAGACAGGATTGGTTTATTTATACAAGCACAATCACCCACGGTGTCCAGGATTAATTATACAGGTCATGTCATGTCAGGTAGCCGTCGCAACAGCTATTCGAGATAATCATGTCAGGTAATCATGTCAAGTATACTAGTCAGGAGTGCGCCACGACGGGCCACCATCTGGTCATGTCAGGTCATTATGTCAGGAGTGCACCACTACGGGTCACTATCACGTCATGCTCAATTATCAATTCCAAATATATCAAGCAAATTCGTGATTATCAAGTTCAGGACAAAAGGCGTAAGGATATAAAATGGACGTTAAATATCTAATAAAATATCAATATACATGGCTATAGAAGATCAAGGGTAATCAGGCTACGCTCAAGCCAGGCTATGCTCAGGCTAGCGTACGCTCAGGTCTGCGTACCAAAGGATCCATACACTTCCAATGGGGAGCGTACGCAAGGGTCAGCGTACACAAGGGCACGCTCAAGCTATAGGTCAGCGTACGCTCAAGCTAGCGTACGCTCAAGACTGCGTACGCTCGAGCTAGCGTACGAAAGGGCCAGCGTACACCTTGCTCGCTTAAGCTAGCGTACCAAGGCACGCGTACGCTCAAGCTAGCGTACGAAAGCTAGCGTACGAAGGCTAGCGTACGAAAGCTAGCGTACGCTCGCTAAACAGCAGCGTACGAAGGCTAGCGTACGCTCGCTAAACAGCAGCGTACGAAGGCTAGCGTACGCTCGCTAAACAACAGCGTACGAAGGCTAGCGTACGCTCGCTAAACAGCAGCGTACGACTCAGTGGCGTAAGCTAAAAAGCTAGCTCACTGCTCATTGCCTTCTCCAAATGGCAAGAACAGCAAGAACTCTAAAGTTGAATCTAAGCTTCAACAGTCCATATCTTGGTCAAAACAAGTCTGAATCCAACTTTCCAAAGGTCAAAATTGGGTAGAATGAAATTCTCTAAAACATGGAACCATCAAAACTTGAAAACAAGCAGATTTGATAGATCAAAACACCAAAAATCCGAAAGTAACAAAACTCTATATCTACAAGAAATAAAGCCTCAAAATGGAAAATGACAAGTTCTAATGTGGTTTAGAATCATGAGGAGAAGCTAATGAAACCATCAAAAGAAGTTCTCTTGTGGAAGCAAGTTGCACTTGCCTATGGTTGGGGAGTTGTGGAGAGGAAGGAAGAAGAAGAAGAAATAAATGAGAGTTATGGAGGAGAGAGAAGGTTGGTGGGGAAATAAATATCATGGGTGGTGGTAGGTAGGGGGGTTGTGGTGGAAATGAAGGAGAAGCATAGGCTAAGGTGTTCCACCCTTGGCCCATGATGAACCAAGCATTGGGCCGGCCGAACCAAGCCAACCCAACCGAGAGTTAAACCAAGCCGAGAGCTAAACAAGAAAAATATACAAATACAAGATAAAATACGTATACGTATTCCAAATACGTAATACGAACAACAGGCATTACAGAGGCTTAGTGAAAATATCGGCTAATTAATAGGTAGTATCAATAAATTCAAGATGGATATCTCCTTTTTGCTGATGGTCACGAAGAAAATGGTGTCTAATTTCAATGTGCTTCGTGCGTGAGTGACAAATCGGATTTTTCGTAAGATTGATAGAGCTAGTGTTATCACATTTAATAGGGGTGCAAGAATGAGAAATGCCATAATCTAAAAGTGTTTGTGACATCCAAAGAATTTGTACACAACAACAACCAGCCGCAATATACTCTGCCTCAGTGGTGGAAAGAATAACAGAGTTTTGCTTCTTACTAAACCACGATACCAAGGACTTCCCGAGGAATTGACATGTGCCACTAGTACTTTTTCGGTCAATCTTGCATCCGGCAAAATCCGCATCCGAAAAGCCGTGAAGCTCAAAGGATGAGGATTTCGGATACCAAAGACCCATGTTAATGGTGCCTTTGAGATAACAAAAAATGCGCTTAACGGCACTCAAATGTGATTCCTTTGGATTGGCTTGATATCGTGCACACAAGCAAACACTAAACATGATATCCGGACGGCTAGCCGTTAAATAAAGTAAGCTACCGATCATACCTCTATACTTACGAATGTCGACCGATGTGCCATCTTCATCATTGTCAAGCTTGGTCGTTGTAGCCATAGGGGTCCTCATTGATTTGGATGAGTCAAGGTCGAAACGCTTGAGGAGGTCCTTTGTATATTTTGCTTGATTGATGAAGGTTCCTTTAGGCCCTTGTTTGATTTGTAACCCCAAGAAGAAGGAGAGTTCACCCATCATACTCATTTCAAACTCTTCCTGCATAACTTTGACAAATTCTACACAAAGTGTGTTGTTAGTAGAACCAAAAATAATATCATCAACATAAATTTGAACCAATAAGAGAGTCCCATCATGTGATTTAATAAAAAGTGTGGTGTCAACTTTTTCCTTTGAAAAATTGTGAGAGACAAGAAAAGAGCTAAGACGCTCATACCAAGCACGTGGAGCTTGTTTGAGGCCATAAAGGACTTTATGGAGTTTGAAAACATGGTTAGGAAATTGAAAATCTTCAAAACCGGGAGGTTGTTTAACATAAACTTCCTCCTTAATAATACCATTAAGAAAAGCACTCTTAACATCCATTTGAAATAGCTTAAAGTCATTAAAACAAGCAAAGGCACAAAGCATACGAATGGATTCAAGACGTGCAACCGGAGCATAGGTTTCGTCGTAGTCAATGCCTTCCTCTTGGTTATAGCCTTGAGCAACCAATCGGGCTTTGTTACGAGTCACTAACCCATCTTCATTTAGCTTGTTGCGAAACACCCATTTAGTTCCAATAATGGGATGATTGCTAGGTTTTGGGACAAGTTCCCAAATCTTGCTTCGCTTAAATTGATTGAGCTCCTCTTGCATAGCTATCATCCAAAATTCATCAAGGAAAGCATCATGAACATTTTTAGGCTCTATTTGAGAGATAAAAGCCACATTGGCACAAAGATCACGAGTGGCGGATCTTGTACTAACACTTGAGGAAGGATCCCCAATGATAAGCTCCTTAGGATGATTGGTGACAAATCTCCATTCTCTTGGGAGATCCTTTGGAGGAGGCTCGAGAGGAGGAGACTCTTTTGATGGGGTCACAACTTCATTGTTAGATGAAGAAGGACGATCCTCAATAGAGGAGTTCTCCAACCCAAATGAGATGTCATCAATATCCTCGGAGGAGGAGAATGTAGAAGAGTTGAGTTCGTTAAAAGAGACATTGATTGACTCTTCGACAACAAGACTTCTTTTATTAAAAACACGAAAACCTTTGCTATGAGTAGAGTATCCAAGGAATATCCCTTCATAGGCTTTTTCTTCAAACTTGCCTAGGTTATCCTTGGTATTCAAAATAAAACAATTGCAACCAAAAACCTTGAAATATTCAATAGAAGGAATTTTGTTAAACCAAAGCTCATAAGGAGTCTTCTTAGTAATAGGTCTAATTAAGACTCTATTAATAACATAACACGCCGTATTAACGGCTTCCGCCCAAAAATATTGGGGGAGCTTATATTGGTTTAACATGACCCGGGCCATATCGCCAAGGGTTCTATTCTTTCTCTCCACAACACCATTTTGTTGAGGAGTACGGGGACAAGCAAAATCATGTCCAAAACCATTCTTTTCACAAAATCTTTTGAAATCAACATTATCAAATTCACCTCCATGATCACTCCTAATTTTGTTAATAGAAAAACCTTTCTCATTTTGAACACGTTTACAAAAAGCAACAAATTCACGAAAGGTATCACTTTTACAAGCAAGAAAAATAACCCAAGTAAATCTCGAAAAAACATCAACTAAAACAAAAGCATAAAGTTTGCCACCAAGGCTAGCTACTCTACTAGGCCCAAAGAGATCCATATGAATAAGTTGGAGGGGTCTAGTGGTACTCACAGAGTTGATGGATTTGAAGGATGACTTGGTCAACTTACTTTTCTCGCATTCTTCACATACCATATCCTTTTTGAAAGGGATGCTAGGAAGTCCTCGTACAAGCTTCTTGGAGGCGAGGCGAGAGATGGTATCCATGTTGGCGTGTCCAAGCCTCATGTGCCAAAGCCAACTCTCATCGTTCTTTGCAACTAGGCACCTGTCATTGTTAGTACCTTCAACAAGATAAAGAACATAAATATTGTTTTCTCTAATGCCTTCATACACAATAGTTTCATTGGAGCTATCGGTAATGTGGCATTTGAGTTTAACAAACTTGATATCATAACCATTATCGGTAAGATGGCTAATACTTAAGAGATTATGCTTGAGATTAGTAACAAGACATACATTATTAATACAAGGATAAGGAGGAGAACCGATATTACCATTTCTAATAATATAACCTTTAAGATTGTTACCGAAGGAGACGTGTCCTTCTTTCTTCATCGATAGCGTTGTAAAAAGTGAAGCATCACCGGTCATGTGCCGTGAACAACCGCTATCGAGAATCCATTTGCTTCTAGCATGAGAATGAATCGTCACCTACAACATAAGTTGAAGATGAACATTTTGGTACCCATGATCTTATGGGTCCATGAGTGTTAGTCTTAGGAACCCACTTAAGAACTCTCATGTCAACTTGTTTTCTTGTATAACAAAAGTTAGAAGTGTGACCCACCAAACCACAATAATTGCACATCAAGGAAGATTTAGAAGAAGAAGTGTGAGTGTTGTGCATGTGTGAGTTTCTAGTGTGAGAAGTTCTACCATGAGTGTTATGATGATAGTAAAAAGCATGATGAGAGGTGTTCTTCTTGACAAAGGATCATTTTCTTGTGTTAGAAAAGGAGTTGTGTGTAGTGTTCATGTAATGATTATGTCTAGCATTGTGATGAGTGTGAGGGTGTCTTGGAGCATGCATGTGAGTGGTATTCTTATTACCTAAATTCTTACTTCGTGTAAGAAGATCATTATACTTAATAGAGGTGGAATATTCTCTTCTATTAGCATCTTGACATTTGCGCATGGCAAATTCATAAGAGCTTCTCATGGATTGAATCTCATCATCCTTTTTCTTGATGGTGTCAAGAGATTCTTGAAATTTGAGTCGCAAAGACTCTATTTCATCCGTGTCGGAAATAGGAGATTTTTCCTTCACATCAATGATGATGCTTGAGAGCCTCTCTACTTCAAGTTGAAGAGCCTCAACCTCCTTGAGAGATTTCTTGTATTTATTCTGAACACCTTTGTGTTCTTCATGTAACTCAAGAATGGCTTTCTCCAAATCATCATAGGTAAGAGTGTGTTTAAAGAAAAATCATCAAGTACCTCATCGGTTGCCATGAGACAGACGTTGGCATTGTGTTTGCACTCCTTATCGTTGTCGGAGTCGCTCGCGTCGCTTTCACACCAAATGCTAGTGTTGGCAAACTTTCTGGAGGATGAGCTTCTCTTGCTAGGTTTCTCGTACTTGCTTGAGTCTTTTCGTATCATCGGACAATCCCTCTTGATGTGTCCGGGTCTTCTGCATTGATAGCACGTCGGGTCTTCTTCATTGTCCCGTCTAGAGCGGTTGGCCTTGTTGAACTTTAAGAACTTCCGGAAGTGCTTAGCTGTGAGAGCTATTTCTTCATCGTCATCCGACTCATTGTCGTCGGAGCTATCCTTGGAGTAGGACCTTGAAGCTTTGAGAGCGAGAGTCATCTCTTTTTCTTTGGTCTTCTCCTTCTCCTTCTCTTGAATGGAGGATTCCTCTTGATCCTTCATGTCGAGCTCGTGAGTCATTAGCTTACCCATGAGGGTCTCTAGGTTCATGACGGTTAGATCGTTCCCTTCAATGATTGCGGTAGCTTTAGGACTCCAAGCTTTCGTCAATCCTCTAAGAATTTTCCTTATCTTTTCATGAGCGGGATATTCCTTTCCAAGAGAAGAGAGAGGGTTAATAATGTCACCAAAACGAGTAAACATGCTAGCAATAGATTCATCATGCTTCATTTTAAAAGACTCATATTCTTGCGTGAGTCTACTGATCTTGGATTCCTTCACTTGTGAAGTTCCCTCGTGTGTGACTTCAAGTAACTTCCAAATCTCATTGGAAGTCTTGCAAGTAGAGATCCGGTTGAATTCACTACTGTCGAAGGCACAGTAAAGAGCATTCATTGCCTTGGCATCTCGACAAGCAAGCTTCTTAATGTTTTCGGCAAGTGTTTCCCGAAGGGTGTCAGAAGCAATATCCTCAATAGCTCTGGAAGGAGTAGGAAGGCCATTTATCACGCAATCCCATAAATTGAAATCTATGGACTTGAGATAAATGCCCATCCTAATCTTCCAGTAGTTATAGTTGGTACCATCAAATAGGGGAGGCCTATTTGTGGAGTGTCCCTCATTGTGAAACGTGTTGATGCTAGGGTTAGAGGCCATGGATCACTCAAGGGTGTAAATCCAAATCAAGAGAACGAGGCTCTGATACAAATTGTAGAACCCTAGAAGGGGGGTGAATAGGGAAATAAAATATAAACTACAACAATTGATGCAATAAAGATAATTGAAAGTAAAGAGTAGAAAGATCAAACGCAAACGCAAAGATGTATCCTGGTATCCTCTTTTGAGGCAATCCAGTCCCGGAACTCTCTCCGGCTTTAATCCACTATTATCCAAATAGTACACACGAGTTTGGATCCGAAGAACTCGCCAACTTCAACATGAGTTTGGATCCGAAGACTCGCCAACTTCTACACACGAGTTTTCTTACGAAGGCTCGCCAACTTCAAACAAAAGAGAATGAGAACTTGTTGATCTTCTAACACGTGAAGATCGAAATGTACAACTCTTTAATACTCTAGCACTTTGGGAGAGGATGACAATGAAAAGCTTTGAAGAGTATTAATGGTGGAGCTCTTGGTTGTTGAAAAATTTATGAAAGAGTTGGTGAGGAAGCTCAAGAGAGAGAGAGCTTCCTTTTATAAGAAAACCAAGAGTAGGTGGCATTTAATGCTCTGAAATGCAGGCAGACCGGCATAATGCCGTCGGTATGCCGCGGCATACCGCCGGTATGCCGGCCAAATAGTAACGGTCATAATTATGACCGTTCAAGAGCATTAAATGCGGCCATTAATGCGTGTCAGACCAAATCGAAAACTAAGTATTCGAAATTCGGTATACCGTCGATATGTCGGAGCATACCGTCGATATGCCGATAGAATGTCACAGAAAGTTTAGGGCTGCTAGAAACGGCATGCCACCGGTATGCCGCAGCATATCGTCGGTATGCCGACAGTTGATCACAGCAACTTTTGTGTTGCTAAAAACGGCATGCCGCCGGTATGCCGCAGCATGCCGTCGGTATGCCGACATTTCGAGACAGCAACTTTCTAGAGTCCAAAAACGGTATACCGCCGGTATGTCGAAGCATACCGTCGGTATGCCGCTTTTTGTCACAGAACCTTTTCTGGACACGAAAACGGTATACCGCCGGTATGCCGAAGCATACCGCCGGTATGCCGCTCTGAATGACATGTTTTTCGATTTGTGCTTTTAGTTATCATCCATCCTTTAGTGTTTACAGATATACCTAGACCAGTACAGACACGAAGACTCTAAGCAGGGAACGCCGGTAACTGCTACAGTCTTCAAAGAAGAAGGAGGAAGCCCTTGAAGTGAAGAACTCCATGTAGTACATCTTCTGAGAATATTTGAATCTGAAGAACAGAAGACTAAACTACGAAGATGCTGTTAATTACTCAAAATAAAATGTGCCAACAAAAGTCTGCCCGTGTATCTTTATAAAAAGATCGGAAACAGGATTTGTTATAGTCGCCGTTTATGTCGACGACTTAAATATCATTGGATCTCCTGCAGAGATCACCGAGATATCTGAAAGCCTTAAGACAACTTTTGAAATGAAAGACCTAGGCAAAACAAAGTATTGTCTTGGCTTACAGATCGAACACCTAAAGGGTGGTATCCTGTTACACCAATCTACATATACACGAAGATTACTTAAACAATTCCACATGGATAAATACCATCCCCTTAGTACACCAATGGTCGTTCGATCATTGGACGTAAAGAAGGACCCTTTTCGTCCACTGGAAGAGGGGGAGGAATCATTAGGTCCTGAAGTACCTTACCTAAGTGCCATTGGGGCACTACTCTATCTGGCTAACTGTACGCGTCCTGATATAGCATTTTCAGTTAACTTATTAGCCCGATACAGTGCAGCGCCCAAAAAGCGCCACTGGAATGGAGTGAAGCATCTTCTGCGCTACCTCCAAGGGTCTATAGACACTACAAGAAATTACATTTTCAGCGACATGTTTTAGCAACATAGGACCTATTATGTCCCCAAAAGCTATTTTTTTACGTGTTTTGGCGACATCCATATTAGTATGTTGCAAAATCTAGCCAAAATTGATGGGAGGGAAACCAAAAGATAGCACCCGCCAAAAATTCTCTACATATTGCGACATGCACATGTTGCAGAAAGATAACATATGTTCAGCGACAACATCTACATGTCGCAGAAAGTTAGCAATTGTTCAGCGACACACATAAACTTGTCACAGAAAGTTAAGTTCTGTTTGGCGACATATACCTATGTAGGGAATTATACTTATATAATTTTTTTACTTAAACCATAACCTAATAACAACTATAAAAAAAAAACTCTAAAAAAAAAACTCCCTGGTTTCTCTCTCCCGCGGCGCTCCTGGGGGTTCTCTCTCCCGCGACGCTCCTAGGGTTTCCTCTTGCGCGCTCCTGGGGTTCTCTCTCCCGCGGCTCCTAGGGTTTCCCTCTTGCGCGCGCCCACTCCCTCCTCCATCGAGATTCGAGATCTTTCCAATTGGTGGTGAGCTTCTTCCCTAATTTTTTTTTGTAGGTTAATTTTCTTAGACATTTATTTTATACATATACTATTGTGAAATGATTGTCTCTACTTCAATTTGTTAGGTTTGATTTTGTTAGGGTTTTTCTCTCTCAAACAATTTTGTTAGGGTTTGATTTAGATATCATGTTAGTTGATAGATTAGGGTTTCATTTCAGATTTATGTATATCTCAATGGTATGATTTTTGGTTTTATTTTTCTTTTTATTTTCTGTAAATTTATTTTTATCTTTATGAAGTATCCGTGTCGATATAAAGAAAGAAACCCACATGGTATTCGGCTGAGTTCTGTAGCATTCGGTATCAGACTTGGACATGCCAAAATTAGTAGTTAGTATTAGTAGCTTCTTCTCTTTATCTTTTTTGTTCAATTTTTCTGTCGAATTGAGTGGGAAAGAGACCCCAACATCAATATCAGTTAGTATTAGTAGCATTCGGTATCAGACTTGGACATGCCAAAGTTGTATGGGTGTTGCCCACATCATATTGGTATAGGCTGATACTTCAAACTATACTTTTGTCACAACATGTAGATAAGATTGCAATATACACAACATATAATTTAGAATTTGGAATTCTTGCAAGACCAATAACATAATATGTTGGAGGGTGAACATCCACACAGTTTTGTTTTTTGTTTTTCTATAATCTGGAGTAAGCTTCACGTTCTTCATTGAGGAAAATAGGGTTTTCTGAAGATTTTGGGAAACTGTTTTAGAATTTAAGAATTTAGGAACTCTTCAAGGCTTGTACCAAAAAAAATATCTTCAAAGATTGTGGGAACTTGTCTAATTCAAGGACTACTTTGAACTGACAATTCTAATTTGATTCACCAGAAGCCATCCATATGTTCTTTCAATGGAATGAGCCTTAGAAGTTAAAAGTAGTCCTTGAATTAGAATTTGATTCACACATTAGAATTTGCTTGAACTGACAAGTTTTGAACTGACAATTAGAATTAGCTGACAATTCTAATGTGACAAGTTAATTCTAATAACATATGTTCCCACAAAGGCTTGAAAGAACATATGTTCATTACAGAATTAACTTGTCACATTAGAATTGACAGAAATATGTAAAAGACTACTTACAGAAGCCATATGTTCATTACAGAAGTTAATTACAGAATTGACAGAATTAACTGACAATTCTAATGTGACAAGTTAATTCTGAAATGATGTAAAAGACTACTTTTACAGAAGTTAATTCTAATTCAAGGACTACCTTGAATTAGACATCCATATGTTCCCACAAAGGCTCATACCAAAACTTGTCTAACTTGTTCAATTCTAATTTGATTCACCAGAAGCCATCCATATGTTCTTGAATTTCTGCAAAACATTATTTCTTTCATCCATATTAGTACTTAATTTGATTTCATTGTGTGAATTATTTTGTTTATCGGTCTTCGATATCTGTTGTACTTTTGTCCCTATCAAATTTGAAAGATTTGGTACTATAATTGTATTGGAAAACTATAGATATTTAGGTCCTCGTGTTGCTCAAATTTGCCCCCCCCCAATTTTTAATGCTAGCTCCGCCACTGATTACGATCTAACTCCACCCATGTACAACCTAAAAATATTATTACACATACATACACAAGCCGTTTACAGTTTACACCAACTAGCAAAACAAGGAAGTTTTACTAAATTATATTTAGTAAGTTATATATGACATATCGTTTTTCAGTGGCAAATATTATTCTCTTGCGTAGGAATGGAACCGGAAACAAGACATCGAGACAACTTATAGCTCCAAGGTGTAGCGTCAATTAAGAAAGGGGGTAAAATACTATTTTGAGAGTGAACGACCTCTCTTTTCCAAATTCAAGGAGCTATATGGTCATAAGTTAATAAATTTCAATGGTATCTAACCGAAAAAATCAAAGTAGAGGACATGTAGAGAATAATTATATTTTTTCTTTTCTGATTTATGTTTTCTTGCAGATATGGACAAGAGTTGGATGACACTTAGAAAGAGAATAAGTCAGCCCTATATTGATGGGGTGAACTCTTTTGTTGAATTTGCAATGCAGAAAGTATGCAAGAATGGTAGGATTCGATGTCCATGTAATGAATGCATGAACCTCGAGTGGCATACCGAGGAAGTTGTGAAGAATCATTTAGTTCGACATGGAATGATGTTATCTTATAAGAATTGGGTGTACCATGGAGAACTTGTTACCGAATATCAAAATCAAGTATCAAACGATGAAGGTGATATTGAAATGTCAGAGGAAGAAGGCGATCAAGACGAATTTGCTGAATTAGTACAAGACTATTGTACGGGGACTTATATGGGCCATGAATGGGAGGATGATACCACTCAGAGGGAGGATCTACATAACATTGATAAACTGTTGGAGGCTGCACAACGTGAGGTGTACCCAGGATGTAAGAATTATACTTTGTTGAAGTTTGTGATTACGTTGCTTCATGTGAAGGTAATGAACAAGTGGAGCAATAAATCGTTTGACATGCTTATGGGAATATTATTAGACCTTCTACCCGAAGGAAATTTGGTTCCAAAGTCCATTTATGAAGCTAAGAAGTTATTACGTGACTTGGGCTTGGGGTACGAGGCAATTCATGCATGTCAACATGATTGTGCACTCTTTTGGAAGGAGAATGCGGCCTTAGAAAATTGTCCAGTCTGTGGAGAGTCTAGATACAAGCTAAATGATGGTAATGGAAAAAAGATCCCCCACAAGATCTTGCGTTACTTTCCATTGACACCAAGGTTGCGTCGATTGTATATGTCGAGGAAGACAGCTACAGACATGAGATGGCATAGTGAGAAGCGCATGAATGATGGGGTACTAAGGCATCCAGCCGACAGTGCAGAGTGGAAGGAGTTTGATAGCAATTTTCCTGATTTTGCTCGAGAATCCTGAAATGTACGGCTAGGAATGGCAACTGATGGATTTAACCCTTTCGGAAACATGAGTACATCTTACAGTTTGTGGCCTGTAATAGTCATGCCATATAACTTACCACCCTGGAAGTGCATGAAGGATCCATTTTTCATGATGTCTTTACTTATTCCTGGTCCACAAGCACCTGGAAGAGATATTGATGTTTACATGCGACCATTGATTGATGAGCTAAACAATTTATGGGAAAATGGTGTACTCACTTATGATGCATCTAGGGAACAGACTTTCCGAATGCATGCAGCTGTAATGTGGACAATAAATGACTTTCCTGCTTATGGTAACTTGTCTGGGTGGAGTACAAAGGGTTATTTGGCTTGTCCCACATGCAATGAGAATGCATCATCTCAAGGTTTGAGAAATAAAATTAGTTACTTGGGGCATCGATGTTACCTACCTAAGAATCATATTTGGCGAAGGAGTAAGGCCTTTAATGGTAAGGTTGAGCACCAAATAAAATCCTTGGAGATACCAATGGAAAAGATACTAAATCAGTTGGATTGCTTATCATATGTCGAGTTTGGGAAGAACCATAAGAACAAAAAGAGACCTCGTGACCAAGCAGAATTGAATTGGACAAAGAAAAGCATCCTATTTGAGCTCCCATATTGGAGGAAACAAAAGCTTCGACACAACCTTGATGTCATGCACATAGAGAAGAACATATGTGACAATTTGCTTGGAACGTTGTTGAACATAGATGGGAAGAACAAAGATACAACAAAAGCTCGTTTTGATTTGGAGGACATGGGCATAAGGAAAGAACTGCACATACAAAGGTCTCTCGATGGATCCTTGATCAAGCCTCCAGCGATTTACACATTGACGCCAAAGGAGCGAGAGGGTTTTCTTGATTTTTTAAAGTCAATCAAATATCCTGATGGATATGCTGCAAACATATCAAGGTGTGTGACCACGAAAAATGGAAAGCTTTCAACCTTAAAAAGCCATGATTGTCATATCCTTCTACAACGAATTCTCCCAATCGGGATGCGTGGCTACCTTAACAAGGATGTATGTAATGTAATGTTCGAGTTGGGCAATTTCTTTGAGGAGTTGTGCTCTAAGACGTTGGTGCAAAATGACTTAGTGAAGTTAGAAGAACGCATTGTTCTAATACTTTGCAAGTTAGAGAAGATTTTTCCTCCAGCTTTTTTCGACGTGATGGTGCATTTGGCTGTTCATTTGCCACATGAAGCCATCCTTGCGGGGCCAGTACAATATCGTTGGATGTACCCAATTGAAAGGTAATTTGTACCATCTTAATACAAATTTTAAGTTGAACATGTTTTCATTATTTTAATTGGTATTTTCTTGAAGGTTTCTTGGAACGCTTAAGTTGTATGTAACCAATCGAGCTCGGCCAGAAGGTTCAATTGCTGAGGCTTATATTGTCAAAGAGAGCTTGACTTTTTGTTCAATGTACTTGAGCAATGTCGAAACAGTATTTAATCGAGAAGAACGAAATGATGATGGTGGTGAGCGCGGACCTGGGTTAACAATATTCACGCAAAATGTTCGTCCATTTGGACGATTAACAAGGGCTCCTGATATCTCAGAGAAGGAATACGAAATTGCTAAGTGGTTTGTGCTTTACAACACCGACGAGATTGAGCCATACCTAGAGTATGTTATTCAACACCTTTACATGCATTCATTTCTTAAAACCTTTTGATTATTGATTTTTTGGTACTTATGAGTTTAATTTCTTCAAGTAGGGAACACAAGAAGCTATTAGAAAATTCAAGTGAAGGTGATATAACTCAAATACAACGACAAAAATTTCCAAAATGGTTCAAAAAACATGTAAGGTGTATAACATATATTTAGATACTATTTAACTAATATTATCTTAATATGCCTTTGTATGTTTTGTATGTAGATGAATCAACTGCGAACACAAAAGTCACCAAAAGCAACTGATGAAATGTGGGCCTTGGCAAATGGTCCAAATGTGATAGTAACTCTTTATTCAGGTTGCATTTGTGATGGCGTCCGATTTCATACAAGGGACCGTGACAATCGCCGTAAAAGTCAGAATAGCGGTTTAGTCTCTGAAGGCGCTCATAAAGGAAAACCCATAGACTTTTATGGATATTTATGCAAAGTTTGGGAGCTGACATACATGTATGGCCATAAAGTTGTTTTGTTCCAGTGTGAATGGTTCAACATGAGCGGAAGTCGAACACTAAATAAAGATGCACATTGCCTTAGCATTGATGTCAGGCGCCGATGGTATTCTGACGATCCATTTGTCCTACCAAGTCAGGTGCAACAAGTATTCTACGTCAATGATACACGATTAGGAGAAAATTGGCAAGTCGTGCAACGGGTTCGACATCGGGGTACATGGGATGTACCAGAGTTGGATGATGAAGACTCAATAGAAGTTTCAGATCCTACCGATGCATTCCAAAAAGACAAAAGCACTGGAATTATTCCACTTATCATTGAAGATACTAATGTTCAATATAATAGGGATGGCGTTGATCCTGAGATTATTCCAAGTGATATGGCTTTGCATATCGACAATAATGAGGATGAAACAATGTCCCATATTAGAGAGGATGATGAGGATGACAGACACATACTTTATGATTCAGATATTGACCCTGATATTGAATTTGATATCTAGTTTTATGTTGAGTTTTGAATATAAACATTGTGTATTTTGGAACTATGGAGATGTAATCATGGTATCATTAACAGTTTCAATAGCTAATTATTTTCAGAACCTGATATTGAATCTGACATTGGGAATGCATTGGCATCTTAAACTATATTCTGAACTTATATGTGGTTGTTCTAGGTAGAGTAGGAGAGGCGATTCAGTAAATGTTTGGTATCAGTTGGTAAATAGGAAAACAGTTTTTTTTTCTTCTGTTGTTTATCATCTATGAGGCCTTTGCGCTCCCATGGGTCGAGATAGTTTGATCCGGGGTCTGCGGTTGGGACTTGTGATCTGTTCTTGGCAATTTGGTGGTGCAAAAAGTTTTTATTGATATATAACTGGAAATTTTAATTTGGGAATGCATTGTCATCTTACACTATATTCTGGCATTGTCAACTTACACTATATTCTGGAAGGCACTCACTGAATAATTGATGCTAACACAATAAGTTTGAAGACCTCATAGCTGTAGACGATACTATTTGAAACTCTATTTGAAACTCACTAAGCATTCAAGAGACTTCAGGGATTAGAATGTACAATGTGATGTACATTCATCCCTGCATTAGAGGATTTAAATGTATGTGATACATCATTCATCCCTGCATCAGAGGATTTAAATTAACCACTTCATACCAAATTTGGCCTGCACATTCACATCACCCTTTGCATCCACACATTGCATTCCTGCAATGCAATTAAACCTCTGCCATAGTTAGTGTCCTACTCTTAGAGTTTTGCCTGCAGTTGCTGTCTTTGACATGCCTGCAAACACATCATCTTGCCTGCACTTTAATTCATCCACTATATTTTATTTTTAACTGGAAGTTGCATTCACCTATAGCATTCATTACCTTCCTTGCTATCCTGACCCACTTAGCTACTAAATACATGGTCCTACATCTGAGTATCAACTGATACATACTAGTGTCAGACACCCCCCCATGTTCTGTTAAACCTTTGCATTCACTGCCTACCTTTGAATGATTACCTGCACATTCATGACCAATAGCCACTGCACCAAAGAACACATGTCATTGCACATTCACTTGCTGTGCACTTTAACTGTCTGCACTTTACCTACTGACCTGCATATAGATGTTTGATGGCCTGTACACACACCCTCCCTGTGCAGCACACCCCTGCCCATGTTAGGATTGCCATTGGGTTTGATTTTTCCAGTTTATGTGAGTATAAATACACTAAAGCATGTGTCAAAAAGGACAACTATAAAAGTGTTTATTGATTTTGAACAAGGTTTGAAGTATAGGTATCGGAATCGGACCATTCCTATGAGTATCGGGATCGGTGGTATCGACAATAATGGCAGTTTCGGATTGGAGTATCGATTTGTTGGTATCCGAAAGCAAATAATTATTAAAGTAGGAAGGTCAAACTCATACCTTTTGCAGTTGTCATTGATAATGGAGTTCTATCATACAATAGTTCACTAATTTGGAAAATGGAAATTTTGAGAGCTATTAAGGAGGTAAAAGATTATTTGACATAAGCTACCTATGTAACGGACTTTAACTCAACATTATGATGCTTGATTGTCCTAAATCTTTCTTTCTGTGGTGCTAAATCACTAGCCTAATAACTTAACCTGAACTCTGCTATACATGTAGGTGGTGCCATGTGCCTTGTTAGCTCTCCTAATTCATCCTTCAACATCACATAATATTCTGAACAGAATCAGTTGGGCCTTTTCTGTTTATCTAGAAGCTGTCTCAGTTTTACCGCAATTACGTTTGATGCAGAACACAAAGGTACAAGCAAAACAACTTGATCCCTGACTGATTTAGGAATTTACTTAGCTTGCCCCATTTTTAATCAGTTACATCTTCAGTAAACTCCAGAAACTTGGTAGACATTATTACCTGTAGAATTGTATGCTATAGATAGGTTGTTCTTGTATTGCTTCATTATTAGGGGAGAATACAAAATCAACTTGCAATTTGTCCTCTTTCAAGACCTTTTATTGGTAGAAAGTTGAGCAGGATGCCCTGTTTCATTAGTCAAAAGCTAATGAAACATTAGTCAAAATGCAATACACAGCTCTATGACCTGTGACAATGCACCTGCAGAAGGCTCCACAGTTGCTTTTATCCTGATGAAGTTTGTAGTAATAACTCCATGTTTAAGCTGTTCACATGATGATTAAGCACCCCCCCTATGCAAGTTGGTTTGTATAGCTCCCGAGGATCTGGTCATTGCTTACTATGTATCCCCAAAGCACATTTACTGATTCTCTTAAACATTTTTATGTTCAACATTTTTCATTGTACGTTGAATAACATTTGTATGTGTCAAATGCCTCCAGCTTCACACATTATGCATACAATGAAAATTAGAATTACATTGTGGAATTCATTTATTTTTGTATTGTCATAGATGGAAAAATCAAAGAGCAAAGTATATTTAAGACCCGGACAAGCAGCCAAGATGACGTCAGCATATGAGAAGCAAAGAAATGAAAATATTGCTAGTAACCAAAGGAAATTAGATGCTTTGGGTTTGCTTCGCGCCTCAAATTTATTAACTCCATTTGAGAAGGTCACCCAAACAAGTTTTGGTAAGAATAGCAAAAGAAATGTGAGTGAGAGAGATGGTGATGAGTATCGACCGGGCCAGTGTGATGATTTGCTTAGTTCATCCAGCAGTGATGATGATAACAATGTGCCTTCTAATCAACAAATGAAAAAGGTAATATATAATATATGAATCTCGAGATATGTTGTGTTTGAATATGTTGCTAATAATGCCTTAATATCTATGTATTTTGTATGTTTAGGTCGTATACAATGGTCCCATTCGTAAATCATCACGTCTTGTTTCGACACCTGAAGATACCACTGCCGAGGGGACCAATAACCTTCAAATGCATGCGCCTAGTCCTATAGAGTCACTAGCTAGTGGTTCAGGTAATCTAATGGATATAATCATATTTGATTTTAATGAAGTCTGAAAAAGAAATCTGGTCTATCTGTTGTCTAGCTTAAGGCTATTTTCTTTTTCTTTTTGATGTACAGGTTCACCGAAGAAAAATATACGGGGTAAGACACGTGGTAAAGCTGTAGAGAAAATGGTACAAAAAACCGGCAAGCTTCAAGTGTCAATCCCCGCTCAGGAAAGGGCTCCAGTTGGGGATAATGCTACTTCTCTTGTAAACCAGATTGGCATTGAAGTTCGGGCTGCTGCACCACTTCAGGACGTTATGTATTGGGATGACATTGATGACACCCTAAAGAAGTCAATTATTCAAAGAGTTCGGGTATTTGTGGATCTATTTACTACTTCATATAATATGGTTTATTTCCATATATCATTTATTAATAATCAGAATTATTGAGTATATGTTTGCAGGATAAATTTGAGATCAAAAATTATGATGAGGATGAAGTCGTAAGGCAGACTATTACGAAAATATGCCAGCTGAGATACAAAGATTGGAGGAGTCGCATGCATGCACATTATAAGAAGTTGTTGAAGGATGGCATAAACCCCAGAAGCAACTCATATAAAGGCGTTTCACAAGAGGATTGGGAGTACATGATTGATCGGGTTTGGACAACAAATGCCAAATTTAAGGTATATGATGCTCGATTACTTTATTCCTACTTTTGTGACTTTTTTTATTGTTCATAGGCAATTTTTTTAATATATACATGTTTGTTCTCTGGTACAATCCACATGTTATGATTTCAGACTGACTTTCTGTTTAGCTCAGACACAGTTGATCATTATTGTTCAAGAAAATAGATGAAAAGACAATTAGGGTCCAAAACATTTTAATTATAATTATTCACAAGAGTTGGGCAAACAAAAGCATTTCCTGCAAACAAAAACATTTCCTGCAAATGACTTTCTGTATCATTGTAAGTTAAGAATTAGTCATTAGTGTCAAATATTCTAAAGCCAGGATGTGCTAGCTTATGACAATCAAGATTTTCACTGTTATTTCCATTTTAATTAGTAAGTTAAGATTTTCACTGTTATATTTGGCTTCAACAGAAACTTTTCTCTGTTTCAAAAAGACTTGAGCTATTGCTTAAACACTCGAGTAACAAGCCCAGATTGTTGTTTATTTTTTGTGGATCCTTGGGTTTACTTTCTCTGTTTCAAATGAAAATGTAACTCTATTATGTCCTCCTATACCGATTTAATTGAGTAAACCTTCAGTTTTGAGACAGTGGTATAAAGCAAGGTTCGCAGTATCGGTATCAAAATCAGTATCGGACCCTTCATATGAGTATCGGGACCGACAATATCGGCAGTTACGGATCAGAGTATTGGATTTTTTTTCGTATCAGAAAACAAATAATTATTAAAAAAAAATTTAAATTTTTTTATACATTAAGTATTTCATGTGTTGTTACTTAGGAGTTCTGAAATTGAATAAAATAGTAGTCATCCCTGCCAACTGCGATAGATAAGTTTTCTTTTACATGCTTTTACAATCTTACTATGCTTTTACACCCATGCTAATTGGCCTTCTTTGTTCAATTTCATTTGCCGAAATGACTGGAAAGATATTCTCAATGCCAGTATCGATCAAGTATCGGCATCGGTCGGTATCGGATTGGGACATGCCAGACTATATCGGTATGGCCGATACTAAAAACTATGGTATGATGTGCAGACAAGAGATACCATCATAAATATGTTAGTATAAAATACTACTGTGATGTTGAACTTGGTATGTTACATAACTAAGTTGATGAATAGAACATGAAAGGGTACCTTTACTATCTGCCGCTCCATTGAATTAAAGATGAAGCACATACCTGTAGATCCATTTGAACTTGAGTATATATATCTGCTTGCCTCCAACATCACAGAAACCTCTCGAGCAGAATCGACAACTCTAACAAACTGATTCTCTACATCCTTCATGACCTCAACCATACTTGCAGGTCTTCGATTAACATACACAGTAAGCGGATTCCAAAAGTAGTCCCACTGTGAATCTTGTGCTGAGGTAGGCGGATAGCTTGGCCTACTATTATAAGGTGAAGTGGAGAATGATGAATTCAATCCCGAAGCCTCTGAGACGAAAAACCCATCAACATAACCGCGGTTTGAATGGTAGTAAGACTCAACCCTCACAGTTTCTGGTGATTCAGGCCATTCTTCAATTGGAACAGATGGATTGCTGCCTTGTGGTCGGAAGTAATTTGTTACCGTGCTTTTGGCATGCTCGTCTGGGGTCGATTCAAAGGATACATAATTCGATGTGGTGTAGGAGCAAACTGTAAGAACTAATTGTGCAAACTGTAAAATGCACACTGTAAAATGCACATCAGTAAAATGCACATCAGTAACTACTTGTGCAAACTACTTTACTTTATGTTTCCCTTTTGTTTCCCTACTTTACTTTATGTTCACCCTTTGTTTTGGTTTCATGTTGTAGAAACGATCAGAGCAAAATGTGGTAGCACGTTCCTCTTTGCCATGGAATCATTCTTGCGGGTCAAAGTCATTTGCAGCAACAATGTCCACGAAGGTGATGCATTTTTTGCAATTTGTAACTTAAACTTTATTATATATTTTATTTACTTCTCCATATATAATATTTAACTGTTATTTCCATGAAATTAGGCGGAGATACCTCACTTTGTAGACTTTTTTAAGGAATCTCATTGGAGTAAGAAGAAAAATGATTGGTTGGATCATAGGTGTATGGAGAAACACGTAAGTCTAACAAATGTTTTGTTGTATGGTTGTTACTTTAGACTAAAAAAGGGGGTTAACACTAAGTTTTTAAGTTTTGCTTTACAATCTAACTAATTACTTATGTTCCTTAAAAATGTCAGGGGGAGCTTGAAAATTTACGAACTATGTGTTCTCAGCCGGATGCAATCCCAATGTCACAAGAAGAAATGTCGGTAGCAGTGCTTGGAAAGAAATCGGGCTATTTGAGAGGATATGGAGTGGGCCGTAAGCCCTGTAATACTAATACCACATCCAGGGATAATGGTGAGGAAGTGATTATCCTAAGAGAGGAGTTATCATCACTAAAGGAACTTAATGAAACTCAACAACAACAACTTGAGGCGCAAAATGAACAGCTTGTGATTCAACAACAACAAATTAAGGTGCAGAACCAGAAACTTGAAAAGTTCAAAGAGGTGTTGTTGAGATGTGGATTACTTTCGTCGGATGAATGTGGGGAGGAATCAACTGAGGGCGGTTAGGCAACTTCTTTTGGGTACTTCTCTCTCTCTCTCTCTTTCCCTCTATGTGCGCTTGCACTTCTTTAAAAAAAATTAGTTTCATAATATCTATGTTTGCAGCCAGAAGCACCACCACCAGAGCCAATTTTTTTATGTTTGCGCTTGCCAAGTCAGTCTGTAAAGTGAAATGCATTCAGAATCGATTAGAATGTTTATAGGGAATTTCAGCAGACAATCACATAAATTATGCTCTGAACAAATCTTCCAACTAACAGTAAGGAAACTCAAAACAATATGTCCCTTGTAAGCAAGAGAGCGCTAACAGTAAACAACTTTAATTTTGGAATTCAAATAATTAAATCATGGTTAATTCAGAAAAACCATAATGCTATAAAATACTAACATAAACTATTTTCTTCAAACCAACTAAAATCCTTATCATACTTGTTGAAGTCTTTGCCACTACACCTAAACTAGTGTTAATAAGGTTTGTCAGATATACACTTATATCTTTCTAACAATACTATCCACCCAACATCAAGATCTATTTTGAGCTGCTTGTCATATCATGAATTCATCAATGTTTCAAATTTCTCCTTAGTCACCTGGGCAGAGCAACAAAACTCGTCAAAGTTGACATTGACTTGGGAAGAGAAGGGCGTGCTAATTAAATATCTCAACATTACACAGTTATGAAGATGTATAAAGGCGAAATCTTTTTCTTAGGAAAACTGGCAAGCTTGTGATTTTGTCACCAGTAAGGAACAACCTCCAAAAACACGTATAAATCTACTTTCAAATTCTTTGGTTTGAGGTATGTGGATGGTTACTTTTTGCAATTTCTTAAGCATTATTTTATGCTGTATACTAACTGTTATCCAAATTTCATAGCTGAAAATACAAGATTGTAAGTTCTGGTACACCATTATATTACATTATGGTTTGTGGATCCTGTAAATTAGCAATTGCTCTTTTGTACTGCAAATAATTTAGCTTAAAAAAGCATCATACGATAAAGGCTCTTTTGTGAATATCCTCTATTTGATTCCCAAGAGAGGCCTCCTTTATCACACTCTAGACAAATGATGAGCTTAATAAATTTGAGAATTTTCTGTTTATCATTTGGGAGACTGATTTGACACTGGTATAAAATGTTGTCACCTTAGATGAGACTGGTTCTGCACGGCAAATAAAATCTTCGTGACAACCAGGAATAACTTGAGAGTGCAAAAACTACAAAAAGAAAATTATTTTGATGGATTAGTGACATTAGTCAGCCCTGAGGTTATACGGTACATGAGCCCTCTCACTAGAAATACAATGAGTTCCCAAGGTAATCTTAGTAGTAATCTAGGAACCAAGGAAGCATGGTAGCACAGAAACTCCAAAATTGGTAACATATCCATATTGCATTGTGTCAGAAATGCGACACAAAGACTCCAAAATACACTAGGACGGCAAAACTGGTGCCATGCCCCTATGGTCCAAATCATGGCGTGTTGTATTTGTGTCCATGACATGGATAGTAATTTATCTTCAACTTGATTTGAAGCCAGAATTACCCAAATAAGTAGAACATAACCTCTCTTCCTTTCAAATGAGAGACCATGAACCTGTGAACTGTTAATAATGTTTTCTTATTTATGTTTTTTACATAGATATCTATTTTTTTACTTACAATCATTTTTTAATTTTTGTTTGCAGGATCACATGGACAACAAAGCCAATTTTTGGGAATATGTTCATATCATGAGATCTATCATTATTTTGGAAAAGTAATGTTTGCAATGAAAAGATAATTGTTGTTGGCTATTTTTTGGGAATACACTGAATTCATGTATTTTTGCTTACATTATATTTGTCTAGTTGGAATACAACGGTTGTGAAATACAATACGTATCTCCTTGAATGGGTTACTTGAAGTTAAATCGTTTGTATTATTGGACTATTTTATGAAGACATTATATTGGATATTATGTTGTGTACGATAATTTGTTGCTATTTATTCTCAAGTTCTTTGAATATAAATTTTAATGTTTATTAAGTTTCTTTTGTAAGAGGATTTTATATCTATGTTTCAAATACGATTATTTATTTATTATTTATTTATTATTTATAATGATAAATCAATATAAAAATGTGTCTACATTAGCTTTTGCGACATCAAATTGTAAAGCAAAAAGTATTTTTATATTTTCTACATTAGATTTTGCGACATCAAATTGTGTAGCAGAAAGTATTTTTGTATTTGTTTATATTAGCTTTTGCGACATGAAATTGTGTAGCAAAAGTGACTTTTTTCCCGACATGTGTATGTTGCCAAAAATATAACCTTTCTGCGACACACAAGACACATGTCGCCAAATGTTATTTTATAAAAAAATTGGAACATGTCGCCAAAAGTGGGCATTTTCAGCGACATTATGGATTGGTGTCGCCAAATACTTTCCCAGACAGGGATACGGCGACACACGTGCGACATATCGCAATATGTCGCAGAAAGGCTTTGGCGACACAAATCCATCTTTCTGCTACATATTGCGTATGTCGCAGAAGATGCATTTTCTTGTAGTGAGACCTAGGACTATATTACCCGAATAGTGGGTCTTCCACTTTACTTGGTTATTCAGATGCAGGTTATAGATCAGATCCCCACACAGAGAAATCACAAACTGGATTTGTGTTTACTTTCGGTGGTACGGCTATCTCCTGGAGGTCCGTCAAACAGACCAGTGTGGCTATCTCATCCAACCATTCTGAACTCCTGGCAATCCATGAAACAAGCAAGGAGTGTTTGGCTTCGCTCCGTCATTCAGCACATTTTGGCATCTACTGGCCTGAAGACTGGTGAACTTGAGCCTACTACCCTTTTTGAAGATAATACAGCATGCGTAGCTCAACTTCAGAAAGGATACATGAAGAGTGACAAGACGAAGCACATATCCCCCAAATTCTTCTGGACGCACGACCTTCAAGAGAAGGGACAAGTCAAAGTACAACAAATTCAATCTTGTAATAACTTAGCAGATTTGTTTACCAAAACACTGCCACGATGTACCTTTGTAAAGCTTGTAAGAGGAATAGGGATGAGGCAACTAAAAGACCTGCAAGCCTGAAGCTTGTATAGATCAGAGGGAGTAAAACTATAGGATTGTACTCTTTTTCCTTAGGACTGATGGTTTTTTCCACTGGGTTTTCCACAGCCAAGGTTTTAACGAGGCAAACCAAGTTTATTCTGGATCCAGCAGTATCCACCCCATTAGCTTATTGAACCCTGAAGTATTTCATAAGTGGATCCAAGGAAATGGATGAATAAGGGAGAGTGTTGTGTAAACCTTATTATTCACCACTATGTCATGAGTTACACATGACCCTTGGGATCATGTAACTCATGACCCTTGGATTGCCCCTTATCTCTATATATATGGCCTTTGCCATATGATGAATGAGAGGAATAAAATACTATTCTACGATATATCGTCTCCCTTCAAACAGTCATATATTTGGATACCAAAGAAAAAGAATAAGAAAAAAAAATTGGTTCCAAAGGAAAGAAAGCCACATAGTTCTTTTTTTATTCATTTATTTTAGGACTAAACTATTCCCGCTGAAAGATATATTTTGACCATATTCATGGTCTTGTAAGTAAAAATTCCACTTCTGTACTTTAGAAGATAAGAATAAAATGTAAACAAATGATCTGACCGAGGCTTGAACATTTTTCGATGTCTATAAGACAATATTTGTCTAGTAGCACTTCAAATCGTAGAAACTGGACGAAGCAATGAAGGTAGTCTATCTCTTGGACTGAATGCTTGAGTAAGTGAATGAGTTACCTAAACACTAACACGACTCTCTTTTTTATAAATGACGAAGAGACACACTGCTTGGAAGTAACATACTTTCTTCAATAGACACAACTATTGAAGAATACAAACACCTCTTCCAATAAACACAACCATTAGAATTACTTATTCACTTTTTAGATTATTTCCAACAGGTCTTTCCAAACACCCAAACAAATAATGAAAGTTATAATTTTCTATGTCCATAGAAGTGCAAATAATTAATTTCCTTTACTTTTTGCTAACCAAACGGGGGTTAGAGTTGCTAAAACGGAACGTTTGGCCTCGAAATGAAGAGAAGTTCGGACTAGAGAAATTTTGATGGGTGCATTATAATTCTGTTGTGACGAAGAAAAAGTATAAGTTGGTTTGCCAGTTTCAGTTTCCCTAGGGTGTTTGAATCCCTCTAAAATAACCGAAATAATTTCATCTTGAAACTTGATCAGTATCAACAACTACATTGTAGCTCATTCTTTGAGATACGCTTGCAATGTCTCCTGGTGCATTTTTTTTCCTTTCTCGAATACTTGTTAGCAATCATCCGAATAAAACTCGTATTATATGCAAATTTTTTATATCTAAAATCATCTGAATAAAACTCGTATTATATGCAAAATTTTTAAAATATTTCAGATACGTATAACACTAGTCTACTTTTGATATATTCAAATTAGTATGCAAATTTTAAGCATGCCGTATGAATTACTAAAAAAATAGCACAAAAAATATGCTGGAAACCTATTTAAATAATCAAATTTGACAACATGTTTAAATATATGAAAATTTTAACCTCAACATTTCTATTTGACGGATATTTAACCGATTTTTTAACGTACTTTACTTGTACTGTGCCAATATATACTCGTACTTAATTTTTTTTTTTTTTTTTTTTTTCATTTGCTGAATTGTTAACAAGGGTCCAGATACTGTATGACTTGTTATCTTCACAAAAAAAAACTTGTGTTTAACAATACTAACCACGGGAATAGTCTCGCGAAAATGATAAAACTAACTAGTCAAGTTTATGAGCTTATATATTTCGGGCCGCTCATCCAAACCTAACCCAAACCTTTGGGCTAATATGGGCCAGACCAGGTCGACCCATTAGTTGTATCCGGGCCGGGTTGCAGACCATCCGGCCCAATTCACACGATCCAAACGCCATAATTCTAAAATAATATACTGATTGTCGTCGACAGCCCTACATGTGTTGTGTCGAGCAGAACTTCCAACTTAGCATAAATAAACTAGAGAGCCTCAACTTAGGAGTCCTTGAATCAAGTGATCAATCAAATTAAACTTTAGTCAATTTTTTGGCTTAATTACAATTTGATACCGTCAACTATTCTGACTTTTCAACTTGATATTCTAAACTATTTTTTGAGTACAATTTAATACCCTAATTTTTTTTGGACAATAAAACCCCAACTCAAAACTATCCCCACAACCCCCCTCTGACCCACCCACCCACACACTCCCCCCTCCACCCCCCTCCACCCCCCCCCCCCCCCCCCCCCCCCCCCCCACCACCCCCCCGATCACCCCCCTCGATCTGGCCACCCCAATGCAACATTTGAAGTAACAAGCTGTTGAGTAAAAAAAAAATTAGGGTATCAAATTAAAAAAAAGAGAGAAATAATTGAGGATATCAAGTTACAAATAAGTCCAATTTTTTCCAACTACCAATGCAACATTTGAATATTGATTTATAAGTGATTAAGAACTTTGTCGTTACCCCTAAAAATAATACCACCTAATAGAATATTATCAGTGGCTACGTGGGGCTAAACTAATCTAATTGCCTAGAGGTGGTAGAAGATTAATATAAGCTTTTTAGCAAAAAAAACCAAGAGTTCTTTCGTTTTAGAATAGGCATCTTTCCTCGTTACTCCTTGGAATAAATTCAATCTTTTGCTTGCTAGTTTGTCGAACACAATGGAGTTTATGCAAGTTTGGGATGTTGGAAATGCAATTGCAGGATGTAGGAAGGTGAGAGTTGTGGTGGATAGTTGGTTCCGTCATCACGCTTCAAATCAAAGTCAAATTTCATCTACGAATCGGATTATATTGGATTCGGGTCTACATAAATCTTACTATATCTAGAGTTAAAACACTAGATAATGCAAGGATTTTTACCAATTTTTTTACATTGTCACCAAATTTGTGGACCTGAAAACTCAACTTAGATGCAAGACACAAACCAACAAGTCTGGACTGTCGAAGCGATGGAACTGATGTGGCTGCTGATTTTGATGTTGTTGCACTAATCGGAGTGTAGCACAAGAATATTGTTGTGGAGGTGGTGGACTCTGCACTTGAGATTGTTGTAGGGAGTGAAATTGTCTTTGCTAAGAAGCAGGTTGTTGCTGTCAATGCCGACTCTGAGCTCATGGAGATCCAGGACGAACTTTCAAAATAAGGCCCCATACATAATATAAAAAAAAAAAATTGAAAAACATAAAAAAAAAATAGTTACAACCAATGATTGAATTTATGACCTATAGTACCATAATAACTTTGTGTCTTAAAAAGACCATGGTACATACTAGTTCTATTTGATATACAAAATTATTAACATATTTATTTTTAAATTAATTTTTTTGGGCTCTTCATGATCCGTGGGTTCTAGACGGTCACATTGGCCGTCCTGAGCTAGGGCCGGCCCTGGTTGCTGCTAGATTGTTACATGTTTGATGTTGTTCCATCTCCCCCTACGTCCTATTTTGTTGCCTTAAATTTGATGTGTCACATCCCCAATAGCTTAGGATATGGTGCTAAAAGTTTCGAGACGAGGAACTAGGACATAGCGGGTACCAAAAAAAGAGGACATTGATTTTTTTTTTTCCCAAATTCTAAAAAAAATCAAAAATAATTCTTTAATAATAGAAATCTATACACTTCAAGGTGTTTTCGGTCCGGTCCGGGCCGGCCCACGGTCCAGGGGCGGCGGGCCTGCCCGGGTTCGGGCCGGTCCAGGACCGGCCCACGCTAAAATTCGGTCCGGGCTAAGCCCGGCCCGGTTTTCATCATTTGGGCCCAGCCCGGCCCATTGAACCGGGCACTAGTGGGGTCGGTCCGGGCTGAACCGGACCACGGGCCGGTCCGGGCCTAGGGCGGTTCGGGCCGGTTCAGGCCGGGTTAACCGGACCGGCCCGGTTTGTTGGTTATTTTTTTTTATTTGTTTTTTTACAGTTTTTTGTTTAATTTAGTTTTTTAATCATTTTTTTTTTATTTTAATTTTAAAATTTTTTAACTTAAATGTTTATAAAAAAAAATATTTATAAAATGTTTATACAAAATATGTTTAAAAAATATTTATATAAAATGTTTATAATTTTATCTTTATACAAATGTTTATAAAATGTTTATACAAAATATGTTTATAAAATGTTTTCTTTTTAACACAAATGTTTATAAAATATTTTTACAAAATATGTATTTTCTTTTTAAAACCATTTTAAAAACCAAGTAAAAGTAATCATTTTCTTTTGTATTTTAATTTTAAAAATTTGTAACTTAAATGTTTATAAAATGTTTATACAAAATATTTATAAAAGTAATGTTTATACAAATATATACAAATATTACAAATGTTTATAAAAATTTATAAAAATTTTAAAAAAACATTTCTCCCTCTTCCTTTATCCGGGCTTGGGACCGGCAAATGCTTGTTTGGCATAGGCGGAGTTAAAAAATATTTTTTTTTAAAGTAAAAAATAGTTTTTGAAAGTATAAGTTAAAAAATTTGAATAGTATAAGTTAAAATTAAAAATTTGAATAGTATAAGTAAAAAATAAAAATAGTTTTTGAAAGTATAAGTTAAAATTTAAAATTGAAATGTATAAGTTTAAACGTACATACCTGATACCTTGCACCGTAGCCTCATTGTTGTTCGCCTTCATGCAATGAAAGCGATTCCAAATCCAGCTCGTGGATGTCATGATCTTCTTCATCTTTCTGGTTTTGTGTTCTTTTATCGGCAGCCATCCAATCTTGTACGCACACGATTGCTTCCAAAATATCGGGCTTCAAGCGGCTCCTCCTATCGCTCAACATCCTCGAACTTGCACTAAAACAGGACTCCGATGCTATCGTCGACACCGGAACCATCAGTAGATCACGTGCTATGTTAGAAAGCACAGAAAATCTCTTGTCGTGTCTCTTCCACCATTCTAGAACGGCGAAGTGATCTGGAGTCTCATCTTCGTCTTGATAAGAGTTAAGGTAAGCAGACAACTCTTGAGTAGGTTGGGAAGATTGCTTTTGTTTCTTCCTTTGTAGTATGCGACCGGCTGCTGATAGCTGAATAAGTAAAGTTACCAATTGAAGAACCGGTGGCGCCGAAGCTTATTTGGGTTTGGGACGCTTGAAGTGTGTCCTTCCCGTAGCAAGTGTCGTAGTGTCTGGATATAGTCCCGGTGCCACCGCCCTTCTTCCATGCGTACTGGTTGCAACACTTCTTGCATTGCGCCTTGTACGGTTTCGGTTCCCCCTTGGCATCTAAAACAAACGAACCATCAGGATTAGTTTCAAAAATTAAAGTAAAATAATCCCAATACTTAGACCTTTTTTTCTTTTCAGGACGTTGGGTGGTACTAGCTACTTCCGGAGGAGATGGTTGGCACCCATCCGGAATCGGATGGGTGGCTACTTGCTCAGGTGGAATTTCATTACCGTCAAAAAAATTACTAAAATAATGGTAAGTCTGTCCAGCAAGATCAGGTGGGTTTGAACCTTCACCAGCCATATATAAAATAAAATTAAGTAAACTACGCTACAAGAAAGTAAGGGGTTGAGAGGAAGATCGGGAAGCCGTAGAGCCGGAATGGAGTTGGGAGGGAGATCGGGAAGCCGTTGAGCACCGGGGAAGGAAAGCAATAGAGCACCAGAGCACCGGGGAAGGAAAGCAGTAGAGCACCAGAGCACCGTAGAGAAATGTAGAGAATTTGTGAGGAATGAGTTGTGTTTGAAAAATGGAATTTTTGGACTATTTATAGGAATTTTTTGGGATTATTTTGGTAATTTTAGGCCAAAAAAGATCAAAATACCCCTCCCAACGTTTTAATAACGGCTATATGGGAGGGGTATTTTGGTAAAAGAACACCCCCCCCCCCCCAACGGTCAAAACTTTGAAAAAAAAAAACCCCTCCAACGGTCGGCTGCAGCTGGACCGGTCCTAGCGGGCCGGGCCTATTTACTAAAAAAAAAAAAAAAAAAAAATTACGACCGGTCCGGGCCGGGCCGGACTCGGGCTGTTGGGGGGGGGGGGCCCGACCCGAACCGAATGCACGTGGGAGGCCGGGCCGGTTCGGGCCCACGGCGGGCCGGTCCGGACTTATAGGGGGGCGGGCCGGTGCGGTCCACGGGCGGGCCCGGGCCGAACCGGCCCAGTGAACACCATGATATACACTTGAAGCAGGATCAGAAATAACCGGTCTCGGAATAAATACGGTAGATATAACAGCCTCCTCCAATTAATAGCAGCCAAGTGAATTCGAATGAACAGAATAAAACAATCAATGCGACACCCAAGCGAATTAGCTTTGATTAATTAAAAGTTTTAGCAAATCAAGAAGAGGTGGTTACCATGATGACTAATACCACACTGTGATACATATACAATTAGTAATTGAATACCTAATGGCACTGTCCTATTATTCTTTATTTATGAGAAAAAAGAGAGGGAATATGTACGGGAAAGGTAAGTTGGAATTTTAGTTAGCAGCTAAAATTGACTTAAGAAGAAGACAGTGATGGGAGAGAGAGAGAGAGAGAGAGAGAGAGATATTACTGTCAAGAGAACACGAATCTCTTGCTGGAACATGGTCACGGAAGAATATTGTGATGCACCTCACATGTGGAAATTCTCCACACAACCCCCCCACCCAAAACCAAACTTAATAATATTGGCAATGCTTCTCTCGTGTTCTTTGGGATCAATGTGTTCTTTGTTGGATTTTCGCCGATTATGACGCATCAAGGTTCATGCAGAAACACATAACATGCTACGATTCATTTTCTCTACGATCAACGTATTTTTTGATTGATTTTCAATGTTTATGACGACAATCACGGCAAGGTTTATGCAGAAATACAGCATAACATACTACATAAAATTGTTTCTGACATTCTAAGGACGCTGCACAAATACTTAGGGTCTGCTTGGTAATGGTGTTTTCACCGGTTTTGGGATGTTTTTGAACCGACCGTTTATGAAAACCCCTGCTTGTTAATTTTTTTGAGGCACTGATTTTCGTCGGCTCAAAAACCCCCCAAAACCGATGTAATGTATTTTTGGGTGGCTTTGTAAACACCCCAAATCGGCGGGTTTTGAGCGGCTTTATTTTTTTATTCCATTTATATCCTCACAAAAACAGATATAATTATAACTACCGATACCCTTCCCTATTTAATTTATTCATGTAAAAAACTTACAGAACCGCTCGTTAGTGAATTACCAAGCATGGATTGGACTGGTTTAAAAGCCGCTACTTAAAAACCATCCAAAATCGGACCCCTCATAACCGCTCATAACCGGTACTCTAAAAATACCTCATAACCGCTACCCCGATAATTGCCAAGCAGACCCTTAAATAAAAAAATCTTTCTAACGACTCTACAGAAAAGGTCTTTTTATGATATTCTAAAAATCATATGTTACTACAATTTCTAAAAAAAATAGAAAGACATAAATATGAAAATAAAGATTTCTTTCGATTTTTAGGATCTTGTATGATCGTATGGTTTGTACATGCTCATAAACGAACATGTTGCTAAACTATTGATGTCTCAACGAAACATATACAATCGTAATTGGTCACAAAAGAGGTTCACCTTAGACTAAAAGAATATATTGGAAAGAAACAAACTATACTTCTAAGAAGAGCCCCTACATTCTATCTGGTGATGGGTTGCCCCATTCTCTATCATCAAACTTCATAATTGATTAACAAAATCTATGTCTCAAAATTTTGTTTCAGCTGACTCAATCATTTTTTTTTTCCATTCAAATATATATAGTTATTTCCTCGAACACTAACATAAATTAAATCTTTCTTTAGAACTTCCATGCCAAGTATAACATGTCACAAACTTCTCAAATTTTTATACAATTAAAAAAAATTATGAGATGGTAGAATAAATAATGGAAGCAAAGCGACAGACAGAAGTATAACTAAAGATTAATATACTCGAGAGAATTGGTATGAAACTACAACGTTGGCTCTGCCTACATAAGCTTAGATGTTCAATTATTGTCTACTGTTTGATTTGGACCATAAATATTGATTTACATTCCATATTTGCTGATGAGCCAAGCCTACCTACACATAGAGTTTACTGATTTGTGGGACAAGAATCAAAGCCTACATTACCTAGAAATAACTGATACCACCTTGACACAAATTTCGGTATCTTCTCCATGTTTGACCGACTCTGGAAACTAAAGGATGGTGTCAAGAAAATACTTATTCTAATCAAGTAATCACATACTAGTTTATTCCATATAAGGAGATTAGGCTGCCTCAAAATTTTGTTCATGTGTCTCTCGCACACACAGGCGCATACCGGAACCTACATCACATTTGAGAACACTGAAAAAAGGTTTCTGAAAATGCAGTACTCGGAGTCTCACTGGCAGGTGGGCCATGATCGTGACTCGTGTGTGTCCCGCATGTACTGTTTAAAGACACGACGTGTTTAAAGACGTTTATGTCATATATAATGATGCACTGTTGGATAGAATACATATCAAGCAACCGATCTTTACATGCCAACAGAAGGAAAATATTCAATAGATATGCTATGACATTAACAGTTCTGAAATATCTAGACCTACTTTGATTCACGGAAAGGAAAATTTACAACTTACAGAAAAAATTGAGAGAAAATAAATAAATAAATAAATTCTTGAGGTAGAAAGTGAATTCTTATGGTGGATGGGGAACTATTTTTTCTCCTATTTTACTTTTATCGAAAATCATTTTCTTTCTCCTCTTTTACTTTAGTATCCAAACACTTTTCATTCTCAAGGTTCTGATTTCATGAACCACGTGGCTTTAGCGTATATGTTGGATGTGTGTGTCTGTCCACACACAATGAAGAAAAACTCTCAGTTTCCTTCTACCTTTTAGTCCCACATCGGCTAGACAATTAGAAACAATGGTGCATATTTTAACTCCTATATATATTAAGTCGTCTTCTTCTTTTTCTTTACACAAACTTATCCTACCGAACCTCTTTCTATTCTTCACATTCCGAATTAACTCTTAGGAGAGAGCTTCGTGCGCGACTTCTCCGGAGCCTAGTAAGCCTAATTTTATTTATTTTCTTGACAGAATTTCAAGACAGAAAATCAATTATTTTTCTTGTCTCGTCTTGTAGCATTCCAATGTGCGTGTTGAAGTTTGATTGGTACACGAAGGTGGATGGAAAGATGAGTTGAGATGAGAAAGAGACAATATAGTTTGGTTATGTTTTTGTCAAGGCCAAGAGGGACAAGGGGCAGCAAGACACCTCCTCCCTTCCACTCTGGCAAAAATTATATATAATACAGACAGCAAAGGGACCAGAGTAAGGGGGGGGAGTCCCAAGAGTCCAACCCACACGAACGCTTCAAGTGTGAGCTCGTGCAAAGCCCAATGCCCGCAAACTCAGAGACCATAGCAATCAGTCAGCACTCAGCAGCGACAGAGTTTTGAAGTGAGGAGAAAACGTGTAGTTTTCTTCCATATAATCCTACACTCTGTTTTTTCCTTCCTCCTCCTTTCCTAGAAGCCAATTCCTTTGTTCTCTTCCTTCCAACAAACACTGTTATAGCTAGTTATCAAGAACCATGAACCCTCAGCAGCAGCAGCAGCAGCAGCAGCAGCACAAGTCTACTATGGACATTGCTGGGTTGGGTTTCTTCTCTCCCCCTCCTCCTCCAGTATCACTTCCACCATTCTCGAAGAAAGAGGAAGTCGAGGACAACAGCTCTAGTGGACAAACCAAGCTTTGTTCAAGAGGCCACTGGAGGCCAGCTGAGGATGCCAAGCTCAGAGAGCTGGTCTGCCAACACGGCCCCCACTCCTGGAACCTCATTGCAGAGAAACTACAAGGAAGATCAGGTATATACATATATACCTTTTTTTTTTTTGAGATATCCTTTCTCCAAGTTGAACCGTGGCTCAAAGCCACCCTGACGTCCAATGGAAGATTCGAATCCGAGACCTGCACTACCACTAGGCTACTGCCTTAGGGACTATATCCTAAAGAACCCTTACCGGGACCTTGACATGCCGAGAATCCTCTTGACACGAGATGTTCTACTTTGATTCCTTGTGTTTTGATATTTTTTATAATTATATAGGGAAGAGCTGCAGGCTGAGATGGTTCAACCAGCTGGATCCGAGAATAACAAGGAAGGCGTTCAGCGAGGAGGAAGAGGAGAGGCTGCTGGCCGCCCACAAGGCCTACGGCAACAAGTGGGCAATGATAGCGAGGCTCTTCCCGGGGAGGACCGACAATGCGGTGAAGAACCACTGGCATGTCATCATGGCGCGGAAGCAAAGGGAGATGTCCAGTGGGTTCAGGAGGAGGAAGCTCTCCGGCGCCAGCGGCTATAGCCCAATATCTCTGCCGGATTTTTCCAAGGATAAAAATGCATGCAGTGGGGAGTCCGCCACCACCGCCACGACGTTCACCACTAGTGCTGCTGCTAAGGATGCCGACTCCGTGTCCATCCCCAGCTCCCTCGTCTCCTCCGTCACCACCAACACCAACTGGTCTATTCCTGGCTTTCCTAACAGACCATGCTTCAACACATTCCAACAGCCTCAACTTCTAGGTATGCTGCCATTCCTTTCTCCACTTCCCTTTTTTTCATGTGTGCTCTTATAATTGTTGTCATGAGTCTATGTTTTGATGATTTCTTCCAATGTTTGTCTGTTTCATATGATAATCTTTCATGGGTTTTGCTCCAAACCATGAAAAAAAAAAAAAAAAACTGCTCATAATATTAGGAAAAAGTTCCAAAGGAGTGTTCTCTAAAAGAAACGGGATTAAAAAGAAAATTGAAAAAACGACTTCTATACGAATTTCAAATTTAAGATACTACTATTAGTTTATGATAGAATGACAATACGGTATTTTCACAGTTTTAAGTTGAACTAAAAAAAAAAAAAAAAAACCAAGATTGTACCAATATGCAAAAGCGTAAAAATTCAGGGTATTGAAATGCGTCTACATTTGCCTTCTTCTCATCCGTAATGCTCTTTTTTTTTTTTTGGGTCTTCGCTTCTTCCAGGCACACATGAAAAAGTGGTGGTAATAAATGGGTGCCAAGAGAAGTTTGGTGACTTTGGTAGGAGTTACTTCCATGTTGGTGCTGGCTCAATGAAGTTGGCTATGTCGTGTGGGGATCAGTCTGCTCATTCAGACTCGACTACTTCAGAGGCCTCAGCTGCTGCTGAATCAGTGGGCAACCACTGCAACAGTGCCTTCCCCCATGGGGGAGCAGATCGTGAAGGAAGGAAGCTCAGCTTGCCTTTCTTTGATTTCCTAGGTGTTGGTTCAGCTTGAGGAGAAAATTGAGTGAAGACTGAAAGAGGAGAGGTAGAGGTCACTTGTTCTGGATTTTTGTACAGGAAACCTCCAAAAGGAAAGAGAGGAGAAAGAGAGAGACTCTTTGTAATCAATTTGGGTTTAGACCAGAGTAGAAAATAGATTTTAGCTGCCTTGAGTTAGAAAGGTTAGAATGTTGAAATTGGCTTTATTTACTACTATAAAATCTATGTTTTTGGGTAATAATCTCAATATCTCAACGGTATTGGTCTACACAAATGTTGCAATAAGACTCAAATGCAAGAACATGTGTTGCAACTAATAAATTTAAGATAAAACCAGCTATAAAAAAAAGTGAATGCCTAGCTAATTACCTAACTGGAACCCCTCCACAATATATCCTTTCTAGGGGTGCAACTCGGGCGGGCTAAACCCGAGCCCGATCGGGTAAACCCGCTAATGAGTTGGGTTAGGGTTGAAGATACTTGGGTACGGGTTCGGGCTCGGGTTAAAATATTTGAACCCGATCAAAAATCGAGTTGGGCTTGGGTTCATGCGTCGGGTTACCCAAAGAACCCGAAACCCGAAATACATATAATTTTTATATATATATTTTTTATGCTTCTTAAATAAAAAGTTTAAATCATAAATTTCTCCACCCAAACTCTTTAACTCCTTATAAAGAATTCTCATTTCAATTTGTATTTTGTAACGATCAAGGCTTGATTGTTATTTGATTATGTGTTTAATATTACTTTTGTTGAAAATTATTTTAAATTTTATATTAGAGTCCGATAAACCCGATGGACCCGACCCAACCTGAGCCCAACCCGTTCCTCCGGACTTAGTCTTGGGCTTCATATATTGAACCCGAGGTTGGGTCGGGCTTGGGCTCGGACTAGGCTTATGATTCATCGGGTTGGACTTGGATTGACCCCAAACCCGACCCAACCCGCCCGAGTTGCACCCCTAATCCTTTCTTGAAATGATAATGAAGAATATTTCCTATGCCACATCTTACTAGTACCTTAAGATAATTTACTTGAAATGAATATGGGTCACCTTCTAATCTTTTCACTAATCGTTCCAACAATTTCTGTATTTGTACTTGCAATGAGGTTTTCCCTACAAGTTTGTTCAATTCAATCTTTTCTTCTTGAAAATATTGTTATATGTTACGAAGAAAGAGGACAAGTGCAACTGGAGTTGCTACAAATTGCAACTGCATGCAACATGGCAAGAAGTAAAGAATCTAGCTTAGAAAACAACTTGTAACAAACAAGGCTCAGGGATTCTCTTTTATGACTTATCAGTTAGTAATAGCTTAATTAGATAATTTGACCAACAAAAGGAACTTTTAGCAAAATATTTGTAGCCAGCTGAAAACTTATTCACTATGGTGATTTAATTGCATAAAATATAGGAAACGAGTATTTGTACACTATTCTGATAAACTAGTAAATTGGTGGCATAAAGAGTCAGAATTCTGTTAGGCACAAAAGCTGGAAAAAAATAAAGAAAGAAAGAAATTAGACGTGTGGCATACTTACCTAGGCAAAAACTATTTCATTGACAACATAATTCACATTTTTGTCTAGCACACATACTTATCTGGTAACGAGATGCGATGTGTTGGGTTTGGTTTGAAAAATGGTCTCTAGGAACCCGGTCCCACGCTCTAGGAACCGGGTCCCACGCTCTATGATATGGCATCCAAGTGTGTACTTCAATATATCTATCATCATTTACTGTTTTGCACAAATGGTGAGTAATAGTCCATGTGGTTGGTACAGTGGACAGTTTTACAAAAAGGCAAGGTTTAGATCCTCCAAGAAACAATATTTTTATCACTTATTTCTGGACAATTTTTCTTTGGAGATAGCCCCTCGACTCGGACTCGGACGCAAAGTGAACATTTGATGCCGCACTTTACACTTCGCATGTAAGCATCAGACACAGAAATGGTGTGCTTTCTGCATGGTTGTGCTTTGTTGTTGTTGTTACTGCTCTTAGTCGAATATTCATTTTCCGTAACTGTCTACTTAATAGGAAGTTATTCTTTAGTGGGATATTTAGACTGTCCGTTTTGTGGGAAGTTATTCCATGTTAACCGCACATGTTATTAGTGGACGGTTACGACAGCCAAGGGGGTTAGCTCCTCTATAAAAGCTTAGTCTTTTGCACTCGTGCAAAAATGTGAAACAAGCATTTTACAAAGATGATTTTTAAGAGCAGAAGCAGAAAGAGAGTCATAATTCCAAGTTACGGTGACAAAGGAGAGTTCCAGAAGTTTTATGGAGTTTGCTAGTTTCTAGGAACATAACAACGGAAAGGATTGAATCTTTCTTTGAAAAATGGTGATCTTCATCACCGTGACAAAAATATATTTCAACAGTTTAGTCTTGAAATTTGTTTTCTCTACAACTTTACGTAGTCCTCAAAATTGTTTTCTCTACAACTTTGTAGCACTTAGATCGAGCTTTCCTCTCTTTCTAATCAAAGTTTGTTTGATTCTTGTACCGTCAAAATCAATACCAATAAAATAGTAGTTAAAAGGAGATGATCCGACTAGAGGTGTTAGCCTAAAAGAATATATATATTAAAGTTTTAAAGAAAGATATAAATTTTGTTAGTATTACGAGTACATGGCATGACCCTTAAGAGAGAGAGTCGATCCTAAAAATTGGAATAAAGGCTTCCTTGGTGCTCAGTAGTCAATTTTCAGTGGACAAAATTTTGAGGGGGTAAAAAAACAAAAGAGCCAGTACAAATGGTGGGAGTTTGGAGCTTTCATTGATGCAACTTCCCATATCTTGGAAGTGGTTTGGAGTGACTAGGGGGAGAAGAGAAGAACCAACAGGCCTCAGTCAGGAGGGAGGGACTAATGCATCAATTGATGACCCCCTACTGTTGTTGATTGGTGAGTCATAAAATGTCCTGACTGTAAAAATTGTCCTGGCTACTGGACTCGCCCAGAGGCACCTCCTTTATGGCCAACTGCCCTTACGCAGGTAGTAATCCTACTGCCCACCATATATGGGAAGAAAATAAATAAAAGCCATGTCTGGCAAGTGTGCCATAGATGTGGTGAATGTGAAATGGTGTTTCCTAGCTAGCTATCTTCCCTTGTATGTTTGTTTGTTTTCTTCTGCTGTGGTTTTGAAAAGATCTGGCTGATCCCCCACCACTCCAGAACTCGGCCATAATGGTGTAACAGTTTGTGTTAAAATGCCTGGCAAAGGTTTGAAGAGGGGGAGGAACTGCGCCACTGGCGAAAAGATTCTCACAGCCAAAACCAACTCCAAGTCTGCAATAGTAAAAAGAGTGCAAAACAAGAAAAAAGGGCAGGATATCATATCTCTTTCTCCAGCTCTGGAAACTTTTTATCCACTTGCACGAATGGCCACGGTGATGTTACTTGCTTGGCTCTCTCTCTCTCTCTCTCCCTTTCTCTGCAGCAGAGGTTTGCCAGTGTCATCAAATTGAGGACCCAATTGAAGAGCATTGCAGGCGCCAGATGGAGCAGCAGAAATGGACAGGAGAGGAGATACTTTAATCCTGATAAAAGCAAAATGGGTTCATTCTTCAGTGAAACAGAAAAATACTGATAAATGCACATTTTGCATTGACAGATACATATCTTAAGAAAAATATAATTTTATTTAATATGATGTTAGGAGTGTCGAAGCAAAATATACATTTATTATCCTTACGGCACATGCTAACATACAAACAACAAACATACAAGCAAGCCAGACTTCAGAGATTAATCCTGTATGAGCATTAAGTAAATGTGATTGAAGTTTGAAATATTGATAGCAAAAGATATTCCTAGTTGGTCGTAGTAGTATATCTGGACTATAAACCGTAAACTAAGTGTGCAATCGACATAGGTGAGAATAGATTTGTTGTGATGCCCAAAACTTAAATCAATGTATTAACCATACTCGATAAAAAGCAAAGTCAGTCAGTCAAGCAGATGCAGCCATCAATGCATCCTAGGCAGGGGAGTCTCCCTGAATAATGTATGAAATTTTGTCTACCTCTGCAGCCTTTAGAACATGCAACACATTTCCAACGACCTGTTGCCTTTTCTCACATGAGAGTGGAAAACTGGAACATTTTCTGCACATGTGGATGAAGGATCACGAACATAAGAATTTCATACTCCAAACACATTGGTCTTACTCTTGGCATTGACTGCTCTCTCTCTTCAGAGAGATGTAGAATCCAAAGGCATAGCCCAAAACTTAATCGTTTGAAGTTTCATTTCACAAATTCAGAAAAATATATGTCCTGTTGATTTTTAATATACATCATACTGCCGTTAAGATTTTCAAACAGTAGTATTCTACAATTTAGATGAAAATTGAAGGTAGTGTAACAACAACAACAACAACAACAACAAAGCGTTTATTCCACGTTTTTTTTTAGTCATTTTCTTCTCTTCAAGTTTATTTAAGGACAAGGTAGTTTATGACCCATGATGAAAATATTAAGTAGAAACCACCGCCCCAACAAAACATAAACCTCATGGCCCACAAAAAATTGATCAAACCAGAACAAAAAATAAAGTTTCCATGCAAGTCATGTGCTAAATCGAGATTGTCAACAAGCCTTGAGCTGTCAACAACAAGCCTTGAGCCTTTAGCTAAAAAAGAAAGAAGAAAAGATGTCAGCTTTGATTTGTCCCTTAGCCACATGTCCACAGTCCAGCTAAAAGAACAGACATTGCTGACTTAAGAAAGAGTTGATCCATTAAAAAGAGGACATGACATAGTTTAAAATTAACAAGAGCTAATTAAGAGGGTAGAAATCGTTACTTGTGTCATGCCGTGGACTCTGGTCATTAAAGTGTCGAGCAAAGTTTGGCTTCGTCTTCTTTCAACGTGTTCAGGACCACAGAGAAAGGCTACATGCAGAATATGGTCCCAGCAAATAGTAAGCACATTAATTTGAGTAAATATCATCATCAGAAAGCTCATAACTTTTATCAGCTCAGTTGGTACATTTCTATTTACCAAAATTACTGGGTTATATCTACACTAGTAGGTCGGTATATTCACATATTGAGGCCTCAAAATCGCTAGGTAGAGTGAGTGCCTTCCTCTGTAAGCTTTAATCTAAGCAAAATCGAGGATATTACGTAACAGACCTGCGCCAGAGTTCCTCTTAACAGAGTTAAGATGCACTTAGTAAACGTTTATGTTGTATCTAGATCAGTGGAGGAAAGAGTAGAAAAAGGAACATGGGTGAACCAAATTAGCACTATGATGATTGTGTTTTTTCCAATGATGACAGCAGTGTGGTTAACTGCTCCTCGAGTGAACATGTTAAAATTGATGATGGGTCACATCATTAATTACTCAGATTACTGATGATCTTCAATTTCAATAGTTACCATTATATCTTGACTGCCCCTGCCCTCTTTAACTTACATTATTCCCTCTCTCAAAACTGTATATCTAACTTCACTGACAGCTCAAGTCACCAAGAAGACGACGATCAAGAACAGACAAAGATTGATGCACATCTATTAAAACCAGGGAAACCAAGGGAATGTCACACAAAAGTCTGCTATCATAATGGTTGCTAACATTTTTAAGTGATATATGTGGCGACCATTAGAAGAAAGTAAAGAAAGTATGATGACACAGAAACCACCCATTTTAATGCTAATAATAAATAATTGCATGACTATGACAAAGAAACTTGTCAGACATAATCATGACCAACATACTATCAAAATCCCAACATCTAGAGTTTAAAAGGAACGAAAATGTACGATTCAAACATTAATGACGAGGATAATAGTGATTGAGATCATAAAATCCACACCAGCAACCTCCTTAATTATTCTCATTCTTCATTTGGAAACCTTCAATTTCCTTCTAGTTATTAAACTAACATCACGAGATTAAGAAACCATGTGCCCAAGATATATCATCAACAACTATAGCTTCTTTCAAAGATAATTAATCACTTCCACATATGTCAGCAATGCCATCAATCAAGTGATAAAAGCAGACTTTGCTGACTAAAAGGTTAAGTAGATGCATCTAAGTAAATTGACTTGTTATGGGCAGAACATTAAGGCATAAACTAAAATGTCGGAGAATTGCATTCCATTATAAAGACCATTCAAGCCTGCAAAAAAATTGGTTTGGTCTAGTGTCACTAAAGGGCTGTTTGAATGCTTGAAAGTGAGTCCTAAAGTGCCACTTTTCTTGCACATGTTTTTTTCTAATTACATAAGAGTGAAAGTGGAGAGAGTAAGTAGAATGCAATGACAGTTTCTACTTCATATCCCCAACAAAAGTTACTTTTGAGCTACCTCAAAATGGAGAAGAACTGGACAGAACCGGGTGTTGACGCATGACTACAATGAGGAGGAGACAGAGCGGGGGTGATGGTCAGGCGCTTCAAGTCGACAGTGAGATGCTCCATTTCTATAATATGAAAGACAAAGAGAATACCCTGGTGTAATTTAAAACGCCTAGTATTATTGGAACCACAATTTTGACAGTCCTTCACATAGAGAGGATTGTCAAAACTTAATTTTTGCAGTCCCAGACAGACTTTTCCTGATAAAATTTTGATAGTCCTCTCTATGTAAAAGACTCAAAATTTTACAAGAACTATCAAAGTTGTGGTACCCTGATCATTTTCTGCGGTGCCAATAACATTGATCTTTAAAAAACATCATAAGATGAAACAATAAAACAAGTAGCAACCACTCAGTTATTGTCAATACGGTTTCTATTAATTGTGGACCGGTGCCAAAAAGGTATTTGACAGATCTGCGGAAAAGAGATTTACAAAAGTCAAATGAGTGCAAGTAAAAGAACTGTATGGAAGATGAACAATTCAATGAGTAGAGTCGGGACATGAGTTAAAAAGTATGTGAGAAATGTATTTGAATTATCCTTAATATGATACCAACCAGTAAGAACTCAAGAGAGACCGAGGGAAAGGGAAATATGCAGTATACCAGAGTAATTATAAAATATAATAAATGGATAATATGAATGAATGATAAGCTCGAATCTTCAGCATCAGAGTTCCATGGTAGTACAAGATCAATTCTTAGGAGACCAACTCAGCTTGTTCAAATCCTGTGTGAATGTATAGGTTAAACTAAATGATTAATGAGTGCGCTAACTTTTTCGAGTTTGGTAAGAAACTAGAATTCACAAATTGCATATTTCTTTGGACCCAATAAATTTAGGCCTTCAAAGTAGCCTTAATAGTTAATATAAGCAGGCTAGGCAAAGCAACTTAGGCTCAATATAATACAAAGTTACAAACCAACCATTATGTTTCTGTCCTCTACATGATCCACATGGGTTTACAGTTTACTCAAGCATGAACACATCCACCACCACCACCATAAAATTAACTAGAAATATTATCAGACTGAAAAAATGAGGTGGGCATGCAAACACGTGATCAGTACCCCCAAGAAACAATAGATCTAGCTACCATTGAAGTAGTAGGCACTTCCTTTATCTCCTTTCCACAAGCCACTACCAGCAGAAAGGAAGGCAGCCATATTTGACTTTGAAAGGTTTACTGCACTCTAAAAGTGAATTGTTAAAGGGAGAGCTATACCTATACCTAATATATATATGGCTGAGCCAAACAAAAGCTAGGAACACAACCAGTGTTAGTTATTCGTCAAATGGTACCCTAACCAGCCAAGTGTATAAGTTCTGGACCTCCATATCAGCTGCCCTTTTCAGCTCTCAACGTGTCATCTATATCCATTGTTAATTACTTAAAGTTATCGTGTAGTACTATGTTTGATGGATTCATGATTCTTAAAGAAGCATTGATTTACACCTATAGTGTTGGAACTTGAACCTTGCTTTATAAGCAAAAAGAAAATATTATATTGTGTCCTAGAATTTATAATATAATGTTCCCAACTTGAGCTTTGTTACGGATCTGCCTACTTTTTAGCTAGACACTGGGGTATTGGATTCGGTTTCGAGTCATGATTATTCAGTTTGTTTGTTTTGTTATGGTTTGTTGCTTGGGCGTGGGGTTTGGTTTGGTTGAACTACATGGTTTGGAAATGGGGTATTTGTGTCAAGGTTGTAAACGGCGGTAGGCGGGTGCGCGGCGGAGAGAGTCCGCCTACCGCCTAGGCCGCCTAGGCGGTGCCTAGGCGGTTGATACATTTTGAACATTTTTTACTATTTTACCACTGTTTTTTGCATAATATGCATATTTTAAGGGTGTTCCATGCATAACTAAGTTGTAGAATGAAGATTTATAAAGTTTTAGTGTTGTTAGGCCCATAATGTTAAAAAAAAACCTTTTTGGCCAAAATATTTTGTAAAGTATTTATCCGCCTAGGCGCTCGCCTACGCTGCCTCACCTCCGCCTATGCCGCCAACCTCCATTGGCCGCCTACTCCACCGCCTACAGCAAAGCGGTGCGGAGAGGGACCGCCTACCGCCTAGGCGGCCTAGGCGGGCGCCATTTAGAACACTATTTTGTGTTAATTGATGGTTTATATTTGGATGGAGATACTTGCTTAATGGGTTGATACTTAGATGGATTATTGGACGAGGCCCACTTTGGATAGGATACCTATTAAGAAGATCTGTCAAGTCTCATCAATTCATATGATAACTTGTTGGAATCTTTTGATATCTTAGAAGGTCGTTGGATCTTTTCGACATATTGGAATTTTTCTAGTATCTTGGAGGATTAAATAATATCTTTGGAAATCCTTTGCTTAAATATCTTAACCACTTCTATAGTTCTATTGAGATTCATTTTATCTTGTTGGTTGGATTTGTAGCTAGGTCTTTGTGATTGAATTGGTTGTCCTAGAGATGAGCTTTATCTTCTTATAACCACCTTAGAAGCCTACATAAGAGACCATCTCCCTAATTCATTGTTCCAAATTATTCTACTTTTGAGATATATATATAGAGAAGAGAGGAATACCTTGCATATGTCATGTCGAAGTTCTGCTAAAGTATGCAAATGATTCAAAGAAGAAAGAGAAGGCGGGCCGACAAGTTTTACAGAGGACCCCTTCGACTCGTCGTGTAGGCATTTCATAAACAATGAGTGGACGAAACTCTTCTCTCCTTGATCTCTCACTCTTAATAAAATATATTCTCTCATCCTTCTCCTATTCTAGATACGATAATCTAAAAAGAACCAAGATAAAAAGAAGTTATAGATGTTGTATGCTTTTATGTTGATGCTATCTTTATGTAGCGGTTCTATATTTTCTTGGCTTTTGAATGGTGTTGAGAACACGGAATTTGAGAACACTGGACCCTAATTTTGCTTGAATAATGGAATACAGAATTGTTGACTAATCATCTAACTTCACTTAATGGATCTTTAGACTCTGATTTGTACTGATGAGAGTTTAGAACTTAGTAAAATGTGGATTGGCCGATTGAATGTTGATTAGAAAACCATCATAATTGTATGCTAATTAGAAGATCCTCTTGATAGTATATCATTAGAAAATTGTTACGATTTGTATACTAAGTAAAGAACTTGGAATATGGACTGCTACAGTAAAATTGCTATGGACCTGTCCTGAATACTAGTGGTGGGCACCTTTATTGTTGTTGGCTTTGAACATAAGAATTGCTACAGTAAATTTGCTATGGACCTGTCCGAATTACTAAGTGGATTAAAAGCTCGAGCTGCTTCTTGAAATGTTGGGTTTAGTAAGATAGTATTAATAAATGGATCATTGTGCGACACTATTAAACGATATAGATATCGACGCATATGTTATGATAGTATGATACTTGTTGGCACGATTGTCTTTTGTACAAAAAGTTATTGTCATGTCCCGGTCCCGTAGGACCGATCGTCCTCGTTAAGGCGTGATGCCGCACGAGCCTAGATTGCGCTCGTGCAAGGCAGTTTCATAACGGCCGATTACAACAGCTTGCGACGAGGTCGTCGCACAGAAGTCCCAAACAGAAACATTGAATATACAAGACAACACAAGCACTGAAACAAAATCAGAGTCTTTATTGATAATGAACATAAGATTACAAAGGCGCGTAGCCAAGATTACATTCACTCAAACTCACTTTTCACTCTGATTACAAGTCACTCAGCTCTCTCTCATCTCTCAATACAAATCGACGAGCCAGCGGATGCTTCAGATATGCGATGTCCATACATTATGTCTCGTATAAGTTCTGACTCCAAGCGGCCGCACGTCTCGAAACGCCAAGAAACTCCGTACCTCGACGTGTCCAAGCGAGCTCCGTGCCAACGAGCTTCTACCTGTGCCTGCACGTAAACACTGTGTGGGTGTCAGTACTCAACTGTACTGGTGGAGTGAGCTCCTTGAACGTGTTGGTTTTGTATGGGTGGACGAGGAGCTCACTCCACCAGTACAGTTGAGTACTGACACCCACACAGTGTTTATGTGCAGGCACAGGTAGAAGCTCGTTGGCGCGTGTAGAAGCATGGAATTTCAGGCGCATCTTAGGCCAAAATTCCTATGCGTCCTAACTCTCATGCGTCCAAATTAACATGCGCCAGAAAACTCAGCAGAACACTTGGCACAACAGAAAACAACAAAGAGACATAAAAATTGGACTTTTAGTTCATATGAAAGTCTATTACATGTCTAAAACTCTTTTACAAAGGAGAATTCTTTTACAAAGAGAAAGAAAATCCTAAAAGCTACAGCCATGCGCATCACTTGTCAGACGCATCACTCGAAGTGCTACAACCAGGCACATCACTTCAACATACAGCCAGGCGTATCACTCAAGTGTTACAGCCAGGCGCATCATTCCAGCATGTCACTCCCCGTTCCCAGAATGCGTATTTTAATACGTATATTGCTTGAATGTATTTATTTAATATTTATCATGTATTATCCTGTATTTAAATTCCTATAACTTCATGTTAATTAATTACCTGCATTTTATTTTCTGTACTTTATTTTCTGCAATTTTATTATCTGCTCTTTAATTTTCATGTTAATTAATTTCCTGCAATTTTAATATCTGCATTTTATTCCTGCATTTTATTTTCTACTTTTTACCTCCTTGTGTTGCTTTCGGGTTTGGCCTTGGATGACTCCCCTTAAACCCGGCCCATTAGTCTCCCACCTACCACCCTTCCATATTTAAAGCCACCCTCTCCCTTCTCTCTCCTCATTTACTTTTTCTCCACCATTACTTCTTCTTCTTCCTCTCATAACTTCTCCACCTACCAGCAGCAGCAGCAGGAGGCAAGTGCAAACTTGCTTCTACTTGAGAACCATGTTTTATGGTTCATTTGGCTTCCTCTTGTAATTCTAAGAGAGTTTACTACTTAGTATTTTGGATTTCGTTGGCTTGTTTCTTCTAGATCTAAGTTTTTGTATTCGGCTGTTCATGGGTTTTGATCCCCCAACTTAGCGTGTCTTCTGGCTGGGAACTTCGTTTTCTGGCTTGGGACGAAGGTTCAGTCACGCACACGTCTCTACGTGTCTGCGTGGATTTTGAGTCACGCACACGTCTGTACGTGTCTGCGTGTATTTTTAGTCACGCACACGTCTCTACGTGTCTGCGTGGATTTTGAGTCACGCTCATGTTCTTACATGTTAGCGTGGATTTTCAGTCACGCTAACGTTCTCTCTTGAGCGTGCGTGTATTTTCAGTCACGCTGACGTTCTCACTTGAGCGTGCGTGTATTTTCAGTCACGCACATCCTTGCGTGCGTGGATTTCTTGTCACCTTTTCACGTTCACTTGAGTCTGCGTGAATTTTCCTTCACGCTCACACTGTGCATGCCAGCGTGAATTACTTTTTCACGCTCACGCTGTTACACGCTCACTCCTACTAGACTTGGCGTGACTTTTGGCCTTAGCTTAGACTTGTTGGCGTGACTTTCTAACCTGGGTGTTACTATTTGTTCTATAACTTATTCATTTAATGATGGCATGATAATTCTTCTATTATATCCTTACGCCTTTTGCATGAACTTGATAAATCATGATATGTTAATATTGTTAATACAGATTGTTATGTGGAATGTGTCATGTGTCTTGATTGATCCATGGATACCCAGTATGACTAGAACTTAACTCTGAGGAGTTATAGGCTCGACCCCATGTAATACAAATTGACTTTCATGCCTTGTCACCATTGATAATGATTGTGACATCGACTAATAATTGATCATGCGTTCCTAGTTGGAACTAAGAGACTGGCTAGTCGTCTTATTGAATTGAATGAATGAGACACGTTCATGTAATGAACTATTGTACTCGATTAGCCGATCCCGAATATTGGCATACAGGCACATGCAGGCTTCAAATTATTTATTTATTTATTTATTTAGTTATTTATTTTCTTACAAAAATCAGCATGTGTACTTTATGGTCAAGGCATGATTACTCCGTGGTTAGATTTGATTGTTGCATCACGCTATGTAAGACCTACAACATAGCCGCACGGATATCGTTGTAGAGTTGCGCATATCGTACCACGTACAAAAGTACTCATTTGAATGACCATGATCCACGGCATGGGATTTCGCTTAACATAGAGACTATTAAGTTTAATAAAATAATGATGGCATGGAGAGAATGGATTCCCGAGTTCTTATATGGCAGCCCCCTTGGGACGAGTAGTACCCGACGGACCGGCTGGTTCCCACAGATACTGTAAATCTGCCACACGGGCAGGGAACAGTATCTGCTTTTATTATTATTGTATATTGTATATTGATGACGGGCGTCCTGCTGGGACTCGTCTAATTCATGCATGGCGCAATTGATTGACTGGATAGACTAGCCTTGCTTGCACATAGTAAGAACTGAGGAATCCCTAATTGCATAATTCCAGGATAACTTGGAACTCACATTAGCAAGCCGTAGTAGTTGATTGGTCGTTCAAGATGATTTGTTTGTGTACTGCACTACTCTGTTACCTAACTGGGATGATTAGAATGTCAGGACATGACGGGCCAACTTCTGTCCTTGTTTGGTTGGGAGGTTGGTTCGAAGTGTCGTGATGTGATGTGAATCCTAGTGAAAAGCAGAGATCTATTATCATTATATTCTTTTACTTACTGGTTTAGTCCTTCATATCGTCCTTCCTTGCGGTACTTGCTATTAGAGGTCTAACCTCTCTGGTTTTGCATGGCCAGATTTAGAGCCGGTCCCCGAGGATCCAGCTTACTTCCACCTCCAAGATGGTCAATACTAGAGGAATGATCGCAGGAGGACTCGAGTGGGTCCCTTACTTCACCGCTCGTTTTGCTATTTACTTTATACTTAGCCGTTTGGCACCGACATGTTAGTCGGATAGTCTTGCACTTACTTTTACATAATTGTAATTAAGTCAGACTGCAGCTGATAACAATTGTGTATACGTTACTATACCATCTGGCTATGTTTTGTAAAGCCAGATCTCAAGAACATTTTGACTGAGCGTTTGGGACGCCTTACTGCTTTATCTTACATGTTCTCTATTACTGTTTCTTGTTTGAACGATTGAGACAATAGATGTGAAGTGACCATAGTAAGACTTTCATGTAGTATGCACCCCCCCTCGTCTGGTTAGACAGCATTGATCGTATTATACGGTATTCATCTACCCGTAATACGTAGCTGGCTGAGTCATTCCCCCGCTCTCCAGTATTCTAGTTCTGGGGCGTGACACAGCATCTCAGCATAGGCGCATCCCCGTGTATAGTCAGAGCGAATCACTTCCTCGTCAACGTGCGGGCACTCTAACAGGAGGAGTGACTCTTCTAGTCTAACAAAATCGTGACACGATAGCCCCGACCTGCGGCTCTTCCAGCATAACAAAAATCGAGGCACGACCGTCCCGATCTTTGGATGCAACAGGCACCTTCAGCCTGTGTCGGGACACGACGATCCCGATATTTGGATGCAATAGGCACTTTCACAGGCTTGTACGAAAACAGGGCCGATAGTGAATAAACCAACTCGGCACATCTTCGTCTTCGGAAGGAGTTCATCGTCAACTCGCCAAGACAGGGGACCGATCGAGTTCGTCTCCATGAAGGAAAGCTAAGTGAAATGAGAAACAAAACTCTTCACAAAGCTATTTATAGGCCGGGACAACCCTCGCCCATGCGCCAAGTGGCAGTCTCCTCATATTCTGTGCAATGAATTTGCATTAATGACGATGAATCTGTCTCTTCGTATTCAGCCAAGTTAAAAAAGCCATTAACGTCTCGAAGAACTCAACGGACGGGCCAATGAGGATGCGCCATGCGGCAGATGCGCCGTCAGCACCATGCGCTCCGTACCAATGCGCCCAATGGGACATAGACCCATGCGCCTAGTGGGGAACAAACTGATGCGCCCACTTCAACTCGTCACCCATTAAGCATTTAATGCTATGTGATAGAGTTGGCAGCACGTTTTCGAAGACTGAACGGTTGACAGCTTTTTACAGAAAACGAAGAGCCGCAGACGTCAACATCATCATTACTTACTTTTGTCGGCTACAGCTGTCCTGGCCACGTGGCTGGCCGATCACTCACATGCACCTCCACAGCCATGTGCCTAGAAGTCTGCATGCGTCTCAAAAACAATGCGCCCCGATTTACTCCTGATCCCCAAATGACAGAAGCCAAGTCTTTGTATGCGCCTCCACAACCATTCACTCGAAGCCCTGCATGCGCCTCAGAAGCCATGCGCCCAGACTTGTCTGTGACCTCTAAAAGTCATAGACCAAGTCGCTCCATGCGCCAGATCCTAGGCGCATCCTGACAGATCACCCTCCACCAAATCCGAGATCTTTGAGCCATGAACACGCGCCATGTGTCATTTGACTCAGTTATGCCTACGAATGGGTGCTAATCACCCAAGATCTCAGCAACAATCGAATCTCAACAACTGCCAAGTGTCAGCTCCACCGCAGCCCAACAGTGCAGTGCAAACAAGATTCAGCTTCAACTCAGGGCGCATCGTTCATGCGCCCCACAGTATCAGCCACGTGGCATTCCCACGTACAGACGCATCCTACATATGCGCACATTGTAAGCCCCCTGAATTTCCGGGATTATTTTTGAATTTTTTAAAATGAATTATCTTTTGAACTTTTGTAAAATTGATTATTTAATAATAGGTTTAAATCATGTTATTGATTTATTAGTGATTTTGATTATTTTAATATCATTAAATTAGTGTTTTGTGAATTTGTTCTTTGACTAGTATAACCTTAGAGCTGCTTAGCCTAGAGACTAACCATGACCATGGAGGCCTAACCTATGTGACTAGATTAGTTAATTACCACTTTTTAGTCTAAGAATATTTTGATCATTTTGTGACTTTTGAATTATTTAGGATTTTGATTAATTGGTGAATTTTATATTATTTTAATAATATTTAAATTGATGTATTGTAATTTTGTCATTTTTCATATTCTAATATTTTTGTGAATATTTATGTATTAATATTGTATTTTGGGGTTTTATTTGATCGAGTTTGAGTTTTGTCTCATTTCGACTTGTGTTAGTGACCCGGGTCAGTTTTGGATCCAACTGGAACCGACCAACTTGTCATGACCAGACCCAGATATTTACATTTGAATAATCCCATTTGATTTTAGTGGGATTAGGGATTAGAATTAGATTTAGAACTTGGAATTTGGAGTTTTCAAGTTACCATTTTGACCCCAACTCAAAACTACTCATCTATTTGACTTGGAGAGCATTTTGGTAAATTGCCAAATGCCCCCAACCCTCTAAATGTGGCCGGCCACAGCAGCAAACACCCCCTCGCTTCTTCTCATTGCAAGAAAACTCTCTCTCTCTTCCTTTCTCTCATTCTACAAGGGTCCCTTTCTTTCTCCTTGGGATTTTAGGCTCAAAAGTAAGTCAAATCTCTTCTAATTCTCTTCCATACTCTAGATCTCTCCCTAATCTTGGTGCTAACCCTTGTTTATCTCTTATTTGTGATTTTTATCTAAGTAGAACCTAGCATGAAGGGGTTGGAAGCTTAGATTTGGCTCTTGATCCAAAAAGAACCAATTTTGGGACTTTTTCTTGGGATTCCAACTTCCAAGAGGTAAACCCTAACTCTAACTCTTGTAATTGCTCCTAATTAGTGTTATTTGCATATTAGAGGATACCCGAGGCGTAGGACAACCCATTAGAAGAGGTTTGGAACCCATTGGACTCAATTCGGGACTTTCGGGCTAGGTTTAGTGCCAATTTTGAGGAAAATCCTAAATTGACATGTTTGGGTGTTACCCCTAGCCTAATTAGACCTAATTAGGTTAGTTTGGGTGAGATGAGACTAGGTACGTGTCCATATTTGGATACGTGGGGTCGTTTCGCGAGAAATTATAAAAATAGACTTTTTCGGGGTTTTCGGGTTCCAACACACGGGTAACTTTTTACACCGACACTAGAATCGGCAAGCTTGCACCGACACTAGAATCGGCAAGCTAGTACTTAGAATAGGTTCTAATCATTATTTAGAACTCGTGGGTAGAGTTTGGATCGAATCCAGATAGGTTTGGTGTCCGTATCACGCGGTATCGCGAATCGGACACCCCGGAGTCGCCAGAATGGCCATTTGGCCATTCGGACCTCGTTTCTCGTTTTCGCTCGCGTGCGCGAGTTAGATTTCTTGTGTGGGGCACGTGTCTAGGCCCTAGAGGGTAGAATTGCAAGATTTGGATATTCGGATAAGGTTTTGGATCGTTTAGGAGTATATGTATGTATGTATGTATGTATGTATGTATGTATGTGTGTGTCTGGTGGTAGTGGTGGTGTTGGTAGTGTGTGTGTGTGGTGGTAGTGGTGGTGTTGGTAGTATGCATGTATGTGTGTGTGTGTGGGTGTTTATGGATAGATAGATAGATAGATAGATAGATAGATAGGTAGAGGGATGAATGAATTAGTGAATGGATGAATGGATGAATGAATGAATAGAGGGATAGAGGAGTAGAGAGTGGGGAAGAGGGGGCTGCTGCCCCCCTAAAATTCAGCAGCAGCAGCAGCAAAGTCAGCAGCAATAGCAGCAGCTTGGCAGCAGCAAACCCCCCACATTTTGCCCCCTTTTGACCTCCTATACATCCCCCAATAAACCCCCAAGTATACCCCCCCTATATCCACCATATTTTCTACTATATAACCCCATAATTTGTGAGTGATAGAGTGGTGTAGGTTGGTTAGAAAACTAGTGGTTAGAGTGGTAGAAAATAAGCTAAGTCACATGTTAGATATGTTATTTGTTAGTAGGGTAATAGGTAAGGTAAGTTATCATGTATTATGTTAGTGATAGATGTTTAGTTAGATTGTATAGATATAGTTGGTTAGATATAGATAAGTTAGTCTATATATATTAGAGTTAGATTTGAGTGGTATCGTAGGATACCAAGTTGGTATCGTAGGGTAAATGGGATTTACCCTATTTAAGGTATTAAGATACCTTCAAGATACGAGGGTAAGGTATCAAGATACCAAAGTATGGTATCGAGATACAAGGGTAAGAGTTAGAATACCTTGGTAGGGTATTGGAGGATACGTAGAGTGGGGGTAAAGTAGGCAAGGGTATTGGTTAGAGGCTAAGGTATGGATTTTATCCTATGTGAAGGGTAAGGTATCGAGATACTCCAAGATACCAAGTTTGAGTGTCAAGATACCATGGTGTGGTATCGAGATACGAGGGTAGAGTGTTAGAACGCCTTAGTGGAGTATTGGAGGATGAGTAGAGTATGGGTTGGAGGCTAAGGTAATCAGATTACCTTGGAAAGATAAGAAAGGGTAATTTAAGGCAATGCCTATTTCCTAACATATGAGTTTAATACCTTAAGATATAGTTGTAATTAGGATATTATGGTTGGTAATGGTTAGGAATAGTGGATTTAGACTAGTTTTGACCTCGGTTGACCACAGTTGACTATTTTGACCAAAAGTCAATCGTAGCCTAGAAATGACTAGAACTTGACCAAAGTTGACCAGTTGACCCAAAGTCAACTGTTAGTCAACGTTAGTCAAGTTTGACCTAGAGTTGACCAAGGGTTGACCAGAGTTGACCAGTTGACCAAAAGTCAACTGTAAGTCAACCTTTGACTTAAATCGATCTAGTTTGACTTTGTTTGACTTGCCTTGACCTAGTTTGACTTTGTTAGGCCTAGTATGACTTATATTGACTTTGTATAATCTAGATTGACTTAGTTTGACCTTGTTTGGCTTAGATTGACCTAGTGTGACCTAGTTTGGCTTGGTGTGACTTAGTATGACTGAGTTTGACCTAGATTGCATAACATATACTAGAAATTATGCCATACACTCTTAAACCCTAATTAAACTCATGTATATCTCATCTTTAGGTCTGTAACTTCACTCTGAGCCAGATTACACAGTTGACATATTTCTAGCGGATCTCAGGCGAGTACATTCTCTGATAATATTTTTGTTTTATGATATCGTCTATGTTTCTTGTATTTAGTGTAGATATCCTTGTTCTCTTGACACATTGTTCACACGGATTGGTATTTCTCTGGATCCCGTCATGAGATGTTATTCCTCGCTTTCCTTGGTATATCTTGTGCAAGTCTTTCTTGTTCCTTGTGCATTGTATAGATACGATTCCTGCGAAGGCTAGCTACCCTCTCAGAGAATCGTGCGTCATGATGTGTCATGATTGGATCCACTATACTAGTCGGGGGTACGGAGAGTATTGGTGTAGATATGTGGTCAAAGTCTATTGTGCGCCTTGTGCACCTATTGATTGTGAGTGTTGATCATACACCCCACGTATGGTTAGCCAGGCCTGTTACTATTGTGCAATGTCCCAAGCCGGCCACATTTATAGCTAGTGCTCACACACCTAGATAGATGATTCTTGATTCTTGTACATGCCATGATCAGTTTTAATTGCCTTGTTCTAGATCTAGATTTACAGCTTACCTTGCCACGATACTCACATGTACATTTCATGATTTCTTGTATATTCACTCTATTTACTGCTACATTTTCAATATCGTCTAATTAGAACTGTTATTTGAGATTTGTGCTCGTTCCATCCTGATTGGATATGTTGACAAAATTTTAGGAGTTGTTATGCCATTATTGGACTTCATGATGTTGCTAGCTGAGGTGGATCTCACTATTCTTCACCGTGAGTTCTCTCAGGAGTTCTAGGCCTGGTAGTTATTTAGTTTTATTATTATTTTTCTCTGTTTTATTCTTGTCTCATATGATCCTTGTAGATTCTAGTTGTTCTAGTGATATTGTTATTATTTCTTGTCTTATCTTCCTTAGTTTTCGTGATGTGACATGAGTACATTTCTAGTTATGGATCTTTAGATATTGTAGTTAGTATCGGGTATTTTACAGCGCTCTACCGTCGATACTGTGGCGTAGGCTGGACGTGGTCCACGTATTCGTACCCGTATATCCGGGTGCGGGTCGTGACACGCATGAGCAGACCAGTCTGCTGCCTATAAATGGAAGGATCATTCCTTCATCCAGACACATGGAGAGATCATAATATCTACATACAGAGAAAAGAAGAGACACGTAACGTCTACTTCTCCTCCAAACGCTTCGGCATCCAAAGCAGCCCAGACCTTCAGAGAATTCAAGATCGTCGTCAGATCGTCAACGGAGTCAACGCATTACCACTCGCTCCACCGATACAGTTCCCAGATAAAAACAAAAGTGCACTCCCAGGACTACGTCTAAGTCCTACATTATATACTGTTCTGTTTGTAATTGAAATAACAAAGTTTTATCACTCAACAAAACCTTGTCGCATTTTCGATGGCAAACAGAGCGGAGCTCGCTTAGATGCGTTGAGGTACGGAGTTCCTTGGCGTTTCGAGGCGTGCGGCCGCTTGGAGTCAGAACTTATGTGGGACATAATGTATGGACATCGCCTATCTGAAGCATCCGCTGGCTCGTCGATTTGTATTGAGAGATGAGAGAGCCGGGTGACTTGTAATCGGAGTAAAAAAGTGAGCTTGAGTGAATGTAATCTTGGCTACGCGCCTTTGTAATCTTATGTTCATTATCAATAAAGATTCTGATTTTGTTTCAATACTTGTGTTGCCTTGTATATTTAATATTTCTGCTTGAGACTTCTGTGCGACGACCTCGTCGCAAGCTCTTGTAATCGGCCGTTATGAAACTGCCTTGCACGAGCGCAATCTAGGCTCGTGCGGCATCACACCTTAGCGAGGACGATCGGTCCTACGGGACCGAGGCGTGACAGTTATGGCACCGTAATGAGACTCTTTTGTGGAAATTGTTTTGTAACATGAGATGAGCTTTGAGTTTGAAGGTACAAAGGGGAACAGTGAGTTAACTAAGGCTCTAGAGAAGGGAACAAGATGATGCCCTAGAATATATATATATATATATATATATATATATATATATATGGAATTATTGTATTCTTGCTGACCAAAAGAAAGATAATTCTTATATTTTGTTGCATTATCTTCCATCATGTTTATTTGCTTATAAGATAGATTCATATGCATTGATCATGAACAATGTGTGCACAAGTAAACTCCTCAAGAGATATCTCATGCGTTGGGATCGTGTCGGTCTAGAGGGGCTAATAATTTCGAAGATATTTTAAGAAAAAGTTGTTGTATGGGCATTCATGATCTTCAGTTGGGCTTGCCACCCTGAACTATAAGAATTGTTTTTGGGTATATTGTCCTTATCACTCAAGGGTGTAAGGCTATGTTACGGTGAGAAGGATCATTGACCGTCATGTAGACATGAACGCATACTAAGGAGTTATGTTGCATGGTCCTACAAACGGTAGTGCTAACATTTGCTTTACATAGACGAACTTCGACGCCGATAGAATATAATTTTTTTAGATCCTAACACTCCGTTTGCAAGGACGGATCCCTGATGTTAGGAGTTATCTATGTATTACTAATCATTCTTTTGCATGGACGGGCTCCAACGTTTAATACAATTCTCTTTACTTAATCGCAATATAAAATGTTGCCTAATATCTTAATGTTAATGTATGACACACTCGTGATTTAGAGAATTGACCCTAAGATTAGTTTGCACGAGAAACACGAAGGAAATGTGAATGTAAATGTTCTATAACATAGGAATGGTCAAAGGGGACATGCCATGATTGGTATAGAAAAATTATGGATTTGGAATGAATGTAGTTAAAGAATAGAAATATCACAAAATAATATGAATGTTTGTATTCCACATGATTTTTTGTGTTTGATTTTAGGTACGTTGGATTTTGTCACTCACTAGTACATTATATTAACCCTCACCATTTCAATTGCGGAAAGAGACATTAGTTTCTTATTGGATAGTTTTATTTCATTGATGGAATTTTATTCTTTCTACTTAATGGATATAATGTATGGAACAATGGTTGGAGTAAGTCTTGGTTGTACTTGTTTGATGGTTTTCATTTTGGGATAATTTTTATATTGTGATTTCTGTTGTAAGTTATGATATTCTGTTTTGACTATAAAATGTTGCTATATTCACTTGTTACAAGTGTTGTATTTTCTGCTGCATTTGTAAGTCTTAAATATTCTGCTGCTTTATGAATTATATTTGAATTTGAGAATCAGAATTTTCTTGCGTTGTAGAAGTCAATTTAAATTTGTACGACATCACGTCCCAAGAACTTGAATATGAGTATCGGAATCAAGGATTGAAAGAATTTTTTTTCTTAAGCTTGACAAGAGCAAAGATTAAGGTATGTTACCATGAACCCTTTACCAAAATTAATCATAAAGCTCATCCAACATTCGATATAAAATGTTGCACTATAAGGTGGACAATATGTGTTGAGATATACAATAATAATCTTAGCAACAATGATGACAACAGCCACAATGCTATTAAACAAATCATCAGAAAAGGATTCATAAGAATTATATCTATGCTGCTAGTTACGAAAGTTACATAAATGAAGATGTATCTTGATCAACAAGATAAATCACGACTTATGAATTTAAAAATCACCTAAAATATGTTTTTACAAAATCATAAATTTTCAAATTATGAATCGCAATTTAAAGTTTCGTAAGATTTATAACTCTAGGGATCTTTGATTTCTTTCTAAAGCACTTGCTTGCAGCCTAACAACTGTTACAAGTTCTGAGTTCTTGCAACTTCTAACACAATAACCAAATGTGAAACAATGGCTGAAAAAGTAGATATTCGGGCCAGGCATCATACTTTGGTACAATCCTATAGCCAGACTTACATGATGGTTGTTGGACATGCTTGGGACGAAAAATAAGACGCAAAGAATATTACACTAGATATTATACATGTTGTAATTTCTTGATATGTTATTGATAGTCTTCTTGGCTTTATATAGCCTTACAGTCATTATTACAATGATGGAATATACTGTGGATATTCTGTGGCATATTCTGGCATACCAAATATGTCCCAGGATATTCCAATCTACTAAATATGACATCCAACATACTAAATATTCCAATACTCTCCTTCAAGATGGACGAAAAATATTCACTAAGCCCATCTTGTCGCATCCTCTAATCAAACTCACAGAGAAAAGTCCCTTGGTTAGTCCGTCTGCTACCTGATCCCTGGTCGGAATGTGGCCAAGCTCCAGCAATTCACTATCCAGCTTCTTTTTAATAAAGAACCTATCAATCTCGATGTGTTTGGTCTTGTCATGTCGTATTGGATTGTTGGCGATACTAATAGCTGATTGGTTTTCACACCACAACTTCATCTTGGTTCCTTGATCCAGCTTTAGTTCTACCAGCATATTCTTCAACCATAGTAGTTCTGTAACTCCCAGGGCCATAGCTTTGTACTCTGCTTCCGTTGTCGATCTGGCTACCACAGACTGCTTCTTACTCCTCCAGGAGACTAGGTTGTCTCCTACGAATATGCAATATCCCGATGTAGAGCTTCTATCATCGGCACAGCTAGCCCAGTCAGAATCACAGTAGCCTTCACAGTAGCCCCTTCCCGGAGGCACCCTTCAAGTACCTCAGAATCTTGTATACTGCATGCATATGACCCTTCCGTGGGTCGTGCATGCAGCGACTCACCACACTCACTGCAAAGCAGATATCAGGTCGTGTGTGGCTCAGATAGATCAACTTGTCCACCAGTCTCTGATATCTGTCTTGATCAACTGGGTCTCCAGTATCGGCCTTCAACATGAACCTCTGGTCTATTGGCGTTGTTGCAGGTTTGCACCCCAACATCCACGTCTCTGTAAGAAGGTCCAGTACATACTTTCTCTGAGAAAGAACAATCTCCTCTCCGTCTCGAGCGATCTCTATCCCAAGGAAGTAGCGAAGAAGACCAAGGTCCTTTACCTCAAATTCTCTGCCAAGCTTCCCTTTGAGTCGAGCGATCTCCTGCTCATCATCTCCTGTGATAATCATGTCGTCCACATACACCGCAAGCATGATGATGTGACCTCCACTCCGTCTGAAGAATACAGTATGATCAGCATTGATCTGCCGATATTCTATCACTATCATCGCCCTCCTGAATCTGTCAAACCATGTCCGAGGAGACTGCTTTAGTCCATAGAGGGACTTCTTCAACCTGCAGACCTTGTCCACTGTCTGGTTGTGCCGAATCCTGGTGGTATCTCCATGTATACCTCCTCCACCAGATCCCCATGAAGAAATGCATTCTTCACATCCAGTTGGTGTAGCTTCCATCCACCATTTGCTGCCAAAGAAATCAGGATCCTGACAGTACTTATCTTTGTGGCTGGTGCAAAGGTCTCGTCATAGTCGATACCGTACGTCTGACTGTATCCTTTTGCCACCAGTCGAGCTTTGTAGCGCTTAACCTGTCAATCTGAATTCTGTTTCACAGTAAAGATTCACTTGCATCCGACTGCGCTCTTTCCTTCTGGCAGCATCATCAGCTACCAAGTGTGGTTCTTCTCAAGAGCTCCCAACTCCTCGAGCATTGCCGCTTTCTACATTGGATCGTTCTTGGCAACCTGCCAATTGTTAGGTACAGTAATACTATCCAAAGATGCAATAAATGTTCCATGAGAAAAAAAGATATGGTCATAAGAAACAAACTGAGTAAGGTCCCAACCATATCTGTCTGGAAAAAATTTCGCATTGCTGCGAGTGGTCCTTCGTACTGATAATGGTGTAGGAGGAGTAGGGAGAATGATATCACTTGAAGGGGTGGTGGTAGTGTAGGTGTCTCAGGAGTCGAGACGGACGCAGACAAGGGACTTGGCACTGGCACTGTAGGTACTGGTCTTGCAGTTTGCTTCTCTCTCCTGCTGTAGGTAAGTAACTCCCAGTAAGCCGTAGGCCTAACACCTCTCATCTCCTTCCCATGTTCCTCTTCACCTTCCTGCTCCTCCTCGACCGTAGGCCTAACAGGCCGTCAGTTGGGAAGCTTGATCCTAGAGCAGTCAAGTACAACTTCGTTGGCTACTCGACGACTCAAAAGGGGTACATATGCTGGAGTCCAGTAGAAAAGAAGAAGTTTGTAAGTATGAATGTCCACTTCCGGGAGCATGAACCATACTACCGTCAGGAGGGAACTTCAAATCACACGCCTAATACTGCTAGTATGAGGCGAGAGGGGAAGAAGGAGAGCTCAACAGTGACTGATTTAGGAGTTTGGCATGGAATGAGAGCTCAGTAGTGACTGATTTAGGAGTTTGGCATGGAAGCACGGTCGAGGAAGAGCAGGAAGGTGAAGAGGAACAGGGGGAGGAGATGAGAGGTGTTAGGCATACGGCTCAGGGGGAGTTACTTACCTACAGCAGGAGAGAGAAGCAAAGTGCAGGACCAGTACCTACAGTGCCAGTGCCAAGTCTCTTGCCTGCGACCCGTCTCTTTCTCCTGGAAGATCACATTAAGGATATCAAAAGAAACAATGCATTTAAGTTGAAGGATTATAGAACTAATGGACAAGAGACTGACTGGAAAGGATGGAGCATGTAAAACATTGAATAATTTCACTGAACATGTACAATTAACAGTACCCTTACCGACCACTGGCTGGAAAGTGCCATCAGCTGTCTGAATGATGTCTGCTGATGCTAGGTGAGTGTACAAGGAGAACTCACTAGTATTCTCCGTCACATGTCGAGATGCTCCCGAGTCGATAATCCAATCTGACGATTTAAGGAAAACAATGGATGCAAGAGCAAGTGAGTCGTCAGTACCTTCTGATGAATGGGCATACATAACGGCGTTGCCTCCAGCGAAGAATGAGGTGGACGCCTCCTCCGTTGCGCTCCTCCTGTCTCCATCATTGGACGTTTGCTGCTTCCTCCTGAGCACCTCCAGCATGTCCACCAGTGCCTGATCCTCATCGGTAAAGGTGCCGCCAGCTCCTCCATCTCCTTCTGCTACCAGCAGGTTTGTCTGATAGTCTCCTCGACCGCCTCGTCGACCCCCACGACCATGGCCACGTCTTCCAAAATATCATCGTCTACCGAACCCGTCCACCACCTGAATCTCCCTCCTTAGGTGGTTTGGTACAAGCATACCAATGGTGGCCCATCTCTCCGCAGTTGTTGTACTGCAGGTTGTGCTGCCAGGCCTCTCCCTTAGGCCATGTGTCGTCCGAGCTGGTGGCCGTTAGTGCTGACTTTGCTTCGGGAGGACCACATGTCCCCGCTTGTACTCTGATGCGTGTCTCCTCCTGGATCATCGCTGAGATAGCCTCCTCAAGAGTGGGGATCTTCGGTTGGGCGAGAAGTTGGACCGTCCTCTGAGCAAATGTTACAGTCAGCCCTTTGAGAAATTTCATCGTCCTTTCCTGTAGACATACATGTCTCTCTTTACATTTTGGGTCCCGCAACTTATCCGATCTGAGGTGTGGTCGTAATACAGCCACAGATGCTCCAACTATGTGGCATACTCCTACACTGTCCTCTCTCCCTGTAAGGTGTCGTCGATCTCCTCCTTGATCTGGACGACCCGTAAGTTGTTTCCCACACCATCATAGATTCGTCTCAACTTCTCTCACACATCTTTTCACCATCTCAATGCCGTCGACTGTGGCGGCAATAGACTGGACTAAGGAGTTGAGAAGCCAGATGTAAATCACCATATGAGTGGACTTCCACTCGTCATGTTCCGTCGAGCCCTCGTCCGGTTCCGTCTTCTCGCCCGATAGGAACCCCTCCAGGTTCTTTCCTGCGAGGGTTCGCCTTACCCGCCGTGACCAACCCAGATAGGTAGATGGTTCATCCAGCTTCAGATTGATGGAGGGAAGCTCCAACCTTGTCGACGTTCGTGTCATGCTCTCACCAGCCGACATCTTTATCAACTTCATCAACGTTGCAACCTCCGCATGATCCAACTTCTTGATGATCGCCATCGATCCTCCTCTTCGATGATCACGTCACGCTTGTCCTCGTCGTCCGCTTCTAGATCCGAACATGTATTTCCATCAAATCTAGGCATTTGGTGTCAACTTTCGGAACAAGTCGAACAGCAGTGACATGAGTGCCGTCGCGTGCTTCAGTGTCGGCAACAGCCGCAGGAGCCGTGCGCGTCTTAGGAGTGGGAGGCGTCCGGCGCGCGTGCAACAGCACCGCAGCAGTAGCAGCAGCCGCGGGGCGGGGCCGCAGGGTTCTCTAGCCGCGCGTGCGGAATAGGGGCGGGGGCGGGAAGAGAGGGGGGTAGCGGCTAGAGTTAGGGTTTGGAAGGGGGTCAGTTGGTGGAGGCTAGGGTTAGGGTTTGTGGAATTTTGGCTCTGATACCATGTTGTAATTTCTTGATATGTGATTGATAGTCTTCTTGGTTTTATATAGCCTTACAGTCATTATTACAATGATGGAATATACTGTGGATATCCTGTGGCATATTTTGGCATAGAAAATATGTCACAGGATATTCCAATCTACTAAATATGACATCCAACATACTAAATATTCCAACAATACAAGAAGCCCTACTCCCATGGGCCATAGCGTGAGGATCATTAGCATAATGCCCATATGTGAGAAGTGATTGATTTCAAAGCTAGTTTTGGTAAAAAAATGACACCATACGAGTGCAATGTGAATCCATATTTCATAACAATAACAACAAAGCTATTATCCAAAAAATATTGGTATGGATCCGTTTTTTGAATCATTTTTTTTCTTCTATTCAGCTCTTTTGAGGGCCATTATTTGTAACACTAACAAGAAGCATAGCATTCTTTAAAAACTCGATTCATATTAGTTCAGGCTTACCCTCTATTCCTAGAAATACCTCTAGTCCTAGCAACTCATTTAACACTCCTCCTTATCGAAGTATCTATTGGTCTATGTTACACATATCCAAATCATACTATTTTCTCTCATCTTGTCATCAATTGGTACCACCTTTAACTGTCCTCGAATGCACTCATTTCTCAACAAATTTTTCAATCTATTGTCACTCATTTACCTTAAGATTCTTATTTTTGCTACACTAATTTTATGGATGTGTTGTTTCTTAATTGTCCAACAATATACAACCTTTAACTTTCCTCGAATGCACTCATTTCTTATCAAAATTTTCAATGCATTGTCACTCATTTATCTTATCATTCTTATTTTTGCTACAATAATTTTATGGACATTTTGTTTCTTAATTGTCAAACGATATGATCCATAACGCATGACTTTTCTTAAGTTGTCTTATAAAAAATTTCTTTCAACTTCAAAGATATATTCCGACCACAAAATACTCCAAAAAATATCCTCCACTTTATCCGTCATGTTTAAATTCTATACATGACATCCTTTTTAATCTCTCCATCCTTATAAACAAGAGATCCTAAATACCGAAAAGTATCTCTCCTATTATCTCTTGCCCTTCTCATACGGTGTGTTTTATTATAATTCTCTTTAATGAAATGTTGGTGCTCTCATCGATTCTCTAAACAGAAATACGAATTAGGCTAAAAAGCTCCTCACAAAGATTCTAAGTTCTACGTTTCCAATACAAATCTTTATGCCTTTATGTTGGTACTAAAGCCACCTATAATAATCTAGTTCAATTACTTTACCACTATAGGACATAGTCACATAGCATATCAAGATTTACGAACACTTCCTCGGGAAGATTAGTCATGATGTACCTTGCATTCCAACAAGTCTTCCTCGCAAAACCCTAACCCTATCTGGATTGTGGATGTATTCCAATGAGATTGAGAATTAGGGCTCTTGTTTTTTTGACTAACTTATGGACACGAAATGACTACATCCTCATGCAATGTTCTAAAAAACGGTCTAGACGGCCACCTAGGCGTTGTTCGGCCTCCCGCCGCACCGGAAACCCCCTAGTCGGCCGACCTAGGCGTCCGTTCGGCGCTTAGGCGACCTGTTCGGCTAGGCGGAAAATTCAAAATGTCAAAATTTTAAATTTTAAACTTCAAAAAAAAAAAAAAAATTAAAATCAGATTTCAAAAAAAACAATTCAAGAAAATTCAAAAACTTAAAAAAAATAAAAAAATATTTGCAAAATTTGCAAAAAAAAAATAATATATAAATTAAATTATAAATTTTCTAAAAAAAATCTGTGTGGCCGCCTAAACGCTAGACGGCGGTCATCTCCCGCACCGATTCCGTCTAGCGAAATCTAAAACAATATTCTACGTGATTGGCACGTGGGGGTGGCATGGACGTCTCACTGGATGTAAATGTTCAAAATTGACAGCAGGTGTTTCAAAAAAATAATTTATGAAGTTGGGGTGCCAAAATCGAGCATTGAATAGTTAAGGTGCAAAAAACGTCCGAGCGCTATAGGCACTAGGCAGGCTGTTTGAATCCTTTACTTAAAAAAATGTGCCTGGGTAAAATTATTGAAGCATGTTTTACATCTTTTCTATAAACTCTTCATACTACTACACAATAGCATCTCAAAAACATTATGAACTCATGTCGAATTAATCGCCAATGGTCAGACAGTCAGAATTCACCACATACTGGAAAGAATAGTTGAGTTACTTGAGCATTTCAACCTTAAACAGACTAAAGTAAACGGTTCCAAAAAAAATAAAACAATGTAGAGCATCTTATTCGAGTATCAATTCTAGTTAATGATTGAACCTAAATAACAAAATTTACTGTTGTTACAGTACACTTGGGAATTAAAATGAATTACTCTCTCAGTCTTAGTTTTTTTTGTTTTGTTTTTTTCGCTAAAGCTAATTTCACCAACTCCGTTTTTGCGCTACTAATTATCGATCCTCCAAAATTCCATAGTTTCTCTTTATTTCTATTTTTTGAAGCTAGAGCTTATTTTCGTCATCAACTAACCTAATATACACCACAAAGCCCCATACTGAATGTGCTGTGTTCATGCATAACTAGTGCAAAGGGTAGCAACCTATATCGATCCATGATGTAAGGTTATGGTTTGAGTTCACCAAGCATGATCAGAAGCTCCTAAAGTAAGAAAATTTCTGAATATGCATTCCAGAACTGGAACTTCGGGGGTTTCTAACACAATTCTTGGATTCCGGTGGTACAAATTATCGATAAGATGCAAAACCAGGTTATTTGCTCACAACAGGGATGGGTATATTACTAGGTTCGAGAAGGCTGACCGATAAATTTCACAAAAAATGAACTCTTCCAAAACTCTGGTAATTAATGGTGGTTCCACTAGAGGTCAATCGATAAAATGATATGTAGAAAGGAGTGAAGCATGCATTTGATTTTTCTAAGTACAAGGAGACCACCAAATTTAGGCCAATGCTAAGGGCATTACATAAAGTGTTAGTGGTTGTCAACATTCTCTGCAGTCCTACGCATAGTCAATATTGCAAAAAATTTGATAGTCCTTGATGTGCTTAGGACTGCCAAATTTTCTGCAGTACTGGACTGCCAAAGACTGTCAAAAAAATTTGGTAGTCCTTTATATGCACAGGACTGACAAGCATTCTAGGACTGCAAAAATGGTGACAACTACTAATACTTTGTGTAGTGGTCTTAGCATTGGCCCAAATTTATCCTAAAAACTCCTTAAGAACATCTACGTCCTGTTATGAAACTCAAGAACTGGAGTTCTAGGTTTCTACAGGATTCAGAAAATAACTGATATTTAAGATGAAAAGCAGATGTTTCTGCTTGCTGTAATAGTGAATAGATTCTTTTACCAAAAATAAAAGCTAATCAAATCAAAATTTTCTCACACCGGCTGGAACATAGGACTCCAAAAGCTATAAATTTTGCTAATCCCATCACTTCATCAATCTGAAACTGGGACAAAGTACCGATCAGCAACAATAACTTCCAAAATTTTCACCCGATTCATGAGAAATTTTGCATCCCTATATTGGTAAATTCAATAAATAATTTCAGAAGCAGTAAGATGTGCCTACAAAGCACGAACACTCCTTAAATGGGTGCCGTGTCCGTGTCTTGTCCTGTTGGACATGTCTCAGACACGACCCATAGACTCCAAAATTCACTAGGGCAAGCCAAACCCGGTATTGTGCCTGTTGCACGTGTCCAAATCTTGTCATGTTTTATTAGCGTCCGTGAAACCTAGAAATTTAAGCCTTTGCCTCCATCGGCGCCTCAATTTAACCACTTTGATCAAGATTCGAAGACCCACCAGTTCGATTTTTAGGGTTTCAAACGAGTAGGAAACGCTGAATCTAATTTCAATTGTTAGTGGAATTCCGAAGAGAGGAAGGGAGAAAAAAAAAAGTAGAGGGAAACCCCCTAATTGAAACCCTAGATTTCATTTTTCCCGGTTTAGGTTTTGCTTCAGATCATTTGTCGTTAGTAGAAAATGTACCTGTGATTGATCCTCTTCTTCACCGTTGGCCACCATGCCGATCTCTCTCTCTCTCTCTCTCTCTCTCTCTCTCTGAAATTTGAAATAGATTTTGGGACGCGGGAAAAGAGAGAGGGAGGGTTGGGGTCCATTTATAGACAGTTCGATATGACGCTACGTTTTATGGCCCAGCCCATCTGCAACCCATTTAAAATAGAAATTACATTTCATATCCAATGGAGTCCAAACTGATGGCTATATTAAAACTTTAAAAGAGTTCTGCTACACAGACCGACGGAAAAAATCGCACGCATGAAATCGAAGACACGCGACGGCCTTCCATTCGTCTGAATTGGACCCTGACGTTACTAGGGGGTTTGGTTTCGAGTGGGTCCCAGCCTGGACTAATAGGGGACCGTCACGTGAAGTTACGTATCCTCGATTCACGCGTACAAATTTTTTCTTTAGTATGTGAGGACATTTTGATATTAAATTTCTTTAGCTCTAGTGATGTGGAGACATCATGACTTTATATCTTTGATTATATGAAAAAATAGATTATATAAGATCATAACTCACCATTTTATATTTATTTATTTTTAATGTTATGAGAAAAGTCAATCCATATTTTCTACAATTTAAAACAATTTTATCTTTTTTAAAGTAGAGAGAAAATTATTCTCAAAAAAAATTTATATGTTTTCAAAAAGTAACGTCAAAGTAAAATTTAACCACTTCAAGAGTAAATTTTAACATCAATATTCTTCTTCCTTGAAACACAATTTTAACCACTTCTAAAAAACAACAACAAAAATACAAGTTTCAAAAGGTTTACCGGATTTTAAAAGTTGTCTAAATCCAAATTATCTTTTCAGAATTTTTTTTTCTTCCATAAATTATTGTTACTAAATTGGTTTGGACTTTGGAGATCACTTGAAGAAAAAAAAAAAAAAAGTAAAAACTAAAATAAGCAATCCCTACCCTTGTTAGCAATTCGGTAAACGAAAAAAATTCGGAACGACAAAAAGTACGATTATAAATCGGCAAAAGTACGATTATAAATCAGCACAATATAAGTAAAATACGGTCAAAAATTCGTCTAACGAAAAACATTCGGATCAGATTTAGTTCGTGTTTAGTACGTTTTATATGAACCAATTCGGCACTAAAAATTCGACATATATATAGGGCCCACCCACCTCTACTCTTTCATAAATAAGGGTTCAGTGTAAGAGTAAGAAGAGGTTGGATGATGGAAAACCAAAAGGTTTTTTTTTTATTGTTGCAAGCAACATGTGTAAAGACTCTTGAGTTTCTTTTTTTTTCTGTGAGACTTTTTCTTCTTTTCTTTTGATAATTTTTTAGAATTGTGCCAGTCTTAATATCTAATAGTAGCAAGAGTCAAGAAAGTCAAGACTATTGGATTTCTTGATCACATTTTTTGGCCAAATTTTTTAAAAATTCGTACGGTACGCGTTTAAAATGCCACAGGGTTAAAATTTGCGTACAAATTCGAATTTTTTAAAAGTACGTAAATATTACACGTTTATGTAAGATACAAAAAAATTCGCGTATAATACGCATTTTTTTCGGGTGATTGCTAACAAGGATCCCTACCAGAGAGAGAAACAAATAAAGGTTTTTTCTAAGGGCACTACCCTTTTTGCTAGGGGCTAGCCCAAAAATGTTTCAAAATATTACAAGTTTGCCATCAATTTTTTTTACTTGGGGCTAGCTGTCACGACCCGCTACCCAAATTGTTGGGCCGGGCCGAGTCATGTCCAGCCTACGCTTGAGATAAAACGTAGTAAGTTGTTCTAAAGACAACAGGATAAGACTAAATGTGCTAACAGTTCTATAAGTGAATAAAAGTCATAAATGCTCCAAACACAAAAGTCGTCTCATATAGTAAAATGTCCAAAGTACAAGTCTGAAATGTAAAACTGGATACATGTCCAGTTACAAAATACGTAGTCTAATACATGACTACACTAAGTATCCCAAGTGACTACGCAAACTAGGCGAGTTTTCCCGCAGGTACATCCTCGTAAAGCAAAGCCGGGTCCTCGGCAGTATCTCCATAATATGAGTCGCAGAGTAACTCCTCCTCAGTAAGGACACCTACAACGTTATCCTGTCAGGACGGGAGCAAGTACTGATTCTAGCAAACTAAATATACTAAGCATGAACAAGAATGTAGTAAACTGGAATCATGGCATATCATGGTTTAATTGGTTCTTTTTTTTGAAATGACAACATATAGTTTAAAAGTTTAAAACTGTAGCATGTACGTGAATCGGTCAATAGGTGAATAGGATGTACAGCGACACATATCAAGTTTTTCTGGCATGCACATACGTGCACGAACGGCATCGGTGTATATCCATACACAAACGCGGGATCAGAACATACGACAAGGTCACATATAGAATGTCACCGAGCGCGATAAATACATACGGAGAAGGGGGTCATGTTCACGTACAACACTAACAGTTTTCCCTTAACCCGTTATTTAAACATGTGAGAGATATGAGATACTGTCTAAACATGGTAGAGACTAAAAGTAATACAACATGTAAAGTTCTAACTTGCTACCCCAAGGATCAGCATTTAACATGGTGGGTAAATCACAGTTTATTGTTATAGCAGTATGTAAAGTTCGTAGAAAGTACTTGCCTCTAGCAAAGCAAGCTGCGATAAAAGTGCTATAGATGTCTGATAACTCGTCACTGTAGAAATAAATGCATAAACTTAGTTTTTACACTAAGCTAAAATGCTAAGACACTAATTTGTGAAACACGACTTGTGACTGGGCACCTAGCCAAAATGATGACTTTAGCATAGGAGACCAATGTGGGGTGACACACTACTATAACTAACGTTCTAGGGTCTTTACACTAGTGAGGGGTGAGGTTCAAAATGACTAAAACTCAAAATAACACAAAAGTTGCAAGTCGTAATTATTCAATAAATAAATCAAATGAACATTGTGTTCCAACAATTTTTGAGATTAACAAAAAGCTTAATTTTAAGTAAAATAAAGTACCAAAATGATCCTTGTTAATTATAAAAATTTATTATAATTTTTTTGGAATTTATTAACCAGTACAAGTATTTTATAAAAATCAGTTTTCCAAAGTACCCAGAAAATGAGTTCTGGTTTCATATGCCAAAATGATGGCAAAACTGCAAATTAAATACTATAAAAATTATACTAAATTAGCTAAATTATCATAGTATCTAAATACTATTTTTCTAAAATTTTAACAGCAATTTAAGTATTTTTTAGAAATTCAAAAACAGCATTGTACACTATTAAAATTAAATAATTAATTATCTGCGTATTTTGTCCATGTACATAGTTTGAACCAAAGTTCAAATACAGGACCCAAGGCCATGAATCAAGTCCAATATGACTTGTATAGGTCTTGAATGTGTGAAAACACATTTGGGCCCAAAAACCCATGCTAGGCTTGGACACCAAATGGTTGCAGTAATTTAAATACACAAAAATACAAAGACGTAAGAATATATAATAAATACTAATATTTTAATAGGGTAAAATTATACATAATGGTCATCTAAATATGACAAGTATATTTTCATAGAAAAATAATTTACACTAGGTATAGTGAAATACATATATAAAATGGTATACATATAAAATAATATATACATATGAACATATATACATATATATGCATAAATACATATATGTAATAAAGTACTAAATATAAAATATATATATATATATATATATATATATATATAAATACAGTATATATATAAATATAGTATATATATATATAGTATATATAATAATATATATATATATATATATATATATATATATATATATATATATATATATATATATATATATATATATATATATATATATATATATATATATATATATATATATGTATTATTATATATACTATATTATATATATACTGTATTTATATAATATATAAATATATACTATATATATATATATATAAATACAGTATATATATAAATACAGTATATATATAATATAGTATATATAATAATACATATATATATATATATATATATATATATATATATATATATATATATATATATATATAAAATAACAAAAAAAGAAAAAGAAAAAGAAATAGAAACAACAGCACATGGGGTCGAACTCGGCCCACTGAGCGCGCGCGGGGGGGGGGGAGGGTTTCCTGACTGGGTCGGGCTGGCCAGGGGGTCAGCCCGTGGCTCGTGTTAGGATTAGGTTTTTAGTTTGTTTTATTTAGGTTTAAGTATTAAATAACAGTAGCCCGAAATATCACTCTGTGTCCTGACAGTTTGGGACACAGAGTCTACGTGTCCGTGCTATGCACGACACGTACGAGTCATGAAATACGTGTCCAAGTACTGGACTAGGGTCCCCGTGTCCTGGCGAATCACATACGTGGATTCGAGACACATACGACACGAATATGACACTGCCACTTACGTGTCCGTCTTTAATAGGGGTTTTCGAGAGCCGTGGACGGCGGAGGAAGCGTCGGCGAGGCGGCGCTTGGGTGGCGCTGGGTGTAGCTTGTCGAGGCGAACACGTCGGTGGTGGCTGGGGGCGGTAAAGGTAGCTAGGGAGGTGGCGCTGTGGGGTGGTCGGAGTTAGGGTTACGGCGGGTGGAAAGTAGAGGAGACGGTGGTCGTGGGCGGTCGTGGTGGTGTTTTAGGGTTAGGGTTATGTCTGGGGAAGAATGGGGGTTTTTATAGGTTGGTTAGGGCGGTGGATCGGCCGGGAAAGGCGGGGAAAAGCGAGTCGGCGGTCGTCGGCGGCGTAGCAGTCGGCCAGCCGAGTCGTCGGGGGTGGGTAGAATAGGATTTAGCATTTAGGTCCTCCTAGTTTAGGATTTTATAGTTAGGTCCTAAAAGTGGATGAATGCAAATAGTAATTTGCATTCCACAATTAAAACATTTGATTAATTGCAAACTGATATCGTAATAATTTAATAAATTGCATAATGATATAAAATAATTCTAAAAATTACAGAATAATATTAAAACATTTAAATTAATTGCAAAATGATATTTTTGTATTTAAAAATATTTGAAAATTCTAGAAAAATTCCTAAAAATCCTAATAAATATTTTAAGGCTAAATATGATATTAAAAATTAATTAACACTAATTAAATAAATTTTAAAAAACAGGGGCTGACACTAGCCCAAGCAAATGTATAAATACCAACTTTTGTTTTCTTTTTCTCTCTCCCTCTACTCTTTTCTTTTCTCCCTCAACTCTTTTCTTCTCTCCCTCAACTCTAGGTCAAAGAATTTAACCCCAAATTTTCCCCAACCTACATTTTTTAAATTTTTCTCTCAACTCTAGGTCATTGATTTTTATCCCAAATTTTTCTCTCAACTCTAGGTCATTGACTTCTCTCATTTATTAGTAAGTCATCGAATTAATATATGTTTAATGTTTTAAACATGAATTTCACATATAAAAAGTTGAATTATGTGTTTAATGTAGAAAAATATTGAACATGGAATAACCGGGATCATCAAATGTTGTATACTCTCTTCCCGCCACGTCCGAAGAACACTTTGATGCATCGAAAAAATCGGGTTGTGACACAGAGGACTGTCACCTGTCTGGCAGTCCCGATCATAGATTAGGACTGCCAGAGAGGTGGCAGTCCTTCACATATGTAGGACTGCCAGGGGCCTGACAGTCCTACATATATTTTTTTGTGATTCTAAAATTTCGACAAAAAGTTCTAAAACGGAGGTCCAAACATTATTTTTTTGCGATTATAAAATTTCGGAAGGCCGTCTAACGGTGAAGCGGTTACTTTCAGGCTCCTCAAAGATACGCTCGTTTTGGGATAAACCGGGCCTCGTTTCGACCTCCCAGTCAAAAGTTATGGCCCTTCAAAGTTTCAACTGACCATAAAATACAGGAGAATGATCATTCTCCGTGTTAGAACACGAAAAATATTAATTTCGCATGAGGGTGGCCATTCTCCGCGTTAGTAACACGGAGAATGTCATTCTCCGTCTTAATTTACACGGAGAATAGTCATTCTCTGTGTTAGTAACACGGAGAATGGCATTCTCCGTCTTAATTTACACGGAGAATGGCTATTCTCCGTACTAAATTACACGGAGAATGGTCATTCTCCGTCTTAATTTACACGGAGAATGGCCATTCTCCGTGTAATTTAGCACGGAGAATGGTCATTACATTGTTAAAACGCAGGAGAATGGCCATTCTCCGTATTAGAAACACGAAGAATGTCATTCTCCGTGTTAAATAAAACGGAGAATGCCATTCTTCGTGTTAAATAAAACGGAGAATAGCCATTCTTCGTGTAATTTAGCACGAAGAATGGTCATTACATTGTTAAAATGCAGGAGAATGACCATTCTCCGTATTAGAAACACGGAGAATGCCATTCTCTGTGTTAAATAAAACAGAGAATAGCCATTCTCCGTGTGATTTAGCACGGAGAATGGTCATTACATTGTTAAAACGCAGGAGAATGGCCATTTTCCGTATTAGAAACACGGAGAATGTCATTCTCCGTGTTAAATAAAACGGAGAATGCCATTCTCCGTGTTAAATAAAACGGAGAATAGCCATTCTTTGTGTAATTTAGCACGGAGAATGGTCATTCCAGTGTTAAAACACAGGTGAATGGTCATTCTCCTAATTCAATGTATGACTGCTAGGGGGGTGACAGTCATGATACTGTATCAGATAGCCATTCTTCGTGCTAAATTACACGGAGAATGGCCATTCTCCGTGCTAAATTATACGGAGAATGGCCATTCTCCATTCTAAATTAAGAGTTTTCAGTTGAGGAGCTCCTCACAGAGTTTGATAAGTAGGACTGCCACCCTCCTGGCAGTCCTACACCCCCTGACAGTCCTATATTAAATTAGGACTGCCAGGGTGCTGGCAGTCCTAATTCAATGTAGGACTGCTAGGGGGTGGCAGTCCTGATACTGGATCAGATAGCCATTCTCCGTGCTAAATTATACGGAGAATGGCTATTCTCCGTGCTAAATTATACGGAGAATGGCCATTCTCCGTGCTAAATTACACGGAGAATGGCCATTTTCTGTACTAAATTAAGAGTTTTCAGTTGAGGAGCTCCTCACATAGTTTGATAAGTAGGACTGCCACCTCCCTGGCAGTCCTATACTGAAGTAGGACTGCCATGGTGCTGGCAGTCCTAACTCAAACTTGCTGCTGCAGCAAGTTTCAGTCAGGACTGCCAGCACCCTGGCAGTCCTACTTTATTGTAGGACTGCCAAGTGGGTGGCAGTCCTGATACTGATACTCTGTACATAAAAAACAATAATTCATCACAAGTACATAAACAACAATAATTTATCACAACTACATAAATATTCCACATCCAACTTAAGATTTATTATAATAATCCAACTACAATAATTCATCCCAATAGTTCATCACAACTACAATAATTCATCACAACTACTTAAGTTTCAAAGATTTCACATCCAAATTAAGTTTCAAACAAGTACATAACCATTCCACATCCAACTTAAGTTTGAAACAAGAAAAATATCCAGATCCAACTATATATCATGCTGGGCCTTTGAACGAGACTCCCTATTATTCATGAAGGGGAAGTCGACCACGTCGTCGATGCGATCAAGCTTGTTGGCGACCGCGACACTTGTCACGCCCCGATCCGGGAAATCGCTCGTCCTCGCTAGATTTTACCCGAATCATCGTCCTCGCTGGGGCGTGATGCCGCACGAGCCTGGAATTGCGCTCGTGCAAGGCAAGATAACGATTCACATAGTGATTATCTCAAATTCGTAACATAAGCAGCGAAAGAAAACAAAGTATAACACAAGAATCTCTTTTATTCATAATGAACTGAAGATTACAAGGCTCTGAATAGCCCAACTTAATATGCCAACTGGCTACAACGCTCATGATCTCTCTAGCTCACAAAGGATTACATTGTTTCATACATTATGCCTCTTTATAGCCACCAAGTAGTCTTCGGCCGAACATCTCCATGTCGCAAGTCCGAACGCATATGCGGTAGCTCCTCTTGAACGCCAAGGACTCTATGCCTCGACACGTCCAAGCCAAGCTCCGCCCCGAGCCGATCATAACCTGAGCCTGCACATAAACTAGTGGAGGATTAGTGCTTTTGTCTTCGCTTCGTACTGATCAAGATCCGCTCGCACCCAAACCAAGCACTAAATATATTCAGTGGAACATGCATCTTAAATTGTGATCTTTCTATTTAGCCTTAGGATTGATTTCATGGCAATACTTAAACATAGCACTTTATCATAAATGTGTCCCAAACCGTGTTCCTGCAGCAGACACAGTTAGACATAATCTGAAACATAAACATAGAGAATTGTGCATAGCTCGTCCCTTTTCGCCTAGCCTGCAATGGTTAGAACTTACATAACCAATCATACGATTCGTCAAACCAACCAACCATAAACTTAAACATATGTATAAGGGTGGCAGGCCCTGCGCCTGCACCCAACTCTCATCTCAGCCCATCGGTGTAACACCCAGTTTTCCAGATTAGGGTAATTTTAAAATTTTGTAATTATAATTATTATTTATTGATAATTATTTCATATTATGATTTTTGGTGATTTTTAATCATTTTTAAACTATTTAAAATTATGACTTGTGATTTTGACATTTTACTATTGTTTGGTTTTAATTTTGAGGAATTTGTCACCCCCAGTTTTTAGAAACATAGGTATTTTTGTTATTTTGTATTTTTGAAATTTATTTTATTATTTATGATATTGTTTTGGGATTATTTGAGTCGGGTTCAAATTTCAGCTCAATCCGACTTGAAACGGGGACCCGGGGGTAGTGTTGACTTTAGTGGACCCACACATTAGTTAGCCATGGCCCACATGATAGAAATATTTTAGTTAGAGGTTAGACTAATTATTATGGATAAGGTTAGTGTGATTAGAGACTTTAGAATGACTAATTTAGCCCCAACCAATTAGCCCTTTCCTAATACTAATAGAATAGGTTAGTGGGGGCATTTTGGACCTTACCATAATAGGACAAATATCCCCATATGACCAGCCACTTTGGGAGAGAATATGCTCAAGTTCATTTCATTATTCTCATCCACACTCTCTCTCTTTTGTTCTTCCCCAAATTTCTAGAGAGGAATCCCTAGCAATTTCTCTAACAAATCCTTTCATTTTGCCACCAAATCTTCTTCTTTCCTTCTCCATTCTAGCCAAGGAGGAAGCTACCCAAGTTTGGGAGAATTCGGAGCTCGTTCGTGTCCTTTTGGAATCTCTACGTGTCGGTGTCGCTCCGGGAAGGCTTTTCTTCGATTCGATTTACCGGGAGGTATAAATTCCTTCTCCTTTTCATTTTCTCATGCATATAGGTCTATTTTGAACCCATAGAAATGATTTCCATGGTTGTATCTCCATTGTGTCCATTTCGTGTCCATTTGGAGGTTATAGGAGTGTCCTTTGTGTTGTGGTTGTGTCCATGTGGGAAAATCCCAAATTTGGACACACTATGTGTTGTTGTTATGTATGAATGAATTATTACATTTTTAATCTCATATTTTTTGTATTGGAGATGTGTTCTATAGTGTCTCATATATATATATATTAGTGTAGAGAGTGAGTTCTTGATATATTATGTTATATACTTGTGTTCTTTTGTCTCAAACTATCTAAATCCGTCATGATTTTTATCCACGTTTTTAATTTCAGTCCTAACTTAGAAATATCATAACTTCTAGCTCAAAGCTCGGTTTAATCTCCCGTTTTTTTTAAAAGAAGCGTATTGAAGTTAGCTTTCCAAAAACATATATTAATAGGCCTAATTCTTTCTATAACTTTCTAGAGAATTATTTGAGTGTCAGCTGTACGAAAGACAAACGCGTTCTCGGTGTTTTCGCGATTCCGGGAGTTTCCGAAAACGAAAACGCGATCCGTTTGAAGTTTCGGAAAGCTAACACATAGATCTATAACATACTTTAATCCTAGATTTTAATTCATGCTGAGATGGTACAGTATTGATTATTAGTAGGAGTTACTATTCGGCATATGCATTTTGTGCACCCTTGTGTGTAATATAATGTTCTATTTGATTTTAACCCATGTTAATGTATATACATTATGTAATTAAATAGAGAATACAAGCATGAGTAAATGGTTAAATAAATTATGTATGAGGTGTAAGTATCCTATCTAATGTAAGCATGTATAAGTATGGCTTGTAATGAATATGTAGGTTCCATAGTATGTAATGTATGGTGCATATAGTAGTACAAGAGAATAAATGAATGATGAATGAATGCAAGCATGAATGTAATGTAATAATAGATGTAATGTATGCAATATACAAGTTAATGAGATGTAATGTTCTATGTTAACACAAATCCTATATTACCTCATGTACCCCCTTACACTATGTTGATACTATCACACTTGACACATTGTTCACTTACACTTTGACACTCTTTGATATGTATATACTATGTATGCCCATTTAACCCTCACTTGCCCCTTTGCCATGTTCACATACACACACATAGTCTCTTAAATAAGTATTTATGAATATAGTTAACTTAGCTATGTATGTATATTATATATATGTTAGCATATTATGTTGTAATATATAAGTTTATATAACCATTTGAAATGCCATAATTATAGACCTAATATTGAATACCAATATATGCATGTGTATATATGTGTAGACATATATAGCTTAAAGTAATAGATTACCTAGTGTATATCCAATGTGAATTCTTGCCTATTTGAGTATTGAATAATTGCATGCTATATAGAGTTGGGTGTATATTGGCTTGTATAGCCTTGTATTAATGTGTGCTTGCTAGGAAAGTCTTGGTTAGGCCTAGTAAGACTTGCTGGGTTAGGACATGACCTAGTTTGACCTAGTTTGACTAGTGCAGTTGACCAGAGTTGACCAAGGGTTGACTTTGGCCTAGTTTGACCTAGATTCATGTAGAATGCATTGTAGTGCTTTATATTACCCTTCTGGACATGTTGTGACTTGTGATGTTCTAATTAGGAGCCAGACATCTCTCCTCGGATAGTATCTTTACCTTGGACATTCATATATCAGGCGAGTACATTCTCTGATCATTTTATATCCTGTTTAGAATTATTTTCCTGCTTTAAATTATTTTACTTGATACTGTCACGTTGGTCACACGGATTGGTACTATATGGATCTTTTCATGAGATGTTATCCCCCTCGGGAGCATCGGATACTGCATGTTTTGTACGTTTCACGAATCATCACGTATCTCTATGCTTCCTCTGATTCACGAATCGCTTGTGACACATGTACTCTCATGTTCACAGAGCCATCATGAATCACCTTCACGTATCACTCATTTTATGAGCCATGTGAAGTTTTACGAATCTTAACATAACTTGAACAGATCTTTGTGTATTGATTGGGGATGGGGGAGTAGAAATAGACATGTGAATATTATCCAAGTAGCTGTAGTCATGAATCACTCTCTTAGCTGTAGTCATGAATCTCCTATGCCATTCACATGTTTATATTTTACTCTGACTCACTAGTCACTATTAGTTCTCTATGTATAGTAGATATTTCTATTACAGTTCTCTCTCTATTTACATACTGTATTTCCTTCAGTATCTATATCTTATTTTACTGCATGATTATATTTTCTGACCTGCTATGAACTGTTGAGATGTACTGTGCTCGCTCCCGTCCTGACTGGACCTGTTGATAAATTTTACAGATAGCCTGGAGGTTGCCTGCTAGCCTAGAGGAGACAGTAGAGGTTGCATAGATAGCTAGAATTTTCTTATGGTTTATTTTCTGTCATCTTGAGTTGTATTTATGGATTATTGTAGTTGAGTTTTGGGATGTATTCTGAGTTTGTATCTTAGACACTTAGACTTCTATCTGCTGTATCTCTTTGGATTTCATGTTTTATCTATCTACCATTATGCTCTACCTTATATGTAATTGAGTTTACATTCTGCCATGTCACCCCCATTCGGGGAGTATAAACTGCATAGCCTTATACTGTTAGATGCATGAGACCTAGGACAGCGTTCTACCGCCGACACTGCGGCGTAGGCTGGACGTTGTTATGTTCTCGTGCCCTTACTCTAGGGTGCGGGTCGTGACAATCGGCCCTATCTATATGAAGGTCACGGTGTTTCGCACCGTAATGGACTTGGCATCTCTTATGTGTAAGCCTACGATCACTTCGATACGGGTTGCTAGCCCAGTATCCGAAGGATCCCAAACTTACGGATATCATAGCTTATCACAGCACTGGACGGTCGCAATCCGTCCGAATGATGTGCACCATAAATACCACACATAATTCCCTCCTAGGCCGAACGGTCCCGGTACCCCGGCGTAACCGTCCGAGGGAAGCCGCACCCGTGCACGGGCCATCCGAGTCCATTGACCATGCAATACGTACCATAGCATACAAGTCATACATTCTAACCCATCTCACATTCCATAAACATAGTCCCGTACCGTAACATATCCGCGTCTCATAAACATAATCCACCATCCATATGAGGAGCTCCGTCGGCGTTATGCCCCAACACATCCATATTGATGCACCACGCCCAACGGCTTAGTCATCTCATACTCATATTCAACGCGTACCATTCGTAAGTCATTCTCATAGCCTAGTTCCGTAGTTACTTAGTCTTTTCGTAGCATAAGTGCCCGAGGGCACGCTCAGTGCCGTAATCAATGTTCTACGCCTAGTGTTCAATGTTCTCGGAGCCGTGCACGTGATGCACATTTCAATATCATCTTTCAATATTCTACCATCATTGCCCTACCGCGACTCATACACTTGATGCATGTCGCTTCAATTGTTTGATTGTTCAATGTTCTATCTTAGTGTTCGACACATACTTGGATCTTTTGTCGCCGGGCTACGCTCGCTAACTCGATAACATCTTATGCATACAATGATATCTTTTATTAGACGTGAAGGAATAGGGAGAGAGAGTCAAGAATCCGCCCACCTTAAGTCGATACGCCTTGTCTTTTCGTCGATTGAAGCGGCTCGCTTCTATAACTCGATCGCATAGCTAACTCCCGGACTTAGCCATTCCTTTGAACTACTCGGTTGATTTGGCCTATCGTGCCCATGCCACAATCCGTTGCAAGGTCACGATTTGGTTTCGCAGACACTTCATTGCATAAGGCAAAATGCCGACCTCTTATCGTCCAGCGTAAAAGCATAGCCTGCACACCAGATCAACTAAAATCAGCACTTGCTCAACGGGACTTATCCTTTGCATCGATTTGATCCATAGATTCCAATCGACTCAAAGCATACCTTTGGCCAACGTAACTCTTGTATCGATTCGCATCGATACCTCATCGGGTCAATGCAACTCTTCGAGTCAACGACTCAACGTAATGTACCGGGCGGAGCGGGACATTACATAATATACCACTCAAAATCAGGTTCGTCCTCGAACCGAAACCAACACTTAATCCAAGTGCCTCGCTAGATCGTTTCACGATCTCGTGCTACTATCGTTGGAATCATACAACTTAGTTTAGATCATACACATATTTTAGGCGTCCCACCAATATATGCATTTCAGCCAAGCTCAGTTGTAGGATATCGGGATAAACTAACAAGCTCAACTTAAATCCTCAAACAACAATCATTCCATATTCGACTTTTTTAGATCTTAGCGCATATTCCTAGAGTCCTGCTCGCAAACATCTTCGCATATAACTTGATCCAAACCATAACTTCGATCTCATAAGTTTCTCGACGGCCATCTAACACATGTATTGCATTAAGCCGTTGCGCATCCGATCGCAACAATTCTCTGCAATGTCTACTCGCCCAATCGTTTTTGATCTCTCACATAACTCAAGTCTTTCATTCAATCATTCATAATATTTGGCCTTAACGACATGGACTGAGTCCACATGTCTCAATTTCCTTTGTCTACTATTTGCACTAAGTCTCGCACACAACTATCCCAATACGATCCACATTCTCGAACTACCATTGCATTGCGTCTGGGGCTACCCCCGCTAGGTAACTTATCCAGATATCATGCTCACACTCTCCCGACACAAGAGGTTAACTTGAGTCTACGATGCTCAAAGGCAACAATCTTTCTGACCCAAGGTCTCTCACGATACTTCCATCTCTTATTCTCGACCGAATATGAATCCTTTACTCAATTTCGAATCATTCCCGACTAGTTTATTTCATAATATAGATAGCGCGCTCATGACATAGCCTAACCGTTACTCAAACCGATCTACGACACAACTCTCAGGGTCATTCTTACTATTCGTCGCTCTTGCGCATTGCAAAAATCCTTGCAATCGCCTTACCGCGTCGCTATGCTAAGCACGTTCCTCGACATCTATTCGATCGTCCACCAACTAAGTCTACTTACGTACTTATTCGATCGATCATAAATTTTCTTTCCTGACCATATCGTTCTAGTCGAAGGCTACTCGCTAACTTTCGAAACGCGATGCTCACTCGCTTAGACTTATCCTTAACATGCACTACATCTTTCCTTATTCTCGACAAAATTCCTTATGCGGCTTCCTTAGGGTCGTCCTATGGGACTTCTTACATTCACTTGATTTGGCGGTCAAGTCTTCTAGGGTCATCTGCCCCGAAACTACGCTCGATAATTGAAGATCATCAACGAGGGACAGTTACAACGAACCATGCTATATCCTATCGCGGAGCCAAATCAATTCTCGACAATTCCTACGAGACTTATCCCATCCGACATAACTCACCAACCCATAGTTTATCTATCCCTTCGCGCAACTGATGCGCCGTAACTACTCGAATGACTCATGCGCTTGCGCGCCGTTACTACTCGAATCACTCATGCATTACCGTCGACTATCTCTGCTAGTCGCATGATATCTACTCGCCTCAAATCCGAGTTTATCTATTCGTAATCAGAGTCCGACACATTCCGTACTCCTCGAACAACTTTTGCATCAAACCACAAGTCAAATCCAATTTTGCCATGCCAGGTAAGTTTGATCATCTCCGCTGTATGAATCACCATACCAGCGCTCACGCAGAACGATCGCCCTAATTTAGAGTGACGCATGTGCGGTGCTGGAGTTGCACTCGCATAAGACAAGAATATCAACATAGTGGTTATCTACGAATCAATCCAGACACTTTCGATTTTATCCAAGTAACATCCATCCACTCTTAAATTTTCCGAAGCACTCCTACCGTCATCATTCCAATTGCCATAACTTAACTTGCATCTTATTCATCCAACAACAATGCTCAACATAATTTTTATTCATTCGATCAGAGTATCTCCGAGTTATTGCATATCATCTTTGATACGCCTCAATACCATCGTCGACATGCATAACTTGAACATCTTCCTCTCTCATAAGCTCAAACTCGTTGCAATCACTGTTATCATCCGAACTCGAATACGAATCAAGTCTTGCACACATCAAGATTCATTCCGTTATAGCAAACTACCATAATCGCAACACAATTTTCAATTCACATATTCATTCTCATATCCCTAACTCGCACTTCCAAATCGTGCCACCGACTCCTCGCGCTAACCAAATTTCGTTCGCACAATTTTTTCGTACCTACTCAACTCGTTCCGAAGGAGTCTTCATACTAACTCAGCATAAGTTTGACCGGGTCGGCTATTTCCTCAACTTAATATTCCTTCGCTATGCTCAGCCTATCGTTCGACTTACGCTTAACGAATCCTCGCCCGACGTATCATCCTTGGGTACCGACTTCGCATATACTCGTTCAACTTAATTCACCGAAGCATACTTGTATCGACTCCTATCGAGTCACTCCCACTCGAGTCCCGACACTACTTCGTCCGTTAAGGACAAACATATCGTAACAACATAATCATCTCGACGAAATCTATCGCAAGTCACCAAACGGCTTAACATAGCTATCGTTAAGTGGTATTCCATATACCACTCAGAAATCGAGCCTATCGCAAGTCTGCCTCGTCTGCTGCTGCTGGTGGGACTCAAGAATCCTTTCCACGAAGGAGAAAAGATGTGCAGCATCAACCATCCCCGCAGGCGGAGGCTGCTGCGGTGGAAGGATCTCAGGAATCACAACTGGCCTCCTGACTGGTGGAGGTGCTCCTCCAAAAGTGGCAGAAACACCGACTCCTGAGGGCTGCACTGGCCCTATGGCACTGGGAGCTGGCTGCTGGATACGAGAGGTGGCAGACCCCTCTCCAGCATCTTCCGTCACGGGGCGATGCGATCGCGTCTCAACCATCCTGGAGACACAGATCAAACAAGAAACAATTACTGAGAATGAGTCAAAAAAAATCAAAGGAGGACAGTTTAAATTTCTAAGGAAGACAATAAGCAGCAAAATAGATATACGGAATCTGATAAGGAATTTTCCTAGTGTGATTGAGTACCTTCAAAAATATACTAATTCCTACTGCAGGCTGCAGTGATATTCTAGTTCGAATTCCACTACATTTCCACCCACGACCTGCATGGGCCACCACTAAAAACGTATCACGACCCGCACCCTAGAGTAAGGGCACGAGACGTGGGTACGTCCAGCCTACGCCGCAGTGTCGGCGGTAGAACGCTGTCCTAGGTCACAACATCTAACAGTTGAAGGTAAAAACAGTTATACTCCCCGAATGGGGGTGACATAACAGAATATAACTCAATCACAGCTAAGGTAGAACATGAAAGGAAGATAGATAGATAATAAGATGCAAGATCCAAATCCACAGAAAGTACAGATAGAGAGAAACTAAGTGTTTATGATAAACTCCACAACATCCAGACATAATACAGATCCCAAATGTATATACAACTCAACTCCAAATACTATGAAATAAGATAAACTAACTATGGAGCAACTGTCTCTACTGCTAAGGGATCCGACTGGAAGTTCGGATCGCAAGTGTCCTCTAAGGCTGTCCCATAATAAGTGTCTAAGCAGGCCTCCTCCTCGTCTTCTGTAAAATTTTCAACAGGTCCAGTCAGGACGGGAACGAGCACATATCTCTCAAACAGTTCATAGCAGGTTAGGAGTATAAATCATGCAATAGAGTAAAATACAGGAAGTGCTGAATGAAAGTACAAGTAAACAGGAGATATTTTGTAACTGAAAGTAAATACATGATAGTAGAGACTGTAAGTGACTACGTGATTTAGAGTACAATATGGTTATGTAAACGGCTTAGGGGCACATGAATACAAATAAGGAGGCACATTTATACAGCTACTGGGGATAATGATCACATAACCAATTCTACTCACCCCGCCCCAATCAATACACAAGGATCCATTCAAGTTACGTTATAAGCACATGAATACAACTAAGATACGTGAACTCATGTAATGAGTAGTACATGAGGCACGTGATAAAGCACATGAGAACATGTAAAAACATGAACTAGTACGAGTACAAGGAGTACCTGATGCACATGATAAAGTACATGAACATGAAATACCCGATGCACCCGTAGAGGGATAACATCTCAGGAAAGGATCCATATAGTACTAATCCATGAAAATACGTGTCAGCATCATGTAAAGTAATCTAGAGCAAGAGTATAGTCCAGACAGGTATAAAAAGATCAGAGAATGTACTCGCCTGCTAACTGAATGTCCGAGATGAAAGTACTGTCCGAGGAGTAGTGTCTGGCTCCTATTTAGAACAGTACAAGTCACAACAAGTCCAAAATAGCAATAAAATGCACTACAATGCGTTCTACATGAATCTAGGTCAATCTAGACCAAAGTCAACTCTTGGTCAACTTTGGTCAACCCTAGAAGTCAAACTAGGTCAACCAAGTCAAACTAGTCTAATCTAGGTCTAACAAGCCATTCTAGGTTCTATCAAGACTAATCTAGGTTTACTAGGCAATATCATGCCTATCTAACCTATAACACATATCCACACAAGATATTATCTATATCTAACAATACACATATTGACAAGGCTATAATGTAACTTAGAAATACCTAACCTATAGCCACTATACAATATCACCCATATATCATATCATATATATAATACATTATATCATATATATATATATATATATATATATATATATATATATATATATATATATATATATATATATATATATATATATATATATATATATATACATTTACACACATTCATATATATAACTAATATATATAAGTACAACACTATATAATATAGGATGCCTATATATACCCCTCAACATATATACATACATATGTATAGAGAGAAGGGAACACATGATACTCAAGTGTGTGGGTGTGTGAGTATATGAAAGAGAGTGAGGGTGTGAGGGTGTGGTTCATGAGGGAAACAGTGTGGCATTACAGGAATTCAGTTACAGTTCAGAACATTTTAGAGATTCAGTGACATGTTAAAGAGAATAATTTCAGTTGACAGTTACAATGGAATACCATTCATGAAATCAGTTAAGAAAAAAAGAAATCAAACCTCAGTTCAAATAGGAAGTAATCTCAGATTTAAGGACAACCATTTCTCAGTTTTAGGAAACACAATATCAATTAAAAGAAATCAGTTAGCTATTATTCAGTGCATTCACAGGTTTTAGGAAAATTTTGACAGAAAAATAGTGTAACATTGTGACCCTGTGTGCATTAGAAAACAGTGATATAGGAATCAACCTAATGCAAAACAATGTACAGGGAAATCCTGGAAAATAACAGTTGAAGGGTACACTGAAAAATAGGAAAACAGGGATGCATTTGTGATCCTGAAATCAGTGAATGTGCATAGGAAAATCAGTGAAGGTTTAAAAGAAAAACAGTGATATGCAAGCCTGGGAAAACATAGACAATAGGGCATGTGTTCAAACCTGGAACAATGTAATAATAGGACTGCAAATGCATCTCAGGAAATAGGAAGGGAAATCAGTTCCCAGTATGTATTTCGAAGCCCAACCACAGTCCAAACTCTCATTCCTCAAACAACAACCTATTCTAATAAGTAGTTATCAACTAATATATACTAACAATTATGTCTAGGACCATACATGGCTATTTAACACCAATTAAAACAGATTTAGAATTGGATTAACAGTTTAAAGAAATAAAATCAATCCATGTATTGAGAAGAACCTGTATCAGTCCTGAACAGTGAGCTAACTCAGGTTCTAACTATCCCATTCTCATACCAAAGCCTAATTCGAAAGAAATATTGTATTGACATGAACCAACAATCATGTGAGAATCATCAAACAACAGAACAACAATCTAACTTAGGTTAACACAGGAATTAACAGTTTAGGAAAATGGAAAAATACTGTATATCAGTCTACGTATCAGAAATATGCAGTTCAACCCCATTCGAATCCAATATTCCCACATTAAACCCAATCCAAACATGTAACTAATCTAATATAGTTAATATATCATAATTAGGATCTAAACAATAATTAATAACATGATTTAAAAGCATTAAAATCAATTAAACACAAGAACACAATTTCAGAACATTGACACACACAGTGCACGACACGTGCACATGCAAATGCGTGTCCGATACGACACGAGGGGTCGAACCACTTGGGGGACCCTGTAATGCCGGTTGTCCGTATTGCGTATTTTGAAATACGTGTATGTATTTTATTCTGTATTGTATAATTTTTTGTTTTCTTCATGGCTTGGCTTGGTTATTCTTGGTTCGGGTTGGCTTGGTTCGGTTTGGGATTGCTTTTGGTTCATCATGAACCAAAGGATGAACCCCCTACCTACCACTACTACCATTTATTAACCCTTTCTTCTTTCTCTCTCTTCATTAAACTTCTTCTTCCTTCCTCCATTAACTCTTCACCTACCAGAGAGAGAGAGGTCTAGGCAAGTGCAACTTGCTTCATGGAGGAACTTAAATTTTATTTCTTCATTCTCTTCCTTACAACATTTTAACTTACTTTAGTACTTGGTATTTTCTCTTTCCATGGCTAGATTCTTATAGATCTAAGTTTATTTTATTTCCGGATTTCCTGGGTTTTGATCTACTTAATCTTGTTATTTCTAAGTTTTGATGGTTCCATGTTGTAAAAAATCTTGTTCTGCCCCATTTTGACCTATAGAAGTTCGGATTTGGGCTCCGGATGATGGAGTTGTAGAGCTTGAGGACTTGGCTCTCATGGTGTTCTTCTTCTCTAAAATTTTAGAGAAGATGAACTGTGCTGACTTGACCGCATGATTAATTCATGCGGCAAGTGTTCTCTTCAGCCGCATGGCTGGAAGTACTTCAGCCGCATGAGGGCCGAACTCATCTAGCCGCATGAATCGCTCAATCCCCAGTCGCATATGCTCTGCACTTATTGAGCCGCATGAGACGCTACCCTTCTTGCCGCATGCGCTCTCCCTTAGCCGCATGGGACCCCGCTTCTCCAGCCGCATGAATGCTCTGACTTAGTCTCATGCGCCCTCTCTTCCCGTTGGCCGCATGGGACTTTACTTGACCCAGCCGCATGAGAACTTCCCGAGCTGCATGAACTTGGTCCACTTGTAGCCGTATAGGCGCATGACCCCGCTAACCGCATAAGCGCATGGCTTCGCCCCTGTCCCTGCCGCATGGATTGTTTCCTCAGCCGCATGCGCTTTCCACTTTCCGTAGCCACATGGACTGTTCTCCTCCTGTCGCATGAGCTTGCCTTTCTCTCAGCCGTATGGACCCAATTCATTTCAGCTGCATGAGCTTTGGACCCTCAGCCGCATGAGCTGCTGCCGTATGGATTCTCTTCTTGGCCGCATGCGCCTGACCCTATTGAGCCGCATGGGCTGTTCTCTTCCCAGCCGTATGTGCCTGGACCGCATGGCTCCCTATAGCCCTGTGTTTTTATTATTTTCCCATGTCGTGTAACCCTTTATAGTATATTTTTATGCCCACCAGACATACTCTCGCAGATCCCTGTACATCTTGTTGGCACCAGGATGTATAGAGTACTGCGATCTGTGAGCCTCCTGCATGATCTGCTCTCTGAGCTCCCCGTTAGGCACACATAACCATGAACCGTGCCTCAGGGCACCATCCTCTGCAAGTGAAAACTCGTCATCCACCAACCCTGTACGAACCTGCTCTCGGATACACCGCAGGGCCACATCCTCGAACTGTGTCGCCTTGATCCTGTCTATCAAGTCTGACTGTATCTGAAGGCCCCATAACTGCATCTACACCCCTGGCACAATCACCTCAATCCTAAGGCTCTCCAAGTCTGCAAGCAAGTGCCGATCCATAGTCAAACACATGGCTGTCGGATACCTACTCAAGGCATCGGCAACCACGTTGGCCTTCCCTGGGTGATACTGAAGTGAGATGTCAAAGTCCTTCATCAACTCCAGCCATCTGCGCTGCCTCATGTTGAGATCTTTCTGTGTAAACACATACTTCAAGCTCTTGTGATCTGTGAAAATCTCCACCCTCTCGCCATACAGATAGTGCTTCCACAACTTCAAAGCAAAAATCACCGCCGCCAGCTCCAGGTCATGGGTAGGAAAGTTCTTCTCATGGGGACGTAATTGCCTGGAAGCATAGGCAATCACCTTTCCATGCTGCTGTAAGACACAACCCAGCCCCTTCCCTGAAGCATCACTATAAATAGTGAATCCACCTGATCCTGAAGGCAATGTCAGAATTGGAGCTGTCGTAAGCCGCTTCTTTAATTCATCAAAAGCACATGGCTTCGCCCCTGTCCCTGCCGCTTGGATTGTTGCCTCAGTCGCATGCGCTTCCCTCTTTCCATAGCCACATGGACTGTTCTCCTCCTGCCGTATGAGCTTGCCTTTCTTTCAGCCGTATGGACCCAATTCATTTCAGCTGTATGAGCTTTGGACCCTCAGCCGCATGAGCTGCTGCCGCATGGATTCTCTCCTTGGCCGCATGCGCCTGACCCTATTGAGCCGCATGGGCTGTTCTCTTCCCAGCCGCATGAGATCATTCCTGGCCGCATGTGCCTGGGCCGCATGGCTCCCTATAGCCCTGTGTTTTTATTATTTGCCCATGTCGTGTAACCCTTTATAGTATATTTTTATGCCCATTTTATATCCTTACGCCTTTTTGTTCTGAACTTGATAAATCACGACTTGATTGATATGATTGGGATAACAATTATATATGACATGGTGTGACAAGGAATTAGCATGACACGACAGTGACCCGTAGTGGTGCACTCCTGACAAGTAAACATGATATGACCTGATAGTGGCCCGTCGTGGCGCACTCTTGACCAGTACACTTGACATGAAAACCTGACATGATATATCTGATAAGCTGTTACGACGGCTACCTGACATGACATGACCTGTATAATTAATCCTGGACACCGTGGGCGATTGTGCTTGTACAATAATTCAGTCCTGTCTTGCATCATGTCTAGGAAGGGACTCCTGAGTACCACGGTCAGGAGTATCCATTGAAATGGACTAAGGCTAATAACTAGATTAATACATTAGTTATAAAGAGATCTCCCAGCTACAGGCAATCCCGTTACCTGGGCACGCATTGGGATCTGTAGCCTGCCATCGAGTAGGGCATATTTCCAGCACACTGTCATGTGTTGCACCCTTCAAGCTACCTAAGGGTACATTCGTTTTCTGGACGATGTACCCACCTGAATTCAACTCTAAATCTTTTAACCCGGGTAACCTGGATGGACTGCAGGGCTTATGGCTGTGGAAGATTCTCACTGCATCTTGCTAGTAACTAGGCTTGTGATAACCCTAGTTAGTTAAAGTATCAAGCCGTAGTTCTTGTTTGGCCGTGAAATGATTGGATGGAGTCTAACCAGTCTAGTCTTGTCCCGATCCTGTTCCAAATTACTGCATGACTTGAATGCATGTATTTATTTTACCAATAAATGGTGAGAATTTCAAGTTCTGTTCAGACGAAGGGTTACAACCCCGGTCCTTGTTTGGTTTACGGGTTGTAACCTGGTTATCTGAATAGTTCCATGGTTGTCTCGTCGTATATCATTCTGATGTATTTTCTTTATTTCCAGTTGTTACTTTTATTTATACTCTTGTGCTAATTGCTGGTTTTAGTTCCTAAGTGAAGCTTCCTTTGTGGTACTTGCTCTTTCTGGGATCTGACCCAGCTGGTTTTGTATGGCCAGATTTCGGAGCAGCTCCAGAGGATCTACCGCTTTTCTAGTCCGATGGTGAACACCAGACGTAACCAGGGCAACGAGTGGGTTATTTTTGGCTCTCCCACTTTATTGTAAAAATATTCTTTTGAGACGTTTAGCCGACGAGCACCTGTTTAGCTCGATTGCACTTGAGAGCGGCTAGAAGGCATGAGTACACCTCCCAGAGGATTGTGGATAGGGCCGGAGGTCGAAAGAGATTCCACGGCCAGATGAATCAGTCATCAGCACCAGCCCCGACAGCCAGGGCTTTGACTATTGGAGCTCCGAGGCGGGCGACCTCAGTAACGTCGGTTCAGCATCCAGCCCCGACGTACCCGCAGCAGCAGAAGCAGAAGCAGAAGCAGTCTTCCGCAGTGGGATGTTCTCATTGTGGGAAGCCAGGCCATGTAGTGGCAGAGTGCCGTAGGGCACAGGGATTGTGTCTGGCTTGTGGAGCAGCAGACCATAGGGTTGGATCCTGCCCGAGTAGGGGTGGTTCATCATCGTCCAACCTTTCTAGCTTTTCAGTGAGAGGACCAGCTCCGGTCCAGCAGCAGCAGTATCCATTGCCGAGGCCCTTGCCGCCTCAGTCCTAGGTATTCCAGCAGCAGAACCCCCAGCAGCATGTTCAAGCCCAGGCCCAGAGTCAGAATAGGCAGCGACGATTTCAGCAGAGGGGACCAGCACCCCGAGGGCATGGTCATGCTATGGTGATGGCCGCAGAGGAAGGATTGGCACCAGGAGAGGTAGTGGCATGTACTATTCTCGTCAACTCCTTTTCAGCTTCAGCTTTATTTGATTCTGGTGCATCGCATTCTTTTATGTCTGTACGATTCGCGCACGGGTAGAATTGGAGCCCGAGTCATTATCAGTAACGCTCAATATACTTACTGGTAACAGACTTGTGGGAGTCGATAGGGTGTTTTCCTCGTGTCGGATCGTAGTTAGCGGTAAGAAATTTCCTGCTAGATTGATAGAGTTCCCGATGGCCGATTATGATGTGGTCTTAGGGATGGATTGGTTGAGGAACCAGTATGCTAGAATAAACTGCCATATTGGTAGGGTTGTTTTTAGCATTCCAGGAGAGCCAGAGTTTTCCTTTTCTGGAGGCGCAGTTGAGCCTTCTCCTCCAGTATTGCGGATGGCAGTAGCAGCAGTACAGTTGTCCCGGATAGTCGAAGAGTTTACAGATATTTTCCCAGAAGAGCTTCCAGGTATGCCGCCAGAGCGGGAGATCGAGTTCACCATAGACTTGATTCCAGGGACAGCCCCAGTATCAGAGAGAGTCTACAGGATGGCGCCTTCAGAATTGGAGATATTGTACAAGATGATTGAAGAACTTCGAGCCAAGGGATTCATTCGTGCTAGTGGATCGCCTTGGGGAGCCCCGATGTTTCTTGTGAAAAAGAAGGATGGTACGTCTAGGTTATGTGTTGATTATCGTACCTTGAACTCAGTGACAATCAAGAACAGATATCCTCTCCCGAGGATAGATGACTTGTTTGATCAGCTCAGAGAGGCAGCAGTATTCTCGAAGATCGACTTGCGCTCAGGATATCATCAGATCAGAGTCAGAGAGCAGGACATCCCGAAGACAGCTTTTAGATCGAGATATGGGCATTGGGAGTTCCTTGTTATGCCATTTGGAGCGACCAATGCGTCGGCGGTATTCATGGATCTCATGAATCGTATTTTCATGCCTTACTTGGATCAGTTCGTGATTGTGTTTTTGGATGACATCCTGGTCTACAGCAGGAGTGAAGCGGAGCATGAGCAGCATCTCCGTGTGGTTCTTCAGATTCTCAGGGAGCACCAGTTGTATGCCAAGTTCAGTAAATGCGAGTTCTGGCTCGATCGCATTTCGTACTTGGGTCATATCATCACCCGAGGAGGAGTAGAAGTGGATCCCCAGAAGATTGTGGCTATTGAGTCATGGCCAGTGCCCAGCACCGTCGCAGAAGTCCGTAGTTTTCTTGGATTGGCCGGTTACTACCGGCGGTTCGTTTCAGACTTTGCTCGAATTTCAGCGCCATTGACCCAATTGACCCGCAAGGAGGTGCACTTTGCTTGGACAACAGAGTGCCAGGATTCTTTTGAGAAGTTGAAGCGAGGCTTGATGACGGCTCCCATTCTCGCGCTTCCAGATGGAACCGAAGGGTTCTCAGTGTATTGTGATGCTTCGGGCAGAGGTTTAGGATGTGTTCTGATGCAGCATGGGAAGGTAATAGCTTATGCTTCATGGCAACTTCGTGATCATGAGAGGAATTACCCAACCCATGACTTGGAGCTGGCAGCAGTAGTGTTTGCACTTAAGTTGTGGAGGCACTATTTGTACGGAGATAGGGTAGAGATTTTCACCGACCACAAGAGCCTTAAGTATGTTTTCACCCAGAAGGATCTTAACATGCGTCAGAGGAGGTGGCTGGAGCTTCTTATGGATTATGATGTCAACTTGCAGTATCATCCCGGGAAGGCCAACGTCATTGCAGATGCATTGAGCAGGAGAGCCGGAGTTTATTTCCTAACAGCGCAACCAGAGCTGTTAGCAGATCTTCAGAAGATGGGTATTGAAGTTGTTCTCCCTTCCAGTGTAGCATTGATGGCCAGTATGCAAGTTCAGTCTACTATAGTCGAGAGGATCCGGATGGCGTAGTCAGCAGATTCTAAGCTTCAGCGACTCAGAGCAGAGTGTGAGGCAGGCCGGCGACCAGAGTTATGCATTCATGAGGACGGTACACTTAGGCATGGTAAGCGTCTTTGTGTACCCAGTGGAGATATCAGACTGGAAATCATGGCAGAGGCTCACAGTTCTCAGTATTCCATTCATCCGGGCGGTACGAAGATGTACCGTGATATCCGGCAGCACTTTTGGTGGAATGGCATGAAGAGGGAGATAGTCCGGTTTGTCTCTCAGTGTTTGGTTTGTCAACAAGTTGAAGCTGAGCATCAGAGGCCGGCTGGACTTCTTCAGCCCTTGCCGATCCCAGAATGGAAATGGAAACATGTGACCATGGATTTTGTGATCGGATTGCCTAGATCTCCAGCTGGTCGAGATGCTATCTGGGTTATAGTTGATCGGCTCACGAAGGTAGCTCACATCCTCCCGTTCAGAGTTGGTCAGTCGACGTCTCAGTTAGCAGAGATGTACCTCAGGCAGATTGTCAGGTTGTACGGAGTGCCAGTCAGTATCACCTCGGACCGAGATTCAAGGTTCACGTCGCACTTCTGGCGTAGCCTGCAGGAGAGTTTGGGAACTCATCTCCAGTTCAGTTCAGCATATCATCCGCAGACAGATGGCCAGTCGGAGCGCACAATCCAGACTCTTGAAGACATGTTGCGGTCCTGTACACTTGACTTCGATGGCTCATGGGAAGATCACCTGCACCTGGTGGAGTTCTCGTACAATAATAGCTTCTAGGCCAGTATTCAGATGGCACCGTTCGAGGCACTGTATGGTAGGAAGTGCAGATCCCCGCTAGCATGGAATGATGTTAGAGAGAGGCAGATGCTCGGTCCAAAAATGATTGCCCAGACAGTTGAAGTGGTCAGAAGAGTTCGGGATCATCTTCGAGTTGCCCAAGATCGCCAGCGCCATTGGGCCGATTCTCATCGACGCCCTCTCGAGTTTTCCGTCGGTGACCATGTATTCCTGAGGATTTCGCCTAACCGTGGCGTCATTCGTTTTGGCGTACGGGGAAAGCTTAGTCCTAGGTATATAGGGCCATTTGACATTCTGGAGCGAGTAGGAGATGTATCATATCGTCTCGCTCTTCCGCCGTCGCTAAGCGAGGTACATGATGTGTTCCATGTATCCCAAATACGACGGTATATCCCGGACCCGAGCCACATCCTAGATCATTCGGAATTGGTTGTTGGTACCAACCTTTCGTATAAGGAGAAGCCCGTGTCTATATTGGACCGAAGAGAGAAGACACTCAAGAATAAGACTATCAAATTAGTCCGAGACGCTTGGGGTCATCACTCTTTGGGTGAGTCAACGTGGGAGCGTGAGGATGACATCCGATCGCGGTATCCCGACTTGTTTGACTCGTGAGGTATAATGTCTTCCTTATGCCTCATGCCTTCAATTTCTTGCTTGAATGAGTGATTGCATGCCTAGTTATAGCTTGCTTACGATTAATATAGCTTGTCCTCGTCTCTCTAGCCTCTTAATTAAATTCCGAGGACGAAATTCTTTTAAGGTGGATAGAGTTGTAATGCCTGTTGTCCGTATTGCGTATTTTGAAATACGTGTACGTATTTTATTCTATATTGCATGATTCCTTGTTTTCTTCATGGCTTGGCTTGGTTATTCTTGGTTCGGGTTGGCTTGGTTCGGTTTGGGATTGCTTTTGGTTCATCATGAACCAAAGGATGAACCCCCTACCTACCACCACTACCATTTATTAACCCTTTCTTCTTTCACTCTCTTCATTAAACTTCTTCTTCCTTCCTCCATTAACTCTTCACCTACCAGAGAGAGAGGTCTAGGCAAGTACAACTTGCTTCATGGAGGAACTCAAATTTTATTGCTTCATTCTCTTCCTTACAACATTTTAACTTACTTTAGTACTTGGCATTTCCTCTTTCCATGGCCAGATTCTTGTAGATCTAGGTTTATTTTATTTTTGGATTTTCTGGGTTTTGATCTACTTAATCTTGTTATTTCTAAGTTTTGATGGTTCCATGTTGTAGAGAATCTTGTTTTGTCCCATTTTGACCTATAGAAGTTCGGATTTGGGCTCCGGATGATGGAGTTGTGGAGCTTGAGGACTTGGCTCTCATGGTGTTCTTCTTCTCTGAAATTTTGGAGAAGATGAACTGTGCTGACTTGACCGCATGATTAATTCATGCGGCAAGTGTTCTCTTCAGCCGCATGGCTGGAAGTACTTCAGCCGCATGAGGGCCGAACTCATCTAGCCGCATGACTCGCTCAATCTCCAGCCGCATATGCTCTGCACTTCTTGAGCCGCATGAGACGCTACCCTTCTGGCCGCATGCGCCCTCCCTTAGCCGCATGGGACCCCGCTTCTCCAGCCGCATGAATGCTCTGACTTAGTCTCATGCGCCCTCTCTTCCCGTTGGCCGCATGGGACTTTACTTGACCCAGCCGCATGAGAACTTCTTCCCGAGCCGCATGAACTTGGTCCACTTGTAGCCGCATAGGCGCATGACCCCGCTAACTGCATAAGCGTATGGCTTCGCCCCTGTCCCTCCCGTATGGATTGTTGCCTCAGCCGCATGCGCTTCCCACTTTCCATAGCCACATGGACTGTTCTCCTCCTGCCGCATGAGCTTGCCTTTCTCTCAGCCGTATGGACCCAATTCATTTCAGCTGCATGAGCTTTGGACCCTCAGCCGCATGAGCTGTTGCCGCATGGATTCTCTTCTTGGCCGCATGCGCCTGACCCTATTGAGCTGCATAGGCTGTTCTCTTCCCAGCCGTATGAGATCATTCCTGGCCGCATATGCCTGGGCCGCATGGCTCCCTATAGCCCTGTATTTTTATTATTTGCCCATGTCGTGTAACCCTTTATAGTATATTTTTATGCCCATTTTATATCCTTATGCCTTTTTGTCCTGAACTTGATAAATCACGACTTGATTGATATGATCGGGATAATAATTATATATGACATGGTGTGACAAGGAACTAGCATGACACGATAGTGACCCGTAGTGGTGCACTCCTGACAAGTAAACATGACATGACCTGATAGTGGCCCGTCGTGGCGCACTCTTGACCAGTACACTTGACATGAAAACCTGACATGATATATCTGATAAGCTGTTGCGACGGCTACCTGACATGACATGACCTGTATAATTAATCCTGGACACCGTGGGCGATTGTGCTTGTACAATAATTCAGTCCTGTCTTGCATCATGTCTAGGAGGGGACTCCTGAGTACCACGGTCAGGAGTATCCATTGAAATGGACTAAGGCTAATAACTAGATTAATACATTAGTCATAAAGAGATCTCCCAGCTACAGGCAATCCCGTTACCTGGGCACGCCTTGGGATCTGTAGCCTGCCGTCGAGTAGGACATATTTCCAGCACACTGTCATGTGTTGTACCCTTCAAGCTACCTAAGGGTACATTCGTTTCCTGGACGATGTACCCACCTGAATTCAACTCTAAATCTTTTAACCCGGATAACCTGGATGGACTGCAGGGCTTGTGGCTGTGGAAGATTCTTACTGCATCTTGCTAGTAACTAGGCTTGTGATAACCCTAGTTAGTTAAAGTATCAAGCCGTAGTTCTTGTTTGGCCGTGAAATGATTGGATGGAGTCTAACCAGTCTAGTCTTGTCCCGATCCTGTTCCAAATTACAGCATGACCTGAATGCATGTATTTATTTTACCGATAAATGGTGAGAATTCCAAGTTCTGTTCAGACGAAGGGTTACAACCCCGGTCCTTGTTTGGTTTACGGGTTGTAACTTGGTTATCTGAATAGTTCCATGGTTATCTCGTCGTATATCATTCTGATGTATTTTCTTTATTTCCAGTTGTTACTTTTATTTATACTCTTGTGCTAATTGCTGGTTTTAGTTCCTAAGTTAAGCTTCCTTTGTGGCACTTGCTCTTTCTGGGATCTGACCCAGCTAGTTTTGTATGGCCAGATTTCGGAGCAGCTCCAGAGGATCTACCGCTTTTCCAGCCCGATGGTGAACACCAGACGTAACCAGGGCAACGAGTGGGTTATTTTTGGCTCTCCCACTTTATTGTAAAAATATTCTTTTGAGGCGTTTAGCCGGCGAGCACATGTTTAGCTCGATTGCACTTACTATTGTCTGGCTACGGGCTGTAACATGATTAACGGATCCTAGGGTTGATCATGTATGACTAAACTCTTGCTAGTCCTAACATTTTGTAACGACTAGCTTCATGATCAGCTGAATATGTAATGTTTGGGACGCCTTACTATTGTATATTTGGTGATCTAACATCTTGTAACATTTACTTACTTGCTTGTGATTGAGACACTAGGCTTGTTCATGACCTTAAGAGACTGTTGGCTTATAGTTAAACCTTCATATATCTAGACAGCCGTGACCGTATAGCGAGATGGTATCCATTTCATATACGTAGCTGGCTATGTCTGCCCCCGCTCTCCAGTATTCTGGTTCTGGGGCGTGACAGCTCCACCTCCCTGCTGTCCTCGCCCAAAAGCCCCAGGGCAATCCCTCAACTGGTGATCTCCCGCACCACAAAGAAGGCACTTGCCTAGCTTCTTCCTGCACTCATGGATCATGTGCCCCGGCTTCTTGCAGAAGGCACAAACGACTACCTGACGAGGTGCCTGCTGCCCTCTCTGCTGCTGGTGCACCTGCTGAAAGGGTGCACGACCCTGCTGCTGATACTGCTGAGCTGGCCTCTGCTGCTGCTGCTGGAAGTGAGACCTCTTGGCCTGTCCCTGATTGCTACTGCCACCCTGGAAGTCACGACCCCTCTTCTGCTTCAGCCCTAGGTCGTCTTCCGCCGCCATAGCCCCAGAAAATATCTCAGCATAAGTAGCGTTCCGGTCGCTCTTAGTCAGCGATCGAACCTCTCTAATCAAGCCTCGACGAAACTTCCTCGCCTTCGTCTTCTCAGACAAGTCATCAATAAACCGGGCCAATCTGCAGAACTCCCCGGCATACTCAGCTACCGTCTGGTTCCCCTGAACCAGAGCCTCGAACTGTGCCTCGATACCTCCCAAGGCAACATCAGGAAAGAACTGCTCCTTAAACAGCTCCTTGAACTGGGCCCAAGTCTGGCCCTCAACTCCCACCCTGGGATCTGTCTGATACCACGCACGGGCTAAGTCCTGCATCTGACTGCCCGCCGCCTCGATCTGGAGTCGATCTGGTATCTCCGCCAGTCGGAAGATCTCCTCGATATGCTCTATCCAGTCGTCTGCAACATGGATGCCCTCTGTGCCGAAGAACTCCCGAGGATGCATCTTCTGGAAGTCCTGAATGTCCTTCTTCCTCCGACGGGGCTGCAGCTGGATGCCCTGAGCTGTAATCATCTCGACTGTAGTACGAACCAGCTGGTGTGCCTCATCGATCCCCTGCCTGAAATCTGCAGTCTGCCTCGTCTGCTGCTGCTGGTGGGACTCAAGAATCCTCTCCACGAAGGAGAAGAGATGTGCAGCATCTACCATCCCCGCAGACGGAGGTTGCTGCGGTGGAAGGATCTCAGGAATCACAACTGGCCTCCTGAATGATGGAGGTGCTCCTCCAAAAGTGGCAGAAACACCGACTCCTGAGGGCTGTACTGGCCCTGTGGCACTGGAAGCTGGCTGCTGGACATGAGAGGTGGCAGACCCCTCTCCAGCATCTCCCGTCACGGGGCGATGCGATCGCGTCTCAACCATCCTGGAGACACAGATCAAACAAGAAACAATTACTGAGAATGAGTCGAAAAAATCAAAGGAGGACAGTTTAAATTTCTAAGGAAGACAATAAGCAGCAAAATAGATATACGAAATCTGATAAGGAATTTTCCTAGTGTGATTGAGTACCTTCAAAAATATACTAATTCCTACTGCAGGCTGCAGTGATATTCTAGTTCGAATACCACTACATTTCCAACCACGACCTGCATGGGCCACCACTAAAAACGTGTCACGATCCGCACCCTAGAGTAAGGGCACGAGACGTGGGTACGTCCAGCCTACGCCGCAGTGTCGGCGGTAGAACGCTGTCCTAGGTCACAACATCTAACAGTTGAAGGTAAAAACAGTTATACTCCCCGAATGGGGGTGACATAACAGAATATAACTCAATCACAGCTAAGGTAGAACATGAAAGGAAGATAGATAGATAATAAGATGCAAGATCCAAATCCACAGAAAGTACAGATAGAGAGAAACTAAGTGTTTATGATAAACTCCACAACATCCAGACATAATACAGATCCCAAATGTATATACAACTCAACTCCAAATACTATGAAATAAGATAAACTAACTATGGAGCAACTGTCTCTACTGCTAAGGGATCCGACTGGAAGTTCGGATCGCAAGTGTCCTCTAAGGCTGTCCCATAATAAGTGTCTAAGCAGGTCTCCTCCTCGTCCTCTGTAAAATTTTCAACAGGTCCAGTCAGGACGGGAACGAGCACATATCTCTCAAACAGTTCATAGCAGGTTAGGAGTATAAATCATGCAATAGAGTAAAATACAGGAAGTGCTGAATAGAAGTACAAGTAAACAGGAGATATTTTGTAACTGAAAGTAAATACATGATAGTAGAGACTATAAGTGACTACGTGATTTAGAGTACAATATGGTTATGTAAACGGCTTAGGGGCACATGAATACAAATAAGGAGGCACATTTATACAGCGACTGGGGATAATGATCACATAACCAATTCTACTCACCCCGCCACAATCAATACACAAGGATCCATTCAAGTTACGTTATAAGCACATGAATACAACTAAGATACGTGAACTCATGTAATGAGTAGTACATGAGGCACGTGATAAAGCACATGAGAACATGTAAAAACATGAACTAGTACGAGTACAAGGAGTACCTGATGCACATGATAAAGTACATGAACATGAAATACCCGATGCACCCGTAGAGGGATAACATCTCAGGAAAGGATCCATATAGTACTAATCCGTGAAAATACGTGTCAGCATCATGTAAAGTAATCTAGAACAAGAGTATAGTCCAGACAGGTATGAAAAGATCAGAGAATGTACTCGCCTGCTAACTGAATGTCCGAGATGAAAGTACTGTCCGAGGAGTAGTGTCTGGCTCTTATTTAGAACATTACAAGTCACAACAAGTCCAGAATAGCAATAAAATGCACTACAATGCGTTCTACATGAATCTAGGTCAATCTAGACCAAAGTCAACTCTTGGTCAACTTTGGTCAACCCTAGAAGTCAAACTAGGTCAACCAAGTCAACCTAAGTCAAACTAGTCTAATCTAGGTCTAACAAGCCATTCTAGGTTCTAACAAGACTAATCTAGGTTTACTAGGCAATATCATGCCTATCTAACCTATAACACATATCCACACAAGATATTATCTATATCTAACAATACACATATTGACAAGGCTATAATGTAACTTAGAAATACCTAACCTATAGCCACTATACAATATCACCCATATATCATATCATATATATAATACATTATATCATATATATATATATATATATATATATACATTTACACACATTCATATATATAACTAATATATATAAGTACAACACTATATAATATAGGATGCCTATATATACCCCTCAACATATATACATACATATGTATAGAGAGAAGGGAACACATGATACTCAAGTGTGTGGGTGTGTGAGTATATGAAAGAGAGTGAGGGTGTGGTTCATGAGGGAAACAGTGTGGCATTACAGGAATTCAGTTACAGTTCAGAACATTTTAGAGATTCAGTGACATGTTAAAGAGAATAATTTCAGTTGACAGTTACAATGGAATACCATTCATGAAATCAGTTAAGAAAAAAAGAAATCAAACCTCAGTTCAAATAGGAAGTAATCTCAGATTTAAGGACAACCATTTCTCAGTTTTAGGAAATACAATATCAATTAAAAGAAATCAGTTAGCTATTATTCAGTGCATTCACAGGTTTTAGGAAAATTTTGACAGTAAAATAGTGTAACATTGTGACCCTGTGTGCATTAGAAAACAGTGATATAGGAATCAACCTAATGCAAAACAATGTACAGGGAAATCCTGGAAAATAACAGTTGAAGGGTACACTAAAAAATAGGAAAACAGGGATGCATTTGTGATCCTGAAATCAGTGAATGTGCATAGGAAAATCAGTGAAGGTTTAAAAGAAAAACAGTGATATGCAAGCCTGGGAAAACATAGACAATAGGGCATGTGTTCAAACCTGGAACAATGTAATAATAGGACTGCAAATACATCTCAGGAAATAGGAAGGGAAATCAGTTCCCAGTCTGTATTTCGAAGCCCAACCACAGTCCAAACTCTCATTCCTCAAACAACAACCTATTCTAATAAGTAGTTATCAACTAATATATACTAACAATTATGTCTAGGATCATACATGGCTATTTAACACCAATTAAAACAGATTTAGAATTGGATTAACAGTTTAAAGAAATGAAATCAATCCATGTATTGAGAAGAACCTGTATCAGTCCTGAACAGTGAGCTAACTCAGGTTCTAACTATCCCATTCTCATACCAAAGCCTAATTCGAAAGAAATATTGCATTGACATAAACCAACAATCATGTGAGAATCATCAAACAACAGAACAACAATCTAACTTAGATTAACACAGGAATTAACAGTTTAGGAAAATGGAAAAATACTGTATATCAGTCTACGTATCAGAAATATGCAGTTCAACCCCATTCGAATCCAATATTCCTACATTAAACCCAATCCAAACATGTAACTAATCTAATATAGTTAATATATCATAATTAGGATCTAAACAATAATTAATAACATGATTTAAAAGCATTAAAATCAATTAAACACAAGAACACAATTTCAGAACATTGATACACACAGTGCACGACACGTGCACATGCAAATGCGTGTCCGATACGACACGAGGGGTCGAACCACTTGGGGGACCCTGTAATGCCTGTTGTCCGTATTGCGTATTTTGAAATACATGTACGTATTTTATTCTGTATTGCATGATTCCTTATTTTCTTCATGGCTTGGCTTGGTTATTCTTGGTTCGGGTTGGCTTGGTTCGGTTTGGGATTGCTTTTGGTTCATCATGAACCAAAGGATGAACCCCCTACCTACCACCACTACCATTTATTAACCCTTTCTTCTTTCTCTCTCTTCATTAAACTTCTTCTTCCTTCCTCCATTAACTCTTCACCTACCAGAGAGAGAGAGGTCTAGGCAAGTGCAACTTGCTTCATGGAGGAACTTAAATTTTATTTCTTCATTCTCTTCCTTACAACATTTTAACTTACTTTAGTACTTGGCATTTTCTCTTTCCATGGCTAGATTCTTATAGATCTAGGTTTATTTTATTTTCGGATTTCCTGGGTTTTGATCTACTTAATCTTGTTATTTCTAAGTTTTGATGGTTCCATGTTGTAGAGAATCTTGTTCTGCCCCATTTTGACCTATAGAAGTTCGAATTTGGGCTCCGGATGATGGAGTTGTAGAGCTTGAGGACTTGGCTCTCATGGTGTTCTTCTTCTCTGAAATTTTGGAGAAGATGAACTGTGCTGACTTGACCGCATGATTAATTCATGCGGCAAGTGTTCTCTTCAGCCGCATGGCTGGAAGTACTTCAGCCGCATGAGGGCCGAACTCATCTAGCCGCATGACTCGCTCAATCCCCAGTCGCATATGCTCTGCACTTATTGAGCCGCATGAGACGCTACCCTTCTGGCCGCATGCGCCCTCCCTTAGCCGCATGGGACCCCGCTTCTCCAGCCGCATGAATGCTCTGACTTAGTCTCATGCGCCCTCTCTTCCCGTTGGCAGCATGGGACTTTACTTGACCCAGCCGCATGAGAACTTCCCGAGCCGCATGAACTTGGTCCACTTGTAGCCGCATAGGCGCATGACCCCGCTAACCGCATAAGCGCATGGCTTCGCCCCTGTCCCTGCCGCATGGATTGTTGCCTCAGCCGCATGCGCTTTCCACTTTCCGTAGCCACATGGACTGTTCTCCTCCTGTCGCATGAGCTTGCCTTTCTCTCAGCCGTATGGACCCAATTCATTTCAGCTGCATGAGCTTTGGACCCTCAGCCGCATGAGCTGCTGCCGCATGGATTCTCTCCTTGGCCGCATGCGCCTGACCCTATTGAGCCGCATGGGCTGTTCTCTTTCCAGCCGTATGTGCCTGGGCCGCATGGCTCCCTATAGCCCTGTGTTTTTATTATTTTCCCATGTAGTGTAACCCTTTATAGTATATTTTTATGCCCACCAGACATACTCTCGCAGATCCCTGTACACTTGTTGGTACCAGGATGTATAGAGTACTGCGATCTGTGAGCCTCCTGCATGATCTGCTCTCTGAGCTCCCCGCTAGGCACACATAACCGGGAACCGTGCCTCAGGGCACCATCCTCTGCAAGTAAAAACTCGCCATCCACCAACCCTGTACGAACCTGCTCTCGGATACACCGCAGAGCCACATCCTCGAACTGTGTCACCTTGATCCTGTCTATCAAGTCTGACTGTATCTGAAGGCCCCATAACTGCATCTGCACCCCTGGCACAATCACCTCAATCCCAAGGCTCTCCAAGTCTGCAAGCAAGTGTCGATCCATAGTCAAACACATGGCTGTCGGATACCTACTCAAGGCATCGGCAACCACGTTGGCCTTCCCTGGGTGATACTGAAGTGAGATGTCAAAGTCCTTCATCAACTCCAGCCATCTGCATTGCCTCATGTTGAGATCTTTCTGTGTAAACACATACTTCAAGCTCTTGTGATCTGTGAAAATCTCCACCCTCTCGCCATACAGATAGTGCTTCTACAACTTCAAAGCAAAAATCACCGCCGCCAGCTCCAGGTCATGGGTAGGGTAGTTCTTCTCATGGGGACGTAATTGCCTGGAAGCATAGGCAATCACCTTCCCATGCTGCTGTAAGACACAACCCAGCCCCTTCCCTGAAGCATCACTATAAATAGTGAATCCACCTGATCCTGAAGGCAATGTCAGAATCGGAGCTGTCGTAAGCCGCTTCTTTAATTCATCAAAAGCGCATGGCTTCGCCCCTGTCCCTGCCGTATGGATTGTTGCCTCAGCCGCATGCGCTTCCCTCTTTCCGTAGCCACATGGACTGTTCTCCTCCTGCCGCATGAGCTTGCCTTTCTCTCAGCCGTATGGACCCAATTCATTTCAGCTGTATTAGCTTTGGACCCTCAGCCGCATGAGCTGCTGCCGCATGGATTCTCTCCTTGGCCGCATGCGCCTGACCCTATTGAGCCGTATGGGCTGTTCTCTTCCCAGCCGCATGAGATCATTCCTGGCCGCATGTGCCTGGGCCGCATGGCTCCCTATAGCCCTGTGTTTTTATTATTTGCCCATGTCGTGTAACCCTTTATAGTATATTTTTATGCACATTTTATATCCTTACGCCTTTTTGTTCTGAACTTGATAAATCACGACTTGATTGATATGATTGGGATAACAATTATATATGACATGGTGTGACAAGGAACTAGCATGACACGACAGTGACCCGTAGTGGTGCACTCCTGACAAGTAAACATGACATGACCTGATAGTGGCCCGTCGTGGCGCACTCTTGACCAGTACACTTGACATGAAAACCTGACATGATATATCTGATAAGCTGTTGCGACGGCTACCTGACATGACATGACCTGTATAATTAATTCTGGACACCGTGGGCGATTGTGCTTGTACAATAATTCAGTCCTGTCTTGCATCATGTCTAGGAGGGGACTCCTGAGTACCACGGTCAGGAGTATCCATTGAAATGGACTAAGGCTAATAACTAGATTAATACATTAGTCATAAAGAGATCTCCCAGCTACAGGCAATCCCGTTACCTGGGCACGCCTTGGGATCTGTAGCCTGCCGTCGAGTAGGGCACATTTCCAGCACACTGTCATGTGTTGCACCCTTCAAGCTACCTAAGGGTACATTCGTTTCCTGGACGATGTACCCACCTGAATTCAACTCTAAATCTTTTAACCCGGGTAACCTGGATGGACTGCAGGGCTTGTGGCTGTGGAAGATTCTCACTGCATCTTGCTAGTAACTAGGCTTGTGATAACCCTAGTTAGTTAAAGTATCAAGCCGTAGTTCTTGTTTGGCCGTGAAATGATTGGATGGAGTCTAACCAGTCTAGTCTTGTCCCGATCCTGTTCCAAATTACTGCATGACCTGAATGCATGTATTTATTTTACCGATAAATGGTGAGAATTCCAAGTTCTGTTCAGACGAAGGGTTACAACCCCGGTCCTTGTTTGGTTTACGGGTTGTAACCTGGTTATCTGAATAGTTCCATGGTTATCTCGTCGTATATCATTCTGATGTATTTTCTTTATTTTCAGTTGTTACTTTTATTTATACTCTTGTGCTAATTGCTGGTTTTAGTTCCTAAGTGAAGCTTCTTTTGTGGCACTTGCTCTTTCTGGGATCTGACCCAGCTGGTTTTGTATGGCCAGATTTCGGAGCAGCTCCAGAGGATCTACCGCTTTTCTAGCCCGATGGTGAACACCAGACGTAACCAGGGCAACGAGTGGGTTATTTTTGGCTCTTCCACTTTATTGTAAAAATATTCTTTTGAGGCGTTTAGCCGGCGAGCACCTGTTTAGCTCGATTGCACTTACTATTGTCTGCCTACGGGCTGTAACATGATTAACGGATCCTAGGGTTGATCATGTATGACTAAACTCTTGCTAGTCCTAACATTTTGTAACGACTAGCTTCATGATCAGCTGAATATGTAATGTTTGTGACGCCTTACTATTGTATATTTGGTGATCTAACATCTTGTAACATTTACTTACTTGCTTGTGATTGAGACACTAGGCTTGTTCATGACCTTAAGAGACTGTTGGCTTGTAGTTAAACCCTCATATATCTAGACAGCCGTGACCGTATAGCGAGATGGAATCCATTTCATATACGTAGCTGGCTATGTCTGCCCCCGCTCTCCAGTATTCTGGTTCTGGGGCATGACAGACCCCGTGTCAGTCACGGACACAACACGTGTGCCAATTTTCGTGGGTCGACGTGGCGTGCCCAGCTCAGAAACTAGCCCGAGTAGCAGGGGATTAACCTGCCAGCGCGCGCGCACGCACGACCGCGTGTCCACGTGCCTGTGTCGACTCAACCTGGCACTAATTCGTGCTCAGTGCCAAAGAAATGCATAAGCGAGGTGAAGACCTAGCTTTCTATTCAAACACAATCCACAAAATCAAACGAAATGCCCTTTGAGGCATTTCGTCGAACACGTTCCTATACACGTTGATACGTGTCTGATACGGACACGAAATGGGCTCAAAATCTAAGGTTAGCCTATCCTACTGTTAGGTTAGGGTTAGGGCATCCTAGAAATGAAATTAAACAGAAATTACATGGAGTAGATTGAAATATACCTATTGGTGAACAAGGGGTCAAAATCCCCAAATGGAAAGAGTTCCTCAAGCCACCAACTCCCACAAATTGTGTTCTTCCTGAAAATACTCAACACCAACAGCAAGTAGACTAATATTAGGTCCTATTGTAATTGGTTTGGAGGAATTTGGAGTTGAAATGGATTTTCTAAGATTTTAGAAAGATGGAGACTCACCTCTTCCAAATGGCAATGATTCCTAAAGAGGCAAGCCATAATTTCAAGGTGCTATAAATAGGGGGGAACACTAGTGGCCGGCCAAGGGATTATTAGGGTTAGGGTTTGGTTCAAGGGGTGTGGGCCTATGGGCCATTAAGCCTTTAAGTCATAAAATGACTTGTGATTTCACAAGCCATTCATTAATCAATCTAAATCCTATTTTTCCCAAAATAAACTCTAATGGGTTAATATCACCAACTTAAGTCAACCTAGGTTTCCATATCCTAATCACATAGTCATGGCCTAGGTTAGCCACTAGGTTAGTCTCCAAAGTCAACATAAGTCAAAGTCAACTATATGGCCAAAATCAATTATACTAAAAATCTCTAAAAATCACTAAAAATCACATTAATTCTAATAAATCTAAATAATTAATAATAATTCCAAATAATTCTCAAAATTTCAAAAATGACCAAAATGACTAAAATACCCTCAAGCTAGAAAAGTGGTAGTGACAATATCTTACGCATACAATGATATCTTTTATTAGACGTGAAGGAATAGGGAGAGAGAGTCAATAACCCGCCCACCTTAAGTCGATACGCCTTGTCGTTTTGTCGATTGAAGCGGCTCGCTTCCATAACTCGATCACATAGCTAACTCCCGGACTTAGCCATTCCTTTGAACTACTCGGTTGATTTGGCCTATCGTGCCCATGCCACAATCCGTTGCAAGGCCACGATTTGGTTTCGCGGACACTTCATTGCATAAGGCAAAATGCCGACCTCTTATCGTCCAGCGTAAAAGCATAGCCTGCACACCAGATCAACTAAAATCAGCACTTGCTCAACGGGACTTATCCTTTGCATCGATTCGATCCATAGATTCCAATCGACTCAAAGCTTACCTTTGGCCAACGTAACTCTTGCTTGCATCGATTCGCATCGATACCTCATCGGGTCAATGCAACTCTTCGAGTCAACGACTCAACGTAATGCACCGGGCGGAGCGGGGCATTACAACACTAGTATCACTTTGGCAACCTCTCCGAGCTTCGGACGCCGGTTCGAAAATTGTTATCGGACGCTCGAGAGGACGTCCCGCACGTTCCTTCTGCTTTGACGCGGTGGGTCGTATTCTTTTGTTAGCGGCCGGTGGGCTACATGACAACATACAATTATTAAATAATAGAAACAGAAATAGGACATGCAGTTACCCACCCCCACATGTCATTACAGTAGGACTGTCAGGCATGTGGCAGTCCTAATGTAAATCAGGACTGCCATAATCCTGGCAGTCCTCTTTCACAAGAGGACTGCCAGGACTGTGACAGTCATGATTTACATTAGGACTGCCACATGCCTGACAGTCCTACTGTTATGAGACCCGATCTACCAAAACAAGATGCTAGTTTGTCGTGTTCTAGGGTTAGGGTTTCAACATAAAATGTGGGTTTCTTGTGTTCGAAAATTAGGGAAGAGAACCATAAAGAGATTCTAAACCTATTTTATCAAAACTTTTTCAAGAATTAAAAATATTCTAGGGTTTTGAATAGAATGTACAAAATTCTCGAAGAAATTAGGGAAGAACGTACCTAGATTCCGGTTGCTTTGACTTGCGTGTCATCTCTTCGAATCTACGAAGGTTGTGGAAGAAATCTTGGTGGAGGAATTGGGAGTGGAGTGGTGGAGAAGAAGAAATTAGGGTTTTAGGAGAGGGAGAGGGAGAGGGAGAGCTCTTTTTTTCTTCTTGAGGAGAGAGAGTGTAGAATGACAAATGAAATGAAATGAAGGGTTTGGGGAATTGGGCTGCCCCCTAGCAAATTTTGGGTGCCCCCTAGCAAATTCTCCACCTTCTTGGGCTGCCCCCAAGCAATTTTGGTAGTGCCCTTAGAAAAAACCCAAATAAATCGCGTGAAAAAAAAAATGAATCCCCCCTCTTAAAAAGTAGCAAACAATAAGCACTACAAAACCCTAACTCCACCAATCCCCAAACTCTCAAAATTAGGGTTAGGGTTCCTCCCTCTCCTCATCTTCGTCGTCAATGGAGGGCGGCGGGAATGACGTGGAGCTGGTGTGCAAGACCCTCCACTTCGATCACAAGCTCTTCTAATTCGACCTCTCAAGGAGAACCCCAGGGGGAGGTACCTCAAGATCTCCGAGAAGACCTCCGCCACCAGGTCCACCATCATCGTCCCCGTCGACGGGATCGTCTGGTTCTGCGACCTCTTCGACTATTACATCGTCAGCTACTCCGCGGACGACGGCGGCGCCGTCTCCTTCAACAAGGAGCTCAAACTCGACAACAAGGTTAGGGTTTGGGAATGGATTTTATCGGTCAGTTCGATCGTGTTGTAACATTGACGTAATTTGATGATTATTTTCTCTCCAGGTGTTCTACTTCGATGTTGGTCAGAATAAGAGAGGCCGATTTTTGAAGGTCTGGCCATTTCACGAATAGTTTAATTTCACACGAACACTCATTGAGTTGCAGCGACTTTATACCAATTGAATCATAATGTCTATAATGGATTTTCGATCAACATTATTTTTTTAAAGAAAAAAGTTCATAAAATCTATTACGAAACTGTTGTTCTTGAAATTGCCTTTTATGATCTCAGTTTAAGTGGTGTTTGGGTGGACCTGAAATCGGGTTCGAAAAATGAGATTTCTAGAATTAAATTGCATGTGTTATGAAAATGCAATTTCAAGAATGTTAGGTTGGTTATAAGTTTCAAAGGTATGGTATTATGGTTTTTTTTTAAATAACATTATTTTAGTGAAAAAAAAAAATCTTATTTATGATATAACAGTTGGGTTAAAACTTAAAACACTAGTCGGAATCTCTAATTTTGGCTGTGGAGTATAGTTCTAAAGTTAAAGTTTAGTCAAAATTTTAAGTATAGGCGAAAACTGATATATTTCAACTGTTACAGATCGAAATTGGAGTGGTTTATAGTAAACCAATCCAACTCTCTACCAAAGCAAACTGATTGAAAATCACTGAGCCCAACCACTACTCGTGTGGAGGTTCCCATACTGATAACAAACATATATATTTTTTAATTTTGGTTTTGGTTTAGCCATTGAAAGCGAAAGTCTTTGACTGGTTTTTGGCAGGTGAATTATCATATTGAATGGCCTTGGTTGGTTATTGTTTCGGTTTTTAATTTACATCGTGGGAATTAATTGTTTAGTTCCTAGTCTTGATTATGGTATCTCACATTCTTAGTTACGTTTGTAGACAATTACAAAATAGTTAAAACCATACAGATGATCGGATACATATCCAACTAGTATCCTATGTTGTACTGGACGCTAGGCGAGGCAACATGCCACCCGCTTCGCGTAGGCGCGCCTAGGCGCTTGCCCAGGATCCGTTGCTTTGAATTAAGACTTTTTGTAATTATGATTACAACAAATATGTAGTATAACTAATAAGCCATAGACATTAAGAAATAAGCATAAAAGTAATATAAGAAGCAACAAATGTGAAATAACCAATATTCAACATCAAGTAAGGATAGTAAGCATAATTAGGCGACCCTAGGCGGACCTTTTTTTCCCTGGGCTCGCCTAGTCGGGCGCCTAGGCAAGCAAAACCTCACCCAGGAAAAAAAAAAATCCAGGTCGAGGTGAGACCTCTATAACCTGTACGCCTAGGCCGTCTAGGCGTTGCCTGTGACAACATAGCTAGTATCCGTATTTCAACAAATATGGGTACAGGTCTTTAAACATTGGATGCGTATACATATAGTAACTCTATATTCGGAGTATAAAAATACTATCATAGTGACATCCTAAACTTTTAAATTTGTAGGTGGAATTTTTTACTTTGTAATTTTTTAGTTTTATGTTGTAATATCCTACCCGTTTCGGAATTCCATTTTATATATTCAAGACGCCTTAAAGAAATATGGACATTGATACCAATATTCACAAAATATTCTTGTTTGCAATCGTGTTACCTTGGTCCTTCGTTGCATGAGCTTAAACCACATGACCAAAAATGTAGATCTACCTATCCGCCAACTAACTTTTTAGGTTTTATTGCAAGGTGTCTCTTGCACATAGCTATCTTGGCTAGGAACTTGACACTTACAGAGGGTTGTCAGGATGAAAGTCGATTATAAGACTTATATCAATTATTTTATGGAAGTTTCTGGTGCTCCATAGATGACCCCAATCTGATGGGAGAAGGCTAGGATGATGATGTTTGTATACATTTTGCCTATTACCTATGAGAATACACATACAAATACAGTAATACCTATACTCGCTCTTTATCTACCCATTTACTCTTTACACCCCATTTGAGGTAAGTCATGATGTGCATAGATAGTCAAGGTCTTTTGAATGAGCAGTAAGAGTTACTTGTTTGGAGACATTGAATTATTTAAATGAACTTAAAGCAGCATATGCTTGGTTATCAGGAGCTGATTTCTCTTGAAACAGTCATGTTTGACTGTGACAAGGAAAAATGGAGGGAAGATGATATATCCACAAGGGGGAGAAGTTGATCAAGATTGGGATATACATGGTCCTCAGTTCAGATCCATCATTTTGGGGGTATCTACTAGGTAGTAGCTAGGCCATGAACCATAGATCTGCATTTTTATTGGGAAGCCAAACACACACAAAAGAGAAACTTGATTTCAAAGATTTCATGTTTCTTTGGGGGAGTGTTTATTTCTAACTAAATACCATGTTCTTGGATACTGGATCAGTTTGTACCAAGGTGGAGAGGCACACTGTAAAAAAATACCCCTTTCTACTGGCTGGAACTTTATATTATTGTATATTAGGTATTGGTTGTAGAATATGATTATCATACAAGTTTCTCGGTGGCAAGGAGATCATGAATTGCCATTTATAAACTAGAGGCACATACATGTTAAGCTGTATTTTAGCATGACTATTTTGTTTAGTGTTTACTCGTACCTTGATTGGGTTAATGTTTTATTTGATAATGATATAAAGTCAATTATTAGTTGCATACACTTTAAGTTGTAACTTTTGGGACCTTTTCACCTTTCAAACTCTTATTGCAAATATTATGAGAGAATATTCCTCGATGGAACAATAAATTAATCAATCATGCTTTAGGTTCTCCATCACATAGTTTTTGTAGCATTTAAGCACCATGTGATTCTTGCCTTTTCAATTGTGTGTTTTAACTAGCTGCAATTATGTTGATCTGTTCGCTCAAAGGTGTCATAAGCATGTCCTGTTGACACTAAATGTAAAAAGTGTGAGCTTGCTACTAAGTTGTATGATGGTTTTTCTTTTTCCCCCTCTTCTTGACATTTGTAAACATGCCATGAGCTTTGCTACTAGGATTTCTCCCAAGTATCCTATAACCTGCATCATACGGGTGCCGGCGCTTTTTACCCCTTTCGTTGGCAGATATGCAACTTTTTTTTTTTTTTTTTTGGGGGGGGGGGGGGGGGTGGTCATGTAGGTGTTAGACGCCCTGATTTCGCCTTTTGGTATTATCATAGATTTATTCACAGTATGTTAACTACAACGATGAATTTGCTATATAGGGTCTCTCTATTTGTTTTTATTAGTTCTTTCACTATCTAAAGTGCCCTCGTTCCCCTTTGGTGGAAAATAAGAATTGGGAAAAGGTACGTGACTGTATCCACATGTCCCCCTATAAATCTTTGCTTTCTACTTCAGTACTGGTAGGAAGTTCTACCATGATGACATCGCCTATAATAGGATGAAACATTATAGGAAAGAAATAGTTTTTTGTTTTCCCTGTCCTCAACATGAATGTCAGGACTAAGGATGTAGTATTTATATCAATTAATTTCCATGTTGATTATTCTATTGCTACCAAGGATTGTTCTTCTGCATGAAGAAATACTTCAGATTTTGTAGAAAAAGAAGTTTTCCGGTGCTTTTATACTTCTCGACTTGAAATCTCGATTTTTGATCTATGTTGGATAACCAATATTCTGTAAGAAAGAGTGGAACAGTGTAATGAAATTTGCAGCTGCTGCTTTAAAATATTGTACTTTTTTTTAAAGCTAGACACTTGATGTCGTTTAAGATCTTTCCTTTAAGAAGCCACTTTTTTTTTGGAATTGGCTAAGTGGCATGATAAGTCATCGTTGAGCTTAATACATGTTTAGTAATGCTAATAAAGAACTGATAATGGTTCACAATTATAGGTTTTAGAAGCATCTGTCAGCAGGAACCGTAGCACGATTATAGTTCCTTCAGGAAACTCAGGTGAAGAGGGATGATTGGCATTCAAGAACATTCTGGAAGAGATTTTGGTGACTGGTTAGATATAATTGGTTGATTGTTATATATGATGGGTATCTGATACTGATTCCCAACCTAGTTCTTATTTTCATGTTATCTTGAAAACAATAACATCTGGAACCTTTGGACCGACTTCCAGGACTTTCAGATGATGTGGGAGCTGGATTTATATCTAGCCATAGTGCCTTGGCATTTTCCGGATCAGAACTGAATGTAAACAGATTTGTTGAACCCCCCACACGATGAAATGGGAAACCTATCGAAAGTAATCAGAGCAGAACAAAAGAGGTTCTTCTTTGATTTGGGAAGCAATAACAGGGGGCATTTCCTTAGGATATCTTAGGTGTAATAGAAACAATATGTTTTGTATATTCCTTTTCATAAATAAGGAAAGATGGATGCAGCATTCTAACTTTTTCGTCAATTCTGAATTTCAGGTGGCTGGACCAGATCGCTCATCACTCATCCTGCCATTGCCTGGGCTGAAGCAGTTCCACGAAATGATTGGACATTTTGTGGAGATAACCAACGACTGGCTCGAGGGGATGGCCGGGGCAAATGTGAGGACTGTGAAGGAGTCATCATTAGATGATTTCTTGGTTCCCCAGAATCTATACATTACTATTTTACTCTACTAGTTATGAACTCTCTTCCTTATCAGATGAGACACCCATTTCCGAAGTCCCATAGCCATCTGAACCAATGAGAAATCAGTCTCAGTAGAACCAAACTATCGAACCAGGCCCTCAAGTTTCGCGTTGTCCTTTGCTTCTAGTGAGTGTATATCTGTGTAGAGAATAGTGACTGACTGCATATTTTGCGGTGGTATTTTTTTTTCATTGTTCGTATTCAATAATTGTTGAGGAAGCAGTATAAATTTTCTTGGAAAGTGGATTTCATATTTCTAGTTTTATGCAATTGCTGAGTACTTTGCAAAGTTTCTGTAATCAAAGATTGCTTGATCTGTATAACTTGATCGACGGAACAGGTTTTTGGTTCCTCTTGGGTACTTGTTTTGGTTTTTTAACCATTGGCAGCAGTTAATGTATATTTCTGATAAGTCGACAAATGATATAATGATAATCCAATTTTCTTATTGTTGGTAATTACCGCTGGTCGTAACTTGTGTATTGTTGATACATGTTAGCAGGTTCAAAATCCTGATGTACTCTTTGATTACTATCAAAGTCGACATATGATGCAAATATGTTTGCAGATGAACTGGAAGAAGCAACAGAGACTGCAGAGATCAAAATATGAAACGTTAGCCAACTGATGTGAACAATATGGTTGTCTTTTGGCTTTCATCTGAAGATAGTGAACCAAATGAACTGTTAATTATTTGTACAGAGATCAAGGAGTCGCAGTTTCAACCATTAGTGGTTGGGTTCAGTAGGCTTGATTTCCTTGGATCGTCATATTAGCAAGGGTTAATTAGACAATCATTTCCTATGTTTTATGTTTATTATAATGGGTACCCTTAGGGGATGTTTGGTACGCGGTATTTTTTTTTTACTCCCGGAAAAATTTAAGATGGGAATCTATTACCACGTTTGTTTGGCTTATAAAAAATTTATTCCCGGGAATTATAAATATCCGGATAAATAGTTTATCCACAAAACATGGAAATTCTATCCCTTGAGAATAGGTGGGGTTTTTTTTTTTTTTTTTTTTTTGCCCGGGCAAAAAAAAAAATTGTCTAAATTTTTTTCTTCTTTTTTGATCAATTTTAATTAGTTTTGAATATTTTTTCTTTTTTGTCGTTTTTATCGTTTTTTGTCATTTTTTGTCGTTTTTACCATTTTTTTGTCGTTTTTACCCATTTTTTGTCTTTTTTGATTATTTTTTGTCGTTTTTACCCAATTTTTGTCCTTTTTATCGCTTTTTTGTCAATTTTTGTCGTTTTAAGCGATTTTTTGTCGTTTTTGTAGGTTTTTTTTTGTTGTTTTTACCGATTTTTTTTGTCGTTTTTGTCGCTTTTTGGTCATTTTTACTGATTTTATGTCTTTTTGTCATTTTTGTCGCTTTTACGATTTTTTGTCGTTTTTGTCGCTTTTTTGTTATTTTTGTCGTTTTAACCGATTTTTTTGTCGTTTTTAACCGATTTTTTGTCCTTTTTTTGTCGTATTTATCGATATTTTTCGTTTTTGTCGCTTTTTGGTTATTTTTTGTCGTTTTACCGATTTTTTGTCTTTTTTTTGTCGTTTTAACCGATTTTTTCTCATTTTTTTTGTCGTTTTAATCGATTTTTTTGTTGTTTTTTGTCGTTTTGCCGCATTTGGTTTTTTTTGTCACCGATTTTATGTCGTTTTTGTCGTGTTTTGGTTATTTTTGTCATTTTTACCCTTTTTTTGTTATTTTTTGTCGTTTATACATTTTTTGTCGCTTTTTGGTCATTTTTGTCGTTTTAACCGATTTTTTGTCGTTTTTTTTATTTTGTCGTTTTTTACCCATTTTTTGTCGTTTTTACCATTTTTTTCGTTTTTACCATTTTTTTTCGTTTTTACCGATTTTTTTATATTTGTTCATTTTTTTTCGTTATTATTATTTTTTATTTTTTTTCGGGAATATTTATATTGTCAAACATGGGAATGTAATTTTTCAGAAAATTTAATTTATTGGAATTTGATTCCCGGAATTATATAATTCTCGGCTATATAGTATTCTGCATACCAAACGCCCCCTTATTTTTAAAAAAATTGACACGGGATACCATTATCTAGGTAAAACAAGGGTGGTTAGTATAACTATCCCTTTTTTATTATTTCCAGGATAAGAATATCCCATGTCATTATTTTCAAAATAAGGATACCTCGTGTAACATGGGAGGTTAGTGTAATTAACCCTATTAACAATTGCGCACGCCCCGTGCTCGTTATCAGGAACGAAACCATCACTTGTACGTTTCACTGACTCTCTCCTGATGATGACATTTTGAGATGACCAGATAAGTTCCAATAGGACAGTAGGGGATAGAGTTGCTTATTAAGAATGATCGTCATCAAATACTTGATAGTGTATCACTTGTGTTCAGCGAGTATAATTAATTTGACCTCTACTGAATGGCTACGAACATGGAATTGTGTCTACATTTCCGCATTTTGTGTACGTGATGGTTGCTTTCTGTACTACAATTGGAGAGTTCACATATATTGAGACGCATTTATCTGGACTAGCAGACAATATGTGCATTTATAACGACTAGGTTATGTTCTTCACGTCAAGGAGAGAAACTTTGATACACCCGACTATATCAAAGTTTTGATACAGCCGGTATATGACAAGTGGGTCCCACTATAAAATTTTTACATGCACGAATTACGAAAAGAGAGGAGGGTCCACTTGTCATACACCGGCTGTATCAAAACTTTGATACAGTCGGGTGTATCAAAGTTTTCTCCCACGTCAAGATCTATCAGATATTAGAAATTTTTTTTTCCCCTTTTTGAGAAGCTGTGATCGGAGTCTTCTTAGCAATAATTGGTTCATGCATCTATTGCTTTCGTGTAAATTTGGAATGCTACTTGTCAACTGCTGCAAATTACCATCTTAAGTATGGACTCATCTCTAGAGCTGGGGAATGATAGGGATCAGAAAGCTCCAACTACCAAACCACTTGAGAAAAATATATTTGGTGGAAGCAAAACACGCACAAAATGATGTCACATTAGTGATGTGTGCAATCGTTGCAAAGTCTAGTAAAATTTAATCGACGTCCCTCACATTTTGTGTTATTTTTTTTAATTTTCTCTACGTCCCTCAAAGTGTGACAGTTTATGGAAAATAAGTATGTGTCATCTGAAGAGAATAGAAATCAAATCACATTAATAGAAAAACAGTACTGTCCTTTAACGGAACTCTTCCACTTTTGCTACACAAAAAAAAATTTTAAAATTAAGATCTTCTTCCATCATTCATTCCGTTTACTAAGGATTTTCTACCACATAGAATGTAGGTTAAGATCCCAATAGAAGACTAGCTGGAAATAGATAGACGAGTCATGAGCAAAAGTCAATTGATGCAAGAGATTTTCGACACTACCAGCAACTTTTGGAGGATTTAGTTCCAAACAAACTTTCTAAAGATCAATTGATTGATTTCGATCGGGCCTACCTAGGAATGACGAAAAATTGTAAAGATATTGCAACGGAGGGCACCAAGATAACTAACATGTTCGTACATCAGCATATTGTGTGTTCTTCGTGAATATCTTTTCCTGTAATTGAGCGTTCAACACGCTAGTTGGCCCTGTGTCACTTCATACATGTCATATCTTTTCATGTAGTTGAGTGTTCAACACACTTGGCAGCCCTGTATTACCTGATATCGGTTCTCCATATATATCTTTTTCTTAATTGAGTGTTCGGCACACTAGATACCCATTTGTTGCGTGATACATTTCATAATCGACGTTGATCCCAACTTTAATGCGAAACTAAGGTTCAAAGCCTCTTTAATGCGAAACTAAGGTTCAATGAATGAGTTATCTTTCATCCCAACTCACGATTTTTGGCAAACATGAATTTGGAAACTGAAAGTTGCTAGATCAATCTACATTTATACTTTTGTATATAGAATTTATGAATTCAAGTCGGCTCTAATTTTTGTGAATTCAAACTGATCAAGAAATTTGGTTGTCTCCTCCTTTGTCTATGGAAACCTTATCTTCTAAGGTTAAAAACTGTTGTTTCAATTAAACACCGTTTATTCATTACTATTTAGGGTAATATTGTTATGTGTCAAAACGGAAAGGGTTGCTGTTTTTACAATTCTTGCACGAAAAGATTTAGAATCTATCAAATTGTACTATGCCATCCATAAATATGGATTCGAAATTGGGCTTCATGATTCTCAATTAATCAAGTGAATCTTATTAATATAGTTTAAAAACACGCCAAATTATTGAATTAAAAAAAAAAACTTATTTCGAGACATCCTTAACCCTAACTAATTACCCATAACCACATGGGAAAAGAACTCAAATATTCCAGCATTAATTTTTATGAATATATTATCTTGGGAGTTTCAATTGTCAAAGAGAATTTTACAATGTTTTCGGATTTTTAAGGTGGATTACCAAAATAACTCTCAATTTATTACAATTTTTTAAAATAAAATTTGTAGCTTCCCTTATAAATTAGAGATAATTTTGATAACCCACTTTGAAAATACGTAGACATTGTAAAAGCTTGTTTGACAATTATCTAGTATGAAAGATAACAAACTTTTTAGGATAAGGTGCAAAAAATTCCTCGTTAGATTTTCGTTTTTTGCACTAAATGACCCCATGCTCTTAAAATTCATTAAAGTATGAAATATGCTCATTTTGTTCCCTTTCCGTTAACTGGTGTTAAGTGGGATATGTAATGACCATTTTACTCCCCCGGAGGAGGAGGGAAATGCGGGGAGGAGGAGGGAGGCGGGGAGGAGGGAGGCCGGCCGGCGGGAAGGAGGGGGGGCTGGCCTGCGAGGAGGTGGAGGGGGCTGGCCGGCGAGGAGAAGGAGGCCGGCGGAGAGGAGGAGGAGGAGGGGGGGGGGGGGGGGGGGGTGCTGGCCGGAGGGAGGAGGAGGGGCTTGCCGGAGGGAGGAGAGGAGAGGTTAGGAGGGGGGGGGGGGGGGGGGGGGACTGGTAGGGAAGGGGAGAGAGTAGTTTAGTTTAGTTTTTTTTTTAATAGCATTGACGGCCATTTCTAACGGTCAACAGACGGTAGGGGACTTTTCGAGCAAGTCATAGATTATGGGGGTCTTTATTTGCTAAATTTGACTAAAATTCTTTCTACGCAAAAGATGTAAATTTAACGAGAATTTGTTTGTAATTTACCCAACTTTTTAAAAAAATTATCCGAAAAAATATATTTGACATGACAACTTCTATATAATATATATACATACATAGTAGTGTACGGATATTCAGATTCCTACTAAAAAATGTACATGTATAAGCCATCTCCCTCGTTCTCTTCATTCTTTGCTAGTTCAATGGGATCTAAATGCCCACAGAAGTCGAACAACATTTTCTTGAATTGCGATGTCTACATACAATTACAATATGTAGTTTCTTCATCTTGAATTCTCTTTTACATAGACATTCATCTGTAATGTCTTCGTAACAGGCAAATAAATAGTCTCAAGTCTAACCAAGAAAACAGTGGACGTGAGGTTGACAGTCGATCATAAAATCTTTCTTATGTTACGAAACAACCCGGGTATTGGATGATAGTGATGATGAGGCTAACCAAGAAATGATCCCAAGTTATTCTATCTAACCAAATCAAATTCAATATACATATAACACTGCACAAAGTCATCATCAACTGGAATAAGTTATAATTGTAGTAGTACTCTAGGTTTTTATTAATGTCACAAGCCATGGGCATCTCCTGCATGCTGAAGGAAAACTACATGTGTAATATAAAAAAATAGATGCAATGATAATCAAAATCTTGGGTGTAACTAAGTAAGATATTCATCAAACTAATGCTATCCATACCGGTTTTATTAGTTCTTCCAATTGCTGAAACATAAGAAACATATATACTTCAATTAATTACGCGAGACACATCCATGTTTCATGAGTATTACATGAACTATTCTTATTCCGAAAATAATTACACTGACCTCTCCCCTCTCCTTTATAAAATTTATACAACATAGGGGTGGTTAGTGTTTATATGAAATAAATATAAATACAATATATAAATAACCCATTTTTCTACCAAAAGATTTATACATTTTGGAGAAATTAACTTGTGGCTTGAACTAACTAAACCAAAATAAGTACTAACATAGATTGTACATTCAAAGTTTTCTACAATTTACACACTATAATTTGAGTTCATCATACAATTAATAACAACATTTAGCCTAAGAAAGGAACAAGATCTTCTCACAACTTGAAGCAATGACCTGATAAAAAAAAAAATCCTCAATAATCCCAAATATTGTCCAAGTTAAGAAGAGGGCCACCAGAAGAATGGTCCTCGCCGTCGTAGGACGAGACGTCGGCGTGCCAGTCGTTGCTAATTCCGGTGTCCTGCGAACGGCTCGCCATCGAGTTCGACACCTGCTCCACCTTGCACTTCCCCGTGAAAGCCGACGATGCACCAGCAACATTAGCATCGGTACGGAGCGGTCTCCCCGTCGCTAGTTCCTCCTCCTCCCGGTGGTGCAAGTAGCCTGCGGCGGCCGAGCCCAAGTGCGAGAAGAAAGGGTTCGGAGGAGGGATTTCGGAGAAGAAGTAGGCTGTGCTTTCTTGGTAATTTTGGGTGTGAACTTGACTGGAGGTGGTCTGTTGCTGGCTTGTCGTGCCATCCGCGCTCATTGATTGATCGACAGTTAAGGGGCTCTTCTTGATTCCACCATTCTTATGGAAGACTCTACATACAACCCATTCTTCCTGCAACCCATTGACATAATTGCTAAAATTAAGTAATTTTTCTAAAGAACAAAAAAAAACTTCTAACGTGAATCTAAAGAGAGCCTAGCTCCCATACAATCAACATGCAGATCATAAGATCATAACAGAGAACCGACACATCAGGATCGAGGAAAACTAAGAAACTCGGGCAATTCAGCAAACATAAAAAATTTGGGACGACGAAAGTACGGGTATAAATCGGCACAGTGCAAGTAAAATACGTTCAAAAAAATTGGTCAAATATTCGTCAAATGTATAAACTGTACATGCTTAAACAGGTCATCAAATTGGGTTCTCACCACGTCTTTTGTGTCAATTTTTTTTAATAATTCATACGGAACAGGTTTGAAACTTCACATGCTTAAAATTTACGTACTAATAATTTATAACTTTCAAAAGTACGCAAGTATTATATGTTTCTGAAAGATACGAAAATTATCTATGTATAATACGAGTTTTATTCAGATGATTGCTAACAAAAGGCGAGTACAATACCTTTGAGTGTTGGGGGAGGCCTAGAAGCCTGAACTCATGCATGACCCAGTTGGTCTTCTCTCCTTTGGGAGCCCTCCCCAAGTAGAAAACTAGGGTTTTCTTCATGCCAACAAGCTCCCTTCTTCCTCCTCCTCCTCCCTTGTAGATCTCTCTATCCTTCCCCGTGGCCTTCCAGTAGCCGTCCTTCGTAGCCCTGTTGGTCCTCGTCCCCGTCGGGTACTTCCGGTCCTTCTGGCAGAAGAAGTACCACACTTTCTCTCCCATCTTCGCCTTCTCTGCAAAAAACACACACAAAAGAAATATTAGCCCTAACTCACAGTACCAACCTAAGAAACCCTAACCCTAATGAGGAATAGTTAGGGTTTTGTAAGAGATTTTACTTGGAAGCTCCCACGGCTCACAGCTGTTGAGGTCGACTTCGCCTATGGCTACCGCGCTGAATCCTTCGTCGGCGACCTTCTCTTGCAGGTAGTGGACGACGATCTCTTCGTCGGTAGGGTGGAACCGGAATCCCGGTGGCAAGAACAAGCTGCTGTCATCTGCCATGGCTAGCTGTGGCTGCTTCTTAAGAGCTACAGAACATTAAGAAAGGAGAGAGAGAGAAATGGAGATATAAAAGCTTAAGGTGCGTGCAACGGAAGGCACTTCCAATTGAAGCCTCCCAGTGTGCTGTGCTGTTGTCATGTGGACTTCCGTTTGCATTTGTTTAGGGAGCAAATATTGCTGCCTATTTTTTTTTTTATTTTTTTTTTATTTTTTGCGATGATGGTAACGCACGTGACTTTGTGTACGTTGTATTGTATGCTATTTGGATTAACTGTTTCCAATTTTTACGCATACACTCGCATCTTCGTCTGCAGTTCGATTCTGATACCGTCCGTTTTCCCAAGAAGATTATAGCTCTCCTTGTTGACTACAAGAACCAGATGAGTTCGGTAAATATGCTGCCTATTGTGCTAATCTATTGTTAGGATATTTCTATGTAAACCCTGTCGATATTTGAATATTTCATACTAGTCCCTTCAACCCGATATAAGAATATCCCAACATGACTATGGAAAATGCTTTTTCGACTTTGAATTGCTTGAGAAAATGGGCGACCTGCCAGTCAGAAAAATATAATACACGTATTCACGTACACAACGCGTTTAGAAAGGATAACTTAATTACTAAATATAATGTTTAGTTTAATTTTGATTATGGGTAATCCTGGTGGTTCAAAATATTCATTGCAAATCTGAACCGCTTATACTGCTGGTCAGTATATATAAAATATGAGGTGATGGGGTGCTTCTGGGAAAATGCTTTCAAGGTCAGAATTCTTAATTTACATTTTTCTCTCCTTTAGTGACCTCTTATCTTATAGAAATGGAAATTGAAATATTAGGTTTTGTGTACTTTGGAGTACTTTTGAAGAGGTGAAGTATAACAAATTGTATTTCTTTTAAAAATATTAGTAAATTCACCAGCGTAGCATGGCAGAATAAAAAATTTCATTCTTTCTTATATTATTGAAAAATAGTTTAACTATTGAAATAATTTGTTATGAATATATGTGAATAAAATAGAGGGTTGTCCGTTATGTGGAAAAATAAAGAGAAAGTTAGTTTTAGAGTTATTATCTTTCGTATTTTTATTAGTTAAACTGTGAAGGTTTTACTCATTCTATTAGTAGAGATATATGTGGACTAAATTATCCCTTTGGCAGGTTTAACATTTGGGACCTAGCTAGTATACCAAAACAAACTAGAAAGGTAGATTGGAAATATAATTAGGATATATCAAGGTATATGGCTGGCATTTGGCAAAGGGGTAAGAAATACTCTTGATACCTCCATACTTTGACAATAAAAGAAATAGCAAGTATATTAATTGTTCTTTGTTTTGATGTCAATTTCTAAAAACAGATTCCTTAATATTTGTGTGCTTAACATCTAAGTTAATTAACAGTGGAGGTGTTAGTAAAAATCCAGCATGGGTTTAACACCACTTTAATACTTGTTAAGTCCCTCCCATTACACCAACTAGTGACGTTCACGTGCGTTGCACGTATGAAAAAAATCAATGATATCATTAATAAAGTATATAAATTTTTTTAATTATATTACAATATTTTAAATATAATTTGAATATATTTAATATGATTTGTTATGATAATTATTTTTTTAATTCTGGATATGTGTCTAATTAGATAATGTTATGTAGTTAGTTTAAACATAATTTTAATTTTAAATATAATCTTGTATGGATGGTTTTTAATTTTTTACGTGAGGAGAGAGGATTCGCTTAGCTACACAGAAGATAAAAAATGTAGTTTAAAAAAAAATGGTTGATGATATACACGGCTTAAACGGCTCAAGCTTGAACCGTTTTGAAACCCCTTTATAATAGCAGAGATATTCTAGAGCTTGTGACGAGGGTTAAGTAGGCCCTGATTTACAAATAGAGCATGACCGAAGATTCTAGAAAGTAGTGTGCTTATTGCCATCTCATAAAAAACTCCATCATCTTGAAAGTCACGTCTCCCCCAAAAATTATCTACTACTTATTCCAGTTAACTGGCTTTTTTTTATTCATGCAAGTTTTTTTTTTTTTGTTTTGTTTTGAGGCGCCCTTTTTTCTGGCTTGGAAAATGCAAAGGAGGATTCGAACCGCGCCTTCCGTGTCGGAACCTCCGTTGCTACCACTAGACTACAACCCACGGACATGCAAGTTTCATTTTGAGATATGGAAAGGTGGCTTCCTTTATGATAATAATAATAATAAAAAGAAAAACGCATCATATATAAAGCTACTTTCTATGCTATGGATAAACCAGGAGGCTTTTAGTGCTGCTTTTGTGGGAGCATTGCCAGGAGGCCTTCGTAGACTTGAGGGGTGGAGGTTGTAGATAAGATTGAGACTAGAGGACAGCTTCAATAAGCAGCTTCATCATCAGATTTGATAGACAAATCTCTTCCTACTGTCAAGTCTTCCTTCTCAAACATAGGAATTTATATTTGGATGCTTTAATTTCCATCAAGACTCCAGCTCATGCTAGGCTTTCTTTCAAAGAGAAGTGGACAATTTTTTTTTTTGACAACAATGGACAATTAAGTTTGTTATATGTTAATTGTCTATATAACGACCTTGCTAAGTTTGCTTGAGCCCTCAACAATGTTGGGAAAGAAGCGCGGAAACTTTTCTCCAAACCGGAGAGTACCTGCGAGAGGACCGAGCAATACAACGCACGAACCCAAAAACAATCACACAAAACAATCCACGCAGACACAGAGAATTTTTGACGTGGAAAACCCTTGCGGGAAAAAAAACCACGGGACGATCGGAGTCTAACCCTGAGAAGCCTCCACTAATGGAATAGAAGAATTACACCCTCTACAAACTCCTCCCGATCCAAATCGGATCCCCACAACACTCAGAAATAAGAACAATGATTACAAGACTACGAAGAGCGAGAACGACGAGTAGAGATTACCCGAACACGATCTCCTTCGAATAGCGACCTTCAATCCTCCGTCTTCTTCTCCGAAGTTGCAATGGCACTCTTGCCTCCTTCCTCTCTCCAAGTTGTGTTACGTTGCGTTATGAATTAGGGTTTGGAAATCCCAACTTAACTCCCTAATCCCGCAGCCATCCTGGACCGTTGGATTAGATCCAATGATGAAAACTCATCCAAATTCCCGCATCAGCCCCGACGATACAGAGTTCGGCCAGAACTCTGTGTCGAGCAAACAGAACCTAGCGCCACAATTCTGGAATGGCCAGACCGAGTTCGGCCAGAACTCGGCCTGGGGCCGAGTTCGGCCCGAACTCGGCTGCCCCGTTCCAGAACCTCCTTCTGGGTCACCAACAGCAGCAGCGACTCCGCGTCACCTACTTCCCGAGCTTCTTCGACACACGAACGGCGCTCGTCGCACTCCGGGATCTTCTCCACATAGGTTGGGAACCCCACCCACTCACTACTAAAATCTGTCAATTCAGCGACGCGTAAAGACGTCGCTAAAAAGGAAAATTACGTCGCTAATTACTATTAGCGACGTCATTAGCGACGTTTTCAAGTAGTCGGGATTAACCTAGTCGCTAAACAAGGAAACGTCGCCATACGTCGCTATTGTGACGAGCTTTAGCGACGTGTCAACGTCGCTAATATAGCGACTGCCAGCGACATAAAACGTCATAATATACCGACGTAAACTAGCGACGTTGAGCGACTCTCTCTCGCATCGATGCTGACCTGGCATGAAAGCGATATGGCGACGTTCTGCGACTTTCCTACGTCGCTACGTTACCGACGTTTACCGACGATCAGCGACGATTTTACTTACAGTTAGCGACGTAATTAGCGACGTTTCTTTCGTCGCTGACCGTCGGTAATCGTCGCTGAACGTCGCTAATATTAAAAAAAAATAAAAAAAAATACAGCATTTGCAGTATTCCCTGCAGCATTTCCTGCAGCATTTGCAGCATCCTCCACACCATTTGTTACAGCAACAACGGTGTGTATCACGAACACAGTATCAAACAACACAGATACACATAATCACGAACACGTTTGAAACACAATCTCATCAATCAACATAGATATATGAAAATTTGTAACAACAATGTCCAACATAATGGTCCACAACTTAACTGCCAAGTATGGGAAGGAATGGCTCAGAACACAACCCAAAATTCATTCTAGCATACATTAGTGTGAATCATCTATGTTCTGTACATATGGTGTAGTATATGTTCTTATCGTATGTAGTATCTGAAGAATGTAACAGAATCAAGATGAACTCACATAATGTAATACTAAGACGTCATCTACTACTATATAAGATATAGTGATAGGTTGTCGTATCATCATTGCCGAAGTCGGAGAACAGTCAACTTTATCTACGGCTACATAGTTTCTGCCTCGCCAGTCGAATGGCTGCAGGGACTATGTCCTGATCACCATGTCATACCGTAGATTAATGCAAATGGAGCTGGAGCCAAAATACAGAAACCAAAATATGATATCCACCTCAAGTGTAGAGTCGGAGGAGAAGATCTTTTCCACCCTCTCCCTCCCTCACGCTATCAACGTCACAACTTTTCCACCTCAAGTTCTGATCAAGTATTTTCCTTCTCCTCTCCTCCACCATGGCTCTGAACCTATCTGCTCCTTCCTACTTCCCTTCTTCTTATGATATCCAACTTCTCGGAGTCATCGGAGAAGGAGTCGAATGAGTCGGCGGTGATAGCAGATGATTGCAAGACAGGGAGCGAAAAGACAGGCGAAGAAGAGGACGATACGAGTCGAATGGGATATTCGAGTGACAATGTAGGCACCGAGAAGTCGGATAGCGTCACAGATGAGGAGGCTCGAGTATGACCCGCGTCAGAGGAGGAGAGGAAACCAGTAGCGCGGCGACGAGTGCGAGTCAGAGCTCCGGGCCGGCAAAGAGGACCCGTTCCCATTTCGACTCTGCAGCCAGCGAGAAGTTGAAGAAGCCGGGCACGCTGAGCTGTCACGCCCCGATTCGGAGAATCGCTCGCTTTGCTTCGATTCACGCCGAATCGATCGTCCTCGCTAAGGCGTGATGCCGTACAAGTCTGGAGTTGCACTTGTACAAGGCTAGAACATGCACATTTATATCAATTCATCACATTTGAAAAATAAGCCACAGTTGCGGAAACATTAAGCAAGCGGAATAGGAAGAAAATATTCATTTTATTGATGATTGTAGTCAGAATACAACTTTTCTCGATAATATTTGAAATGCCTTTTCGGCTACATTAATTCATGAAAAGAAGTACAACTGATAGGCTGCCATGAAATAATTTCCCGTTCCATACATCACGCCCCTTTAGTACTTTGAAATATAAGCAGCTATCTTTGAAATCTCCGCAATACTTTGTGCGTCTTTAGGAAAAACAACTTGAAAGGAAACAGCAGTTCAGAAAGCTTTAATTGCGATGTGCGCCCGAGCCTTCTCCAGTACCTGTGGAGGAGGGGTCAGCACATTATAACAATGCGCTGGTGAGCCCCGTTGGCCCACTCAGCTAAACTAACATTTTATTAATGACAAGCATTTTAAAGATATGAACTTATAAGGGACAGGCAACATTTAGAGTAAATCACAATTCAATGACATGGTAGTTCAATAAACCATGTTTACTTTACCATTGGCCGAATCCAGCTTTCCTGCATAAGATACAGGATAATAATAATATACTTACCGCCCCTGCATAAGACATTGATTAGCATACATTCCCACGATGTGACCACTGGTGTTGTTAAACCATATGGACTCTTTTCATTCATTCATTTGCATTTGGGACTTCAAGATAATGAGATGACAGCACAGTAGGGAGCTAGCCTCTATGATGCCTCGCATTACTCATGTTCCCCAAAGCACTTCATTATTTCCTCCTAGGCCGAATCGGTACAGGCGCCCCTGTACCGTTCGAGGAAATTATTGCTTAATCCTTGTATACAAGTTGTCCATGGTCAGGTGAATGTGTGTCCGACTCGATATACACAGTGTGCATAGAATATTTGAAGTAATAGGCAACATGATCATTCTTAGCATTTCATAACCATCATTCTAGGCATCAATTCAATCATTTCAATGTTCAGTTCATTGCAGTGTAATCAATTCATTTCAATGTTCTATCTCTAGCATCTTAGTGGTATTGACTTGTGGCATTAGCATCTTGATATCGATCAACGGATGTTGCAAGACAATTATTTAGTTGGCATGAAGGAATAGCGAGAGGGACAATACCACCACAGAGATCCACACTCACCAAGCTAGAGAATCGTCGAGAGAGAGAGGAACACTTGCACGCTTAGCCTTCAGTCACGCGTCAGTCTGCATTGGCACCAAAAGATTGATTAATAATCCGTCTCGTTGTGTTCTCTTCTCTCAGAATTCTCAAGAATGAATGCTATGTAAATCGATGAAAAAGGGCAAGAATCAAATCATCGAAAATCATTCAGAAAAGCATCCATCAAAACCAAGCAACAAAACCAGCAGCAAAACATCCAGAGAAAACTCTTGGACGCATTTCAAGAGAAACCGATCCATTAATTGGAAAGGTTCTTATGCACTTGTCCGTGATCGATTCGATGCCGACGGTAAGTTTCCCCAATACTCGGTTTCGACCGAGTTAGCCAAGCCACAAGCCTTACATAGTGAACCGCTAGGAGCGGGACACTACATAATATACCACTAAGAAAAAGTTTCGTCCTCGAAACTTAAAGCAAAGGTCCTACCTCAAAATTATCAAACAGCGAGGGGTACTTCACTCGCATCTCTTCCTCTAATTCCCATGTCGACTCCTCGACAGCATGGTTCCGCCATAGCACGTTGACTAGAGACACTGCCCGATTCCGCAAAACTTTCTCTTTCCTGTCCAAAATCTGGACAGGCTCTTCAGTGTAGGATAGGTCAGCGCTCAGCTGCAGCTGGTCGAAATTTACTACGTGACTTGGATCATGCACGTACTTCCGAAGTTGAGATACATGGAAGATATCGTGCACATCAGCCAGAGCCGGAGGTAGTGCAAGTCGATAAGCCACTGAGGCTACCTTCTCCAAAATCTCGAATGGTCCGACGAATCTCGGGCTTAACTTTCCTTTCATCCCAAACCGCATCACACCTCGCATGGGTGTGACCTTCAAGAAGACATGATCGCCTGCTGTGAATTCCAAAGGTCGTCGATGAACATCCGTATAACTCTTTTGTCGACTTTGAGCAACTCTAAGTCTTTCTCGAATTAAGCGAATCCGCTCGACGGCCTGTTCCACAAGTTCTGGTCCGAGCACTTGCCGTTCACCGACTTCATCCCAGCATATCGGTGATCGACATTTCCGTCCATATAAGGCTTCGTACGGGGCCATTTGGATACTTGCCTGATAACTGTTGTTATAGGCAAATTCTGCTAATGCGAGATGTGTGTCCCAATTTGTCTTCGAATCGAGCACGCACAATCTCAACATATCTTCAAGAATCTGGTTTACTCTCTCTGTCTGACCATCAGTCTGCGGATGGTAAGCTGTACCGAAGTTCAACTTTGTGCCCATTGCCGAGTGTAGACTTATCCAAAATCGCGACAAGAATCTTCCATCTCTATCCGACACTATAGAAGCTGGCACCCCATGCAATCTGACAATTTCATTTATGTAGATCTGAGCCAACCGTTCTACTCCCCATGTAACTTTTATTGGAATGAAATGTGCCGACTTGGTTAATCTATCCACGATAACCCAAATCGCATCATTTCCCTTCTGCGTTCTTGGCAAGCCAACTATAAAATCCATACAGATATTATCCCACTTCCACAGTGGAATAGCCAAATTTTGTAGTTCTCCGCCTGGCCGTTGATGTTCGGCCTTCACACGCTGACAATCCATGCACTGTGACACGAATAGCGCCACATCCTTCTTCATACCATGCCACCAAAAGGTTGAGCGTAGATCCTTATACATTTTCGTGCCTCCCGGATGCAAGGAATACTTCGCGAAATGAGCCTCGGTCAGTATTTCCTTCCTGATATTCTCGTCCTTAGGGACGCACAATCTTCCCTTGACACGAATAGTGTCATCTTCAACGGTAAAGTCTGACGCCTTTCCTGCTAGAATCAACTCGCGTATCTTCTGCAGAAATGGGTCATCCTTCTGAGCAATCTTAATCCTTCCCTGGAGACTCGGCTCAAGTTGTAACTGAGCCAACTGCACATTCTGCGGACGGATCCTGAACTCGATGCCCATCTCTTCAAGATCCCGTAGTACCTCTTTTGCTATTGCTAGTGATCCCACAAATTTCCGACTCAAGGCATCAGCTACCACGTTCCCTTTACCCGGCGTGTAAGAGATTGTCAAGTCATAATCCTTGATCAATTCTAACCAGCGCCGCTGCCTCAAATTCAATTCCTTTTGTGTGAATATATATTTCAGGCTTTTGTGATCCGTGAAGATCTCGCAGGACACACCATAGAGATAGTGTCGCCACAATTTCAACGCGAACACAATCGCCGCCAGTTCCAAATCATGTGTTGGGTAATTCTTCTCATGCTGTTTGAGTTGCCTCGAAGCATAAGATATGGTCTTCCCATGTTGCATAAGAACACATCCCAAACCAAGTCCCGATGCGTCACTGTAGATCTGAAATCCCTCAGAGCCTTCCGGAAGTGCTAAAATTGGGGCCGTGACGAGCCGCTGCTTGAGTTCTTGGAAGCTACTCTCACAGTCGTTCGTCCACTTAAATACGACTCCCTTCTGAGTCAGGCGAGTCAAAGGCGAGGCGATTCTCGAGAAGTCCTTCACAAATCTACGGTAGTACCCGGCTAAACCAAGGAAACTCCGTATTTCACTAGCTGATGCAGGCTGCTTCCAGTCCACCACTGCCTCAATCTTCTTTGGGTCGACGGCAACACCTTCCGCCGAAACAACATGTCCTAGGAACGACACGCTGTTCATCCAAAATTCGCACTTGCTTAGTTTTGCATAGAGCTGGTTGTCCCGCAGCGTCTGAAGTACTTCTCTCAAGTGTTCGACATGAGTCTCTCTATCTTTTGAGTAGATCAAGATGTCATCGATGAACACAACAACAAACTTGTCTAAGAACGGTCGAAACACTCTATTCATTAAATCCATGAAGGCTGCTGGAGCATTAGTCAAGCCGAATGGCATGACCAAAAACTCATAGTGTCCGTATCTCGTACGGAATGCTGACTTAGGAACATCTTCGGGTCTGATCTTCAACTGATGATATCCTGAACGAAGATCGATTTTTGAAAACACGGTCGCCCCTTGTAGCTGATCGAATAGATCATCTATCCTTGGCAAAGGATACTTGTTACGGATGGTTGCCTTATTCAGTTCTCTGTAATCGATGCATAGCCGCATCGTTCCATCCTTCTTCTTTACAAACAACACTGGAGCTCCCCATGGAGATACACTTGGGCGAATGTATCCTCGGTCTAATAATTCTTGTAGCTGCACCTTTAGTTCCTTCAATTCTGCCGGAGCCATCCTGTACGGCGCTTTAGATATCGGACGAGTATCCGAAAATGTATCAATTGTGAATTCAATTTCTCTATCCGGCGGCATCCCAGGTATCTCATCCGGAAACACATCGGGGAACTCTGCCACAATCTCGGTCTGATTCGAATCTACACCCTTCATTTGAGTGTCAAAAACAGAAGCAAGGAACCCTTCACATCCTGAGTACAACATGTGCCTTGCTGTAACTGCCGATATTACCATAGGTCCTTGGAACGCCGAGCCGCACGAGTAAGAGAACTCTGTTTCTCCGGTTAGGCGAAACACAACTCTCTTATCCGCACAGTCAATCGTTGCATGACAGGCGCTGAGCCAGTCCATTCCCAAGATGATATCGTACTCTTTGATGTCGAGTACAATTGCATCCAGAGATAAAGTCTTGCCTCCAATTTTAATGTAGCCGTCCCTGCAAATCAAAGTTGCAGGCATATCTACTCCCGAAGGAGTGCTAACACACAAAGCTGTCTTTAGTTGAGTCATACAAAATTTATTTTCCATTGCAAAATCAGAAGAGATAAAGCAATGAGTAGCGCCAGAATCAAAAAGTACTCTTGCAGGTGTGCCTTTATATAGCAACATACCTGTTATAACATTCTCCGCGGTCTGGGCCTCTGCCTGAGTCAGGGCATAAACCCTTGCTTGCCCACCTTGTTGATTCGGTGCATTCCCAGCTGGAGCCGGTAAGGCTGGTGGCGCTCCGCCACGATGCTGGTTGTTATATTGTCCCCGGTTGTGGTTGTTGTTATGCCCACGATACTGATTATTGTTATGCCCACGAGGAGGATACTGATTCCCTCCTCTATTTCTGCAGTCAGCTTCCTTGTGGCCCTGCTCGCCGCATTTGAAACACTTCACCCGACAATCTTCGGATCGATGTCCCCAACGGTTGCAAAATTTACAACGTTCTGTATGTTGAGGCCCTCGATTGTCTCCAGTATTGTGACGCTTAGGTGCGTCATTCCTGCTAGCAGACCAAGGTCGTTTCTGATTATTGAGTCCTTGGTTGCTCTTCATTGTCTCACGACTAGCCGGTTTATGAAATCTCTCCATCTCGAGAGCTGTCTCGTACGCCTCCCGGTAAGACGTACATTTCCGATTTAGCATATCCTTTTCTAGGCCCTCATTCAAGCCTTGCACAAATCTTCCTCGCTTGGCGTCGTCATTCGGTACCATGTACCCAGCGAATGCGACTCTCTTCAAAAACTCTGTCTCATAGTCATGCGCTGACATACTGCCTTGTCGAAGTGCAATGAACTCATTCTCTTTTTGTTGTCGGACAGCGGGTGGAATGAAGTGAGTAATGAAAGCCTGCTTAAAGGCCTCCCAAGACATCTTTATATCCTGACTATTTCTGTAAAGTGCCTGTCTCTGCGAAATCCACCATTCCTGGGCCTTGAGGCGAAGTTGTACAGCAGTACACTCCACTCTCTTACTGCCCTGAATCTCTAACATTCGGAAATAGCCCTCTAGTGTGTTCAAGAAGCCCATCACCTCATCTGGCTCCTCTTTTCCATCAAACTCAGGCGGGTCGCAACTTTTAAATTCAGAGAACTTGAAGCTCGTCCTCTTCCGTGTCGGCGTCTCAGGTTTCTCTGCCGGCACCTCCACGGTCTCGGTTGCTGCGGCCTTTGCAGAAACATTAGAATCGGCCGACAGCTTGATGACAATCTGAGTTAGACTATCAACTTGCTTTTGTTGAGCATCCAGCTGCTCCTGAAACTGATACTGAAGCTGCTCCTGAAGCGCGCGATGTTGAGCTTCGCTTTGCTTCCTCTGAGCCTCCATTTGCTTAATCAGTTTCTCAATCGGGTCAGACGATGAATTCGTCTTTGAGCTATCACCCTTGGTCATTCTACACAAAGAAATAATTCCATTAGCACTCATAAAATATTTATGGGCTTATTGTATGGAACATTATTTCATGCCAGCGCCATCGACACCATCAATCGAGAAAATTTGCATCAAGACTTCCTTTTTGAAACATTTATTTTTGAAATCCGAGGAAGTGAAGCCGTGCTCTGATACCAACTTGTCACGCCCCGATTCGGGGAATCGCTCGCTTTGCTTCGATTCACGCCGAATCGATCGTCCTCGCTAAGGCGTGATGCCGTACAAGTCTGGAGTTGCACTTGTACAAGGCTAGAACATGCACATTTATATCAATTCATCACATTTGAAAAATAAGCCACAGTTGCGGAAACATTAAGCAAGCGGAATAGGAAGAAAATATTCATTTTATTGATGATTGTAGTCAGAATACAACTTTTCTCGATAATATTTGAAATGCCTTTTCGGCTACATTAATTCATGAAAAGAAGTACAACTGATAGGCTGCCATGAAATAATTTCCCGTTCCATACATCACGCCCCTTTAGTACTTTGAAATATAAGCAGCTATCTTTGAAATCTCCGCAATACTTTGTGCGTCTTTAGGAAAAACAACTTGAAAGGAAACAGCAGTTCAGAAAGCTTTAATTGCGATGTGCGCCCGAGCCTTCTCCAGTACCTGTGGAGGAGGGGTCAGCACATTATAACAATGCGCTGGTGAGCCCCGTTGGCCCACTCAGCTAAACCAACATTTTATTAATGACAAGCATTTTAAAGATATGAACTTATAAGGGACAGGCAACATTTAGAGTAAATCACAATTCAATGACATGGTAGTTCAATAAACCATGTTTACTTTACCATTGGCCGAATCCAGCTTTCCTGCATAAGATACAGGATAATAATAATATACTTACCGCCCCTGCATAAGACATTGATTAGCATACATTCCCACGATGTGACCACTGGTGTTGTTAAACCATATGGACTCTTTTCATTCATTCATTTGCATTTGGGACTTCAAGATAATGAGATGACAGCACAGTAGGGAGCTAGCCTCTATGATGCCTCGCATTACTCATGTTCCCCAAAGCACTTCATTATTTCCTCCTAGGCCGAATCGGTACAGGCGCCCCTGTACCGTTCGAGGAAATTATTGCTCAATCCTTGTATACAAGTTGTCCATGGTCAGGCGAATGTGTGTCCGACTCGATATACACAGTGTGCATAGAATATTTGAAGTAATAGGCAACATGATCATTCTTAGCATTTCATAACCATCATTCTAGGCATCAATTCAATCATTTCAATGTTCAGTTCATTGCAGTGTAATCAATTCATTTCAATGTTCTATCTCTAGCATCTTAGTGGTATTGACTTGTGGCATTAGCATCTTGATATCGATCAACGGATGTTGCAAGACAATTATTTAGTTGGCATGAAGGAATAGCGAGAGGGACAATACCACCACAGAGATCCACACTCACCAAGCTAGAGAATCGTCGAAAGAGAGAGGAACACTTGCACGCTTAGCCTTCAGTCACGCGTCAGTCTGCATTGGCACCAAAAGATTGATTAATAATCCGTCTCGTTGTGTTCTCTTCTCTCAGAATTCTCAAGAATGAATGCTATATAAATCGATGAAAAAGGGCAAGAATCAAATCATCGAAAATCATTCAGAAAAGCATCCATCAAAACCAAGCAGCAAAACCAGCAGCAAAACATCCAGAGAAAACTCTTGGACGCATTTCAAGAGAAACCGATCCATTAATTGGAAAGGTTCTTATGCACTTGTCTGTGATCGATTCGATGCTGACGGTAAGTTTCCCCAATACTCGGTTTCGACCGAGTTAGCCAAGCCACAAGCCTTACATAGTGAACCGCTAGGAGCGGGACACTACATGAGCAGCCCGTTATACCTTGATGAGGACGATCCGGAAGACAATGCTGATTCAGTTTTGCCTTCTCCTCTCCTCCACCATGGCTATGGACCCATCTGCTCCTCCCTACTTCCCTTCTTATTTGACTCTCTCAGCCACATATGATATCCAGCTCAAGTGTAGAGTCGGAGGAGAAGAAGTGGACATGAAGAAGAGGGGGAAGCAGCACAGCCGGCGGCATGACCCGGAGGAAGTACAGAGGTTTTCTTCAACATACGTAGGAGAACTATAAGGATATATCTTTTCACAACATATCACCTTGTCAAAGACCCTTAATGTGACAACCATGTTACCACGGTGTCGGAAAACTAACATGTCATAATTTTATAAGCCGTGTGTTTTGACATAATCCTCCAACCGGATTTCAGTTCTATGTAATAATGCAAGATTACGACATAGGAGGAAAGAGTTGGAAGGATTATGTAAAAATACACGGCTTAGAAAATTATGACATGTTAGTCTTCCGACATCGCGGTAACATGGTTGTCACATTAAGGGTCTTTGACAAGATGACATATTGTGAAAAGATATATCCTTATAGTTCTCATACGTATGTTGAAGAAAACCTCTGTACTTCCTCCGGGTCATGCCGCCGGCTGTGCTGCTTCCCCTCCTCTTCATGTCCACTTCTTCTCCCCCGACTCTACACTTGAGCTGGATATCATATGTGGCTGAGAGAGTCAAATAAGAAAAAGGGAAGTAGGGAGGAGCAGATGGGTCCATAGCCATGGTGGAGGAGAGGAGAAGGCAAAATTAAATCAACATTGTCTTCCGGATCGTCCTCATCAAGGTATAACGGCTGCTCAGCGTGTCCAGCTTCTTCAACTTCTCGCTGGCTGCAGAGTCGAAATGGGAACGGGTCCTCTTTGCCGGCCCGGAGCTCCGACTCGCACTCGTCGTCGCGCTACTGGTTTCCTCTCATCCTCTGACGCGGGTCATAAGAAAAGAAATTTCGTACCTCTTCTTCACATAAACATCATTGTCGCCTTGTACTCAAGCCTCCTCATCTGTGACGCTATCCGACTTCTCGGTGCCTTGGATAGCGTTACAGATGAGGAGGCTCGAGTACAAGGCGGCAATGATGTTTATGTGAAGAAGAGGTACGAAATTTCTTTTCTTATGACCCGCGTCAGAGGAGGAGAGGAAACCAGTAGCGCGGCGACGAGTGCGAGTCAGAGCTCCGGACCGGCAAAGAGGACCCGTTCCCATTTTGACTCTGCAGCTAGCGAGAAGTTGAAGAAGCTGGGCATGCTGAGCAGCCCGTTATGCCTTGATGAGGACGATCCGGAAGACAATGCTGATTCAGTTTTACCTTCCTTGGATGGTATTGATTCTGTAGATCCGTGTATAAAAGAGGAAGAGATTGGGAGTAGAGTGGACCCGGAGGGAAATGAGAGATTGGAAGCTGGATCAATATCCAAGAAGCGAAAGAGAGTCGAGGATTCTGATAGGTTGTCGTATCATCATTGCCGAGGGATGAGGGTCAAAGGACAGTCAACTTTATCTACGACTACATAGTTTCTGCCTCGCCAGTCGAATGACTGCAGGGACTATGTCCTGATCACCATGTCGTACCGTAGATTAATGTAAATGGAGCTGGAGCCAAAATACAGAAACCAAAATACAAAATACATAAACCAAAATACAAAATACAGAAACCAAAATACAAAATACAGAAACCAAAATACAAAATACAGAAACCAAAATACAAAATATAGAATCCAAAATAGGACCCTCTGTGAGAACGGATGGCTCAGAACACAACCCAACCGGAGAGGATATTCTGAGAGATCTATCTGAGAGGGACGTATACTCTGAGAGATCGCCTTTACAAGAATTATATCAGTAGTAGGATCGAGTGTTGGAGGAGATATTATCAAAGTATACGTCCTACTCAGATGGGTCTCTCACCGTTACTATTTTTTCCTGACAGCATGGATGTGCTCCGTCCACAGATTCTTGCTCCGAGCCAAAACTTTGTCCCGGAGCTCAAGTGGACATCCTTTGTGTAGAGCTCGAGTGAGATGTTCCTAACAGTATGGTGGTCTCCTTTGTTAAAGTTTTTGTGCTCGTCCCACAACCAATGTGGGATGAGCACGGATACTTTAACAAAGGAGGCCACCATGCTGTCAGGAACCTTTCACTCGAGCTCTACACCAAAGATGTCCACTTGATCTCCGGGACAAAGTTTTGGCTCGGATCAAGAATCTGTGGACGGAGCACATCCACCATGCTGTCAGGAAAAAATAGTAACAGTGAGAGACCAATCTGAGTAGGACGTATACTTTGATAATATCTCCTCCAACACTCGATCCCACTACTGATATAATTCTTGTAAAGGTGATCTCTCAGAGTATACGTCCCTCTCAGATGGATCTCTCAGAGTATCCTCTCCGATTGGGTTGTCGTATCATCATTGCCGAGAGATGAGGGTCGGAGGACAGTCGACTTTATCTACGGATACATAGTTTCTGCCTCGCCAGTCGAATGGCTGCAGGGACTATGTCCTGATCACCATGTCGTAGTCCAATATAATCTAGAGATTGACACAGTTCTAATTCATATATATAGTCCAGTACAAATAGTCTAATACAAAAATAATCCAATACCAATAGTCCAATACAAATAAGTACTAATAGCTAATGAGAACCTCGCTGCTCACGCAAACGCTCAGTGATACGTTCACGCATCCACCTCGAAAAAGCTAGATTTTTGGCGCGAGGAGAGATGTCGTCCCTTGCAAGGACTGTATGAAGAGAACTCTCGGTCTCACTAGCTACCGGTGCTGGATGAATAGAACTCCTGGTCTCACTAGCAACCGGTGCCACTTCCTCCTTAACTGTAGGAGGAGCCACCTCAGCATTCACTGTTTCCCTCAAACGACGTGCCACTCCTCGGGTCATGGGTGCCATCTGGTAAGCAAGATAATATAATTGTAACATAAGCAAGCTAACTAAAGGAACCATCATGTAATTTGAGTACATTTTCGAAAGCAGATAAAGTACAATAAATTCATTTTTTTGCCAAGTAGCAGAACGGATAGCTCAGAACACAACCCTAAAATTTATTCTAGCATACATTAGTGTGAATCACCTATGTTCTGTACATATGGTGTAGTATATGTTCTTATCGTATGTAGTATCTGAAGAATGTAACAGAATCAAGATGAACTCACATAATGTAATACTAAGACGTCATCTACTACTATATATATAAGATATAGTGATAGGTTGTCGTATCATCATTGCCGAGGGATGAGGGTCGGAGGACAGTCAACTTTATCTACGGCTACATAGTTTTCTGCCTCGCCAGTCGAATGGCTGCAGGGACTATGTCCTGATCACGATGTCATACCGTAGATTTAGGATTTAAAATATGGTATTGAACAGAAAGTCTAATTATCCCATATTTCAGTAATATCTGTGAGCTAAATTATACTCAACTATCGAGAATACTTAGGAGAAAACTCATTCACAGGATTAGTATATCCATCCTTCGTGACATAGCTGAAATTTTATAGGGCTCGATAATAATTATTAGTCAATTTATTCATCATTTCAAAACCCTGAAAATGCCCAAAAAAACTCCCAGTATCAGTAAATAGGGCTCGAACCCTAAATTAGAATTCGAATCCACCCAAAACATCAAATTGACAGTTGATATGCCCAAAAAAACGAGTTTTTTCAGTATATAGGTGTCACACTGTGAATCTCGTGTCCACACAGTGGGACACGACGTGTCCAAACCAACAAAATAGGTGTCACACGAACTAGAAGCGAGTCCACGCTCTCGTGTCCCCCGCAACGAGTCCACTGTCAGTCTCGTGTCCCCCGCAGCGAGTCCACGCTCTCGTGGACATCAAATTGACAGTTGATATGCCTAAAAAAATGAGATTTTTCAGTATATAGGTGTCACACTGTGAATCTCGTATCCACACAGTAGGACACGACGTGTCCAAACCAACAAAATAGGTGTCCACGCTCTCGTGTCCCCCGCAACGAGCCCACTGTCAGTCTCGTGTCCCCCACAGCGAGTCCACGCTCTCGTGGACACGAACTAGAAGCAAGAGAGAGAGAGCTTGAAGACGAGGAGAAAGTGGGGAGGAGCTACCAGAGGAAGGAGGAGGAGGAGAAGGAGGAGCTACCTGAGGAAGGAGGAGGGAGATCGCCGGAGGAGCGCCGCGGAGGAGGAGGGAAATCGCCGGAGGAAGGTCGCGGAGGAGGAGCGCGCCCAAATTTGGGGGGAAAAATTTGTGAAATGATCGAAATGGAAACCCTTGCTGGCTATATGAAACGTTTAGCGACGTCCGCCTAGGACGTCGCTAAACGTCGCTGATATATAATAAATAGCGACGCAACTTAAAATGTGTCGCGAAACGTCGCTATATCAGCGACGCGTACCGACGAACTTGCGACGCACTACCCCATTGAACAAAATGAAGATGCTAGACGTCGCTATTATTCGTTGTTGGCGACAAACAGCGACGTCTTTTGTTGACGTCGCTAAAACCCCAAACATTAGCGACGAAATTTTACGGAGTCGCTAAATACGTCGCTGATTTGACTTATTTTGGTAGTGACTCCAATAAATCTCCCCCTTCACAACTATGGGGAGGATGTCGTCATCCCGACGATCTGCCTGCAGTACTCAAACTTCCCCCTTGGTAGAATCTTTGTGAACATATCAGCTCCGTTGTCATCTGTATGAACCTTCTCAAGCGCCGCGTCCTTCTTCTCAACCACATCCCGTATCCAATGATACCGAGTCTCGATGTGCTTGGACCGGCTATGAAACATCTGATTCTTCACAAGGTGGATAGCACTCTGACTGTCGCAAAACAAAGTATACTGCTCTTGCTTCAGTCCCATTTTCTGCAACAGCTTCTTCATCCATAACAGCTCCTTGCAAGCCTCCGTCGTCGCAATGTATTCCGCCTTCGTCGTCGATAAGGCAACACACTTCTGCAACCGCGACTGCCACGACACCGCTCCTCCCGCAAACATCATCACGTAGCCCGAAGTCGATCGCCTCGTGTCTACATCTCCAGCCATATCAGCGTCGGTATACCTTACCAGCTTCGGCTCGTCACCACCAAAGAAAAGTCTCCAACCAGCAGTGCCCTGAAGATAACGTAGAATCCACTTAACCGCACTCCAATGTACCCTTCCAGGATTTGAAAGATACCTGCTAACCGTACCAACTGTATGAGCAATATCTGGCCTCGTACACACCATGGCATACATCAGGCTTCCCACAGCTGAGGCATATGGAACCCGCTCCATATCTTCCTTTTCGTCCTCGGTAGATGGACACTGCTCCTCAGTGAGCTTAAAGTGAGCCGCAAGAGGGGAACTCACTTTCTTCGACCCGTCCATCCTGAAACGCTGAAGTACCCGGTGAATGTACTTCGTTTGGGACAAGTGTAGCAGCTTGGACTCTCTCTTTCGGCTGATCTCCATCCCAAGAATAGTCTTCGCTGCGCCCAAATCCTTCATAGAGAAGGCCGCGCCCAGTTGGCGCTTCAGCTCCGCTATCCTAGTGGCATTCCGACCCACTAATAGCATATCATCTATATAGAGCAATAAAATGATAAAATCATTCTCGGCAAAATACCTCACAAATGCACAATGGTCCGACGTCGTCCGTGCATAACCATGCTCCCCCATAAACGACTCAAACTTTCTGTACCACTGCCTCGGAGCCTGCTTCAGACCATACAAGCTCTTCCTCAACCGGCAGACCAAATATGACTTGCCCTTCTCACAGAATCCCTCTGGCTGCTCCATGTACAACTCCTCCTCAAGATCACCGTGGAGGAATGCCGTCTTCACGTCCATCTGCTCGACCTCCAAGTCGAGACTGGCTGCTAATGCTAGCACCACCCGAATAGACGAATGCTTGATGACAGGCGAAAAGATCTCATCATAATCCACGCCTTTTCGCTGACTGTAGCCTTTGACTACCAGCCTCGCTTTGTATCGAGGGTGAGTAGCATCATCCGTCTGCTTCACTCTGAACACCCATCGATTCTTCAAAGCCTTCTTGCCCTTTGACAACCGCACCAGATCATAAGTGGAATTGGTGTGCAAGAAACTCATCTCCTCCTGCATAGCCTCCATCCACTCCTGTCTGTGTTCGTCTTCCATAGCCTCCGCAAAACTTTCGGGCTCTCCCCCGTCAGTCAATAGCACATACTCATCTGGTGAGTATCTCGTAGATGGTCGACGATCCTTGTCACTCCTCCTCAAAGGAACCACTGGTGCTGGCTGTATGCCGACAGCCTCCTCCCCTTCAGGAACTGCCTTTCCGGCATGCTCATCCTCCTGAGGGACACCCTGACCACCATCAGCAGGCTGATGATCAAGGTTGGGAGCAACTCCATGTACTGGCTCCCCCATAACTGGATCCTCTGCGATGTCCTCTGGAAACTGCTCGAAGCGAAATGACTCTAACTCAGGCAATTCCTCAGCCTCAGAAGGCGTCTCGAAATCCTGACTGTTGGTCATGGTCTGATCCTCGACGAACACCACGTCCCTGCTTCTGTAGAGCTTTCCTTCTACTGGGTCGTAGAGTCTATAGCCAAACTCATCCCGACCGTAGCCGACAAAGACGCATCGCCTCGTCTTCGGCTCAAGTTTGGTCCTCTCGTCCTTCGGTACATGCACGAAGGCCTTACAACCAAACGCCCGCAGGTGATTGTATGACGGCTCTTTGCCGTACCATACTTTGTCAGGCACATCACCCTGCAAAGGGGCACTAGGAGACAAATTAATAACATAAGCAGATGTGAGAAGAGCCTCACCCCAGTAACTGCCCGGCAAGTTTGCTTCTGACAGCAAACATCGCACCCTCTCCATCAGTGTCCTGTTCATGCGCTCTGCTACACCATTGAGCTGAGGTGTCTTGGGCGGAGTCTTCTGGTGTCGTATCCCTTGCTCTCTGCAATAAGCATCAAAGGGACTGATGTATTCGCCGCCATTGTCGGACCGAACACACAACAACTTCTTGCCCGTCTCTCTTTCAACAGAGGCCTGAAACTCCTTGAAAGTAGGCAGCACCTGATCCTTGGTCTTTAAGGCATAGACCCAAACCTTCCTGGAACAGTCATCAATAAAAGTTACAAAGTAAGAAGCACCACCAAGAGATTTTACCTTCATAGGACCGCAGACATCCGAGTGAATCAACTCGAGCAACGCCGGCTTTCTCGAACTTGGGTGACTTTGGAAAGACACCCTATTTTGCTTCCCAGCTAAACAGTGCGTACACTTCTCCAACTTTGTAGACTTGAGCCCCGGAATCACCTTCCTGTTCACCAAGTAGCTCATCCCCTTCTCGCTGATATGGCCGAGCCGCCTGTGCCACAACTCGGTAGACGCATCACTGACTGCGTTCACCTCCTGTGCCCCCTGTGCGCTCCCTTCCATATAGTAGAGACCGGACTTCTTGCTTCCTCTGGCAATCACCATCGAACCCCTGGAAAGCTTCCACTGACTGTTCCCGAAGAGACTGAAGAATCCCTCGTCATCCAACCTTCCAACCGACACCAGGTTGAAACGGATATCAGGGACATGACGAACATCCTTGAGAACAAGAACCGCACCCATCTTCGTTCTCAAATGTACATCTCCAACGGCAACCGCCTTCGACACATCTCCGTTGCCCATCTTCAACACGCCACAGTCGTCTGTCGTGTAAGTGGCAAATAGTGCCCTGTTGTGAGATACGTGTGCTGAAGCCTCTGAGTCCACCAGCCAAGAATTGTCATCGCAGGCGAGGTTAGTAATGACCTCATCACCTACGACGATCACATCGCCTCCATGCATCGAGGCCGCCGCTGTAGTGTTCTCTTCTTGCTTCCCCTTGTCGCCCTTCTTCTCTCTCTTCCAAGCGAAATAGTTCCGCTTGATATGGCCCTTCTTACCACAATGGTAACACTCTGAGTCCTCGTAACGACCCTTGGACTTCCCTCTGCTCTTGTCTCTGCCACCACCTGGACCCCTGCTTTTGCCCCTTCCGCGGCTCTCTGAAACAAGTGCCTCTGAGTGGTGGGATGTGGATGAAGTGCCCTGAGAACGTCTTCGCATCTCTTCATTCAACACCCCGCTCTTGGCAAACTCCAGACTGACCACGCCCTCTGGAGCAGAAGCGATCATAGATACTCGTACGGTCTCCCACGAGTCTGGCAATGTACACAGCAGCCATAGTCCCTGAACTTCGTCGTCGAACTTGACTCCCATTGAAGATAGCTGATCAACCATGCCCTGGAACTCACTCAAGTGATCCGAAATAGACGCTCCATGTCACGCCCCAGTACCGAAATACGGAGATGGACTAGGCCAGCTACTCCATATGAGGTACGTAACGTCATACGGCGATCGTGGCTGTCGAGAGACTAGGGGGTACATGCTACAATCAAGTCTCCTATGGTCCCACAGAGTTCTATGTCTCAATCAATCAAATCACATCAGCAAATAAATGAACATTAAAGATAAAGCAGTAAGGCATCCCCGACGCTTCATCAAAATGATCATGAGAGACTAGCTTTATAATTTAGCTATCTCAGAGAGTCAGGAGTACAAAATTATACACAGCTGTAGTCTGTTTAATTACAATTATGTACTGGCACAAAATATCGAGTAATCCGGCTAACAGGTGCCGGTGGCTAAACGCCACAAAAAGTATAAGCAGGAGTGGTGGAGAAGAAACCCACTCGAGTCCCCGAACCGCCATGCTTCTAGTATGCACCATGGATGTCAGGGAGGAAGATCGTGTCCTCAGGCTCTGCTACGGAATCTGGCCAAACAAAAACCAGCAGGGTCAGCCCCGAATAGCAAGTACCGCCAAAGGGGTACAAGAGTTAAGATTAAAAACCCAGTTAATAGAATGATTGATAATAGTAATACTTATGCTACTATTATAGGGTAGCGCAACATCCTCGAACCCATATGGCACCCTTACAACCAAACAAGGACAAAAGGTGCCGCATGGAGTCGGGACATGTCGTACACTATAACTTTCACATAAGTTAAAAGGTATAAACAGTAAAACCTTTTGGTCGTGACTTCGGTCGATAGCCTATCGCAGCACAATAACCAACCCAATAATCAAACAAGAACATGGGTTGGATCATGTACCATGATAGACCATGTTCCTCAGTCATTCACAGAAGTAGCACTTCACAACCAGAATAAGTCTTCCGTTCATAACTTCGGTCCACGGCCTATCATAGTACGATAACCAACCCAACAATCAAACAAGAACATGGGTTGGATCACGTACCATGACAGTCCGCTTCCTCAGTTATTCACGGAAGGTAATAGGACACAAGCAAGTCGTTTTCACGGCCAATCAAGTCTACGAGTTTCTAGTGGGACGAGGTTATCCTCGCGTCATGTTATTAGAAAATCCTCAGATCGTATCTTTCCAGCAAGGCTAGCCAACCCAGGGGTTCGCGTAGATAGGTATGATTGAGCACAGGTCCCTCGTAAGGCCACCTTGCCAAAACATATATTATATAGCAGAAATTAATCGGATACAGTCATCTACTCGTTGCGGATGACACAGTATCCGTGGAGACCAGCCGGCGCGTCAAGACAATATCTCAAGGCGGCTGGTGTAACACGATCTCGAGATTCTGCCCTCCCCATGCATCTAGTATATTTAGTTGCCTAGTTTAACCCTAGGTGAAATCTTGGACTCACATGCTGTGGCCTGCATGATTATCCTCCTAAAGTCGTACTTTAGTACGAGTACCCCAAAGAGGATCCATGTCAATCAGTATATCAACATGTTTTACCCTCCTTAGTGTAATGCATCATTGCAAATACGCCACGTGGAGTTACGAGTCTTTTGTCGAGCATGAACAAGAACTGGGACATTCAGGTACATGTATCAGGTAGGAACACTTTGTTCTCCGGGATCACATTAGTGCTCATATCATGCTCGGGACAAAAGGCGTAAGGATATAAAATGGGCATATACTATCTAATAAAATATCAAAAGCGTAATCACAAAAGCACGCACGCTCAAGGGGTAAAAAGTCACGCAGGCTCACTCAAGGCAGCGTGCGTGAAAAGTCACGCAGACTCAAGGGAAGAGCTGCGTGAAAAGTCACGCAAGCTCAAGGAGAGAGCTGCATGAAAAGTCACGCAAGCTCAAGGAGAGAGCTGCGTGAAAAGTCACGCAAGCTCAAGGAGAGAGCTGCGTGAAAAGTCACGCAAGCTCAAGGAGAGAGCTGCGTGAAAAGTCACGCAAGCTCAAGGAGAGAGTTGCGTGAAAAGTCACGCAAGCTCAAGGAGAGACACGCTTCCAACAGGAAGCGTGCTCAAACGGAGCACATTGTTCACTGTCTTCTCCAAACAGCAAGAACACCATGGCTGAACCCAAACTTCAAAGCATCATAACTTGGCCATCCGAACTCCAAATCCAGATTTCTAAAGTTCCAACTTGGGTGAAACTGAATGCTCTTCCACATAGAAGCATCAAAAACTCATAAAATCCAACTAAAGTAGATCAAACCATGCAAAATTCGAAAATGATTAAAACCTAGATCTACAAAAATCAAAGCTTCAAAATGGAAATTTCCAAGTTCTAAACTAGTATAGATTGAGGAGAAGAACATGTTTTGGCAAATAGTTTTGTAAAAAATCATTGACAAAATTATGGATCCATCTTTTGAGCAAGTTGGTACTTGCCTTGGTTGGTGGAGGAAGTAAATGAGAGGAAGTAAATGAGAGGAGAGAGAATGAGATGAGTATATATAAAGATCTTGGACCCATGGGTTCATGATGAACCAAAGGGTTCATGATGAACCATTGGTGAACCAAGAATGGGTTACCCAAATGAGCCAAAACTGTAGGCCCAAATGCAGAAAATAAATTAGGAAATAATATTTTGTCAAATATTTTTGGAAAATGCATGAAGAAACACAGCATAATAAATATAGTATAAATACAAGGTAAATACAATTTTATCGGTTTACGTATTAAAATACGTATTCCAGGATCGGGGAGTGACATCTCTACCCTTCTTAGAAAAATTTCGTCCTCGGAATTCCAGCCAAGACAGGATAGTGAAATCAGGGCAAGCAAGGCACAATCATATATAAGTTAACTATCATAGCAGTTATTATCATACATCACAAAGTACAAAATAAGCAGGTGCAGATAAGCATGGAATCGTGTCAATAAGGTGCAAAAATATACCTCATTAGTCAAACAAATACGGATACCGAGATCTGATCTCGTCCTCGCGCTCCCAGGTTGACTCTCCCGGAGAGTGATGGTTCCAAGAAACACGAACAAGGTTTATCGTCCGATTCTTGAGTACCTTCTCTCGCCGGTCTAAAATAGATACGGGTTGCTTCTCGTAAATTAGGTCGGTACCAACGACTAACTCAGAATGATTGAGGACATGACTCGGATCCGGGACATACCCACGTAATTGGGACACATGAAACACATCATGTATGCCGGTTAACGAAGGTGGAAGGGCAAGTCGATAAGCCACATCGCCTACCCGAGCGAGAATCTTAAAAGGACCAACGTATCTTGGACTAAGCTTTCCTCGGGTTCCAAATCTGATGATACCTCGAGTAGGCGAAATCCGCAGAAACACTTGGTCGCCAACTCTGAACTCTAGAGGCCTACGATGCTGATCTGCCCAATGACGATGCCGGTCCTGTGCAACTCGAAGGCGCTCTCTGACCAACTTAACTATCTCCACAGTCTGCGTGATCATCTCTGGCCCCAACATCTTTCGTTCTCCGACGTCGTCCCATGCCAAAGGGGACCTGCACTTCCTTCCGTACAATGCTTCGAACGGGGCCATCTGAATGCTAGCCTGATAGCTGTTGTTATAGGAGAACTCCACTAGATGAAGGTGATCCTCCCAAGATCTGCCAAAATCTAAGGTACACGCCCGTAGCATATCTTCTAACGTCTGGATGGTTCTTTCTGATTGCCCGTCAGTTTGTGGATGATAAGCAGTACTGAATCTTAACTTGGTTCCCAAACTTTGGTGTAAGCTCTGCCAAAAATGGGAAGTAAACCGCGTATCCCGATCTGATACTATACTAACTGGAACACCGTGCTGCCTTACTATCTGCTTCATGTACATTTCTGCTAACTGCTCAGTAGTCTGTCCAACTCGGAAGGGAAGGAAATGAGCGACCTTTGTGAGTCGATCTACTATTACCCAGACTGCATTCTTGCCAGCCGGGGATCTAGGTAAACCGGTCACGAAATCCATCGTGATGTGCTCCCATTTCCATTCTGGGATAGGAAGCGGCTGTAGCAACCCTGCTGGTCTCTGCTGCTCGGCTTTCACCTGCTGACATACCAGACACTTGGATACAAATCTCGCTATCTCTCTTTTCATGCCATTCCACCAAAAGTACTGCCTGATATCTCGATACATCTTCGTTCCTCCTGGATGAATGGAGTAAATAGAACTATGAGCTTCGGACATAACTTTTTGCCGAAGGTCTCCACTCGGTACACAGAGTCTGTTTCCAAACTTGAGCGTACCATCTTCTTGAATCACTAACTCCTTCCTACGGCCTGATTCACACTCCGACCGTAACTTCTGAATCTGTGGATCTCCTGCTTGTGCTGCCCTTATCCTCTCTACTAAGGTTGACTGAATCTGCATACTGGTCATTCTTCCTATATCCCTTGGCAAAACTACTTCGATTCCCATACTCTGAAGGTCTTCTAAAAATATGCTTCTGCGAGGTCAAGATAAAGGCACTGTCTCTCCTACTCAGTGCATCTGCAACTATATTCGCCTTGCCTGGATGATACTGAAGATCTAAGTCAAAATCCTTCAGTAGTTCTAACCATCTTCTTTGCCTCATGTTCAAATCTCGCTGCGTAAACACGTATTTCAAACTCTTATGATCAGTATAGATCTCTACCCGATCTCCGTATAAATAATGCCTCCACAACTTGAGTGAAAACACCACAGCTGCTAACTCCAAATCATGAGTCGGGTAATTCTTCTCATGGTCTCGAAGCTGCCGAGACGCATATGCTATCACCTTTCCATGCTGCATTAATACACATCCAAGACCCTTTCCTGATGCGTCACAATATACTGTAAAGCCTCCCGCTCCTACCGGAAGCGTCAAGATCGGGGCTGAGATCAACCTCTTCTTCAATTCTTCAAATGATGCCTGACAGCTAGCTGACCAAACAAACTCTACGTCCTTGTGCGTCAAACGTGTTAAGGGCGCAGAGATCCTGGCAAAGTCTGCCACGAACCTTCGGTAGTAACCAGCTAACCCTAAGAAACTTTGCACTTCTGCAACCGTTCTCGGGACTGGCCAATGCTCTACAGCCTCAATTTTCTTCGGATCTACTGACACTCCTGCCCCAGAAATTACATGCCCCAGGAACGAAATGTGATCTAACCAGAATTCACACTTGTCGAGCTTCGCATAAAGTTGATGCTCCCTTAATATCTGTAAGACAGTCCTAAGATGTTTCTCATGCTCCTCTTTACTGCTGGAATAGACAAGAATGTCATCTATGAATACCACCACAAATTTATCCAAATATGGTAGAAAGATGCGGTTCATTAAATCTATGAATACTGCGGGGGCGTTGGTTAGTCCAAAGGGCATTACTAAAAACTCATAATGCCCATATCTAGATCTGAATGCTGTCTTCGGTATGTCTTGCTCCCGGACTCTTACTTGATAGTATCCCGACCGAAGATCGATCTTGGAAAAGATACTGGCCTTGCTCAACTGGTCAAACAGGTCATCAATCCTTGGTAGCGGGTACTTATTCTTCACTGTTACTGCATTCAGCTTGCGGTAGTCGATGCACATCCTCGTCGACCCATCCTTCTTGGGAACTAGAATCACTGGCGTGGCCCAAGGCGATTTACTGTCTCGGATGAATCCCTTAGACTTCAACTCTTCTTCATGTTGATACAACTTATCCTGTTCTGACGGCGACATTCTGTAAACTCTGTCTGCTATAGGCCTCGTTCCAGGGTTCAACTCAATGCTAAATTCTACCTTTCTGACTGGGGGTATCCCTGGGAGCTCATCAGGAAAGATGTCGAGAAAATCTTCGACCACTCTCGGAATCCGTCCTGGCTCTGACACTGCTGCTGAGATGACGCCTCCGGCCTGATTCTTCAAGGTTCGAGTAAAGATGAACTGCTCCATCCCAGAAACGCTGAATATGACCCTACCTCCTCTACAATCAATTGTCGCATGACTGTCTCTCAACCAGTCCATGCCAAGAACAACATCAAAATTCCCCATAGGGAATTCAATCAATGATGCGGGCAATAAATGTCCACACACCTCTACCGGACATGAAAAGCGCACTCTGCTAACTTCTACGAGCCCATTGCCGGTGAGTATATCCATCCTCTCTGGCAATACCTCAAACTCTAATCCAATCCGTGTAGTATATTGTGCAGAGATGAATGAATGAGTAGCGCCTGAATCAAATAATACTACAGCGGAAAATGAGGTGACGAGAATTTTACCTGCCACCACGTCACTAGACGCTAGAGCCTCTCCTAAGGTCAATGTGAGAGCCTGGCCCCGCGGAGCCCCTTGTTGCGGCCTTCCTCGACCATGCTGTTGCTGCCTCTGAGGGCCTTCGGCTTCCTGTGCCTGGCGAAACATCTGAGCCTGCGTTTGTAGACGCTGGGCTAGGGGCCTTACTGCTAATACTGGCCCTCCACTCGGGGTTGCCACCGGAGCTGGCAAAGCTAGAAATTGCTGAGCTGGCCCTCCTGGCCTCTGCATCACAGGACAAGTGGAGATACGGTGGACTGAACTACCACACCTCAAGCATAAGCCATTCGCTGATCGGCACACCTCCCTCGTGTGCCCTGCCTTCCCACAGAATGTACAGCCCTGGGGTGCTCCCTGACGCTGTTGTTGGTTCCTCGGCTGCTGATGCCGAACTGGCACTGTCTTAGTTGACACGGCCGTCCTCCGCGGCGCTCCTGCATCATGAATACGTACACTGGGTGCTGGTGCTGAAGTTCGCTGCATTGCTCCTCCTCCAACCTGGGAATGAGATCTCTTCTGACCTCCTGTCCTCGATGCCAACCTCTGCTGGGTAAGCTCGTGCCTCCGAGCGGCCGTCAAAACAGCGTCGAACGTCTGGTAGTCGTGTCCTTCCACAAGCTGTAATAGTTTCAAATGAAGTCCCTGCTGGAATCTCATAGCTTTCTCTGGCTCCGTTGCCACCATTGCTGGTACAAAACGACACAATCTGCAGAACTCTGCTGCATACCCATTTACGGTCTTGCCAGCTTGCTTGAGACTGATAAACTTCTGTTGGAGCTCATATCGAGCTACTACGCCAAAATACTTGGCCTTGAATCTGTCACTGAAGGTGGTCCAACGAACAGGGCATCTTGTACCAACTTCTTCTGATGCCCACCAGTCGCGGGCAAGATCCTGAAGTACCAGTTTGACCTGATCAACCTTCTCATCATCTGGAACCTTGGCTGCCACAAGAATGGCTTCGATGTCTTGAATCCAGGCATCCGCAGTAATGGCATCCTCCGTGCCATCAAAATACCTCGGGTTCAAGCGACGAAACCTTCCTGATGCTCTCGAGTCAGCCCCGACACTTCTCTCAAGAGCTAACTGAATCCCTTGGTTCAGCAACACGTTCTGCTCCTGCTGCCGAGTCTGTTGCTGTTGGTTAGTGACAAGAAACCCCCGGATGATCTCCAGGAGTGCTACGACGTCTGGTACTGCCGTCGCTGCTGGTGCTGCAGGGGTTTCAATAACCTGCGGCTGTACTGCCTCTGGTTCCATTTCTGCTCGTGCCTGCACTGGAGAAGGTTCTCTCCCCTGTTGCTGTCCAGTCGAGCCATGCTCTTGCTGCTCTTCCTCATGGGCCTCACCCGCTACTGGGAATGAAGCACCCCTATAGAGAAGAATATAAGATTATCAAGTCCGGATGAGGAAGATTTCGAGGATGCAAGTCAGGTTAGAGATCAAGGCAAGGACAGAGAATTCGAAACAGAATTTCAAGGGGAACAAGTTTTGATTGAGACTCCTAATAATTCGCAATACCCCACAAGTCTGAAAAACAGACCTGCATGGGCCACCACTAAAACCTTATCACGCCCCAGTACCGAAATACGGAGACGGACTAGGCCAGCTACTCCATATGAGGTACGTAACGTCATACGGCGATCGTGGCTGTTGAGAGACTAGGGGGTACATGCTACAATCAAGTCTCCTATGGTCCCACAGAGTTCTATGTCTCAATCAATCAAATCACATCAGTAAATAAATAAACATTAAAGATAAAGCAGTAAGACGTCCCCGACGCTTCATCAAAATGATCATGAGAGACTAGCTTTATAATTTAGCTATCTCAGAGAGTCAGGAGTACAAAATTATACACAGCTGCAGTCTGTTTAATTACAATTATGTACTGGCACAAAATATCGAATAATCCGGCTAACAGGTGCCGGTGGCTAAACGCCGCAAAAAGTATAAGCAGGAGTGGTGGAGAAGAAACCCACTCGAGTCCCCGAACCGCCATGCTCCTAGTATGCACCATGGATGTCAGGGAGGAAGATCGTGTCCTCAGGCTCTGCTACGGAATCTGGCCAAACAAAAACCAGCGGGGTCAGCCCCGAATAGCAAGTACCGCCAAAGGGGTACAAGAGTTAAGATTAAAAACCCAGTTAATAGAATGATTGATAATAGTAATACTTATGCTACTATTATAGGGTAGTGCAACATCCTCGAACCCATATGGCACCCTTACAACCAAACAAGGACAAAAGGTGCCGCATGGAGTCGGGACGTGTCACGACCCGTACCCTTATGAGGGGCACGAGCATGTGGGTACGTCCAGCCTACGCCGCAGAATCGGCGGTAGAACGCTGTATATAACATCTGTAAATACCTACGACTAACAGTTAAAATGTACCTGTACAGTATATACTCTCCGAATGGAGGTGACATAATAATACAGTCTCAATCACAGAATAAAACTAAGGTAGATAGCTCAGAGGAAAGACATATGATAGATGAAGAGTAAAATAAGTCCACAGTCTAATACAAGTCCAGATATATACAACATCCCAGAGTATCAAAATAGAATATAGAAACTACAGTCTGATAAGTTAGCTGGATCGCAGTCCAGTCAAACCTAGCTAACCTACACTACTCTGGAAGTACAAAATCTAGTAGCTCTACTATAAGGTCACGATCTAAGGCTACTCCATCTGACTCGAGCCCATAATAGGTCGAGCAGTCCGCATCGGAATCATCTGTAATATATCATAACGGTATTCTGTCAGGAAAATGAGCAAGTACAAACACTAACAGCAGTTCCATGTGAATTGACAAATTCTATAAGAGACAGTATAATGAACTACAAGACAAAGATATACGAAGACTTGGGGACCATTCGGAAGTCGAGTTACAACCCTTAAACCAAACAAGGACCGAGATTGTAACTCTTCTCCTGAGCAGAACTTAGTCTCCAATCAAGGTACAATGTAAAGGCAAGTAGAGCATGTGAGTAACTGTATATCATGGCATGGTGAGAAAATACTGAATGTAGAATAGAACAGGATATATGATAAGACAAATAAATATAAAATGTGATTTGAATTATTAGAGCGATATGTGATCGGCTTGGGATAAGTGACAGGACATGCTATCCACTTGGCCCGGCAATCCGCGGTAACCTCAACGGAGAGACATGCCGGCCAACCTGGATAACGAGCACAAGGCAAAGGATCTCGCTACACCCTTCGTGAGGGAAGAGTGGCGCGAGCACATGAATAGTGATAGGGTGGCTTGGATCACATAGCCCCTAATAATTCCCCATCCTCGAATAGTACAATGGATCTGGACATGACACGTCATGGCACGTGATTTCGTAAGAGGGTAGCAAATCCTCTTAGAAATCGGTGTCTATACAAGTACAGGGAACAAGACAGGGAGTGTACCCATATACCCAGAAATCCAGGAACAATATCTCATGTCATGATCCAATGTGTACTAGTCCGTAAGCTATCGTGACCAAGAATCAAGTAAGACACTACGACTGAATCGGATATAGCAGATATCAAGATAATGAAAACTATCAGTGAATATACTCGCCTGCTGTCCTGAGCTATATGGTATATCAATGCTTAGAGCGGTATCAGAAGACCTAAATATGAGATACTGTAAGTTAATTTAGGTTTAAACAAGTTTAGGAATGATTTACAATGAATGATATGCAATATAGGTCAAACTAGGTCTCACTGAGTCACACTAAGTCCTGTCAAGTCAATCTAGGTCAAATCAAGTTATATCAAGTCAATCTAAGCCTAACCAAGTCAATCCTAGGTCATACCAGGCATCACGGGTCAAAACAAGTCGAAGAAAGTCAAACGGGATTAAGAGTTGGCCTACAGTTGACTTTTGGTCAACTGGTCAACTCTGGTCAACTCTAGGTCAACCATGGTCAACCCTAGGTCAATGGTGACTAATAGTTGACTTTTGGTCAACTACAAAAGTCTAACGGAAATCGGGACTAATTTGGGTAAAGTGTTGACCCATAGTTGACTTTTGGTCCAAAAAGTCAACCGTGGTCAACCGGGGCCAAGACTAAGTCTAGGCGACTATTTCTAAGTATTACCAACCTCTACAACCCATATCCAAGTTTATCTTGGACTTCGAAACTCATATCTTGGCCGTAGGCCAATATCCTATTTTACCCTTAAAAAGGGTAAAATTCTAGCTTCGGCAACTATCCAGTTAGCCTACCTACGCTTGATATTTTGACCCAAGCTCCCTAGGGTAGTAAGGTACTAGCCTATACATATAATATCTACCAAAAAACCTAGGTAACGTGGACATTCGGTCCACGATACGGCCCGTTGTCAAAATCTTGAATATTTCAAGATACGCATCGATACGGCGCGATACGGGCGCCCTACAACCCCGAATTCCACCCGGAAGCCTACCCGCAAAATCTAAATCACGTATTCATGCCCCACGCCAAGTTTCAACTCAATCGGATACTCCGAACTCCGTTTCGCCCTCTAACTCGGTTTTTCCCTTTTTCTAATCTAGCCTTTTTCCTATTCTTCCAACTTCTTTCAATCTTTCCTCCCAACCTCAAGTCCTTTTCTAATTTCTCATTCCATAATCTTTTTCTACTCTTCTCTATGATTCCAACCATATATAATACTTATATATATATCTATATACATACCTATATGTATAGGTGAAAAAAGGGGGGGTGTAAATAGGCCTAAAAGCCAAGGTGGGGGAGGGGGGGGGGGGGGGGGGGAGGGGGGCTGTTTCCTGCAGCAGGTAGCTGCTGCTACTGCTGCAGCAAGCTGCTGCTGCTGCTGCATTTAATCTTCTTCTTCTTCTCCTCTTCTATCTCCCTATATATTACACTTCATATATATATATCTATATATATATATATCTCTCTCTCTATATATATATATATATATATATATATATATATATATATATATATATATATATATATATAGCTAGATATCTATATATAATCTATCTAGATATCTATCCATCCCTCTAAATATATATATATAACACACACACATCCATATACACACAACCATATACACACATCCATGTATATATATAAATACACTCATATCTATATATATATATATATATATATGTATATATACATATCCATATATATATATATATATATATAAACACACACACATCCTCACACAACACAACCACACACACCACTCTCACAACACCAACATCCCCATGACACAATATCACCCTCCTCTACACACACACAATACATAAATAAATACACACACATAAATACACATGTATATATATATATGTATATATATATATATATATATATATATATATATATATATATATATATATATATATATATATATATATATATATATATCATTCACAAAATGATTAAATCCTAATAAATCCTTAACCTATTTTTCTAGGAAAAACCTACAAATTTGTGGGCAAATGGAAGAGAATGGTCATATCTCCAATTAATGTGAATGAACTATATGCAAAAGAGAATTAAATTAGAAGATTAAAGCATACCTATATTGGTAGGTTGGAGAGGAAGAAGAAAGCTTTTGAAAAGAAATTAATTTGGAAGAGAGAGAGAGAGAGTTGGAGTGTTACTTAGTGAAGAAGGAAGAGAGGGGGGGCTGTCATGGCCGGCCAAGCATGGTGGGGGTGTGAGGGGCACTTGTAAATTACAAGTTTGCCCCTCCCTAAGCCTAATATTAAACATTTTCCAAATTAGGTTTAGGAAGTTGCTAAAAATAAATAAAAATGATAATTAAACTAAATTACTCATGGGGAACTAGTCCAGACTTTTAAACCCTAATTTTTAGTGTGGTGGACCATGGTTAGCTAACAGGCTAATTACAGCTCAAGTCGAAATTCACCGGGGTCCCGAATTAACTCGGAATGCGATGAAATTCGAACCCGACTCCTATAATAATTAAATAATATTATTCATGAAATAAAATTCCCAAAAATAATATAAAATGGAAAATTACCATTTTACCCCTAACTGAAAAAAGTGAGGGTGACAAGTCTATCCACCTTAAAAAAAAATTTCGTCCTCGAAATTGAAGACAACAAGCACAGAAAATCACAAACAGAATTAAAGGAAATAAATTTATACCTCAGGGCGCGAAAAGATAAGGGAAACGCTCCCGCATGTCGTCCTCCCTCTCCCAGGTAGACTCACCTGGAGAGTGATGTCTCCACGCAACCCGAACCAAGGGTATGACCTGGTTCCGGAGCACCTTCTCCCTGCGATCCAGAATCTCTACTGGCTGCTCTGGATATCTGAGAGTAGGTCCCACCTGTATCGCTGAATGGTCCAATACATGGCTAGGATCTGCCACGTACCGCCTCAGCTGGGATACATGAAACACGTTGTGCACTCCCTCGAGCCTGGTAGGCAAGTCCAGTCGGTAGGCTACTGCACCGATCCTCTCTATGATGGTGAAAGGTCCGATGTAGCGTGGACTGAGCTTCCTACCGCCGCCAAAGCGAATAGTGCCACGTGTCGGGGATATCCTCAGAAATACCATGTCACCAACCTAGACACAAGACAAAAACTCAATACACAACTAACAAACAATCACAACAAGCATGACAAGAACTGAAACTAACCTCGAACTCTAACGGTCTCCGGTGACTATCGGCCCAATGCCGCTGCCTATCCTGAGCCACCCGGAGTCTGTCTCTAATCAATCTGACCTTCTCGGCCGCATCCACAGCCATCTCCGGCCCAAGAAGCGCCCGCTTGCCAACATCGTCCCAAGATAAGGGAGTACGGCATCTCCGTCCATATAGAGCCTCAAATGGTGACATCTCTATACTGGCCTGGTAGCTGTTGTTGTAAGCAAACTCTACCAGGTGAAGATGGTCCTCCCAAGAACCCCCGAGATCTAGCACACATATACGAAGCATATCCTCCAGAGTCTGGATGGTCCTCTCCGACTGCCCGTCTGTCTGAGGATGATAAGCAGTACTAAACTTGAGCGAGGTGCCCAAGCTAGCCTGCAAACTCCTCCAGAAGTGGGAAGTGAATCGGCTATTCCGATCTGAAACTATGCTCACCGGAACTTCGTGCAATCTCACAATCTGACGAACATACAGCTCAGCCAGCCTCTCCGTAGATAAACCCACTTGAAAGGCAAAAAGTGGGCCGATTTGGTCAATCTATCAACTATGACCCAAACCGCGTCCTTCCCTCCTGGCGACCGTGAAAGTCCTGATACAAAGTCCATGGTGATGTGCTCCCACTTCCACTCGGGAATGGGTAGCGGCTGTAGCAATCCACCTGGTCTCTGCCTCTCGGCCTTCACCTGTTGACACATAAGACAACGAGATACAAACTGAGCTACCTCGCGCTTCATGCCATACCACCATACGTGCTCTCTCAGGTCCCTATACATCTTGTTGGCTCCAGGATACATAGAATACTGAGAGCGATGCGCCTCCTGAAGAACCTCCTCCCGAAGCTCTCCACGCGGAACGCACAACCTAGTACCGTGCCGCAACGACCCGTCTTCGGCTAAAGGGAAATCGTCAAGCAAGCTCATCCTCACCTGCTCCCTGATGCTCCTCAGGGCAACATCATCATACTGCGCTGACCTGACTCTATCCATCAGCTCAGACTGAATCTGCAAACCCCACATCTGGATCTCCATGCCCGGAATGATGACCTCGATACCCAAACTATCCAGGTCGGCCAACAAATAACGATCTGTCGTCAAGAATATAGCAACAGAATACCTGCTCAAGGCATCTGCAACTACGTTGGCCTTCCCCAGATGGTACTGCAAGGATATATCGAAGTCCTTCATCAGCTCTAACCACCGCCTCTGCCGCATGTTCAACTCCTTCTGAGTGAACACGTACTTCAAGCTCTTGTGATCTGTGAAGATCTCAACTCGCTCTCCGTACAGGTAATACTTCCACAACTTCAAAGCAAATATCATCGCGGCCAACTCCAGATCATGAGTAGGATAGTTCTTCTCATGAGGACGCAACTGCCTGGATGTATAGGCAATCACCTTCCCGTGCTGCTGAAGAACACACCCTAAACCTTCCCGGAAGCATCGCTGAAGATCGAGAACCCTCCTGACCCAGATGGCAAAGTCAGGATCGGAGCTGAAGTCAACCTCCTCTTCAGCTCATCGAATGCAGCCTGACACTCATCAGTCCAGACGAACTCCACGTCCTTCCTGGTGAGTCTAGTCATCGGCTCTGCAATCCTCGAGAAGTCCTGGACGAACTTCCGGTAATAGCCAGCCAAACCCAGAAAGCTCCGAACCTCGGCAACTGAACTGGGCGTAGACCAAGACTCCACTGCCAAAATCTTCCTCTGGTCTACTGAAATCCCGTGCTCGGTCACAACATGACCTAGGAACTCCACCTGGTCTAAGAAGAACTCACACTTCGAAAACTTTCCGTAGAGTTGCTCCCTCCTCAGAGTCTCTAACACAACTCTCAAGTGCTCCTCATGATCCTCCTGCGTCTTCGAATAGATCAAGATATCGTCTATGAAGACCACCACAAACTTGTCAAGGTACTGATGGAATACCTTGTTCATCAAGTTCATGAACACCGCGGGAGCATTGGTCAACCCAAATGGCATCACTGTAAACTCGTACTGGCCGTACCGAGTCCGAAATGCCGTCTTGGGAATGTCATCCCGCCTCACCTTCAGCTGGTGATACCCGGACCTCAAATCTATCTTCGAAAAGACCTTTGCCCCACTCAGCTGATCGAACAAGTCGTCGATCCTCGGCAAAGGATACATATTCTTGATAGTGAGGTTGTTGAGCGCCCGGTAATCAATGCACATACGGGACGTACCGTCCTTCTTCGGTACGAACAGGACTGGCACTCCCCAGGACGAAGAACTGGATCTGATGAACCCCTTGTCCTGCAGCTCGTCGACTTGCTTCTTCAGCTCTATCAACTCGCTGTTGTTCACCCTATAGACATGCTGCGAGATGGGCTCGGCGCCCGGCACCAAGTCTATGGAGAACTCAATGTCCCTGTCTGGCGGCATCCTCGGCAACTCCTCGGGAAAGACATCCGAGAACTCAGCAATCAACGGATGTGGCAAATCCTGCCCCGCCAACAAAGCTCCGCAGAATCCAGCCTCCGGCTCCGCTGCTCCTCGAGCAAACTCGATCTCTGGCTCACCCGGCGTCCTAAAAAGAACTCTGCCTCCTCTACAATCAATGCTAGCATGGTGCATGCATGCTCAACCAATCCATACCGAGTACCATATCGTACCTCGGTAGGGGCATTACGAGCAGACACGCACTCAAGTCCCGGCCTCTCAGAGTGACTCTCCGCCCCTTGCAAATATTATTAACCAGGATAATACCTCCCCCGGTCATAATCTTGCAAGTCCTACCCATATATTCAGCAATGATATTGTGTCTCAGAGCAAAAGAAACAGACACAAAACTATGGGTCGCCCCAGAATCAAATAAGGCGAAAGCAGGGAAAGAATCTAGGAGAACATGACCTGCAACAACATCTCCCACGGGCTCTGCCTCCTCCTCTGCTGCCAAAGCGAACACCCTGCCCGCGGGGGCTCCCCTTTGGTGCTGGACAAAACGCTGCTGCTGGGTCTGGAGTGGAGGACCCCTCTGCTGAACCGCTGGTCCTCTAGCCGGCTGTGCTCTGTCCTGGCCTCCTCTGACTCCGCGAAGGCGGCAATCCTTCAGCTGGTGATCGGGCGCCCCACAGTAGAGACAGACGCCCAACCTCTTCCTGCAAGCCTCCCTGGTGTGCCCCGGCTTCCCGCAGAAGCCGCACGGTATAGTCGGTCTCTGGTCCTGTCCCTGGTGCTGCTGGACACGCGTCGGTGCCTGCTGGATCTGTAACAGAGGCTGCTGCTGAAACGGCCTCTGCTGCTGCTGCTGCTGAAAGTGGGGGCGCTTGGCCGGTCCTGTACTGGAACTCGCCCCCATAGTATCTCCGCTCCTCTTCGGCTTGAGGCCGAAGTCCTCCTCTGTGATATGCGCATCCATCAATATCTGATCGAACGTCGCATCACGGCGACCCGAGGTGCGGGTGCGCACTGCATGAACAAGTCCCCTGCGGAACTTACGAGCCTTCTGCTCCTCATCCTGGATCATACCGGGAGCAAACCTGCTAAGGCGAAAGAACTCAGCTGCATACTCGTCCACCGACGAGTTCCCCTGAACTAGACCCACGAACTGGCCCTCCAATGCTGTAAGAGCCACGTCCGGGAAGAACTTCTCCTTGAAGAGCCTCCGGAAGTTCTCCCAAGTCAGCCCTCTCACCGACGCACGAGGATCCGTGCGGTACCATGTCAGCACAATGTCGAAGAATCGGCTGGCTGCGGCCGAAATCCAAAGCGCTCTAGGAAGCTCTGCCAGCTCCATGCTCCGCTCTACATCCTCTAGCCAGTCGTCTGCATAAAGGATGCCCTCCGTGCCTGTGAAGTCCCTGGAGCTCATCTTCCTGAAGTCCAACACTGTCCCCGGTCTGGACTGCTGCTGGTACGGCTGCTGGCCAGTAGGGCCCTGCACCGTACCCGGTGCCACTCTCTCTACTGCTGCTAGGGCAAGCTGATGTGAGTTCTCCATACTCTGCCTCAGCATCTCGATCTGTCGGTGTGATGCCTCCGACTGGCGCTGCGACGCCTCTGCCTGGGCCCGCTGTGTCTCCATCATCTGCTGAAGGAGAAGGAGCATGTGATGTGTATCCGTCGGTATCGGTGGTAGTGGCGGCAGTATCTCTGGAAGAACGGCCGTAACCCTCAGGGGTGGAGGTGGTAAACCTCCCTGCGCAACTGCCTGGGTCTCTGGAATAGTAGAATCACTGGGGGCAGTCTCATGAACCTCCTCCTCGGCCTGATCAGATCTCTCAAGCAAGCTACTCGATCCAGAGGCATGCGGATGTGTCTTCGTCATCCTGGAGACGAATTAAAACAAAGAGATCAATATGGCACATGAGTAGATTATCAAAGAAGGACAGTTAATTTAATACAAGGTGAATAATCATGATAATCAAAAGATCAAAAATTTTCTAGGTGTGATTGAGAAACTCCTATCATGTCCTAGGTCCTACGTCCTAATCGCAGGCTCATAATTAGTACTCTAAGTCGAGCACCATTACGAGATCGCACTAATTGCGACACTGGACCTGCGTGGGCTACCACAAAAACGTGTCACGACCCACACCCTTATGAGGGGCACGAGCACGTGGGTACGTCCAGCCTACGCCGCAGAATCGGCGGTAGAACGCTGTATATAACGTCTGTAAATACCTACGACTAACAGTTAAAATGTACCTATACAGTATATACTCTCCGAATGGAGGTGACATAATAATACAGTCTCAATCACAGAATAAAACTAAGGTAGATAGCTCAGAGGAAAGACATATGATAGATGAAGAGTAAAATAAGTCCACAGTCTAATACAAGTCCAGATATATACAACATCCCAGAGTATCAAAATAGAATATAGAAACTACAGTCTGATAAGCTAGCTGGATCGCAGTCCAGTCAAACCTAGCTAACCTACACTACTCTGGAAGTACAAAATCTAGTGGCTCTACTATAAGGCCACGATCTAAGGCTACTCCATCTGACTCGAGCCCATAATAGGTCGAGCAGTCCGCATCGGAATCATCTGTAATATATCATAACGGTATCCTGTCAGAAAAATGAGCAAGTACAAACACTAACAGCAGTTCCATATGAGTTGACAAATTCTATAAGAGACAGTATAATGAACTACAAGACAAAGATATACGAAGACTTGGGGACCATTCGGAAGTCGAGTTACAACCCTTAAACCAAACAAGGACCGGGGTTGTAACTCTTCTCCCGAGCAGAACTTAGTCTCCAATCAAGGTACAATGTAAAGGCAAGTAGAGCATGTGAGTAACTGTATATCATGGCATGGTGAGAAAATACTGAATGTAGAACAGAATAAGATATATGATAAGACAAATAAATATAAAATGTGATTTGAATTATTAGAGCGATATGTGATCGGCTTAGGATAAGTGACAGGACAGGCTATCCACTTGGCCCGACAATCCGCGGTAACCTCAACGGAGAGACATGCCGGCCAACCTGGATAACGAGCACAAGGCAAAGGATCTCGCTACACCCTTCGTGAGGGAAGAGTGGCGCGAGCACATAAATAGTGATAGGGTGGCTTGGATCACATAGCCCCTAATAATTCCCCATCTCCGAATAGTACAATGGATCTGGACATGACACGTCATGGCACGTGATTTCGTAAGAGGGTAGTAAATTCTCTTAGAAATCCGTGTCTATACAAGTACAGGGAACAAGACAGGAAGTGTACCCATATACCCAGAAATCCAGGAACAACATCTCATGTCATGATCCAATGTGTACTAGTCCGTGAGCTATCGTGACCAAGAATCAAGTAAGACACTACGACTGAATCGGATATAGCAGATATCAAGACAATAAAAACTATCAGTGAATGTACTCACCTACTGTCCTGAGCTGTATGGTATATCAATGCTCAGAGCGGTATCAGAAGACCTAAATATGAGATACTGTAAGTTAATTTAGGTTTAAACAAGTTTATGAATGATTTACAATGAATGATATGCAATCTAGGTCAAACTAGGTCTCACTGAGTCACACTAAGTCCTGTCAAGTCAATCTAGGTCAAATCAAGTTATATCAAGTCAATCTAAGCCTAACCAAGTCAATCCTAGGTCATACCAGGCATCACGGGTCAAAATAAGTCGAAGAAAGTCAAACGGGATCAAGAGTTAGCCTACAGTTGACTTTTGGTCAACTGGTCAACTCTGGTCAACTCTGGTCAACTCTAGGTCAACCATGGTCAACCCTAGGTCAATGGTGACTAATAGTTGACTTTTGGTCAACTACAAAAGTCTAACGGAAATCGGGACTAATTTGGGTAAAGTGTTGACCCATAGTTGACTTTTGGTCCAAAAAGTCAACCGTGGTCAACCGGGGCCAAGACTAAGTCTAGGCGACTATTTCTAACTATTACCAACCTCTACAACCCATATCCAAGTTCATCTTGGACTTCGAAACTCATATCTTGGCCGTAGGCCAATATCCTATTTTACCCTTAAAAAGGGTAAAATTCTAGCTTCGGCAACTATCCAGTTAGCCTACCTACGCTTGATATTTTGACCCGAGCTCCCTAGGGTAGTAAGGTACTAGCCTATACATATAATATATACCAAAAAACCTAGGTAACGTGGACATTCGGTCCACGATACGGCCCGTTGTCAAAATCTTAAATATTTCAAGATACGCACCGATACGGCGCGATACGGGCGCCCTACAACCCCGAATTCCACCCGGAAGCCTATCCGCAATATCTAAATCACGTATTCATGCCCCACGCCAAGTTTCAACTCAATCGGATACTCCGAACTCCGTTTCGCCCTCTAACTCGGTTTTTCCCTTTTCTATTCTAGCCTTTTTCCTATTCTTCCAACTTCTTTCAATCTTTCCTTCCAACCTCAAGTCCTTTTCTAATTTTTCATTCCATAATCTTTTTCTACTCTTCTCTACGATTCCAACCATATATAATACTTATATATATATATCTATATATATACCTATATGTATAGGTGAAAAAAGGGGGGTGTAAATAGGCCTAAAAGCCAAGGTGGGGGGGGGGGGGGGGGGGGGGGAGGGGGGGGGGGCTGTTTCCTGCAGCAGGTAGCTGCTGCTACTGCTGCAGCAAGCTGCTGCTGCTGCGTTTAATCTTCTTCTTCTTCTTCTCCTCTTCTATCTCCCTATATAATACACTTCATATATATATATATATATATATATATATATATATATATATATATATATATATAATATATATATATATATATACTATCTATCTATATATATATATATATATATATATATATATATATATATATATATATTATATATATATATATATAACTAGATATCTATATATAATCTATCTAGATATCTATCCATCCCTCTAAATATATATATAACACACACACATCCATATACACACAACCATATACACACATCCATGTATATATATAAATACACTCATATCTATATATATATATATATATGTATATATACATATCCATATATATATATATATATATATATATATATATATATATATATATATATATATATATATATATATATATATATATATATAAACACACACACAAACACACACACATCCTCACACAACACAACCACACACACACCACTCTCACAACACCAACATCCCCATGACACAATACCACCCTCCTCTACACACACACAATACATAAATAAATACACACACATAAATACACATGTATATATATATATGTATATATATATATATATATATATATATATATATATATATATATATATATATATATATATATATATATATATATATCATTCACAAAATGATTAAATCCTAATAAATCCTTAACCTATTTTTCTAGGGTAAACCTACAAATTTGTGGGCAAATGGAAGAGAATGGTCATATCTCCAATTAATGTGAATGAACTATATGCAAAAGAGAATTAAATTAGAAGATTAAAGCATACCTATATTGGTAGGTTGGAGAGGAAGAAGAAAGCTTTTGAAAAGAAATTAATTTGGAAGAGAGAGAGAGAGTTGGAGTGTTACTTAGTGAAGAAGGAAGAGAGGGGGGGGGGGGGGGGGGGGGCTGTCATGGCCGGCCAAGCATGGTGGGGGTGTGAGGGGCACTTGTAAATTACAAGTTTGCCCCTCCCTAAGCCTAATATTAAACAATTTCTAAATTAGGTTTAGGAAGTTGCTAAAAATAAATAAAAATCATAATTAAACTAAATTACTCATGGGGAACTAGTCCAGACTTTTAAACCCTAATTTTTAGTGTGGTGGGCCATGGTTAGCTAACAGGCTAATTACAGCTCAAGTCGAAATTCACCGGGGTCCCGAATTAACTCGGAATGCGATGAAATTCGAACCCGACTCCTATAATAATTAAATAATATTATTCATGAAATAAAATTCCCAAAAATAATATAAAATGGAAAATTACCATTTTACCCCTAACTGGAAAAAGTGAGGGTGACAGGACGTGTCGTACTCTATAACTTTCACATAAGTTAAAAGGTATAAACAGTAAAACCTTCTGGTCGTGACTTCGGTCGATAGCCTATCGCAGCACAATAACCAATCCAACAATCAAACAAGAACATGGGTTGGATCATGTACCATGATAGACCATGTTCCTCAGTCATTCACAGAAGTAGCACTTCACAACCAGAATAAGTCTTCCGTTCATAACTTCGGTCCACGGCCTATCATAGTACGATAACCAACCCAACAATCAAACAAGAACATGGGTTGGATCACGTACCATGACAGTCCGCTTTCCTCAGTTATTCACGGAAGGTAATAGGACACAAGCAAGTCGTTTTCACGGCCAATCAAGTCTACGAGTTTCTAGTGGGACGAGGTTATCCTCGCGTCATGTTATTAGAAAATCCTCAGATCGTATCTTTCCAGCAAGGCTAGCCAACCCAGGGGTTCGCGTAGACAGGTATGATTGAGCACAGGTCCCTCGTAAGGCCACCTTGCCAAAACATATATTATATAGCAGGAATTAATCGGATACAGTCATCCACTCGTTGCGGATGACACAGTATCCGTGGAGACCAGCCGGCACGTTAAGACAATATCTCAAGGCGGCTGGTGTAACACGATCTCGGGATTCTGCCCTCCCCATGCATCTAGTATATTTAGTTGCCTAGTTTAACCCTAGGTGAAATCTTGGACTCACATGCTGTGGCCTGCATGATTATCCTCCTAAAGTCGTACTTTAGTACGAGTACCCCAAAGAGGATCCATGTCAATCAGTATATCAACATGTTTTACCCTCCTTAGTGTAATGCATCATTGCAAATACGCCACGTGGAGTTACGAGTCTTTTGTCGAGCATGAACAAGAACTGGGACATTCAGGTACATGTATCAGGTAGGAACACTTTGTTCTCCGGGGTCACATTAGTGCTCATATCATGCTCGGGACAAAAGGCGTAAGGATATAAAATGGGCATATACTATCTAATAAAATATCAAAAGCGTAATCACAAAAGCACGCACGCTCAAGGGGTAAAAAGTCACGCAGGCTCACTCAAGGCAGCGTGCGTGAAAAGTCACGCAGACTCAAGGGAAGAGCTGCGTGAAAAGTCACGCAAGCTCAAGGAGAGAGCTGCATGAAAAGTCACGCAAGATCAAGGAGAGAGCTGCGTGAAAAGTCACGCAAGCTCAAGGAGAGAGCTGCGTGAAAAGTCACGCAAGCTCAAGGAGAGACACGCTTCCAACAGGAAGCGTGCTCAAACGGAGCACACTGTTCACTGTCTTCTCCAAACAGCAAGAACACCATGGCTGAACCCAAACTTAAAAGCATCATAACTTGGCCATCCGAACTCCAAATCTAGATTTCCAAAGCCAACTTGGGTGAAACTGAATGCTCTTCCACATGGAAGCATCAAAAACCCATAAAATCCAACTAAAGTAGATCAAACCATGCAAAATCCGAAAATGATTAAAACCTAGATCTACAAAAATCAAAGCTTCAAAATGGAAATTTCCAAGTTCTAAACTAGTATAGATTGAGGAGAAGAACATGTTTTGGCAAATAGTTTTGTAAGAAATCATTGACAAAATTATGGATCCATCTCTTGAGCAAGTTGGTACTTGCCTTGGTTGGTGGAGGAAGTAAATGAGAGGAAGTAAATGAGAGGAGAGAGAATGAGATGAGTATATATAAAGATCTTGGACCCATGGGTTCATGATGAACCAAAGGGTTCATGATGAACCATTGGTGAACCAAGAATGGGTTACCCAAATGAGCCAAAACTGTAGGCCCAAATGCAGAAAATAAATTAGGAAATAATATTTTGTCAAATATTTTTGGGAAATGCATGAAGAAACACAGCATAATAAATATAGTATAAATACAAGATAAATACAATTTTATCGGTTTACGTATTAAAATACGTATTTCAGGATCGGGGAGTGACACTCCATCCTTGTATCGCAGACCCATCATCGTTCGGATCAGGAACAATTTGTTTATCCCGGTCTTCTTCGCATACAAGGATTCCAGCTTATCCCACAACGTCTTCGCGTGCTCAATATTGGCAATGTGGTTGTACACGTTCTCATCAACAAACTGCCGTATGTACCCACACACCTGTATATGCTCGAATGTCCAGTCCTCCTCGGATTTATCACTGGGCTTCTCGGATGCAAACACGGGTAGATGCAGCTTTTTGACAAACAGCAAATCCTTCTTCTTGCTCCGCCAATAATGATAGTTTGTGCCATTAAGATTCACCATGCGCTCCGGCTTCGCGTCCATCTCTCCTCTCTGGTTTCTCTGTCAACTACTGACACTCCTTCTGAATTTCAGAACCTGGCTCTGATACCACTCTGTTGGAAAAAAAATGCGAAAACCTTTCCCCAAATCGGAGAGTACCTGCGAGAGGACCGAGCAATATAACGCACGAACCAAAAAACAATCACACAAAACAATACACGCAGACACAGAGAATTTTTGACGTGGAAAATCCTTGCCGGAAAAAAAACCACGGGACGATCGGAGTCCAACCCTGAGAAGCCTCCACTAATGGAATATAAGAATTACACCCTCTACAAACTCCTCCCGATCCAAATCGGATCCCCACAACACTCAGAAATAAGAACAATGATTACAAGGCTACGAAGAGCGAGAACGACGAGTAGAGATTACCCGAACACGATCTCCTTCGAATAGCGACCTTCAATCCTCCGTCTTCTTCTCCGAAGTTGCAATGGCACTCTTGCCTCCTTCCTCTCTCCAAGTTGTGTTACGTTGCGTTATGAATTAGGGTTTGGAAATCCCAACTTAACTCCCTAATCCCGCAGCCATCCTGGACCGTTGGATTAGATCCAATGATGAAAACTCATCCAAATTCCCGCATCAGCCCCGATGACACAGAGTTCGGCCAGAACTCTGTGTCGAGCAAACAGAACCTAGCGCCACAATTCTGGAATGGCCAGACCGAGTTCGGCCAGAACTCGGCCTGGGACCGAGTTCGGCCCGAACTCGGCTGCCCCGTTCCAGAACCTCCTTCTGGGTCACCAACAGCAGCAGCGACTCCGCGTCGCCTACTTCCCGAGCTTCTTCGACACACGAACGGCGCTCGTCGCACTCCGGGGTCTTCTCCATATAGGTTGGGAACCCCACCCACTCCAACAAACAATGCGTCTTCTTTTCACACCATGGGATTCATACAGGTCATTCCGAGAATTCTCGAGGCCAAGAGTGGTGTTAATTTGAAAGTGGGGCCTTTTGAACGGATAAATGAAAAATAACTAATTTTTCTAAACGAATTTTATGAATTTTTCGATATCAATTTTATCAATCAATTTAACAAATAAAATCTTCTCAAGAAAATTACAAATAAAAGATGATAAACAAAAGTAACTAGTTGAGTGACTTGACTATTTTTTCCCCCCTAATAATCAAACAAGACAAATAACAATAAGATCATTTGAAGACAAAATGACAAATTAACTAATAAAATAATACAAGATATTTCAAAAAAAAAATAAGTAATGGCTCTCTCTATGCATTTCTTGCTCTATGCATTTCTTAATCTCTGGTTTGTATCATGTCGTTGCTATTTTGGTTACTAAAGCTTACCAAGTTACCATGTATAAGTGGGTGTAGGCCCTTTTGTGATGTTTTTCTATCAAAGTCATTACTACGGAGTACTTACTTAAGTTGGTCTAGAACATGTTTGGGCCTTTCTATTACAAGGGCAGGTTGGACTAATAAGTAATCTCGAAACCTGTATTAATCCAATTTTTTTAACCCATGGGTCTCCGACATGTGAGAACATGTTGAATATAAATATGTAACCCTCGCTAACTCACGCACTAGAGTCCTGATGCGGTAGCACTTTGACAGAATAATTCTATTGTAATAAAAATAATAAATTTTAATTTGATGTTTTTAAGTAAGCATTTCTATTTGATTTTGAAGTGGTTTTATTTTTATGACTTGCTTTCTGTTAGGAGTCTTCTAGGGCAGTAAAAGATGATCCTTTATACCTTTCAGAATTCAATTTTCAATAACAATTAGAAGATTTCTTTTGCAAATTCAATATCTTTGCTTAATGGATTTGAAAATATATATATATATATATATATATATATATATATATATATATATATATATATTTTTTTTTTTTTTTTTTGAATAATGGTAATTTTATTCAAAAGAGCAGAAAATAATACAGCCCACCTCCACTTTACATCTTCAGTATTCGGGTGTTAACCCAAAGTTTCTACATCAAACTCTACACTTTTAATGATACCTATATTCGGGGTCACCAACCCTTCGAAAATTCTACGATTTCTTTCCCTCCAAATGTGCCAGACTGCAGCAGCCAGTCGAAGACGCGCTTCTCTATACCAGCCGGATCCCTTCCTCTTTTCTCTCCTGATCTGTTCAGCAATACTATATATATATATATATATATATATATATATATATATATATATATATATATATATATATATATATATATATATATATATATATATATATATTTGATTGTTTCAAACTCAATCAGTGTCTGGCTAGTTGTCAATCTTGCAACATACCAAGGTTGGACATTGAGTAATAATGTGATTTGAGCTTACTTATCATACTACTTGAAAAATAACAAACAATAGTTTCTTTATTTTTTTACTACGAGTGAACACCAATTCTTTAATTTTTTACTAATTGGAAAGAGTAAACATTAGCACCCTTAATTTATTTTCTATACGTAATTACGTAACTACCCACGTTAAATTTAATGAATTTTTTTAATTAGTAAACATAGGTAAGAACAATTATAGAAAAAAAAAAATAACAATGAAGTGTTCACTTTTTGTATTATATAGTAGTATAGATGATTTCATATTACATGTTTCACGTTCTCGATGTCTGAAATATTCCTAGCTAGCTAGGGATCGAATTGGTCTAATTTCTAATATAAAAATGGATAAATTTCAGTCGTAACTATCGAGCAAGGAATCTCTATGCCACAAATGACTAATTTCGATATCGAATTGTACAAATCTCATATATTTGTGACTACCTACTATACATGGTATTGGTTTGCCTTGGCGTATTCGTTTACTTTGGATCATAATTAATTACTTTTATTAAGTAGTTACGCATGAGTTTAGTCGGTCAAGACTAGCTCCCACTAGTTTTGGTAGAGCTAACAAAATGACATTTGTGCAAACGTCACCTCCAATCTATCGCGTGGCGACAGTAATCATGTATGCATCAATATGTGCTTTGTGTTTAAATTCGCGACATATATGTATTCCTCTTAGGGAACCAAATATCCAAGAAAATGTAATCGATAAGTACACGGAAAAGACGGATTAAAGTCTCATTTGGTTCACTATAATGTGGTCGTAGTCGTAATATAATCAAATGAATTTTTTTTTATACATTACAGTGAACGAAACATGGTCTAATTTTTTAATTAGGACTACTAGCTAAATTTTGACGTTAGGTCGACAACCAGTTAATAAGGTATTTTCATTTTATAAGTTTCTTCTGCAATTTTACTTGTGCAAGAAAGAAGTGACGACTTTTAGTTGGCGAACCTCCACCACGTAGGGTTTTGGGTTGAACTGATGTGTTTCAGCCCACTGTTAATTAACATTAATTTAAATCAACATGAAGAATCGCTCTCACGTTTGTACATAAAAAATTTCAACAATTGTGCAAAGAAGTGCACGTGTGCTTCATTCAATTCTTGAACGTTTTCGTGTAAGAGGTCGAGTTGTGTACTTTTGGTTAGCTGGTCAAGATTTGGTGCACATTGCGCTGGTTGATCTCTTCATATAATATTAGGAGTAAAGTTTTGAAGTTCACACTAAAACAATATAGTGTACTTTGCTAATTCGAGATTGACAATGAAGAATGGAAGAATGAATTAAACTAATAGATGTCCATAATTATTAATTTCCCCATGTTTAGTACTTGGACATGGACAAATTAAGAGTGCCTCCCTCGATATAATGTCTCAAAAATATTTAGACATGAGAACACGACTGCCTATAAGTATCCTAAATTTGTAAATAGACATATATCTAACTTGACTTTTTAATAGTTGGTATCGAATTTTTCCAACTCAATTTTAAGTTAGTGACTACAAGAATATGTACAATGTTACTATAGACAACATCAATAGAATTATATTTACATTAATAACTATCATAATCGAAAATTGTCAATTAGTCTCAATTGATGATTCTGAAAATATTTTATTTTGGTTGGCCTGGAAATATAGTTGAGAACAATCTTTTCGTTGATTAAACACTATTCCAGTATAATTAAAGACTTGCATTCTTTCCTTATAGTAAGGAAAATACGTAAGCAATTGATATTGTCGACATCTTGGTGGCAAAATACGTACAAGACATGATAATTTTTTTTTTCAGAATCAGTGACAGCGAGCAACTGCAAAGTTACTGCGTAAGCCCTATATATACATAATACTAATCAATAAACTAATTAACTAAACGTTGTAATCAGAAGGAGATGAGTGGAAGAGGAACGCTATTAGTGAAGGATCCGACACGCAACCAAAGTAAGAGCCAAAATGGAAAGAGGACGAGGTCTTCTAATTTTGTCACTGCACGTGTGTAATAGCATCACGAAAACAATGTTGTTTAGATGCATGAACGAGCATTTCTTAGATTTTGGCACTCTATCGCGATGGTAAAGTTTGTCTTTTGCGTCCTGGAGAATCATGCAATGAGGGTTCGGCACATGAGAATATTAAGCAAGGATGCTTCCATCTTGACCCTTCTCTAAATTGTTGGGGTTTATTAAAATTATTCTCGAGGGAGTTGGGCTACGTACATCTATGACACAAATTTCAAGTCGTGTGTATCTAAACATAAGATTCTATTTTTTTATTCACTTGCACACATGAGAAATGGTAACATTGCATGGTGGAATGTTTTACTAGAGGGCATGGTTCAAATCCTCAAAAAAATATTTATTTTTGTCACTCATTTAATTTTTTGGAACTTTCTCATAGGAGCTAAGTTCCATAGTGGCTCGGATTCTGCATTATGTCACGTCCCGATCCGGAAAATCGCTCATCCTCGCTAGATTTTATCCGAATCATCGTCCTCGCTGGGGCATGATGCCGCACGAGCCTGAAGTTGCGCTCGTGCAAGGCAAGATAACGGTTCACATAGTGATTATCTCAAGGTCGTAACATAAGCAGCAGAAGAAAACAAAGAATACAATAAGAATCTCTTTAATTCATAATGAACTGAAGGTTACAAGGCTCTGAATAGCCCAACTTACTATGCCAATTGGCTACAACGCTCATGATCTCTCTAGCTCACAAAGGATTACATTGTTCCATACATTAATTATGCCTCTTTATAGCCACCAAGTAGTCTTCGGACGAACATCTCCATGTTGCAAGTCCGAACGCCTATGCGGTAGCTCCTCTTGAACGCCAAGGACTCCATGCCTCGGCACGTCCAAGCCAAGCCCCGCCCCGAGCCGATCATAACCTGAGCCTGCACACAAACTAGTGGGGGATTAGTGCTTTCGTCCTCGCTTCGCACTGATCAAGACCTGCTCGCATCCAAACCAAACACTTAATCATTTTAGTGAAACATGCATCTTAATTTGTGCTCTTTCTATTTAGCCTTAGGATCAGTTTCATGGCAATGTTTATGCATAGCAACTTTATCATAACGTGTCCACTACGGTGTTCCTGCAGCAGATACAGTTAGGCATAATATGAACGTAAACATAGTGTTCGTGCTCATCTCCGTCCTCTTTGCCTAGCCTGCCATGGTTAGAATACATAAGCAATCCTACGATTCGCACAACCAACCAATCATCACCGTAAACATATGCATAAGGGTCGCAGGCCCTGCGTGTCACGTCCCGCTCCCATAGGAGCGATCGTCCTCGCTAAGGCGTGATGCCGCACGGGCCTAGGTTGCGCCCGTGCAAGGCCAAGTCCAGAAACGGCCGATTTGAGCTAGGCCACAGAGTCGCACAGAGTGTCCCCATTGCAGCGGAAAGTAAATGAACACAAGTAGAAGCGAATTCGAACTCTTTATTGATATTCAAGAAGTTTACAAGCGGCGCTAGGCCGATATTACAAGTCGCTCAAGCTCTCTCTCTCTTTGAAACATAAAAGGCGTGCCAAGTGGCTTACAACATGGAATGATTCATGGCGATGTTCCGATACATTATATCCTGTATAGGGTGCTTCAGCTTCTTGCAACGTCCCAAGGTCCCGGAGTTGGCTCCGCGCCTTAACACGTTCGATGGAAGCTCCGCACCCGCCGGCGTCTCCTGCATCCTGCAAGCAGACTGTGGGGTTATCAGTACATTGTTATGCACTGGTGGGGAGGCTTGCCCGCCCACAATACTATCATTACCAAACACGTTCCATTTACTTTTGTGTATCTCTATCATTCATTGTCTTTCTAATCTTGCCTTAGGATCAATTTCATGGCATATGTCATAACCTATCCCGTGTTGCCAAATTCAAGTGTCGTATGGAAATACATACACGACTTACCCATACTTACCGTTCGGCCTTTCCTGTCCAAAGTAAACCAAGTTAGTCAACAATTCATGCGTAATAACAAAACGTGATTCTTGGAAACATTCAATATCAAGGGCATGTCCCTGCCTCAGTTTCTAGTGCGTCGTAGGCATATTCTCTAACTCATTGTACGAAGTATTCATTATCATTTGGTGTGATACATTTCAAGCCGTTCAGTAGGCGATTGTTTATTTAACTTAGACTACTTTGATTTCAATGCAAGGACTTGCACGTGGATAGCCACCAGCAAGGTCCACTTAATCTATATGCACCGGTCGCTGGCATGACAAGCCATTTTGGACATTTTCCCTTGGTATTTCTTAACTTAGCATAGGGTGATGGCTGGTACACCCTGTTAAGTCTCTTGAAATATCCTGCACTTACGTCTTCCGGTGCCCAAGCCCGCATCCAGGCAGTCCGTAAGCCCCATTTTGATTTCGCCTAGGCCGGCCACGGTATACTCCACACAACGTCCGTGCCATTTGTCCACGACCATTTCGTATTATCTTGTCATTTTAACTTAACGGCTATCTCCGAGCTGTAGGCTAACCCTTAGCCATAATGCGTTATCGACCAGGTTGGCGTCCGTGCAACGCGGGTAGCGAGCTCCGTTGCACGTGCCCGTCACACCTGTCGCTAACCATTCCTTTCCTTCTTATCTTTTATTTATTCCTTCTTTTTCTTTCTTTCACTTGTCCATTCATTCATTGATTCATTTTTTCACTCGTTTATTCGTTTATTCGTTGATTCATGCTATCCATCCATGCCAATCCTCAAGATCAATCTTTCGATTGCTAATACTTGAAACAGGGACGTCTCGCCTAACCGTTAGGCCATTTCTCAAGGCTAAGTCAATGTCAGGATTGGAATCATAGTTCCCCAACAATAATGCCAATACTGACCCCAATCCTAGGGTCAAACAAAAGTCGGTAGTACGGGAGTTTTCTATCTAAGCTCGCGTCACTCAGATTTCTAAACATCGAGCACGATCACCTATTCGCATCAATGTATTCGTTGCGCATATTCGAATCCATTCAAATCACCCAATCGACATACTTCACATATCCATTCTAACCAATTCATATATTCGATCACGAGGTCATCCAGCTCGACAATACATTGCGTCCCAATCTCACGCGAGTCCGATTATCTACGGTGGTTCATGAATCACCATGCAACGCTCCCATGGAATAATCATTCTCATCGGGGCGTAACTCTTGTTTGAGTTTAGACTAACTCATTCTCGATACGCAGATTGGACCTACTCAATTCTCAAGTTTAATCATCAAGCACACCAAGTCATTCTCAAGTTTACCTTCGCGTCAAACCACAAGTCGAAGCAATCAAATTGCCACGCCATCCAAGTTCAATCACTCCCGCTGTATGAATCACCATATCAGTGCTCACGCGGAATGATCGTCCTAATCCGGCGCGACGCATGTGCGAGGCTGGAGTTGCGCTCGCATACGACAAGAACGTCAACGTTGTGGTTGTCAACGAAGCAAATCTAAGCATTCTCATTTTTATCAAAGCCAAATCAATTTGACAGTCTGACCGTCATGCGTTCAACTAGAAAATCCTCGAGCCAAGTCTATCTTTTCCTCGACACATTTTTAACATCCCAAGTATATCATCCAACGGAACAATGACATTTGCACGATCGTCATTTGCCGAGTCAGAGTACCCCCGAGTTATCGCATATCGATCTTTGATATGCCTCAATACCATCGACGATATGCGTAACCTGACGATCTTCCTTTGCAACCGATTTCGAGTCGTACGTTGATGCTGTTGTCCGAGTTGGATATTCCACAATTTTATTTAATATTCAAGATCAAGTTCAACTGCTATTCCTCAAGATAGTTTCAAGATCGTTGCTCAAACTCAAGTCACAATTCATTTGAATCAATCTGAAATTGTACGCGCGATCCTCTAAGTTTTCTCGATCAAGACCATTCATTTTCATTCATCGTTCCGAACCATTTTCTAACTCGCGTTGACCATTGACAAGTTGTCCAGCGACATCTCGTTCGGGACTTTTGAAGTCACAACCAACTAAGCGTGACACGTTCTAAGGCTTTGCGCGATCGCATCGCTTGTCGACATACTCGTACGATCCGTAAATCCTTTAATCGATAGGCGAAGGCCTTTGTGCCACCACGACGAACTTGAGTTATAAGGAACCGATGCTAAGAGTTAGCAAACGTAGTGCGTGCTTGAATAAGCTAACGCTGACAATAGCAAACGAAATACACGAGACCGGAGTATAGTTCGAACAGGATGATTATGCACGTAGCCTTTTGGCTAAGTTGTGCGGAGTATTGCGCACCTAGACCTTTCGGTACAAACGAGATGCGAGCAAGATCGGTTATCGCTCGAACGAGAATAAGTGAGCGTGCAAACTCGAATATAGTCCGCACGGGATAGCTACGCACACGGCCTTCTGGCTGAGTTGTGCCGCATGTCGCACACCTCGACTTTTGGTACAATCGGGTTGCGAGCGATATCAAGTATCGCTCGATCGAGAACGGAGATACACTTTGAGTGTATATCGATAGGAACGCTATTGAGTTAACGCTTAGGCGTACCCGAAAGATTGGCTTGGATTTTGAGGATTAATGCGAACGACTTAGTACGTCGAGGCGACGTGAGCGATTACGCTAGAGATTCGTCGAACGAATCTGAAGGATGTCTTAGCGCATAACGTGAACGTGATTGAGGACTAGATCGTATGGATTGAATCCGAGTGGTGTATGTGATAGGTTCGGAGAAGAATAAGAATGAGTGTCGACGACTAGTCGAGTGGCTCGAACCCTGAGTGGTGTATGGACGTCATAGAAATCGTTCGAGTGGTTAGTGACAGGTGTGACGGGCACGTGCAACGGGGCTCGCTACCCGTGCTGCACGGACGCCAACCTGGTCGATAACGCATTATGGCTAAGGGTTAGCCTACGGCTCGGAGATAGCCGTTAAGTTAAAATGACAAGATAATACGAAATCGTCGTGGACAAACGGCACGAGCGTTGTGTGGAGTATACCGTGGCCGTATAGTGGAAGGATTCTGCGGTACGGGCGTTGTGTGGAGTATACCGTGGCCGGCCTAGGCAGAATCAAAACGGGACTTACGGGCTGCCTGGGTGCGGGCTTGGGACCGGAAGACGTAAGTGCAGGGTATTTCAAGAGACTTAACAGGGTGTACCAGCCATCACCCTACGCTAAGTTTAGAAATACCAAGGGAAAATGTCCAAAATGGCTTGTCATGCCAGCGACCGGTGCATATAGATTAAGTGGACCTTGCTGGTGGCTATCCACGTGCAAGTCCTTGCATTGAAATCAAAGTAGTCTAAGTTAAATAAACAATCGCCTACTGAACAGCTTGAAATGTATCACACTAAATGATAATGAATACTTCGTACAATGAGTTAGAGAATACGCCTACGACGTGCTAGAAACTGAGGCAGGGACACGCCCTTGATATTGAATGTTTCCAAGAATCACGTTATGTTATTACACATGAATTGTTGACTAACTTGGTTTACTTTGGACAGGAAAGGCCGGACGGTAAGTATGGGTAAGTCGTGTATATATTTCCATGCGACACTTGAATTTGGCAACACGGGATAGGTTATGACATATGCCATGAAATTGATTCTAAGGCAAGATTAGAAAGACAATGAATGATAGAGATGCACAAAAGTAAATGGAACGTGTTTGGTAATGATAGCATTGTGGGCGAGCAAGCCTCCCCACCAGTGCATAACAATGTACTGATAACCCCACAGTCTGCTTGTAGGATGCAGGAGACGTCGGGGCTGTAATGCCCCGCTCCGCACGGCGCATTACGCTGAAGCGTTGACTCAACGAGTCGCGTCGACGCAAAGAAAATGTATCGATGCAAAACGATACGAGAGTTAAGTTGTCCCGAGCAATGCATCAAACTAAGTTGATGCGAAGAGTTGCCTTGCCCCGAAAGAATGCATCGAGTTGAATCGATGTGAAGCGCCGCGTTGCCACGAAGGATGAGTGCGTTGAATCGGCTCGAAGATTCTAAGAAATCGAATCGACCAAGGCGCAAGTCCGAATCGATGCAAGTATTGATTTTAGTTGGTTTCGTGTGCAGGTTATACTTTGACGGGAAAATATTAGAGGTCGATCTTTTTCAATATTTAGTGAGGGGTCCGCGAAATCAAATCATCGCCTTGTAACGGGTTAAGACTTGGGCACGCTAAGGCAAATCGGACGTATAACTCAATGAAGCACGAAGTGCTCGAATGGCTAAGTCAGGAGAGTGGCCGTACAAACAAGTTATGAAATCGAGCCGCATCGGCTCGGCAAAACGACGAAGGCATATCGACTCAAGGTGGGAGGATTGACTTCTTTTTACTCCTTCATTCGATAAGTCAAATATATCATTGTATGCTAAGTTAACCTATCGACGCCACGGACGTGGCCGATCGGAGATAAAATCGTAGTGTGAGTCGAACACTAAGTTAGAACAATTGAAATAAAACGTGCATCAATATGCACGAGTCGCTATGGGACATTGGATATCGCTAAGGCAAGCGCCTCGGTGCACAAGCCGTAAGAACATGGGATAACTGTAATCGGCGAGTGCCTTAGTGCACAATTCATACCGTGTCTTTGATGTACGAGTTAGACGGCTAGAACATTGAAAGAAAATAGGCGAGCGCCCAAGCGCGCAAGCCCCGAACATTGAATGCTAAGTTATAGAACATGGGGATACGGTCGAAACGTGCCTGTGTGCACGAAATAATAAAAAGATGGCTTCGTTGCGAGAGAATACAGTTGTGGCATGAATGTGGCGGAACTGTCGGATATGACATGGTGCCTCGAAAGGTGTTCAAGACCTTCGGGTCGTTCGGTTGACGAGCATTGAGTTGAGGCACGATGCCATTGAATCATTGAAACGAAGTATGAAATGTAAGAACACAGAAAGCTAACGAAAAAGATGCGAGATGATAAGTCTGAGTCTCGGACTCAAGACTATGTTTGGTTGTTTGAATTTGATTACTTGAATGATAGGGCGTTGCATGGTCGATTGGAATGGGCTCGAATTAAATTGTGATAATAGCCCGTGCACGGGTGTTTCCCCCAAAACGGTTAAATGCCAGAGGAGCGCCCCGGAACCGATTGGCCGCAGAGGGATTCGAATAATCTTTGTAGGCGTACATCCTTAAACAAGATGGGAAAAGCCGTAAATGATGGTATGCAGCGGGAACGTTACGGTTGTTGGGATGTGACCCAACCCGTGAAACGTCGGGCAGCCCGACCAAATAGAGAGAAAAGAAGGAGAGAAAAGAAAGGAACTCCTTTAGTCCATTCTGGCACGGATACGCCAACGGCCCTCATATAGTTAAGGAACGATGGATTGAAAGTGTAGGCGCATATGCGTCCCGCATAGAGATCCTGCTTAGAGATGCACATATAACATGACAGGGAAGGATTATGGCGTATTCATCTTGCGTCGGTGCAAGGACGAGTGTGTCGACTTGGTAAGTCGCGCCACGAATCAAACACGAGATTGCTTGCTTGCTTGTACATTCAATTCGATAACATGATACTATGATAACATGTTTTACGCTTTCAAAGATGTCATAAAATTGACCCTAAGGAGAATATAGCAAGATCATAAGCTAAGTTGCATGATTCAACATAAATATTAAAATGTCGGTTTGGAAAGATGATCTTTGCTTCAGTACATGCGAGGACGAACGTACTGATCCCCCACCAGCTTCATGCAGGGTGCAGGGAATGGATTGCTCGCGACGAAGCGTTACTTGAACTGTTAAGGCTTGGAATGCCGAAGCGCATTGAAGCGTGCTATCGCATTGACGCTCGGACTACGCAGCTGGATTGATGCGGCCGAGATATAGAAGGCATGATGTATGGAACGGTGAAATCCTTTGTGGGCAAGAGAGAACCTGAGTGTTGTAGCCAATCTGGCATATATTGTTAGGCTATCAAAATCCATTGTAATCTCAGTTTCGGATATCAATAAAGAGAATTGTTTCGTATACTATATTTTCCTTTCGTTGTTAATATCGAATCAAAAGATAACCATTTGAGAACTTGTCATCTTGCCTTGCATGAGTGCAACTCCAGGCTCGTGCGGTATCACGCCCCCTGCGAGGACGATGATTCGGGTGATTCCGGGTCGGGGCGTGACAAATTGGTATTAGAGCTCTAGGCTCAATTTCCTCTGGACGCTCGCTTCATCACAATTCGAAAAGTTGCCCACCACCACTTGATATCACTCTTGACTCTACTCGATGCCGCACTGGATGTTCCATACAATAAGTCTAATACAAATCGTGTAATTTTGCCGCATGTGTTTTGAAAATTACACGATGTTTGCTAAGAAAGTCGCGAGGTGTATATTGCATTGAATGCAAACGAGCCGTAAAAATGTTAGTTGCTACAAGCGCAACAAATTGTGAAATACGATTTAAGATGTTGTCGCAATGTAACATGTTGAATGAGAAATAAAATGATACACGAAGTGCAACGAGTAATGGTGAATATGCGTTAAAATGAAAGTGAGAAGTGATAAGCCAATACCGAATGTGTTAAACGGATTGCGCATTGACTTAGAAAGTCGGGAATAAATCGTTGCACGATGTACAATGTGTATTGGAAAGAAAAATCATTGCACGTGGTGCAACGCATATCAAATTAATCGTTGCACGAAGTGCAAAAGAAATTGAAAATGAATCGTTGTACAAAGTGAAATAAAAGTGTCGGAAATAAATCGTAGCACGATGTGCAACACGTATCGAAAGTAAAATTTGTTGCACGGGGTGCAACGCGTATCTAAATAAATTGTTGCACGAGATGCAACGTAAGGAAAGAATTGAAATCGTAAATCGATAGAACGAATCGTTCGGTTGCACACCAAACTTATGTTGGCAAACGAGAACATTGACCGAGTTGCGTCGGATTTGATAGAATCAAAGTTACGATTGTGATCAAGCACGATCACTGCGGAAATCGTGAGTCGAAAGAGATCGTTGGTTTATACTAAGTATAGCGCGAGGAAAATGGCTTAAATTCTGAGTGGTATATGCCATACCACATAGGCGATGAATGACTCAATTTCGATTGGTATATGGTATATCACTTGTGCGATGAATTGCATCGACGCGTTGTGAGAATTGCGAAAGGTTTGTCCGCAACGGACGGAAGAGTACCGAGACTTGATGAAAAATTTGTATAACGGTATGTTGATGCAAGTGTTCTTCAAAAATCGGTTGGGACGATAAGGCGAGACTCGTATCAATGAACGATACGTCGGATGAAAGTTAAGTTGGTCGGACGACCGAGACTAGCAAAACGATTATGCCTTGAAGGCAATAATCGGATCGACGGGAAGGGAAAACTTGAACTTATAAATGAGTCGCACGACTTGCAATCTCGGTAGAAATGTTGGGCGAGACGAATCAAATCGCACGACTTGCGATCTCGATAGAAATGTTCGGCTAAGGCGAATCGAATCGCACGACTTACGATTTCGATAGAATTGTTGGACGATATGAATTGTAATCGAATCGCACGATGTGCAACTTCGGTAAGAAAGTTGGTTGACGCAAGAAACCGTGCCTATGAAATAGTTGGTTAAGTTACGACGACACTCGTTTGAGTACGACTAAAAACACGCAAAACTTAGAGGGCGAGATCGTAAAACTCGAGGGCACGATGTTGGATAATCGGTAACTCGGTTACGCGATCAAAGTATAGCGGGATGCGGCGAATCGGAGAACGAGTAGATGCGTATGGAAAAGTTTGTTGCGAACTTGGATGTATGCGATGCGAGTTAAGTTGATGTTGAAACGGATTCGAAGTTGACCCTCTTGCTATCAAAATTGATATGAACTATCAAGATCGATACGCAAGGAACGTAAGCACGATGTGAGAATGCAAAATGGAGTGCGCCTTGCGCTATCAAAATTTTGTAAGTAACGATACGAGAATGAACGAATTTGGTTGATCGTAAATTTTGTGATTAATCAAGACGAGACTATAAGTCATCGACGATTGCTCGATGCGTATAGCATCTCGTGTGTCGACCCGCAAATAAGATAGACTCGAACTCGATGTGAGTAGATATTTCGTAAATTGCGGAATCATCGACGGTAGTGCATGACTTGACTCGGAGGATAATTGCGCATCAGTTGCGCCGATAGAAACAGTTTTGTCCGAAATTTGGGTAGTCGCATAGAATCGTCGGAACGTGATTTGGTTCCGAAATAAGATATAGCATGGTTCGTAGTAAACTGTCATTCGTTAATGATCCACAATTATCGAGCGTAGCTTCGGGGCAGCTGACCCTAGAAGACTTGACCGCCAATTCAAATTGAATGTTACAGACCGTAAGATGACCCATGCGATATCGCATATGAGACTGCACCAATAACAAATATAACACGGTGCATGTTGACGATAAGTCTAGACGATCGAGAATTGTTGGAACAACTTTCGAGTGAGAATATAGTTAGATTTTGAGTATTCGTCGGATGAATGCTCGAATGGTTATGTTGGTCGACGGTCGAACTAGAATTCACCAACGGACTTGGTGATTCGGATAGGCGATTGCGAATAACGTGCTATGCACGAGAGAGAACGATAAGGGAATGACTTACAAGTCATGTCGTTAGATTCGGATTCACTTTACAATTGAGCTTGCGTGAATCAAAATTTACATTCGATGTTGCGAGATGGATAAGTTGAGAATTTGGCTAGTGAATTCCTACCCGTTAGAAAATTGAATGTAAGACGCGTCGTAAAGACCTTCGTGCTAAGGCGATCGTTGCCTTGAGCACCGTCGCCTTGATGTAAACTTTCGTATCGGATAGATTGTGGCCTTTGTGCAATGTCAATTTAAACTTGCGTCGGAGGAATCTAAGCACGGGGACTATGTAAGTAACCTAGCGGGCGTAGCCCTGAATGTTGATGCATTTGCAAGTCAACAAAGGAAATTGTATCGAGATAAGTTGCATAAGCAAGACTTCGAAAATAGTTGAGTGGCGACTTCGAACGCAAGGCGTTGCGGAGGATCGTTGCGATCGGATGCGCGACGGCTTGACGCGACGCGTAGAATTGATAGTCCCGATGAAACATATGAAATGAGAAATGCGATTTTGAATCGCGTCGCGTGCAGTGACTTTATTGAATGAATCACGTATGTATCGAATATACGTATGCGATGAAATTTCGAGAACGGTTGCTAAGGATAAGTCCGATCGAGAGTACGAGATGGCAAGCATAGGATTGAAATTTACCTGTCAGCTTTGTTCCAATTTGCTACCACTGGAATTGGTCAAAATACATATATCTTCAGGACGCCTTGAATATAGGTATGAATCCAAATCGAGTTGTATACAAAAAAATTCAAATCGAGCTGCAGGGAAGACTTGAAATGTTAATGAAAAGCTTGCGAGATAGTGTGAAACTGAACAACATTGGTGGTACGAGATCGTGATACGATCTATAAAACACTTAGTCGGAGTGTTGGTTTTGGTTCGAGGACGAACCTTGTTTTGAGTGGTATATTCTGTAATGCCCCGCTCCGTACGGCGCATTACGCTGAAGCGTTGACTCAACGAGTCACGTCGACGCAAAGAAAATGTATCGATGTAAAACGATACGAGAGTTAAGTTGTCCCGAGCAATGCATCAAACTAAGTTGATGCGAAGAGTTGCCTTGCCCCGAAAGAATGCATCGAGTTGAATCGATGCGAAGCGCCGCGTTGCCCCGAAGGATGAGTGCGTTGAATCGGCTCGAAGATTCTAAGAAATCGAATCGACCAAGGCGCAAGTCCGAATCGATGCAAGTATTGATTTTAGTTGGTTTCGTGTGCAGGTTATACTTTGACGGGAAAATATTAGAGGTCGATCTTTTTTAATATTTAGTGAGGGGTCCGTGAAATCAAATCGTCGCCTTGCGACGGGTTAAGACTTGGGCACGCTAAGGCAAATCGGATGTATAACTCAATGAAGCACGAAGTGCTCGAATGGCTAAGTCAGGAGAGTGGCCGTACAAACAAGTTATGAAATCGAGCCGCATCGGCTCGACAAAATGACGAAGGCATATCGACTCAAGGTGGGAGGATTGACTTCTTTTTACTCCTTCATTCGATAAGTTAATATCATTGTATGCTAAGTTAACCTATCGACGCCACGGACGTGGCCGATCGGAGATAAATCGTAGTGTGAGTCGAACACTAAGTTAGAACAATTGAAATAAAACGTGCATCAATATGCACGAGTCGCTATGGGACATTGGATATCGCTAAGGCGAGCGCCTCGGTGCGTAAGCCGTAAGAACATGGGATAACTGTAATCGGCGAGTGCCTTAGTGCACGAACCATACCGTGCCTTTGATGCACGAGTTAGACGGCTAGAACATTGAAAGACAATAGGCGAGCGCCCTAGCACGCAAGCCCCGAACATTAAATGCTAAGTTATAGAACATGGGGATACGGTCGAAACGTGCCTGCGTGCACGGGATAATAAAAAGATGGCATCGTTGCAAGAGAATACAGTTGTGGCATGAATGTGGCGGAACTGTCGGATATGACATGGTGCCTCGAAAGGTGTTCAAGACCTTCGGGTCATTCGGTTGACGAGCATTGAGTTGAGGCACGATGCCATTGAATCATTGAAACGAAGTATGAAATGTAAGAACACAGAAAGCTAACGAAAGAGATGCGAGATGATAAGTCTGAGTCTCGGACTCAAGACTATATTTGGTTGTTTGAATTTGATTACTTGAATGATAGGGCGTTGCATGGTCGATTGGAATGGGCTCGAATTAAATTATGATAATAGCCCGTGCACAGGTGTTTCTCCCAAAACGGTTAAATACCGGAGGAGCGCCCCGGAACCGATTGGCCGCGGAGGGATTCGAATAATCTTTGTAGACGCACATCCTTAAACAAGATGGGAAAAGCCGCAAATGATGGTATGCAGCGGGAACGTTTCGGTTGTTGGGATGTGACCCAACCCGTGAAACGCCGGGCAGCCCGACCAAATAGAGAGAAAAGAAGGAAAGAAAAGAAAGGAACTCCTTTAGTCCATTCCGGCACGGATACGCCAACGGTCCTCATATAGTTAAGGAATGATGGATTGAAAGTGTAGGCGCATATGCGTCCCGCATAGAGATCCTGCTTAGAGATGCACATATAACATGACAGGGAAGGATTACGGCGTATTCATCTTGCGTCGGTGCAAGGACGAGTGCGTCGACTTGGTAAGTCGCGCCACGAATCAAACACGAGATTGCTTGCTTACTTGTACATTCAATTCGATAACATGATACTATGATAACATGCTTTACGCTTTCAAAGATGCCATGAAATTGACCCTAAGGAGAATATAGCAAGATCATAAGCTAAGTTGCATGATTCAACATAAATATTAAAATGTCGGTTTGGAAAGATGATCTTTGCTTCAGTACATGCGAGGACGAACGTACTGATCCCCCACCAGCTTCATGCAGGGTGCAGGGAATGGATTGCTCGCGACGAAGCATTACTTGAACGTGTTAAGGCTTGGAATGCCGAAGCGCATTGAAGCGTGCTATCGCATTGACGCTTGGACTACGCAGCTGGATTGATGCGGCCGAGATATAGAAGGCATGATGTATGGAATGGTGAAATCCTTTGTGGGCAAGAGAGAACCTGAGTGTTGTAGCAAATCTGGCAGATATTGTTAGGCTATCGAAAGCCATTGTAATCTCAGTTTCGGATATCAATAAAGAGAATTGTTTCGTATACTATGTTTTTCTTTCGTTGTTAATATCGAATCAAAAGATAACCATTTGAGAACTTGTCATCTTGCCTTGCACGAGCGCAACTCCAGGCTCGTGCGACATCACGCCCCCTGCGAGGACGATGATTCGGGTGATTCCGGGTCGGGGCGTGACAGGGGCCTTGGGACGTTGCAAGAAGCTGAAGCACCCTATACAGGACATAATGTATCGAAACATCGCCATGAATCATTCCATGTTGTAAGCCACTTGGCACGCCTTTTATGTTTCAGAGAGAGAGAGAGCTTGAGCGACTTGTAATATCGGCCTAGCGCCGCTTGTAAACTTCTTGAATATCAATAAAGAGTTCGAATTCGCTTCTACTTGTGTTCATTTACTTTCCGCTGTAATGGGGACACTCTGTGCGACTCTGTGGCCTAGCTCAAATTGGCCGTTTCTGGACTTGGCCTTGCACGGGCGTAACCTAGGCCCGTGCGGCATCACGCCTTAGCGAGGACGATCGCTCCTACGGGAGCGGGGCATGACACTGCGCCTGCTCCCAACTCATATCTCAGCCCACCGGCCCTATCTATATGAAGGTCACGGTGTTTCGCACCGTAATGGACTTGGCATCTCTTATGTGTAAGCCTACAATCACTTCGATACGGGTTGCTAGCCCAATATCCGAAGGATCCCAAACTTACGGATATCATAGCTTATCACAGCACTGGACGGTCGCAATCCGTCTGAATATTGTGCACCATAAATACCACACATAATTCCCTCCTAGGTCGAACGGTCCCGGTGCCCCGGTCGTAACCATCCGAGGGAAGCCGCACCGATGCATGGGCCATCCGAGTCCATTGACCATGCAATACGTACCATAGCAAACACCCATAACATTCTAACCAAATCCTCCGTTGCATAAATATAGTCTCGATCCATAAACGGTTTCCCGTGCCATAAACATATTCGCGTCTCATAAACATAATCCACCATCCATATGGGGAGCTCCGTCGGCGTTATGCCCCAATACATCCATATTGATGCACGACGCCCAACGGCTTAGTCATCTCGTACTCATATTCAGCGCGTCACATTCGTAAGTTATTCTCATAGCCTAATTCCGTAGTTACTTAGTCATTTCGTAGATTAAGTGCACGAGGGCACGCTTAAAGCCATAATCAATGTTCTAGACTTAGTGTTCAATGTTCTCGGAGCCGTGCACACGATGCACATCTTATTATTATCTTTCAATGTTATACCATCATTGCCCTACCGCGACCCGTGTACTTGATGCACGTTGCTTCAATTTTGTTCTATTGTTCAATGTTCTATCTTAGTATTCGACACATACTTGGACCTTTTCGTCGCCGAGCCACGCTCGCTAACTCGATAACATCTTACGCATACAATGACATCTTTTTATTAGACGTGAAGGAATAGGGAGAGAGAGTCAAGAATCCGTCCACTTTAAGTCGATACACCTTGCCATTTCGCTGAGTTGAAGCGGCTCGCTTCCATAACTTGGTCGCATAGCTAACTGTCGGACTTAGCCATTCCTTTGAACTACTCGGTTGATTTGGCCTATCGCGTCCATGCCACGACCCGTAATCCAGCATAAAGGCATAGCCTGCACACCAGATCAACTAAAATCAGCACTTGCTCAACGGGACTTATCATTTGCATCGATTCGATCCATAGATTCCAATCGACTCAAAGCTTACCTTTGGCCAACGTAACACTTGCATCGATTCGCATCGATACCTCATCGGGTCAACGCAACTCTTCGAGTCAACGACTCATCATAATGTACCTTGCGAAGCGGGACATTACATAACATACCACTCAAAACAAGGTTTGTCCTCGAACCGAAACCAACACTTAAATCCAAGTGTCTCGCTAGATCGCTTCACGATCTCTTGCTACTATCGTTGGAATCATACAACTTAGTTTGGATCATACACATATTTTAGGCGTCCCACCAATATATGGATTTCAGCCAAGCTCAGTTGTAGGATATCGGGACAACTAACAAGCTTGCTTAAATCCTCAAGTACCAATCAGTCTGTACTCGACTTAGTCATATCTTAACGCCTATTCCCAAATACTTCTCGTATGTATCGTCCCCTAACATGCGATCCTCTTCCATACATCTCTGTACATAACTTGATTCAAACCCATAACTTCGATCTCATAAGTTTCTTCGACGGCCATCTAACGCATGCATTGCATTAAGCCGTTGCGCATCCGATCACAACAATTCTCCGTAACGTCTATTCGCCCAACCGTTTTCTATCTTTCGCACAACTCGAGTCCTTCATCCAGTCATTCCTAAAATTGGCCTTAACGACATAGACTAAGTCCAACATGTCCAAATTCCTTTGCCTACCATTTGCACTAAGTCTCGCACACAATTATCTCAATATGATCTACGTTCTTGAATTGCCTACGCATCGCGTCTGGGGCTACCCCCGCTAGGTAACTTATCCAGACATCGTGCTTAATCTCTCTCGACACAAGAGGTCAACTTGAGTCTACGATGCACAAAGGCAACAATCTTTTCGACCCAAGGTCTCTTACGAGAAGCCCATATCCTATTCTCGATCGAGTATAATCATTTACTCAATTTTGAATCATTCTCGACTGTAGAAGCATAAAAAAGAAGGGATACTTTTAATCCCACGTCGGAAAGAAGAAGAAGAGAGGTCTCATTCCACTCTATATATAGAGCCCTCTTGCCTCCTTTGAAAGGGGCACCAAAAAAATAAATAAAGAAAAGGGAGTCCGTTATCCAGGGAGCCCGTTCGAGCCACAAAAGTTGCAGTAGTTCTTCTCTTCTTCTGGGTTGGCTGCAAGTTCTTCACTCGTTGTCATGGCGAGGATAATTTGGACTCTGAGTACTATGCGCCCCAGCGGACTGGTACGAAGAAGTCCAAGGCGGCACGGGCCATGCGCCTCAAACGTGCTATGCCAACGGCAAACCAGAAGCATGCGCTCACAATCATGCGCGCTGCTGATGGTAAGCTGTACAAGGTCGACTCGGGTGCTTCTGTGCTAGAAACGAGTCGACCTTCAAAGTCCTTGTCTCGCTTGGGCGCATCTACTGCGTTCGCAACCAAGTCGAGCAAGGCAAACCCTGTGGTCTTGAACTCCCGTGCCTCCACTGGTTGTGCATTCGAGGTTCGTTCAAGTCACTTTAAGTGTTGTACCCCTACTACTGATCTGAGCACCTGTTTGGTGTTGGATCAAGGCGCGCAACATTCACTTGACCACCCCGGCGCTTGGCCTTGCCATGCGCCTGATGGAGGTGTGAAGGTGGCACTCTCCTCTAACAATTTGCGTAATGTGATCATTCACAAACGCCGATCAGAAGAGCCGACCGACAAGCATAATACGCCCCTCACAGGACACACTTGTGCTACAGTCGTCATCAACTGTTGCTGCCGTAAGACAGTGGCTCCACAACCAAGGCAGTCTGTGTTCCAGCATTTGTAACATGTTGTACCTGTCTCCCAGCGCATCACTCTGCCCCGTCAGAGTGAATCACTTCCTCGTCAATGCACAGGCGCATCTACCAGCCTGGGGCTCTTATCTTCTAAAGGAGTTCACGGTCAAAGCTTCTTCGAACAAGGAGAACCATCACCCACAGTACAACGTCTTGCCAAGGAGGAGGATCAGTCGAATCCATCTTCGTCGAGAAGTCAAGGGAGAGACAACAAAACTCTCTCAAACTGTTTCTATTCATAGGCCAGGGCAAATCAAATCCATGCGCCAAGTGACAACCTTCCCGAAGTTAGTGCAATGAACTTGTATTCATGATGATGAATTCACCCCTTCGAATTCAGCTAAGTCAGAGAGCCATTAATGACTTGAAGAACTCAACAAACGGACCAATGAAGACCGTGCATCATACTGATGCGCCCATCAACACCCATCAGCCTCATAAGGATGCGCCCCCATGCATCCCTATGCGCCTAGTGGAACGCCGACGATGTGCCCACTCAACAAACCCATCACCTGTCAAAGAATATTAAATGCTGAAGTCTGACAGAGTTGGCAGCACGTCCCCCATTTTCAGAAAATGAAGCGTCGCCAACATCAGCACCATCATTACTCCCCTCCGGCGGTTACAAGTCACGTGGCCGCCCAACCATTTCGCATGCGCCTCCGCGGCCATGCGGCCAAATTTCTGCATGCGCCTCAGAAGCCGTACGCCTCAGACTTTTCTCTGATCCCTAAAGACAGAAGTAAAGTCACTACTGAAGCCCCGTATGCGCCTCCAAAGCCATGCGCCCCGACAGGTTCGTGACTCCTAAAGGTTACGAGCCAAAGCCTTCTCATGCGCCCAATCCCAGGCACATCCTATCAGATCACTCCCCACTAAATCCGAGATCTTCGAGCCATGGACCTACGACACGCGTCCTTTGAATTGATTCAGCCTATGAAGGAGTGCTAATCACCCAAGATCTCAGCAACTGAAAGATCTTCTCCGTTGCTACGTGCCTGCTCTGCCGCAGCCCACGACAACAACAAGAAGAGTTCAACTCCTCAATCAGGGCGCATCGCCTATGCGCCACCATCAGCAACCACCACGTGGCGTCTCCACGTATAGGCACATCCTACATGCGCGCATGAGCAGCCAGCCTACAAAGCTATAAATAGAGGGATCATCTTCTTCTAACACACACACACACATAGACAGAGATGTCGTACAATCATCAGCAGCATATAGAGAGAGGCAGATACAGACACTCAATGTCTTCTTCCTCTCCGCAAGCTCCTGCACCTAGAGCAATCCAGATCTTCAGAGAACCGAGAACCGTCGTCAGATCGTCAACGGAGTCAACGCATTACCACTCGCTCCATCGGCACAAAGGACCCAGATTAAACAAAAGTGTACTCCTAGGACTACGTCTAAGTCCTACATTGTAACACTGTTCTGTTTGTATTGAAATTACATCAAAAGATTTTAATGGCAAACAAGCTGGCGACTCTGCTGGAGACTTCTTTTCCTCCACCGAGAAAGCTGTGTCGCAATCCAACGACGTAAAGGTGGGCTCCTCCCACAAGATGCTGGTCGTACGTCTCAATCAACAGACGTATGAGGAGTTCATCTCTGAAGGCAGTGCGAGTCCTTCGAAGCGGCTGCCGAAGCCGAAGAAGACTCGCCAAGTCTGGGTGCGCAAGGTCGACGCCTCTGGCACCACCACCGAAGGGGATGCACCAATGCAGCCTTCCCTTCCTGCTGACGTCCTCAGCAACCAAGATGCGCCCACGGGTGCAGCGCATCTCTCGGGGAAACGTGCGGCTGACCACATTTCCCAGCCATCTCCCTCTCAGGCGAGAAAGATGCGTCGACGGAGCAGGGGAGCAGCTAATGCCCCGTGCATCACCTCTGATGCGCCGCAGAAGGTCTCTGTCTTTGACAGACTCACTCGCTGTAGTGGCGAGGAGAATTTGGACTCTGAGTACTACGCACCCCAGTGGGCTAGTACGAAGAAGTCCAAGGCAGCATGGGCCATGCGCCTCAAACGTGCTATGCCGACAGCAAACCAGAAGCATGCGCTCACAATCAGGCACGCTGCTGATGGTAAGCTGTACAAGGTCGACTCGGGTGCTTCTGCACCAGAAAAGAGTTGACCTTCAAAGTCCTCGTCTTACTTGTGCGCATCTGTTGCGTTCGCAACCGAGTCGAGCAAGGCAAACCATGTGGTCTTGAACTCCCGCGCCTCCTCTGGTTGTGCGTTTGAGGTTCGTTCAAGTCACTATAAATGTTGTTCCCCCACTACTGATCTGAGCACCTGTTTGGTGTTGGATCAGGGGGCACAGCATTCACTTGACCACCCCGGCGCTTGGCCTTGCCATGCGCCTGATGGGGGTGCGAAGGTGGCACTCTCCTCCAACAATCTGCGTAACGTGATCACTCACAAACGTCGGTCAGGAGAGTCGACTGACAAGCATAATACGCCCCTCACAGGGCACGCCTGTGCTGTAGTCACCATCAACTGTTGTTGTAAAATAGCAGTCCTGCCACCAAGGCAGTCGGTGTTCCAGCGGCTGCAATCACCAACACCTCTCTGACGTCGCCTCAGAAAGAAAATGTCAATTGAAGAGGAACCAGAGGTTGCTTTATGCAACGTGATCTCTAATTTCTCGTCAATCCGAAAGGTGACCGGCCATTCCTCGACCTCGTCCAAGAGTCAGCCGAGGAGAACCAAGGCAACTGTTCCATCCTCTGGAGTGTTCGAAGGCACTCAGGGGAGAAGGAAGATCCTGGAGGAAGCTGGGGGTAGTCAAGCCCTTGTTGATCCTCCTTCTGAAGACGAAGATGCCCTACAGAGCACAACTGGGATGGAAGTCAACCTCCCGAATGTTGCTGGGGGTAGTCTAGCCCCTGTGGACCTGCGTCTCGAAGACGAAGAAGTCCTCCAAGACAGAACTGGGGGTAATCAGGCCCTCGCGGATACTTCTCCCAAAGACGAGGAAGTCCTCCAAGACAGAACTGGGGGTAATCAGGCCCTCGCGGATACTTCTTTCGAAGATGAAGGTGTCCTCCAAAACGCAGCTGGGGGTAACCAGGCTGAAACTCCAGGAGAGGCAACTCCCCTACAAGAGAGCGAGGCCGAAAGCGAAGCCTCAACTGATCCATCCGACTCCAGCCGTGTCATGACGGTATACATGACTGGGGGTGATACCGAGCCAGATGCGCCGTCAGCAGACCTCGTCCAGCGCATGGATACTCTGGAAGGAGGGCTCAAAACCCTCTCTGCCTCCATGCAAACACTGACTCAAGCAGTGTTCGAGATACGGTCAGCTTTGGCCATGGAACCTTCTACCGGTCCTGACCCAGGGACCAATGGAGAATCAAGTGTACCCCTTCAACGGGTATCCTTGGATACGGATCGCCGCGAAGCACCTTGGACGTCGGAGCCATCAAATGCTCAACTCCAGGCTGTACCACCTTTCTTGACTCCCAGCTCCACGGAAGACGTGGTGGAGATGATCAGGAACTTGCGCGAGCGCTTTGAGTCCAAGAATAGACAAGAGGATTGCCAAAAGATGGGCATCCCCCAACCCTATCCCCTCGAATGGAACAAAGTGGTTTATCCTCCTAAATATAAACCACAAACTCTGACGCTGTACGATGGGAAGGACTCTCCGCGTCGCTATCTGACGTACTTCCAGTCCCAAACGGGACATCTCCCGAAGGAGGACATACTACTTACCAGCATATTTGTCGGGGCACTGAAAGGAGTGGCGTACGACTGGTACTGCAGCCTCTCCGATAACTCTATATCCTCCTTTGACGACTTAACGCGCCTCTTCCTCGACCGTTTCTATGACAGCGGGAAGGACATGACAATGGCGTCCCTCATAGAGATACGACAGAAGGAGAAAAAAATAGTTCGAGTATTCATCGAACGCTTCCGACAGGCCTGCTTCAGACTGCCCCCGGGCATGCCAGAACATGCACTCCTCTCCTCCTGCAGCATGAACATGCTTCCTGCAGTCAAACTCTGGCTGAACTCCACTCCTCCTCCCGACTGGAGTTCCTTGATCATCGAAGCCGAAGCAGCAGAAAAGAAGGCGTCCAATGCTCGCCTTCTGGGAATTAGTTTTCCTGCCTTTGAGGACAAGGGAAAATGGCTTGCAGCCAACAACCCCGGACGAGAAACGAAGGGGAAACAGACGCAGACTGTCAATGCCTCCAAAGGTGCATCAGCACCCACTCAAAAGCCTCTACTTGCACCAAGGCCAAAGGAGGTTTATTCTTTCAACGATGAAGACACCCTGCAACTCTCTGAGATACTGAAGCAGGGTGACAAGATCAAATTGCCGGACCCGAAGCATCCCGACGAGGTTGGAAAAGTGGACAATCCGAGGTACTGTCACTACCATCGGTTTGTCGGACATCCAACCAAGGACTGCTACGTCCTCAAAAACTACATCCAGCGTATGATCAATGCGGATGTTATCTCCATCGATTACGAGGAGAAAACGGTCTCGACCAATCTGGTGTCACTCTAATTTGGCACCTTGTCGCCGACCACAACACAAGATGGCGTCGTCCCCATCCCTAAGGCGACAATGGAGGTGGTTAACTTACCACCTACTCGGGACAACGTGAGTGGACTCACCCCGCTCACCACATCTCGGGGAGAGATCTTATGGGTTCATCCTGATCTCGTCTTCGAGGTTACTCAACCGGAGGTATGCTCTGCCTCCAAAACCAAAGGCAGGAAGATCAAGTCTTGCCGCATGGTCTCTTCCTCCGCAGAAGAGGCTCTTCCTGTACAAATCCGTTCGCAGTTGAACGTCCAACCCGACGGAGCTGCCGTCGAGGTAGTGCCACCCTGCACTGCCCCTGCTGCCGAAGAAGGGGGTCCGTCCAAGCCTCCAGCAGCCAATAAGCAGAAGCATGTAGAGGTCCGTTTCGACAAACCTCTGCGAAAGGAGAATGCTTCGGGGCTAGCCAAGCCCCACAACTTCGACATACTGGCACAACTTGCCAGTACTCCTGTCCGCCTATCTCTGTTTGAGCTTCTTCGCCTTTCTAAGGACACTCGTGAAGCTCTCTGTGAAGCCCTGAAGGATGCTGAGTCCTTCATCAGTCAGGTCAAGCAGCCTGAAGATCTTCCGACTACATGTGCGCATTGTCATTACGCGGATGAAGTTATCCCCAACATAACCTTCACCCAACAAGACATGCTGCTCAAGCACAACCGACACAACAAGCCTCTGTATTATACAGGGTATATCGGTTCCGTCAAGGTGAAGCGGATTTAGATCGATCCGGGGTCTTCCCTCAGCATCATCCCGAAGACGCTGCTCTCAACACTGGGGATCCCAATGTACCGTCTGGCGCCCTCCAACACCACAATCAGTGGCTTCAATGCCAGCAAGAGTGAGTCGCTGGACAAAATATGACTAAAGTGTCATATTGGTAACCTCAGAACTGAGGTCACTTGCTATATCGTGGACGCCGATGTCAACTACAACCTCCTACTGGGTCGTCCGTGGCTGCATAAATACATGGTGGTACCTTCCACACTCCACCAATGTATGAAATATGTGTCCACCAATGACATCATCTGGGCGGAGTTCGCAGACATCGACCCTTTTAAGGGGGTTGAAGCCTACTTCACTGATTCCAACTTGTACAAATCACCTGACGAGGAGGAAGCCAATGATGCTGATGATGAAGCAGAAACGGCAGCATAGCCTGACATGGAGCCAGAGGTGATTCCTGATGCTCCTCTAAAAACTCAAAGGGAAGCCGCCTCAGACGTTGTCTCCTATGAGCATCAAGCTACCTGGAAAAGCACCAACTGCTCCAGGTAGAACACCTACTGAAGCTCCCTTGAAGATACGACTCAAGGGAAAGCCGCCTCAAACATCGGCTCCCCTTGTGGCAAAACTACAGGGGAAGGCACATATCACCGAAGGCGCAGTTGAGGCACCTCTGAAGGTGCGCCTTAAGGGCAAGCCGCCGCGATCATCTGTCTCATCCAAGCTGCCGGAGAAGGCCCACATAGCCCTCTCGGACCCCAAGATCAAAGCTGTGGTGGATTCTCCCGATCCAATCCCAGTACTTGTAATGCCCCGCTCCGCACGGTGCATTATGCTGAGTCGTTGACTCGAAGAGTTGCGTTGACCCGAATTGCGTATCGATGCGAATCGATATAAAGTGTTAAGTTGTCCCGAGCAATGTATTGAACTAAGTCGATGCAAAGAGTTATCTTGCCCCGAAAGAATGCATCGAGTTGAATCGATACGAAGCGTCGCATTGCCACGAAGGATGAGTACGTTGAATCGGCTCGAAGATTCTAAGAAATTGAATCGACCAAGGCGCAAGTCCGAATCGATGCAAGTATTGATTTTAGTTGATTTCGTGTACATGTTATACTTTGACGAAAAAATATTAGAGGTCGATCTTTTACAATATTTAGTAAGGGGTCCGCGAAATCAAATCGTCGTCTTGCGACGGGCTAAGACTTGGACATGCTAAGGCGAATTGGGCGTATAACTCAACGAAGCACGAAGTGCTCGAATGGCTAAGTCAGGAGAGTGGCCGTGCAATAAAGTTAGGGAATCGAGCCGCATCGGCTCGGCGAAACGACGAAGGCGTATCGACTCAAGGTGGAAGGATTGACTTCTTTTTACTCATTCATTCGATAAGTCAAATATATCATTATAAGCTAAAGTTAACCTATCGACGCCACGGGCGTGGCCGATCGGAGATAAATCATAGTGTGAGTCGAACACTAAGTTAGAACAATTGAAATAAAACGTGCATCAATATGCACGAGTCGCTATAGAACATTGGATATCGCTAAGGCGAGCGCCTCGGTGCGCAAGCCGTAAGAATATGGAATAACTGTACTCGGTGAGTGCCTTAATGCACGAACCATACCGTGCCTTTGATGCACGAGTTAGACGGCTAGAACATTGAAAGACAATAGGCGAGCGTCCTAGCGCGCAAGCCCCGAACGTTGAATGCTAAGTTACAGAACATGGGGATACGGTCAAAACGTACCTACGTACACGGGATAATAAAAGATGGCTTCGTTGCGAGAGAATACAGTTGTGGCATGAATGTGGCAGAACTGTCGGATATGACATGGTGCCTCGAAAGGTGTTCAAGACCTTCGGGTCGTTCGGTTGACGAGCATTGAGTTGAGACACGATGTCATTGAATCATTGAAACGAAGTATGAAATATAAGAACACAGAAAGCTAACGAAAGAGATGCGAGATGATAAGTCTGAGTCTCGGACTCAAGACTATGTTTGGTTGTTTGAATTTGATTACTTGAATGATAGGGCGTTGCATGGTCGATTGGAATGGGCTCGAGATTAAATTGTGATAATAGCCCGTGCACGGATGTTTCCCCCAAACGGTTAAATGCCGGAGCGCCCCGGAACCGCTTTGGCCGCGGAGGGATTCGAATAATCTTTGTAGGCGTACATCCTTAAACAAGATGGAAAAAGCCACAAATGATGGTATGCAGCGGGAACGTTTCGGTTGTTGGGATGTGACCTAACCCGTGAAACACCGAGCAGCCCGACCAAATAGAGAGAAAAGAAGGAGAGAAAAGAAAGGAACTCCTTTAGTCCATTCCGGTGCGGATACGCCAACGGCCCTCATATAGTTAAGGAACGATGGATTGAACGTGTAGGCGCGTATGCGTCCCGCATAGAGATCCTGCTTAGAGATGCACAATAACATGACAGGGAAGGATTACGGCGTATTCACCTTGCATCGGTGCAAGGGCGAGTGCGTCGACTTGGTAAGTCACGCCACGAATCAAACACGAGATTGCTTGTTTGCTTGCCTATTAAATTCGATAACATGTTGCTATATAACATGCTTTACGCTTTCGAAGATGCCATGAAATTGACCCTAAGGAGAACATAGCAAGATCATAAGCTAAGTTGCATGATTCAACATAAATATTAAAATGTCGGTTTTGAAAGATGATCTTTGCTTCAGTACATCCGAGGACGAACGTACTGATCCCCCACCAGCTTCATGCAGGGTGCAGGGAATGGATTGCTCGCGGCGAAGCATTGCTTGAACGTGTTAAGGCTTGGAATGTCGAAGCGCATTGAAGCGTGCTATCGCATTGACGCTCGGACTACGCAGCTGGATTGATGCGGCCGAGATATAGAAGGCATGATGTATAGAACGGTGAAATCCTTTGTGGGCAAGAGAGAACCTGAGTGTTGTAGCCAATCTGGCATGTATTGTTAGGCTATCGAAAGCCTTTGTAATCTCTGTTTCGGATATCAATAAAGAGAACTTGTTTCGTATGCTCTGTTTTCTTTCGTTGTTAAATATCGAATCAAAAGATAACCATTTGAGAACTTGTCATCTTGCCTTGCACGAGCACAACTCCAGGCTCGTGCGGCATCACGCCCCCTGCGAGGACGATGATTCGGGTGATTCCGGGTCGGGACGTGACAAATTGGTATCAGAGCTCTGGTCTCAATTTCCTCTGGACGCTCGCTTCATTACAATTCGAAAAGTTGCCCACCACCACTTGATATCACTCTTGACTCTACTCGATGCTGTACTGGATGTTCCATACAATAAGTCTAATACAAATCGTATAATTTTGCCGTATGTGTTTTAGAAATTACACGATGTTTGCTAAGAAAGTCGCGAGGGGTATATTGTATTGAATGCAAACGAGCCGTAAAAATGTTAGTTGCTGCAAGCACAATAAATTGTGAAATACGATTTGAGATGTTGTCGCAATGTAACATGTTGAATGAGAAATAAAATGATGCACGAAGTGCAACGAGTAATGGTGAATATGCGTTAAAATGAAAGTGAGAAGTGATAAGCCAATACCGAATGTGTTAAACGGATTGTGCATTGACTTGGAAAGTCGAGAGTAATTCGTTGCACGAGGTACGGTAAATATTGGAAATGATCGTTGCACGATGTGCAACGCGTATTGAAAAGTAAAATTTTTTGCACGTGGTGCAACGCATATCAAATTAATCGTTGCACGAAGTGCAAAGGAAATTGGAATTGAATCGTTGTACAAAGTGGAATGAAAGTATCGGAAATAAATCGTAGCACGATGTGCAACGCATATCGAAAGTAAAATTTGTTGCACGGCAACGTAAGGAAAGAATTGAAATCGTAAATCGATAGAACGAATCGTTCGGTTGCACACCAAACTTATGTCGGCAAGCGAGAACATTGACCGAATTGTGTCGAATTTTGATAGAATCAAAGTTACGGTTGTGATCAAGCACGATCACTGCGGAAATCGTGAGTCAGAAGAGATCGTTGGTTTGCACTAAGTATAGCGCGAGGGAAATGGCTTGAATTCTGAGTGGTATATGCCATACCACGTAGGCGATGAATGACTCGATTCTGAGTGGTATATGGTATAGCACTTGTGCGATAAATTTCATCGACACGTTGTGAGAATTGTAGAAGGTTTGTCCGTAACAGACAGGAGAGTACCGAGACTCGTTGAAAATTTGTATGGCGATATGTTGATGCAAGTGTTCTTCGAAAATCGGTTGGGACGATAAGGCGAGACTTGTATCGATGAACGATACGTCGGACGAAAGTTATAAGTTGGTCGGACGACCGAGACTAGCGAAACGATTATGCCTTGAGGCAATAATCGGATCGACGGGAAAGGAATACTCGAGCTTACAAATGAGTCGCACGACTTGCGATCTCGATAGAAATGTTGAGCGAGGCGAATCGAATCGCACGACTTGCGATTTCGATAGAAATGTTAGACGATGCGAATTGTAATCGAATCGCACGATGTGCGACTTCGGTGAAGAGTTGGTTGATGTGAGTAATCGTGCCTAAGAAATAGTTGGTTACGCTCCGGCGACACTCATTTGAGTACGACTGGAAAACACGCAAAACTTAGAGGGCGTGATCGTATAACTCGAGGGTTCGATGTTGGATAATCGATAACTCAGTTACGCGATCAAAGTATAGCGGGATGCGGCAAATCAGAGAACGAGTGGAGGATGCATATGAAAAAGTTTATTGCGAACTTGGAAGTATGCGATGCGAGTTAAGTTGACGTTGAAACAGATTCAAAGTCGACCCTCTTGCTATCGAAATTGATATGAACTATCAAGATTGATATGCAAGGAAACGTAAGCACGATGTGAGAATACAAAATATAGTACGCCTTGCACTATTAAAATTTTTGTAAGTAAGGATATGAGAATGAACGAACTTTGTTGATCGTAAATTTTGTGATTGATCAAAGACGAGACTATAAGTCATCGACGAATGCTCGATGCGTATAGCATCTCGTGTGTCGACCCGCAAATAAGATAGACTCGAACTCGATGCGAGTAGATGTTTCGTAAATTGCGGAATCATCGACGGTAGTGCATGACTTGACTCGGAGGATAGTTACGCATCAGTTGCGCCGATAGAAACGGTTTTGTCCGAAATTGGATAGTCGCATAGAATTGTCGGAACGTGATTTGGCTCCGAAATAAGATATAGCATGGTTCGTAGTAAACTGTCCTTCGGTGATGATCCACAATTATCGAGCGTAGCTTCGGGGCAGCTGACCCTAGAAGACTTGACCGCCAAATCGAATTGAATACTGCAGACCGTAAGATGACCCATGCGATATCGCATATGAGATTGCATCGATAACAAATACAATGTGGTGCATGTTGACGATAAGTCTAGGCGATCGAGAATTGTTGGAACAACTTTCGATTGAGAATGGTATAGTTAGATTTGAGTATTCGTCGGATGAATATTTGAATGGTTATGTTGGTCGACGAACAAACTAGAAAATTCACCAACGAACTTGGTGATTCGAATAGGCGTTTGCGAGAATCGTGCTATGCACGAGAGGGAACGATAAAGAAATGACTTACGAGTTGTACCGTTAGATTCGAATTCACCTCACAATTGAGCTTGCGTGAATCGAACCTATATTCGATGTTGCGAGATGGATAAGTTGGGAATTTGGCTAGTAAATTCCTACTCGTTAGGAATTGAATATAAGACACATCGTAAAGACCTTCGTGCTAAGGCGATCGTTGCCTTGAGCACTGTCGCCTTGCTGTAAACTTTCATGTCGGATAGATTGTGGCCTTTGTGCAATGTCAATTTAAACTTGCGTTGGGAGAATCTAAGCACGGGGACTATGTAAGTAACCTAGCGGGCGTAGCCCTGAATGTTGATGCATTTGCAAGTCAACAAAGGAAGTCGTATCGAGATAAGTTGCATAGCAAGACTTCGGAAATAGTTGGATGACGATTTCGAACGCAAGACGTTGCGGAGACTCGTTGTGATCGGACGCACGATGGCTTGACGCGACACGTAAGAATTGATAGTCCCGATGAAACATACAAAGTAAAAAATGCGATTTTTGAATCGCATCGTGTACCTTGACTTTTGTCGACGAATCGCGTATGTATCAATATGCATGTGCGCTAGAATTGCGAAAACAAGTAATAGAGCCAAGTCCGATCAAGAATACGAGATGGCAAGTAATAGAGAATGAGAAGTTACGAGTTTGCATTGTTCCGATATCTTACAACTGAGCTTGGTCGAAATGCATATATTGGTGGGATGCCTAAAATATGTGTATGATTCCAAACTAAGTTGTACGATCCAAACGATAGTGAGACGAGATCGTGGAGCGATCTAATGAAACCCTTGGAAATTTAGTATTGGTTTCGGTTCGGGACGAACCTTGTTTTGAGTGGTATATTCTGTAATGCCTCGCTCCGCACGGTGCATTATGCTGAGTCGTTGACTCGAAGAGTTGCGTTGACCTGAATTGCGTATCGATGCGAATCGATACAAAGTGTTAAGTTGTCCCGAGCAATGCATTGAACTAAGTCGATGCAAAGAGTTGCCTTGCCCCGAAAGAATGCATCGAGTTGAATCGATGCGAAGCGTCGCGTTGCCACGAAGGATGAGTGCGTTGAATCGGCTCGAAGATTCTAAGAAATTGAATCGACCAAGGCGCAAGTTCGAATCGATGCAAGTATTGATTTTAGTTGATTTCGTGTGCAGGTTATACTTTGACGGAAAAATATTAGAGGTCGATCTTTTGCAATATTTAGTAAGGGGTCCGCGAAATCAAATCGTCGCCTTGCGACGGGCTAACACTTGGGCATGCTAAGGCGAATTAGGCGTATAACTCAACGAAGCACGAAGTGCTCGAATGGCTAAGTCAGGAGAGTGGCCGTGCAACAAAGTTAGGGAATCGAGCCGTATCGGCTCGACAAAATGACGAAGGCATATCGACTCAAGGTGGGAGGATTGACTTCTTTTTACTCATTCATTCGATAAGTCAAATATATCATTGTAAGCTAAAGTTAACCTATCGACGCCACGGGCATGGCCGATCGGAGATAAATCATAGTGTGAGTCGAACACTAAGTTAGAACAATTGAAATAAAACGTGCATCAATATGCACGAGTCGCTATGGAACATTGGATATCGCTAAGGCGAGCGCCTCGGTGCGCAAGCCGTAAGAATATGGGATAACTGTACTCGGTGAATGCCTTAGTGCATGAACCATACCGTGCCTTTGATGCACGAGTTAGATGGCTAGAACATTAAAAGACAATAGGCGAGCGCCCTAGCGCGCAAGCCCCGAACGTTGAATGCTAAGTTACAGAACATGGGGATACGGTCGAAACGTGCCTACGTGCACAGGATAATAAAAGATGGCTTCGTTGCGAGAGAATACAGTTGTGGCATAAATGTGGCAGAACTGTCGGATATGACATGGTGCCTCGAAAGGTGTTCAAGACCTTCGGGTCGTTCGATTGACGAGCATTGAGTTGAGACACGATGCCATTGAATCATTGAAACGAAGTATAAAATATAAGAACACAGAAAGCTAACGAAAGAGATGCGAGATGATAAGTCTGAGTCTCGGACTCAAGACTATGTTTGGTTGTTTGAATTTGATTACTTGAATGATAGGGCGTTGCATGGTCGATTGGAATTGGCTCGAGATTAAATTGTGATAATAGCCCGTGCACGGGTGTTTCCTCCAAACGGTTAAATGCCGGAGCGCCCCGGAACCGCTTTGGCCGCGGAGGGATTTGAATAATCTTTGTAGGCGCACATCCTTAAACAAGATGGGAAAAGCCGCAAATGATGGTATGCAGCAGAAACGTTTCGGTTGTTGGGATGTGACCCAACCCGTGAAACGCCGAGCAGCCCGACCAAATAGAGAGAAAAGAAGGAGAGAAAAGAAAGGAACTCCTTTAGTCCATTTCGGCGCAGATACGCCAATGGCCCTCATATAGTTAAGGAACGATGGATTAAACGTGTAGGCGTGTATGCGTCCTGCATAGAGATCCTGCTTAGAGATGCACAATAACATGACAGGGAAGGATTACGGCGTATTCACCTTACGTCGGTACAAGGGCGAGTGCGTCGACTTGGTAAGTGGCGCCACGAATCAAACACGAGATTGCTTGTTTGCTTGTCTATTAAATTCGATAACATGCTACTATATAACATGCTTTACGCTTTCGAAGATGCCATGAAATTGACCCTAAGGAGAACATAGCAAGATCATAAGCTAAGTTGCATGATTCAACATAAATATTAAAATGTTGGTTTGGAAAGATGATCTTTGCTTCAGTACATGCGAGGACGAACGTACTGATCCTCCACCAGCTTCATGCAGGGTGCAGGGAATGGATTGCTCGCAGCGAAGCATTGCTTGAACGTGTTAAGGCTTGGAATGCCGAAGCGCATTGAAGCGTGCTATCGCATTGACGCTCGGACTACGCAGCTGGATTGATGCGGTCGAGATATAGACGGTATGATGTATGGAACGGTGAAATCCTTTGTGGGCAAGAGAGAACCTGAGTGTTGTAGCCAATCTGGCATGTATTGTTAGGCTATCGAAAGCCTTTGTAATCTCTGTTTCGGATATCAATAAAGAGAATTTGTTTCGTATGCTCTGTTTCCTTTCGTTGTTAAATATCGAATCAAAAGATAACCATTTGAGAACTTGTCATCTTGCCTTGCACGAGCGAAACTCCAGGCTCGTGCGGCATCACGCCCCCTGCGAGGTCGATGATTCGGGTGATTCCGGGTCGGGGCATGACAGTACTCACAGATGAAGATCTAGGGGAATATATCTCTGCTGATGTAGATGTACCCTCTCTAGACAATGTAATTCTGCGGGACAAAATCTCATGTTTCATCAATAATAGAGTGTCTTTTAATTATTCTAGTCTTCCACATTGGAATGCCATGTATACATTAGATAACGCTCTACGGTCGTTGCAAACACAAATAACGATCGTCCATCATGTAAATCGAGTTGTCCCGTCCCAAGGGGTCTGTTTTGTAGTCCCATCGCGGAATCGAGACGAAGAATCCATCATCTTCAGAAAAGTCGAGCGTCATCAAGACCTTCCGCCACTCGAGCAAGAACCAGATGCCGGCAGAATACAAGTCTATCGGTACACGGACAAGGCATAGTACCTCATCCAAAAGATGGATTACGACCTAGAAAGCAACAAAGGCCTGAACTACGACAAGGGTCGACGTCTTCCTCTCCGGCTTCCAACACCTAAAGAAAAGTTGCAGGACTACTATCATCGAACTCGACGGAGGTTGGGCTATGTCACGCCACCGTCAACTCCAGAGAACTCGGAGGCGGAGGAAGCAGAGCATTCTCACTCGTCCGAAGCATCAACTTAGGATTTCGATACCAGTATCAGATCAGTCTTCAAGAAAGTGCTATCAGCCAACATGACATCTGCACAATCTCAAGAAGATGAAGGCGAAGACCAAATGCCAAAATTCTTCGAAGAAGAACCCTGGGCTCAACGCCTAGGAGAACAGTGGGAGTCTCGTTTTGAATTACGCGAACCCCCTACCGAAGACGAAGTCGAACAGATCGACCTTGGGGATGGATCTTCTTCTAAACCCATCTTCATCAGCAAATGCCTAATAGGAGAAGATCGAGAATCTTTAATCCAGCTGGCTAAAGAATATATCGATGTCTTCGTCTGGAGCTACGAAGATATGCCGGGACTTGATCCCCAAATTGCGATGCATAGACTTAACATCTTACCTGATGCCAAGCCTATAAAGCAACAACAGCGACGTTTTCGTCCCGACATCATGAACGCTATCGATCAAGAAGTAGACAAACTCCTGACCAGCGGGTTCATCCGTGAGGAACAACATCCGGATTGGATGGCCAACGTCGTCCCAGTCACTAAGAAAAATAGGAAAATACAAGTCTGTATCGACATAATGTATCGAAACACTGCTTGCCCAAAGGACGAATTCCCACTACCAATCACCGATGTGATGATCGACAACACATGTGGCTTCGAACGCATGTCCTTCATGGACGGGTATTCGGGCTACAACCATATCAAGATGTTCCCCGATGACGCAAAATACACGTCATTCAGGACTCCGAAGGGGGTTTTCTGCTACACAGTGATGCCCTTCAGCTTGAAGAACGCTGGTGCAACATACCAGCGAGCTATGAGCACCATCTTCCGTCAGCATCTTCGCAAAACAGTTGAATGCTATGTTGATGATATCGCAGTTAAGAGCCGTCTCAAAGGAGATCACCGACGAGACCTTAAGACAGTCTTCGATCTCATGCGAGCGCATCAACTCAAGATGAACTCCGCTAAATCCTTCCTTAGGATTTCTAGCAGAAAGTTCTTGGGCTTCATTATCACGGCGAAAGGCATTCATGTCGATCCCGAGAAGACTAAAGCCATCCTTGACATGGACCCTCCGAAGAACCTCCGAGAACTTCGAGGTCTGCAGGGGCGTCTGGCATACATCCGGAGGTTTATAGCAAACCTTTTCGGGAAATGTCAACCCTTCACCCAGCTCATGAAGAAGGGAGTCTCTTACGTCTGGACAGAGGAATGCCAAAAAGCTTTCGACGACTTCAAGGCTTACTTGACGAGCCCGCCAGTCCTGGTGGCACCCGTCGCCGGTAAACCATTTCTCCTCTACGTCCGTGCTATGGATCATTCCCTCGGCGCTCTGCTTGCTCAGAATAGCGATACAGGCTATGAGCAAGCTATCTACTACCTCAGTAGAATATTGATCGGGGCCGAACACCGGTACAACCCCGTTGAAAAAGAGTGTTTGGCCTTGGTATTTGCCATCCAGAAGACTCGCCATTATGTCTCGGGCCAGACGATTCATGTCATCTCCGGAGTCAATCCACTCAGAGTTCTCATGACGAAGCCAGGGTCATTAAATTCCCGGCTAGCTACATGGGCGATCCTGCTAACACCATACAATATGGTGTTCGTTCCACAAAAAGTCGTCAAGGGTCAGGCTCTGGCCGACTTTTTAGCTGCACACCCCACCCCAGAATCTTCAAGACTCTATGAAGACATCCCAGATAAGGTCCAAGAATCTAACGTCACCGAAAAAAGCTCCATCTGGCGGATGTTTTTCGATGGCGCTTCAAGAACAGCCTCCAAAGGCCAGATTATCGCAGGAGTAGGGGTAGTCTTAGTCTCCCCCGATCACCTGGTCATCCAGCGCGCCTACTCCCTTTCGAAGCCGTGCTCCAACAATGTTGCCGAGTACAACGCGCTCATCATGGGACTCCAGCTAGTGCAACAGCTGAGGGTGGATCATCTGGAAGCCTACGGTGACTCAAAACTCGTCGTTAATCAGGTCAGAGGGCAATACGAAGTTCGCCATGAAGATCTGATTCCTTACCATGAGGTTGCATTGAACATTATTTCAACCTTCACCAAGTTCTTCATCGAACATGTACCTCGTCTACAAAATCTGGAGGCTGACGCTCTGGCTGGCCTCGTAACCTCATTGGCAGCACCCCTCGGGACTCAACACTACGTAACGGTAGTTGGTCGAGACTTGGTCTGTCCTAAGAATAACCTATGCTCACAAATTGTCCATACTGTGTCAACGAGTGCTGGTATTAATGTCCGAGACTGGAGATTCCCGTTCATCGACTTCGCTGTCTACGAAATTCTTCCGGAGGACCCGAAAGAAGCCGTCTCAGTCAGGAGGTGCTCCCTTCGATTCTACTACGATACAGCTACTAAAATACTGTACCGACGCTCCTACGATGGACTTCTCCTTCGATGCTTATCCAACGAGGAAGCAGCCGAAGCCCTTCGAGAAGCTCACGATGGAACCTGCGGGGCTCATCAACCTGGACCTAAGTTGCAGGATCGACTGCGACGCATGGGCTACTACTGGCCAACCATGGCAGCCGACGCTGTCGACTATGCTAAAAAGTGCCATGCGTGCCAGCTTCACGCTGACTTTATCCATACACCGTCAGAACCACTACATCCTACGGTCGCCTCCTGGCCCTTCGAAGCCTGGGGCATGGATATTGTAGGATCGATCACCCCGTCTTCATCGAGGGGACACCGCTTCATCCTAGCCATCAGCGACTACTTCTCCAAATGGGCAGAAGCAGTTCCACTGGTGGAAGTGAAGAGCTCTAGGGTGATCAACTTCATCAAGCACCATGTCATCTACCATTTCGGGGTACCTCGGAGGATTATCCACGATAACGGTCCTCAGTTCATCAGCCATGTTTTCAGCAGATTCTGTAACAAGAATCACATTCAAAACGTGGCATCAACCGCCTATAATCCGGCAGCAAACGAATTGGCCGAGGTATTTAACAAGACTATCGTCAAGCTACTCAAAAAGGTCGTGTCATCCAACAAACGCGACTGGAACGAAAAGCTCGACGAATGCCTTTGGGCCTACCGCACAACGGTACGGACTTCGACGGGTAACACACCATTCTTTCTGGTCTACGGAAGCGAAGTGGTACTGCCTCTCGAGATCCAGATACCCTCACTCCGTATAGCAATCACAAATCAACTCACAGAAGAAGACAATCAATGTCGCCGTCTGCAAGAATTGGAGGCACTTGACGAAAAGCGTCTCCTAGCTCAATAACGCATCGAACTCTATCAAGCCCGTATATCACAGGCTTTCAACAAAAAGGTCAAACAGAGGACTTTCCAAGTAGGCGACCTGGTTCTGGCAGACAGAAGGCCGATGGTGTTGACTCACAAGACACCAGGAAAGTTCGAGCCCAAGTGGGAAGGACCTTTCATCATAGAGACGGTATACTCAAACGGTGCCTACCGTCTCGCCAAATCCAATGGAGACTTGTTCATGATGCCCATCAATGGCAAGTTCCTAAAGAAGTACTACTCTTGACATCCTTTAGACTTGTACTTCTATCTCCACCCAACAAGGGAGTCTCTGGACCCAATCATCGGGGCTCACGTACAGCTCCCGCAAAATCTTACGCTTCTGGAACCCAGCTGTTCCATAGCGTTCTATTTTCCAGTAGAGGGACAACCACGTCCACATTACCTCTGAGTTGTTTCCCTTACACCCTACAAAGCAAAATCTTACGCTCCGTAAGACGACGCTACCCATCATGTTTACCATGTCCACATTACCTCTGAGTAAACATCCCGTACAGACAACCCCTGCGTTGTTGTACATTGATCGCAGAACTTCCACGTCCACATTACCTCTGAGTAGTTCTGCGTATTCCCCCAGAGTCATTCCTACCACGTCCATAACACCTCTGAGTAGGAATATTCTATCATTTGAATCCCATATTTGCCACATCCACATCACCTCTGAGCAAACATGTCGGTTCTCTCGAACTTATTATCTGTACCTAAAAACCAAGGTGTGCAAAAGATAATAGGTCCACACAAATCATCAAGTTCATGACAAAGAGAATGAACACACCACAAAACTCTTCATTCTTTATTCAAAAGTAAAGGATTACACCCCCAGCAGAACTTCCATGTCCATATTACCTCTGAGTAGTTCCGCGTATCTCCCTCCAGAGTCATTCCTACCACATTCATATCACCTCTGAGTAGAAAAGCTCTACCATCAATCCCATATTTACCACGTCCATATTACCTCTGAGTAAATATGTTGGTTCTCTCTCTCTCTCAACTGATTATCTGTACCTAAAACCAAGGTGCGCCAAGGATGATAAGTCCACATAAATTCTCCAGTGTAAGTACCCAAACCTATCACATCCATACTACCTCTGATAGGATTGTCACACCTAAACAGCTCTACTATCCATGCTTCTTGTTCAAAATATTTCAAAACTTGTCCAAAAGTTTTAAAAACTTTGAAGGGGATCTTGTAGAAGCATGAAAAAGTAGGGATACTTTTAATCCCACATCGAAAAGAAGAAGAAGAGAGGTCTCATTCCACTCTATATATAGAGTCCTCTTGCCTACTTTGAAAGGGGCACCAAAAAAATAAATAAAGAAAAGGGAGCCCGTTATCCAGGGAGCCCGTTCGAGCCACAAAAGTTGAAGTAGTTTTTCTTTTCTTCTGGGTTGGCTGCAAGTTCTTCACTCGTTGTCATGGCAAGGATAATTCGGACTATGCGTCCCAGCAGGCTGGTACGAAGAAGTCCAAGGCGGCACGGGCCATGTACCTCAAACGTGCTATGCCAACGGCAAACCAGAAGCATGCGCTCACAATCATGCGCGCTGCTGATGGTAAGCTGTACAAGGTCGACTCGGGTGCTTCTGTGCCAGAAACGAGCCGACCTTCAAAGTTCTTGTCTCACTTGGGCGCATCTACTGCATTCGCAACCAAGTCGAGCAAGGCAAACCCTGTGGTCTTGAACTCCCGCACCTCCACTAGTTGTGCGTTCGAGGTTCGTTCAAGTCACTTTAAGTGCTGTACCCCTACTACTGATCTGAGCGCCTGTTTGGTGTTGGATCAAGGGGCGCAGCATTCACTTGACCACCCCGGCGTTTGGCCTTGCTATGCGCCTGATGGAGGTGTGAAGGTGGCACTCTCCTCTAACAATTTGCGTAATGTGATCATTCACAAATGCCGATCAGGAGAGCCGACCGACAAGCATAATACGCCCCTCACAGGACACACTTGTGCTACGGTCGTCATCAACTGTTGCTGCCGTAAGACAGTGGCTCCACCACCAAGGCAGTCTGTGTTCCAGCAGTTGCAACATGCTGTGCCTGTCTCCCAGCGCATCACTCCGCCCCGTCAGAGTGAATCACTTTCTCGTCAATGCACAGACGCATCTACCAGCCTGGGGCTCTTATCTTCTGAAGGAGTTCACCGTCAAAGCTTCTTCGAACAAGGAGAACCATCACCCACAGTACAACGTCTTGCCAAGGAGGAGGATCAGTCGAATACATCTTCGTCGAGAAGTCAAGGGAGAGACAACAAAACTCTACCAAACTGTTGCTATTCATAGGCCAGGGCAAATCAAACCCATGCGCCAAGTGGCAACCTTCCCGAAGTTAGTGCAATGAACTTGTATTCATGATGATGAATTCACCCCTTCGAATTCAGCTAAGTCAGAGAGCCATTAATGACTTGAAGAACTCAACAGACGGACCAATGAAGACCGCGTATCATACTGATGCGCCCATCAACACCCATCAGCCTCAAAAGGATACGCCCCCATGCGTCCCCATGCGCCTAGTGGAACGCCGATCGATGCGTCCACTCAACAAACCCATCACCTGTCAAAGAACATTAAATGCTGAAGTCTGACAGAGTTGGCAGCACGTCCTCCGTTTTCAGAAAACGAAGCGTCGCCAACGTCAGCACCATCATTACTCCTCTTCGGCGGTTACAAGCCACGTGGCCGCCCAACCATTTTGCATGCGCCTCCGCGGCCATGCGCCCAAATCTCTGCATGCGCCTCAAAAGCCGTGCGCCTCAGACTTTTCTCTGATCCCTAAAGACAGAAGTAAAGTCACTACTGAAGCCCCGTATGCGCCTCCAAAGCCATGCGCCCCGACTGGTTCGTGACTCCTAAAGATTACGAGCCAAAGCCTCCTCATGCGCCCAATCCCAGGCGCATCCTATCAGATCATTCCCTACCAAATCCGAGATCTTCGAGCCATGGACCTACGACACGCGTCCTTTGACTTGATTCAGCCTATGAAGGGGTGCTAATCACCCAAGATCTCAGCAACTGAAAGATCTTCTCTGTTGCTACGTGTCAGCTCTGCCGCAGCCCACGACAGCAACAAGAAGAGTTCAACTTCTCAATCAGGGTGCATCGCCTATGCGCCTCCATCAGTAACCACCACGTGGCATCCCCACGTACAGGCGCATCCTACATGCGCGCATGAGCAGCCAGCCTGCAAAGCTATAAATAGAGGGATCATCTCCTTCTAACACATACACACACACAGACAGAGACATCGTGCAATCATCAGCAGCATATAGAGAGAGGCAGATACAGACACTCAACGTCTTCTTCCTTTCTGCAAGCTCCTGCACCTAGAGCAACCCAGATCTTCAGAGAACCGAGAACCGTCGTCAGATCATCAACGGAGTAAACGCATTACCACTCGCTCTATCGGCACAAAGGACCCAGATTAAACAAAAGTGTACTCCAAAGACTACGTCTAAGTCCTACATTATAATACTGTTCTATTTGTATTGAAATTATATCAAAAGATTTTAATGGCAAACACCGACTAACTCGTTCCATAACATAGATCGTGCGCCCAACACATACATAGCCTAACCGTTACTCAAACCGATCTATGACACAACTCTTAGGGTCATTCTATTATTCGTCGCTCTCGCGGATTGCAGAATCCTTGTAATCGCCTTACTGCGTCATTATACTAGGCACGTTCCTCAACATATACTCGATCATCGACTAACAAGACTATCTGCTTATCCATTCGATCGATCATAAACTTTCTAACCATATCGATCTAGTCGAAGGCTACTCGCTAACTTCCGATACTCGCTCGCTTAGACTTATCCTCAACATGCATTACATCATCCTTGATCCTCGACGAAATTTCTTATGCGGCTTCTTTAGGGTCGTCCTATGGGACTTCTTACATTAGTTTGATTTGGCGGTCAAGTCTTCTAGGGTCATCTGTCCCGAAACTACGCTCGATAATTGAAGATCTTCAACGAGGGACAGTTAATACGAACCATGCTATATCCTATCGCGAAGCCAAATCAATTCCCGATAATTCCTAGGGGACTTTACCCAATCCGACATAATTCATCAATCCATAGTTTATCTATCTCCGCACAACTGATGCGCCGTTGCTACTCGAATGACTCATGCACTTGAGCGCTGTTACTTCTCGAATCACTCATGCATTACCGTCGACTATCTTTCTCTAATCGTAAGACATCTACTCGCCTTAAATCTGAGTTTATTTATTCGTGATCATAGTCCGACACATTCCATACTCATCAAAACCATCCTCGAACAACTTTCGTATCAAACCACAAGTCAAATCCGATTTTGCCACGCCTTACAAGTTCGATCATCCCCGCTGGATGAATCACCGTACCAGCACTCACGCGAAATGATCGCCCTAATTTAGCGTGACGCATGTGCGATGCTGGAGTTGCACTCACATAAGACAAGAATGTCAACATAGTGGTTATCCACGAATCAATCCAGACACTTTCGATTTCATCCGAGTAACATCCGTCCACTCTTAAATTTTCTGAAGCACTCCTACTATTATCATCTCGATTGCCATAACTTAACTTGTATCTTATTCATCCAACAATAATGCTCAACATAATTTTTGTTCATTCGATCAGAGTATCTCCGAGTTATTGCATATCATCTTTGATACGCCTCAATACCATCGTCGATATGCATAACTTGAACATCTTCCTCTCTCATAATCTCAAACTCGTTGCAATTACTGTCATTTTTCGAACTCGAATAAGAATCCAGTCTAACACACATCAAGTTTCATTTTGTTATAACTGACTACCATAATCGCGACACCATTTCCAATTCACCTATCCATTCTCATATCCCTAACTCGCACTTCCAAAGTCGTGCTACTGATTCCTCGCGCTAACTCAAATTCGTTCGTACGGTTTCTTCGTACTTACTCAACATGTTCCGAACAAGCTTCCATACTGATTTAACTCAACGCAAATTCGATCGGGTCGACTATTTCCTTAACGTAACATTGTTTCGTTATGCTCTGCCTATCGTTCGACTTACACTTAATGAATCTTCGTCCGACACATTATCTTATGCATACGACTCGCACATAATCGTTCAACTTAATTCATCGAAGCATACTAGCATCGACTCCTATCAAGTCATTCCCACTCAAGTCTCGGTACTACTCCGTCCGTCGAGGACAAACGTATCGTAATAATACAATCGTCTCGACGTAACATATCGCAAGTCACCAACCGGCTTAACATAACTATCGCTAAGTGGTATTCCATATACCACTCAGAATCGAGCCTATCTTTATCGATACATCGCTACACTGATCGCACAAGTGGTATTGCATATACCACTCGAAATCGAGTCATTACTCGACATCACATTCCGCATAGGTCCGACATCTATTCCTCAATCAACTATCCCGTATGGCGATCCTTTCGATCCCAGCTCTAGCGTTCGCTCAAGTTTGACACGCATTCAATCTAACCGTATCTTAGCAATCATATCGAGCACACACGTAACATTCACTTATTCACATCTCAATGCGACATACGGCCAACATAAACGTTCGCCTACTCAACTCGACTTAGCGACCAACTCGACTCGTTACTATCGCATCCGCGATCTTCCAATCTCACTCGTTGCAACTCGTACAACAACTCATTCTCGATACTCAAGGTCTTTACTCGATCTCGTTTAGCATATCGCTATCCATCCGCATAGCCATACAACACACATCATACCCTATCGACTCGTTGCACCGATACAACAAAAGATTCACGACTTGCTGCACTCCGTGCAACCAATAACACATAACCGTTCGCATAGCAACATAACACGCATCGCCTCACATATCGACTCGCTGCACTTCGTACAACCAAGAACACATATCTTCTTGCACTTCGTGCGACCAACAACACATAACTCCTCGTACATCGTATGATCAACAATAAGTATATTATTGTACTTTATGCAATCAACATCACCATATTCATTGCACTTCGTGCGACCAACATTCTATAGCTCGTTGCACTTCGTGCAACTAACACCCTTCGATGGCACCCAGAGATCGCGTGATAGTCATGACATACTTGTGGCAGACGTACTCACTTAATATAGACTTATTGTATAGAACATTCAATGTAGCGTCGAGCAGATCCATGAGCCATGCGGTTGCGGAAACAACTTACAGTCGACTGAATTCGATAGCGAAGCAACTGAGGGTCAAAGAGATTCATGCACGGTCCAAAGGATGGAACCGCTCTGATACCAACTTGTCACGTCCCGATCCGAAAAGTCGCTCGTCCTCGCTAGATTATACCTGAATTATCGTCCTTGCTGGGGCGTGATGCCGCACGAGCCTGAAGTTGCACTCGTACAAGGCAAGACAACGGTTCACATAGTGATTATCTCAAGGTCATAACATAAGCAGCAGAAGAAAACAAAGATTACAATAAGAATCTCTTTTATTCATAATGAACTGAAGGTTACAAGGCTCTGAATAGCCCAACTTACTATGCCAATTGGCTACAACGCTCATGATCTCTCTAGCTCACAAAGGATTACATTGTTCCATACATTATGCCTCTTTATAGCCACCAAGTAGTCTTCGACCGAACATCTCCATGTCGTAAGTCCGAACGCCTATGCGGTAGCTCCTCTTGAACGCCAAGAACTCCATGCCTCGGCATGTCCAAGCCAATCCCCGTCCCGATCCGATCATTACCTGAGCCTGCACACAAACTAGTGGGGGATTAGTGCTTTCGTCCTCGCTTCGCACTGATCAAGACCTGCTCGCACCCAAACCAAACACTTAATCATTTTAGTGAAACATGCATCTTAATTTGTGCTCTTTCTATTTAGCCTTAGGATCAGTTTTATGGCAATGTTTATGCATAGCAACTTTATCATAATGTGACCACTACCGTGTTCCTGCAGCAGATACAGTTAGGCATAATATGAATGTAAATATAGTGTTCGTGCTCATCTCCGTCCTCTTTGCCTAGCCTGCCATGGTTAGAATACATAAGCAATCCTACGATTCGTACAACCAACCAATCATCATCGTAAACATATGCATAAGGGTCGCAGGCCCTGCGCCTGCACCCAACTCATATCTCAGCCCACCGGCCCTATCTATATGAAGGTCACGGTGTTTCGCATCGTAATGGACTTGGCATCTCTTATGTGTAAGCCTACAATCACTTCGATACGGGTTGCTAGCCCAATATCCGAAGGATCCCAAACTTACGGATATCATAGCTTATCACAGCACTGGACGGTCGCAATCTGTCCGAATGTTGTGCACCATAAATATCACACATAATTCCCTCCTAGGCCGAACGGTCCCGGTGCCCCGGTCGTAACCGTCCGAGGGAAGCCATAACCATGCACGGGCCATCCGAGTCCATTGACCATACAATACGTACCATAGCAAACACCCATAACATTCTAACCAAATCCTCCGTTGCATAAACATAGTCTCGATCCATAAACGGTTTTCCGTGCCATAAATATATTCGCGACTCATAAACATAATCCACCATCCATATGGGGAGCTCCGTCGGCGTTATGCCCCAACACATCCATATTGATGCACGACGCCCAACGGCTTAGTCATCTCGTACTCATATTCAGCGCGTAACATTCGTAAGTTATTCTCATAGCCTAATTCTGTAGTTACTTAGTCATTTCGTAGCTTAAGTGCACGAGGGCACGCTTAAAGCCATAATCAATGTTCTAGACTTAGTGTTCAATGTTCTCGGAGCCGTGCATACGATGCACATCTCATTATCATATTTCAATGTTCTACCATCATTGCCCTACCGTGACCCGTGCACTTGATGCACGTCGCTTCAATTTTGTTCGATTGTTCAATGTTCTATCTTAGTGTTCGACACATACTTGGACCTTTTCGTCGCCGAGCCACGCTCGCTAACTCGATAACATCTTACGCATACAATGACATCTTTTTATTAGACGTGAAGGAATAGGGAGAGAGAGTCAAGAACCCGTCCACCTTAAGTCGATACGTCTTGCCGTTTTGCTGAGTTGAAGCGGCTCGCTTCCATAACTTGGTCGCATAGCTAACTGTCGAACTTAGCCATTCATTTGAACTACTCGGTTGATTTGGCCTATCGCGTCCATGCCACGACCCGTAATCCAGCATAAAGGCATAGCCTGCACACCAGATCAATTAAAATCAGCACTTGCTCAACGGGACTTATGCTTTGCATCGATTCGATCCATAGATTCCAATCGACTCAAAGCTTACCTTTGGCAAACGTAACACTTGCATCGATTCGCATCGATACCTCATCGGGTCAACGCAACTCTTTGAGTCAAAGACTCATCATAATGCACCGTACGGAGCGGGACATTACACATTACATGTGCTCACATGAAAATTGTAGTTCCACGAGAAATGTAATTCTCACGCGAAAGCTGAATTTTCAGACAATTGCTTCTGTTTGATTGTTTCAGCTTTGTAACTGCCCATTCATTGGAAGCTATTGTTATAACGATTAACTAGATGTGGAGTTATTTCTTTATTTCTCGTCCACTATCTTAATGGGGGGTTATGGACGCAATGGGGACGGGGGTTTGGGGGTGTGGGGGAGGGGGTTATGGATGCAACGGGGCCGGGGACGGGGACGGGGACGGGGACGCGGGGGGAGGGGGTGCTTGCGTTCCCTATATATACTGTAAATTTTTCCTCTTTGAGCAAGATTAGAGTATATACATAATGATAAGAGAGTGTGCAGCAACGAACTCATGTCTGAGTTCTGTCATATTTTCGAACCCTGATAAATGAGTGTTCCAGAAGTTATAATACATGAACTTGCTAGTTCCTGACAGATCGAGGAAATAAGATCGAATATTGTTTTGAGTAACGATAATCGTAACCATTCCAACAAGCCTCTTTTTCCCCCTTATTGTATCAACTCAGTTGCACTATTTCTAAGTTTTTCAATGTTGTCAGTTTGCAATCTCTCAACCACAAGTTGTTATATTGTTCAAGTTGTACTACGTTTACAATTTTCTGTAACCGGCAACAATATAAATGGGGGACATAAGGATGAATTAAATCTAGTCTAATTTCAGGCCGCTAAGAGCATGAGCATAGATGAATCAAATTCACTATAATTTCACTTTGATCCCATCACTTCTCTTAAAAAAATAAAAATAAAAAGTTGCTTTATGTGCTTTGGAGTCATATAGAGATTTGACACAACAATATGTCAAGTTGTTGTTGATTAGAACCTACTTTAGTACTCCTAAGTGAGCCATCATTGTCCAAGACTTGCTCCCCAGCTGGAGACAGTTGTGACTTTCATATATTTGCACTAATTAATTGCTGAATTCACTTTCATAAGAAAAATGAAATTAATTGAATGGACAAATGTTCTAATGGTGTATGAATTCACACTCTAATCTTAGAGCCGAATTGAATTAGCTAGATAATAGTATGGTCTTGTGATTGTGTCGGACACATATCTGCCAGCAGAATCCATGTTGTGTCATGCCATGTAGTACTTCCAACATATATACTGTCCCCACACTGTGTTTATGTTGTTGGCCCCTAGTCACTAAATCTTGATTCCGTCCATACTCTACATTTTCCAAGTTTCACCTAATGATCTCCTTCCAATTCAATAAGTGGCGAAGGTTAGTAAGGGAGCCATGTCCCATCCTCTCCTCCCAATTTTTTTTTTTTTTTAAATATAAATTTTAGATATTATCACTTTTTTTTTTTTTGAATCAATATATTATCACATTCAAAAAATACAACCTGGTTCCTCCAAAATGTATAAAAAAAAAAAAAATCTTGTCCAACCTCCGCCGTGCACTGACTTCAATATTTCTTGCCAGTCCATTGTACTATTTTCCTTCGTACCATATTGTAACCGTGTCGATATTGGTTTTTTTTTCCTTGCAAGGTCGATTCAAGACATTGTATCAGTTAATACAGTTATTCTATTTCATACATGGACCTTAGACTTAGCAAGCAACCATGAACTTCCACTAATGTAGAAATTTCAGTTAGTTTTGACCCGTGATTTCATGCAAGAATTTTAATTTATTATGTAATTTTATAGAAATTTCGGTT